>OX387917.1:6932976-8132976 GCA_947578465.1 Thera obeliscata
CTTTCCACTTTTAAAAACAGTGCACTGTAATTTTTTTTGGCTAGGCTGAGTCTAGAATTGAGAAAAAAGTACTTTAAAATACTTAGGTAATTATTTGAAGTCATCATCATCATCATCAGCCTAGAGAAGTCCACTGCTGGACACAGGCCTCCCCTACACATTGCCATCCACCAACTTTCTGAGATCTTAACAATGCCGTCGGTCCATCTGGTGGGTGGGCGTCCTACGTTTCGTCTTGCGGTTCGTGGTCGCCATTCGTGAACCTTTATTCCCCAACGTTGTCGGTTCTTCGAGCTATATGACCTGCCCATTGCCACTTCAACTTACTAATTATTTTAAGTACCTAAATGCTATAAAAAATATAATCAATCAAAACACATAAATAATATCTGACAGTCTGACTGGTCTGCCTTGTGATCTATGACTCCCGCGTGGTCACCACTACAGGCTTACAATAAATAAATAAGTAATGCTAAAAATAAAACATACCTTGTGACTAGAGGTAGATCTTTGGCAAAGCCTTCCAAGATATTTCTTTGAGCATCTTCAGATTCCGCACTCAATAGTTTTTCGAGTTCCGTATCTGGGAGCTTGTACTGGAACATAGCAGGAAAATGTGATTTGTTTCCTTATTATTTTTATCTACATGATTGCAGATCTATTTAAAATAAATATTTCATTCACATGGCATCACAACTCAATTAGTAGTGACCCTGCCTTCAGTGCCATGGGCCGTGGGTTAGTGAACATAGATGTTTGTTCTCTGTCTGGGTGCATTCATAAATTATATCAACTATCTGGTACCCATCATACAAGCTCTGCTTAGTTTGGGGCTAATTGTGTGTAATGTTCATCAATATTTGCTTGTTCTTTTATTCGATTAGTTTTATGCCACTGCTGGAGAATTGTACTTGTAATAAATACAACCGACTGAAGAGACTATAGTTGAGCTGTCTTTTTTGCTGACCTGCCTATATAGTCACCTCTCTCTAGTCTCAAAGGTTTGCTGTCAGTAAACTCTGCTTAGAGTTAAGCTTGCTTTTGACAATGCCCTCTATTTCAGTCCTTTTTCTATGTTTTGCATTATGTGCAATAAAGAAGCTGTTTGTGTCATTGTGTTGCTTACTATTGGGATAATTTTTCTAGACACTGGACCCATTTGGAACAAATAAAGATTGTAATCTGGTTTAACAAATAGGCTACTTTTTATCCCAATAAAATAATAGAATCAAGAAAAAAAACATGTGTAGGACCACTTATTTCTTATAACCTTATCTGTATGCTTATCACTGATTGAGTAATCAATATTCATGATGACTACTCAGTCATCATGAATATTGAACTGACAGTAAAATGAGGGGTTTGTTAAAATATTGAAATAGAACTTGGGTACTTTACTGTTTAGCCTGATACAAACAATTTTTTTTTTTTATTGTTGATAGCTATACGTTTGACTGCCATCAAACCTGATGGAAAGTGAAAATGCAGCCTAAGGTGGAGCATGCTTAGCTATTATCCACTTGTTCACTCTTGACTTGAAAATTCCAAGGTTGTAATGCTTCTGTAAAGGTAAACAGTTCCACTCCTTGGCAGTTTGCATTAAAAAAGTGGAAGCAAAGCCCTTTGAACGATGTTGTGGGACCTCAGCCATGAATAATTAGTTTAACAAAATTATTTCAGTTCTTGTAAGCGATTTTTAATCATAAGAGAATGAAAATAGATCTTAAACCTACTACGTCTTTGCATTTACATAGCCAATTTTTTGCATTGCATGGTAAATCATTATAGGTTTTATAACATGCCATACTTAATAAGACTTAAGAATTCTGGATTTGCATTGTAGTAGGACAATTATGATTATTATAACAAAGTGTCATAGCTCAGTAGGTAATTAGGCAGATCATTTAGTGAAACCATTTGACCTACTTTCACAAAATGTTGTTGTTAGACCTTTCATTGGTGCTACAGAATTGTTAGTAAATCAATAACTGTTTTTCATTGTTTTTTGGACCCAGCTTTTATAACATTCCAACACAGACTGGTTTCCCCAACTTATAAATTATTGACAAGAATTTAAATAAAAAATTATCAGATTTTCCCTATTTGCATGTAGTTCGCACAATGATTATTATAGTATTTGAGTCCTTACGCTGGTTATTCCCAACCAGTGTGTCTTTGACTTGACGACTGTGCTTCAGAAAACAGATTGGTTATCAGAATATTATTAGATTCATAACTCTTTGTTTATACAAAGAGTTGGGAATCTGTTTAGCAAACAGAATCTGTTGCATTCTTTTTAAGAATGAATGTGAATCAGAAATGAATTGCCTAAAATCAACTTATTTGAGTGATTTTATATCAAAAACTTACTTTCTCTGGGATTGGCTTGATATCTGCGAAAATAGTTCTCCAATATGACCAGCCGAACATGATCAAAAGAACATGATACAAAACCAAATACACGCATTGCTGGATTGTATTTTCAACTGTCACTAAAAACCAAATCTTCAATTAGTACAAATCACTCATAAAACATGCGTATTTCACTAATCTTAATTAGGTAAAGTACTTACAAATGCACAACTGGATAACGTAGGCGTAGTAGGACCAGCTCATGATGGACACAATCAGAAGCACCGGGAGCCATTTGAAAGCTCTCCAACACAAATTGTTACATGTCTTACAACACCCACTTAAACCCGAACGCGAAACTCTACTATTTTGCACGGATGAAGCCATATTAGTGATTTTGCTACGGGATTTGATAATCCATGTTCATTTCGCAAAAAGATCGACGGAAGACCCAAGATAAGCTATGAAGCTGTCATTTTTTATGTCAACTTTTTGAACAGTCTACTGTCAATTTTTTTTTTTTTTCTTTTCGCTCCTTTCGAAGCAGGTTAAAGTACCAAGACCATACCACCTAGTCTTACGTTTTGTTTTTTTCCCTTGAGTTGGGTAAGTCTACTGCCAAGTTGTCAGCTGTCAGTTTTTTTTTCTTTTCGCTCCTTTCGAATTATGTACCAAGGTCTAGTCTTACGTTTTGTGTCAAGCTGTCAAGCAAATGTCATTTCGGTTTTTTTATTTTGTACTGGCGCTGAAAAAAATGGTTTTTGCCTTAAATCTCTCATTTTTTTAAGTCTTCTTTGGGTTTTGATTTTTCTCTTTAGATTCCTAGGTTTTGACAAGATTTATTAATTTCCCACAATTTTTTTATTCTGTTTTTTTGAGTTTCTAAAAGGTTATGTAAATCTACCGGATATCGTACATCTCAGATCATAGACAACCGGTAGTCTATAGATCCGGAACGGCACAAAGGCCGACTACTAGTACCAACATACCAGAATAATTTTTAGATGTCAAATTTTTAGTCGATTTCTCGCTTGGCGTAGCGTCGAAAATTTTGTTGTTTTTGCAAAGATTGGCACAAATCTCGTTCTCTCTCTCTGTAGAAAAAAATAGTTTCTAAATCATGGACGTGAAAGACTGCAGCGATTTGGCTGAAGAAGTAAGTATTGTGATTGAGTAATGCATAAAAATGGGTCGGTGCGGTATCTTCACTTACCGACTGTGACGTGTTTCAGAACCAATTCATTGTGGACGATGTGAGCAAAATTATCAAGGAAGCTATTGAAAATTCCATCGGTGGTACTGCCTACCAGCACAACAAAGTTAATCAATGGACATCTGCTGTTGTTGAGTCTTGCTTGGGCCAACTGACCAAGTTACAAAAGCCCTACAAATACATAGGCAAGTTATTCTTTTTACGGTGAACGAACTTCTTAGGGGTACCCGAGGAACTTTTTCTCGTGTTACTAATTCTTTCGAACCAGTGTGGTGAAAGGATTTTGAGTGTGGCTCAAAGAGGCTCCTTTCGAACTGAGGAACTGAGTTGAGCTTTCATCATTTTTAAGTTTGTAATTATAATATTGGTCTTGTATATTTTCAGTGACATGCACAATTATGCAGAAAAATGGAGCAGGGTTACACACAGCATCTTCATGTTTCTGGGACAACAACACCGATGGCTCCTGCACTGTTCGTTGGGAGAACAAGACCATGTACTGCATTGTGTCCGTCTTTGGGCTTGGGATCTAACACTAGTATTACTTAAAAACATATTAAGCTAACAAAGCGCTTAAACCGCCAATAATATGAATGCACAGTTATGTTTCTTGGTACAGATTATTTTTAGTAAAACATGGCAACTCCATACACACATACACAATATGCTGTAATCTCAGTTGAGAGTGCATTGTTTTTTTATAAGATTTTAATGATTGACACATTGAATGTTTTTCATGTTTAGGTGTACATGATGTAAAACTAAGTGGAAATGTGAACTAATGTAATGTGCTTAAAAAATTGATTTTTTGATAAAAGCTCTTTAGAAAGTCATTTCCAGTTGAAAATCAAATTGTCCTTCAATTCCAAAGAGAAGGCTCCACTTTGCTTGTGTCATAAAGGTTGGACTGCCTCTTTAATTTTGTTTTTTAGTCAAATCTTACACCATACTAGCACAAGACTGTCGAAAATTACTACACTAAGGCCCTATGCAAAAACAATGCTTTAGTCTGAGTCGAGCCTCAAGTATAGATTTTTTGACAGTCCTCTATTGAATAAGTGTCAAAAATATTATGTTTGAGGCTCGAATGCATATGCCCCTTAGCAGGTGAAATTGGATCAGTTTAAGATAGATATCAAGGTTACTGCATTCATTCCCATTTCCAAGAAATGCTCCCAAGTATCCCACCATGTACACCTTAACCACTATTCTTATCAGCCTATACTGGGTTTAATTTGTTTGCATAGAATCTCGTGAAACTAAAGATGATTCAACAAAATTGAGAAGTTATGTTAATGGTTTCTGATGATTTCTTTGCTTCACTATATTATTGTGTTGTTTAGCATTCCTTGATATTTTAAGTTTTGGAAATTTCCTTTCAATAAGTAGGTAAGTAATGAGATAATTAATAAAAATATAAATTGATTCAAACCATCCAAGCTCTTATTTTAGTAGTAGCACTACTTATATTACAGTAGCTTTGACTTAATTTTAAGTATTTAGGTTATATTTTTCGTATTAAACGTAAATAAATTTGGAAAACTTGACTGTGTTTGATTTGCATTTAATACAAACTAAATGTACGTACGTAAGCCATAATAGTGTATGATTTTTTTGTAGGTATACAGGGTGTCCCATAAGTCAACGTCCAGCCGAAAACGGGTGATGCGCCAAGTCATGACAAATACCAGAAAAATATAAAAAAAAATATTTGTTATGTATAGTCGGATTTTTAATTAGACGATACCGACTGACATTAACTAATGTCACTTTGTAAAATAATGTTGCCATATTTAAAGTAATAGTGCTGCGTTCAGTTCTCGTTCAATCAGATGAATGAACAATGAGTGAATAGTTAATCATTTCAAACTATAAAATAATATTGAAATTTGTATAAAAAAATGTATAAAAGTGCTCTGATAGGCATAAGTTACTTGTAGTATGTAACTATAATCAGTTTTTTTAAGGTTTATTACAAAGCGAGGCGTGGCGACTAGTGCCAACGTCGATGAACGCCACCAATTGTTTGTAATTCGGCTTCTAACCTCTGGGGGCTAATTCTCGGGCCGATCTCGATCATTTTGAAATTTTATTTTATCACTTCTTTTCGAAGGGGGAATGGATAATTTCCTTGAGTAATTAATAAACGACATCTTCGTTAAAGCCTCGATAGCTACGATATACGGAAAACGTACAAAAAGTGCGGGGTTGTGAAAAGAAGCAATAAAATAAAATTTCAAAATGATCGAGATCGGCCCGAGAATTAGCCCCCTGGTCTGATAGCCCGAATGTTTTTCTGCGCTCACGCTATTTAGTTATTGTTTTTGTAAAGTTTTTCGTTACGTTGTGTTTGTGGTAATTGTTGTGTATTTTGTTGCTTTATTGTTTCGCGCGAACGATATGTATCCTCAACCAAGCACGTCAAGTCAAGTTCGGCACACTATCTATTCACTAGAAAAAAGAGGCAATTTCATTCATTCAGGAGTTTTTTCAATCATTCACTTTTTCACAACACTATTTTTATTTCATCAAAAACTGACAACACAGTAAACGTCAGCTAGCTTCGTCTAATTAAAAATCCGAGTATAACTTTCGAGTTATGAGTATTTATAAAAAACAGAAAAAACTGACACCCTGTGATGATCTTTTAAGTCCTGTGACTACAAATATTAACTTTTCATGAAACTTTTTTCTGCAACGTAAGCATGAATAACCCTTCTGTAAAATACAATTCAAAATTAAGCCATAACTGCCTCAGTTTTCAATGAAATCGTGGAGTTTTGGCCAACGTTTCATTTCGGATAATTACATCACCCAACTTTAACCGTCTGTACCGCAAAAAAAATGTACTACACTATCATGGCATGTAACTTTAAAAATTGGCGCATTTATCCAGGATTCCAAAATGGTAAAATACTTGCTAGAGTACTCCTTAGTTTTGGAAATAAAAAATGTTTTTTCAACTAAACCGGATTTCCAATCAATTTTATTTCAATAGATAAAATGTTTGTACCCTTTAAATGATGGACTTAAAATGCCTACGCTGTGTTTTTAAGTGACTCACAATTCACAGGTACAAGTAAATTCCATTTCGACAATGCAAGTAAACAGATAGATCCACCATCTTGTCGAAAAAGTAACAACCATGGGTTTTCAAGTAATTTGTTAGTTTTAGGTAAAAGTTTGAAATAAAATTCAATCATAGGATTACTTCAATCGTGATTTTAATCTAAAGTTTGCCTTCGCCCGTCGCCGGTCTTATTATATGGTTATTGACGTGACAACGTCTTATAATTTGATGGAGCCAGCTGCACGCACGAAAAAACATGACTCATGCGGCGTTACCTCGCTCTGAGGCGTTCCATTTAATACTTGAAGTGCAAGTGAGAGCGCGGAACGAGCGACAAAGAGGCACAATCGGCCTCTGCGTTCGGCAGCGTTCGACATCGGTCTCTCTCCTACTTGAGTGAGCGATGCGTCTGCGTGGACAGCTGTATGATGTTGAAACGTTCAACTGTCGTCAGTTAACTGACTTTACAGACAGCTGATTTTTTTTAAGGAAATGTAGAGCTTTAGATTAAAATCAAGATTGAAGAAATCCTATGATTGAATTTTGTTTCAAACTTTCACCTAAAACTAACAAATTACTTGAACACCCATGGTTATTACTCTTTCGACAAGATGGTGGCTCTATCTGTTTACTTGCATTGTCGAAATGGTATTTACTTGTATCTGTAAATTGTGAGTCACTTAAAAACACAGCGTAGGCATTTTAAGTCCATCATTTAAAGGGTACAAACATTTTATCTATTGAAATAAAATTGATTGGAAATCCGGTTTAGTTGAAAAAACATTTTTTATTTCCAAAACTAAGGAGTACTCTAGCAAGTATTTTACCATTTTGGAATCCTGGATAAATGCGCCAATTTTTAAAGTTACATGCCATGATAGTGTAGTACATTTTTTTTGCGGTACAGACGGTTAAAGTTGGGTGATGTAATTATCTGAAATGAAACGTTGGCCAAAACTCCACGATTTCATTGAAAACTGAGGCAGTTATGGCTTAATTTTGAATTGTATTTTACAGAAGGGTTATTCATGCTTACGTTGCAGAAAAAAGTTTCATGAAAAGTTAATATTTGTAGTCACAGGACTTAAAAGATCATCACAGGGTGTCAGTTTTTTCTGTTTTTTATAAATACTCATAACTCGAAAGTTACATAACAAATATTTTTTTTTATATTTTTCTGGTATTTGTCATGACTTGGCGCATCACCCGTTTTCGGCTGGACGTTGACTTATGGGACACCCTGTATAGTGGACTCGACTACACCTTGCTGGAAGGATTGCAGTTGTGCCGTAGCGTAGGTACCTACTCTGTTTCTGATGCGTGTTCCTAGGTTCCTAGATACATATCGCTCTCTATTTCTCTCTGGCCTGGCCTCTCAGCTCTATTGATAGTAGCTCTCTGTGCATTCTGCGCCGTAGCGTACAGGTCGTGGGTTCAAACCCCACCGAGAACTAATCTTTGTGCGGTAAACACAAAATAGGTGTTGATTGTCCACAATATTTATTATATACTAGCGACCGCCCGCGGCTACGCTCGCTTCATTCCCGTTACCTTATCGGTATAAAAAGTATCCTATGTCCATCCCCGGTTCTAATATGCTACCTCCCCACCAATTTTCAAGCCAAATCGGTCCCCCTTCACGCGTGAGGGGGTGACCAAGGGAAATAGGGATTCATTTTTATTAAAATAGATGATTACTGTGCTAGCTAGTCTTCTTTACATTCTCTTTGCTAGCTAGTTAGCTACCCATCACCCCCAGTTGCGTCGCATCCTGTAACGACATCTGTGAGTGGCCGACAGCAAACGAAAGAAGTGTGGTTTTCAGTTGTTTGATACCCTTCGTGCCAAAATAAGTTGGGGGGTGTGGCTGAGAGCCATGGGAAGCTAATTTGTTTGTGGACCTTTAGTGACGGAGAGTGGTTGCTAACTATATTGTCTAGCACAAGCTTCTAGTCACACAACGAGCAATGCTATGGAGTTTCATTACGTGACAAAATCAGATGCATAAGGTCGTACCCTGACCCTGGTTTTGAGAGTTTCGTTCGTTGTTCAAGTTCCGCTTTTCAACAATTCTGATTGACAACACGCACGGATTTGTGATTTTTAGGGTTCCGTAGCCAAATGGCAAAAACGGAACCCTTATAGATTCGTCATGTCTGTCTGTCTGTCTGTGTCTGTCTGTCTATCTGTCTGTCTGTCTGTCTGTCTGTCTGTCCGACCGTGTCACAGCCATTTTTCTCCGAAACCATAAGAGCTACACTGATGAAACTTGGCGAGTAGATGTATTTTGTAAACCGCATTAAGATTTTTACACAAAAATAGAAAAAAAAACTATAAATTTTGGGGGTCCCCATACTTCAAACTGCAACTCAATAAACATTTTTTCGTCAAACCCATATGTGTAGGGTATGAATAGGTCTTCAAAAATGATGTTGAGGTTTCTAATATCGTTTTTTCTAAACTGAATAGTTTGCGCGAGAGACACTTCCAAAGTTGAAAAAAGTTGGTCCCCCTCTAACTTCTAAAATAAGGGAATGATAAAACTAAAAAAAATATATGTTGTACATTACTATGCAAACTTTCAACGATATTTGGTTTGAACGAGATCTAGCCAGTAGTTTTTTTTTTATACGTCATAAATCGTAAACCGCAATTTACCTTTCGACGAACTACAAGAACCTGTTTCCTGTTTATTTTCTGTATATTATGTTACTTGATGCTACGGAACCCTTCATGGGCGAGGCCGACTCGCACTTGGCTGCTTTTTAGTTTATAAAAATCCAAGTCTTTCGTTATTTTATAAAAAAACAGCCATTAATTCTATGACCTAATTAGGTATCTATCTGTTGGTGTAAACCAAAAAAAAGAAACAATATCAACTTTAAAAGGAGTTGCAAATTTTTATCTCCTTTTTGTTTCCTTTCGTATTTTTTTTTTGAGTAAATACGACGATATTTTTTTTTAAAAACGGCCAGAAAAAAGAGGACCTGTTAGACAAAGAGAGATTCATGCTGTTTTTCAGTTTACTTCTACCTCCTTTATTTATAGAGGAGCTACGTACTGAAAACATGCTCGGTTTAGGAGCTCAGCAGCGAGTTAGCTCTAATATGAACGTCCATAAGAGGAAATCCGTAGGTCACCGACACAGCTCGAAGAACCGAAAATAAGGGTTCTCAAATTGCGGCCATGAACCGAAAAAAGAAGATACAGGATGCCCACCCCCCGATCGGCCAACGATTGCGGAAATTCGGTAGATGGAAAATGCTCGAAATCGTTCTTTCAAATATTCAATCATCGCCTCTTCCCTAGAAAATAATGAAGGTTTTGGGGAAACTTCGTATTTTTTTTATCAAACCAAGTGTAGTCGAGCGTAAAGCGTATTTCTAGGCCCATAGCAAAATAACTGGCGTCCAACCTAGGTTTATTAAATTCTTCCGTTTCTAGTCAATTCAAGCATTCGCGGGTTTTCCTTTAGCGCTATACATTGGATCACGTGACCATCATCGATCCAATGGTTGAACACTCGTCGGGTCCATTCAACTCGGCTCTGCTAGCTATCCTATCAGCTATCCAGAGTGGATACTTCACAAACCAACACCGATTCTATTCATACTTATGAAATACTTGTATAGCTCTATCTTTGTCGCACGTATTGAGAAATAATTAAATGAATGGTGAGCAAGTGAAACGGGGATATGTTCGAGTGGAAGGAAATTATTGAAAGCACCTCGCTCGCAGTCCAGCCAGTCGCAGGTCGCCAATGTATACATTTTGTGTGGGCAGTGTTGCCGTTTTTTATTTTGAGAAAATGCTAGAACTTGCTCCAAATAATGCTAAAAAATGCTATTTTTGTATTTAAAAATGCTAAAAAACATGCTAAAATCCTAATTTTGTTATTAACATTTCTGTGTACAATTTTTTGGTAGAACAGTAGCCTAACATGTTATTCTAGGCTCTAAAGTATCGTTACGCACCAAATGTCGCACCAAATGTTAGCGAAATCCATCCAAAAGCCAATAAACTCGCCCATCTTTTCCCATTCTTCGCGATAATGTTGCTCATATTTAGGAGGCATACTTTCACTTCACCAAGGGCGGATCCAGGGGGGGGGTCATGGGGGTCATGACCCCCCCCTGAGCTGGTTCCAAGACTTAGGTGGACCACTAAATTGTTGACCTACATAATGATTTTGTATTATAATATGTATATTTTGTCACCATACAGATTTTATGTAACTACAAACCTTCAATATTTTATTATTAACCGACTTCCAATCAAAAAGGAGGAGGTTCTCAATTCGGTTGTATGTTTTTTTTTTTTTTTTTTTTTAATGTTTGTTACCGCATAACTTCGTCATTTGTGAGCCGATTTGAAAAAATATTTTTTTATCTGAAAGATACTGCTTCCAGATTGGTCCCATTTTAATTTTATTAAAATCGGTGTTGCTATTTTTTTTAAAATATTTTTTTTAATGTTTGTAACTGCATGCCTCCGTCATTTATGAACCGATTTAGATTTTTTTTTTTTTATTTGGAAGGTTATTCTTACGTCCAGATTGTCCCAAACAAATTTGTTTAAAATCTGTTTAGCCGTTTGACAATGAAGTCGGTTTCTCAAGTTTTTTAAACTTATAATTATTTTAATCTAAATATATGAAACTCATAAGCTACTGACTGACTGACAATCAACGCACAGCCTATATAGGCCATTAGTCCTAGAAGCATGAAACTTGGAGGGTGTGTTCCTTTTATAGTGTAGAGGTTCACTAAGAAAGGAAATTGGAAAATTATTTCGCTAAAAGGAGAAAAAGGGGAAAAATAGTTTTAAGAAAAATATTGATTGTAAAATTCAAAGCAAAGTTAGAAGCATGAAACTTGGACAATAATACATAATTACAATTATGTAAATAATTAATTTAGTGTGAAAAAAAAAACAGGAAATTCTTGCAGTTGGTCATGTCAAACTAAACAAACCAGATTCGATTATACACCAACGCATACAAAACCCAACTTAGCCACTATGACAAAATCACGCAAAATAGCTTTACAAAAAACCTACGCAAAAAAAAGCTAGGTAAAACAAAACTGCTACCGCAGCATCTGCCACCAGATTTAAATAAATACAAAGGTTTAAAAAAAACCTATGTAAACCACTAAGACAAATCGCGGTTTTTGTATGCGTTGGTGTACAATCGAATCTGTTTTTTTTGGTTTAACATGATCAACTGCTAGTTACCTTAGTTAATTTCGTTTAAGCGGAACACACCCTTCAAATTTCATGCTTCTAGGACTAACGGCTTAGGCTGTGCGTTGATTGTCAGTCAGTCAGTCGACTATACAGGGTGGCCGGAACATTGAAGTCCAAAAACAAAATATTGGTGCCTCGTATCGTGGGGTATCTGAATCACCCCTATGTATGTTCTGTGATTTTGTTTAGTTTTCGAGTTATGAATTTTTATCTGAATTTACGGAAAATTTCGACACGACCAACTTAAAAATTTTAAAAAAAATGTAGAAGGCATTTTAGTATTTTTTTTTGCAACTGAATCCTCATGAGTTGTACTTTTATGCATAAAGCAATTAGCTTTGTTACTTTGATGAAAGTTATGAAAATGATGATCCAAAGTGAGTCATTTACGTTCGGTGAATTATGACTCTTTTCAACTTTAAATTAAAAATGTAAACAGGTGATTTCATGGTTCCTAAGGTAGCTTTAAATAAAATTATAGTTTAAAAAACTAAAAAAAAAAGGCTTTTATAACTAATTGAACAAAAAAGCGTGGGGTGCTTTTTATAATAACTTCAGATATAATAAACTATTGATAAAATATTTACAACAATCAAAATCAAGCACCCCACGCTTATTTTGTACAATAATAGAAATTTTTCAATTGATTATTACAGTTTTATTTTTAACTTTTTAGTTCAATTAGTTATAAAAGCTTTTTTTTTTAGTTTTTTAAACTATAATTTTTTTTTTACTTTTTACTTTTTTTTTTTTTTCATTTTTTTTCATATTATTGCATTGTCATCGACCTTTGACAGGTGTGCAAAGTTTGAATCAAATCTGATCGTTCAAAGTAGGACAAAATCGAGCTCAAAGAGGTCGGTTACATACATACATACATACAGGTGAAGCTAATAAAAGCGTTATAAAAAAGCAGCCAAGTGCGAGCCGGAATCGCCCATGAAGGGTTCCGTAGCATCAAGTAACATAATCTAAAGGTTCTTGTTGTTCATCGAAAGGTAAATTGCGGTTTACGATTTATGACGTATAAAATAAAACTACTGACTAGATCTCGTTCAAACCAAATATCGTTGGAAATTTGCATAGTAATGTACATCATATATTTTTTTTAAGTTTTATCATTCTCTTATTTTAGAAGTTAGAGAGGGGGGGACCAACTTTTTTCCACTTTGGAAGTGTCTCTCGCGCAAACTATTCAGTTTAGAAACAAACGATATTAGAAACCTCAACATCATTTTTGAAGACTTATTCATAGATACCACACACGTATGGGTTCGATGAAAAAAAAATTTTTGAGTTTCAGTTTCAAGTATGGGGACCCCCAAAATACATAGTTTTTTTTCTATTTTTGTGTAAAAACCTTAATGCGGTTCACAGAATACATCTACTCACCAAGTTTCATCAGTCTAGCTCTTACGGTTTCGGAGAAAAATGGCTGTGACATACGGACGGACAGACAGACAGACAGGCATGACGAATCTATAAGGGTTCAGTTTTTGCCATTTGGCTACGGAACCCTAAAAATGGGCCATACTTTCAGCTTTCATAATCTTTAAAAAAAAATAGTACTTAAGGGGCTACTTTTGCTATAATCGGGCTTCAAACACAGCAAGATGGAACATTCTTCTGAAAGGCTAAATCATTTAAGTAAAAATTTGACTATTGAAAGACAAGTTCTTACGTAGGTTTAGAATGTGTATTGCTGCTGGAGGTGGCCACTTAGAAAATCTTCTGTAAATTTTAAGCAAACATTTTTTCACATTATCATTTATGGTTTATCAAAAATACCACTTCGTATTTAAACCTTTTCTTACCAAACCTCTGAAGCTATTTGTTGGTTAATTTCTAGTATTTTGTATAAATACTTAACCTTAAGAATGATAAAATGGGAAAAAAAAAATTGTTTAAATCAAATTAGCATTTCATAAGAATGTTCCATCTTGTCTTTTGAAGCCCGATTTCAGCAAAAGTAGCCAATTAAGTACTGTTTTTTATTTAGATTTATAAGCCTAAAGTATGGCGCATTTCTTAAAGCTACTTAGGAATCATGAAATTACCTGTTTAGATTTTTAATTTAAAGTTGAAAATTTGTATCGCAATTCACCAAACGTAAATTGTTTACTTTGGGTCATCATTTTCATAACTTTCTTTAAAGTAACAAAACTAATTGTTTTATGCATAAAAGTACAACTTCTGAGAATTCCTTTGCAAAAAAAAAATTACCAAAATGTGTTCTACTTTTTTTTTGAAATATACAACGTGTATCAAAATATGTGTACTATCCTGAAGGGGGGTGAATTTCCACCCCCCGGGGAACAACTTTTGTTCAACGACTTTTCGAACTTCGATTGGTATCTCTGAAAAAAACTGCAACGAAGTTTCAACATTAACAGCTGACTTTATACAAAGTGACAACCCTAAACTCAGCTACAGAGGTAGTAGTAGTAGACCTACAGAGGTAGTAGGTCAAGGGGTCAAGGGGTTACAAGGATAGGGTTGTCAATTTATTTAGGCATTATGAAATTAAATATTTTTGTATGGGAAACTGAAAATAGGAATTTTTAATTATCTCCCCTCCACAACTGATCACCATTGTGGTCTGAAACCCCCCACCTTCGCATAGTACACATATTTAGATACACCTTGTATAAGTTGGTAATTTCGAAATTTCTCATTAATTCAGAAAAAAAATCATAACTCGAAAACTATGTATACAAAATCGCGGAACATACATGGGGATGATTCGGAAACCCACGATACGAGGGACCAAAATTTTTATTTTGGACGTCATTGTTCCGGCCACCCTGTATATTTAGATAAAATATAGGCTGCCTCATTCCGTGCGTGATAGTGCTTTTCTAGATGTCTTCAAGTGAAGATGGCTATATATACGAAGTTATTATGTGTTAAGTTTTTCAAGTGACCTACAGTAAAGAATAAATATTTTTAAGTACAGTACTTACGTACATTAATAAAATACCTACTTTTTACTTGTATCTATTATCAAAATTAAATTATAAGTTCTTGACTTGACCACGACTATGTGACCCCCTCCTGGCGCCAAAGCTGGATCCGCCCTTGCACTTCACATTCACAAATCACATTGAATGAATTTATTCAAGAGTCAAGTGGGGTTCGGACGCGAAACGTTCGTTGTAACGAACGTTTCGCGTCCGAACCCCACTTGACAAAACAATCAGAAACTAATTTCAGGGAAGTCCCTGATCCAGAGAGTTGCCATACCTCAATGAAAACCATAGATAAAAAATAATGTATCTGGTCGGTCTCTATTAAATAATCTTTTGACATTGACTTTTGATTTGAAATGGCTAAATATGCAATATGCTAAATGCTTGCTAAATGCAAAATTTATATGCTAAAGAGTCATGAAATATGCTAAATTTAGCACTAAAAATGCTAAAACGGCAACAGTGTGTGTGGGTGTTGTGTTGTGCGTCTCGCTCGCTCGGGTATGGCTTAGAGGAGAGGAGAGGAAGGATAGTAGTTTTTATTGAAGTGAGTGATGTGAAGAGAAACGTCAAACACGCGTCAATGATTGAAAATTTCAATTCAAGTGATTATTTTAATTTTGTTGATCTTCATTTATTTAATTCGTTTTGTGGTGTCTCTAAATAACCATTTAAATAATTAACATTGTTTCGTGATCGTGTGCAGTCTCATCTAGTGACAGTGTTCTATACTGGAGGGGGGCTGATCGGCTGATAGAATACTACGACTACAGGATAGTAGTAACAAACGTCGTTTTACAACGAACTACATACATACATCTAGCTAGCAAGCCAGCTAGGGCGGTCTTAAAATTTCTCATCTCAGTGCGGGCGAGTCGGGCTTCCATTTTGTTTTAATATGTGGTTTGGTTGTTTACTCAGTGCGTCACGTTCGGGACAATGGAAAGCGACGGTGAGTACCTACCTGCCTGTCCACTGCTTGATAAAGTGCAGTTAGATGGTTATCTTATACGGCCAGACCTAAGGCATAATGTCCGCGCATCATGCGCATGTAGCCGCTAACAATAAACATGTAATACAATGCAACAGTAATGGTGGTAATAGGTATTCAATTTTGTGCATATCGCGGCGCATTCGAGTCGTGGTTAACTCGTTGTCATAGTCAAGCAGAGACTCGTAGTCGTAAAACAGACGGATCCGGGGCGGGACCTACGCTTACGCGTGGTTTACGCACAAAGTCAGCCGCGAGGCGTAAATTGATTGATTTCATTTCGAGTAAGCATGCGCTCATCGCGCCGCCCGTACGAAACACATCGCCAAACAGCTGATACACACTGCCACCATTGCTCTCAAAGAAAATTCAAACCATATTTTAAGTTGTGAAAAGAGAATTCCAAAGCATGGTGTTCTCCCCAATGGGTGTGCTATCTATCTACCTACAATGAAATTCATTGGATAGGTAAGTCTGCAACATACATACCATTTTCTGGGATTTTGTTGATGCACTATAGAATAAATAATTGTTGGTAATATAAAAAAATCTCCAGGTAAAATACCTAGATAAGAAGATAGTTGATAGAAAATACTTTATTGCACACCACATGAAATTAACAAACAGTAAGATATTAAAGTGGAATACAATGGGCAATCTTCTCACTAAATGCAAACTCTTCCAGACGACCTTGGGATGGACTGGAGTTTTAATATTCTGTTGGTTGTTTATATGCACTCACGAAACTGTTAGATATTTTAACAAGCTGATTATTTTTATCACTATGTTATCGCAAGCTTCATATAAGACATAAAGTTATTCAAACCTAGTTTACCTAACTGAGGCCGAGATTCATAGACGTGACTTTGCTTTACAGCAAAGGAGTCTTCGCAAAGTAAGCTTTGTTTATCGAAGTTTACCTTCAACATTTTGAATAAAGAAGAGCTTGACAGAACTATGAAATATATTTTGGGTTGAAAATAGAACTTTCCATCAAAGTAAAGTCAAAGTGCGTTCTATGAATCTGGGCCAGAGATACAGCTTTTGTCATTTCTTTTGAACACCTAAGTTTACTTAACCATCACATCACAGTATAAAATTGTAGCTTTTCAAAACGAAACATTAACGAAGTACAATATAAAATAATATTGTTGACAATCCACACAACACTATCTAGCCCCAAACTAAGCAGAGCTTGTACTGCACTGCACCTCACTGCTATTATTAATATTATATTTGTTTTGCAAAAGGATACAAAAAAATGGTAGGAACCAAGACATAGTTTGAGTTTCTTCTAGTTTTGGTCGCATGGAACTGGCACCTAGACTCACCTAGCTTTAAGACGTTTCAAAGTGATTCTTGCGATACTACTGATTAAATACATATTTGACTTTGACTTTAACTGTAGAAACCAGATAGCTGATGTAAAATACTTGCATATTACATTTTTTTGTAAATACATACATACTTGGAATACAATATAACACCCAGACAAATAAAATATAAAAAACTTTGTGAGTTCCATACAAGGTAAAGGAAATTTTCCTGGTTTGATATCTATGTTAATTTTGTTCATATAGGTGCCTAGTAGGTCTAATTATAAGCATTTAGTTTCCTAGTATCCTCTTTATCATTTAGAAGGATAACACTTATTAAACACTTTTACGTGGGAGTATTATTTAGCAATATGTATTAACTCTACTTACTGAGTCAAAAAATCAAAATCATAGTAAAAAAATTATTTATTCATTTGGATCACAATGTTCACTTTGAAACGACTTTAGGCTAGGTTGACCTACCAGGCAATGCTTTGTTATAGGCGATGGTTACCACTCAACATTAGGTGGGGGGCTTATTTATGCTTGTTCCATCACCTAGTTGTATAAAAAAAATGCTTCAGCTGGCAGCTGCAGCCTTATCGCTATTTATACTATAACTTGTTCATTCCACCTGTTCAACATCTTGCTAGTCTATACATTTTTACAACATGTTCTTCATATGCATTTTAATTAAAGACATTTGCTTAAATGATTATAGTGTATGTTAAGTACAATAACTGATCTTCCATTATACAATAATTCATTCACACTCTGTACGGGTATGTATAGCTCTGTAACCTGCTTTAAGTATAAGTTAGGTAAATTATTTTGTAAGTGATAGCTGTATTGTACGCCCGAAATGGGTAGCCTGGTATTAGAACATAATTTCTTTAAAAAAAATTTATACCTACACAGTTTTACAATAAATGATTCTGATTCTGAAAAAAATGCTGTATATATGAACACAATTTGTATACAAACTTAAGTGAATAAGAACAGGTTCCATTTATAATGCCGATGAGGTGTCGATGACTGTGACGCTGTGACGGTGACGTGGTTCATTGTTTTTTTACCCACCTCAAAAAAGCTCAAGCCCGCCTAAAGAAGTTTTAACTTCAAAATTGGATTTTAAAAGAAATCAATGAAAGGTTAGGCTCCCATAGAGATGACTCATACAAAAACCAACTTTACCCACCTCAATAGATATCAAACTGCTATTTATGTCGCCCAACAATACATTTCTACTTCAAAGGATGTGAAGGACCATCAAGGCATCAAAACCTGTTACAAATTTCATACAGTAAAACAAGTATGATTCATTTTATGGACTATTCTGTCATAGCTTCATATACGCGTAGCTAGTTCATATCACTACATGTTATATTTTATTTGTTCCATACAATCTCGTAGAGTCACGCACGCATTAAATAGAAAAAAAGCTTGTTTACGTCTATATAATTATCTTTTAGCATAGGTAATTGCTGTTTATTATTGTTATGGCACTGTTTCTACCCGTAACTAAACCAGAGGTACGAAAACAAAAGATAAAGCTAGCAGATAAAAGATGTATAAAAAAATCGTGGCACTCCGGAAATGCCGACAGAGTGTATGTCCCTCCCTGGCTGTCTGCGGGTGGACAGAACCCCGACTTTAGGCGAAGTTTGTCGATCTTTGCCGAAGAGGTGTCGGTTACGTGACACGAGTGAATTCTTTATTTTTTTCCCACCTCCAAAAATGCCTAACGAAGTTTTCACTTCAACATCCCTTGCTCGCTACCACATGGTGCGGTCATATCTATTCATGCAAAATTCCAGCAAAGTTTTTGTGTCAAAATGGTTTTAATATCTTTTATTCAACTTTTATAAACGACAGCTATAAATTATCACCTACCTATATTGTAAATAGCTTATAGGTCATACATACTCGCAAAACAAAATAGAATTACCTCATTCCATAATAATTGTGTTATAAATTATAATTATTGATGAGAAAAATAAATAATCTTAAACCATAAAACTGTAGTAACTTCATTGATCTATGCTAACACTTATCATATCAGTAAAATGAAAACAAAATAAGTTATGGCTGGTCATTATTACTTAAACGTATCTCACTACTTTAAGATGCATTCCGTAAGCCAAATGGCAAAGGATCAAACTCATACTGGCACAATGGTGTTACAAAATGATTTCTCCTTTAAAATTAAATAAATAATAAATAATAAATATTGTGGACAATTCACACAACACTACCCAGCCCCAAACTAAGCAGAGCTTGTAATATGGGAACCGGATAGCTGATATAATACTTGAATAAATTTTTTTTGTAAATACATACTTAGAATACAATATAACACCCAGACAGAGAACAAACATTTATGTTCACCACACAAATATTTGTTCTCGGTGGGGATCGAACCCACGACCTACGGCGCAGAAGGCAGAGCTACTACCAACTGAGCTAGAGGCCAGTCCTACTTCCAGATTACTTGTAATGGGGTTTTTTATTTATCTTATATATGTCATTTTACCTGGATATTATCTTTAAGCTGCGGTATAGCCTACATACAAAGACTCATTATAGCTATAGGTAGGTATCTACCTAGGTCAGATTCATTGATCAAGGCAGGATATTGGACCGCAATCCGGACGTGTCTGGACTTGTTCAAGCTTTGTGGTTTGATAAGTTTCAATAGAATAATTGAGACTAAATAAAATTGAACAATCGGTCGAATCTACTGTGATAAGAAATAGAGTTACGAAGCAGATCAAATAGTGTACATTACTTTAAAAAGCTTTTAGAACAGCTGGATCGGTATAAAGAAAAAACAAAGAGCCTAAGTAGGTATACCTAGGCAAGTTATGAGTGGCAAATGGCAATCAATAAACTACGGACAACGAATACCTACCAGAAGGTAAGTATCTATAGACAGATACAGTACACAGTACGATTTATTGATCCAGCTTGTATAATAAAAATTTATGTTTCCTAAATCATTAGATAGGTAAATACTTTTTATTATTAACTAGGAAAGTTTTTCAAAATGAGAAACTAATTAAAGTACACATCAACCGCAATGCCGCAGTAAAGTTAGAAATTAAATTAGTGCCTCATATATTATTAAAGCAGATAAGCGCTAGCTATTCCGGGTTGTAAAATAATGAAACAAAAGGTAAAGACCTCTAGCCCTAGGCCATTGATCCGAGCTGAATCTATTTTGATTTAACTTAAAATAACTATCTCGCGAATGTGAATACATTTGCTTTAAAGGAAATGAGATCGATACAGAATGGAAATATGGTGAGCCCAAAAGCCTTGCGTATAGTTGCTGTTCGGAGCTTTGTTCGTTGAATTTCAGGGAAGGGATTCAATGATGATAATTTATGCCTACTAAACCTACACATTCTTGTCGAATATTGCGTATAAGCCTGATTGTTTGTCTTAAAAAGTTCTATTGTAATTTAGCTTTTACACCAGATTATCGCTTCTAGCTCTTTGTGTTTAGAATTTTACGCGACTGAAGTATCTTCGTTGGATTATGCCTCCTATAATGTAACTTTTATCTGAGTTAAACCAATTTATTTTTAAAATTATTTAGTAATTAACAAGTGTCATCTCCGCCGTTTGAAATATTTGATCTAACTATTCGTATTAATGGAGTTCCCATGTGCCAGCACACATGGCAGTTGCGCGCCCGATTGTTTCATTGTTTACTACTACGGTCTCTTTAAGTGTAAGCGTGTTAATCATAATCCTTGGGAGTAAACCTGACATCCAAAAATAGAGATCTTTGCAACGGTTATCATCGTGTTTCGTTCGCGAGTGACATCATTATGGTGATCGTCGGTGTGAGCAGTGAGGTCACTGAAATCCATCCACCTGCAGTCGCGGGTCGTTACCTCTTGAGTTTATTCGTTTACTATGCAGCATCATTTCAAAGAGTAATATTTGAGCCTATAACAACTACGCTCCGGGATTCACGTCAGCACTTTATGTTGTATCTTTGCATAAAAATCATTTTACAATACTCTTTCTTTTACTGCGGTGACTTCTTGTTTCAAGCTAATAATATTGCATCCTATCTATCAAACCAGCAAGTTGTTTTATCTCATGTACAAGAAAGTTTTCGATAAGATTCTGTTTACATAATAACTGAGGTACCTACCTAGTAGGTAATTGATGGAAATATTACATTGTTTTTGTAGCAATTAATACCTAAATACGCTAGCTTAGAGTATTTAGGTAGCACGTATACTGTTGTACTATCTTCATTGACTTTCTATTGACCTAGCTCGTTCTGTAGATCATTGATTTTGTTTGATTTGCACAAACTGGGCGCCAAAGGTTTATCTAAGTAAGTAATTATTTCGAAAATAAGGATGAGGATTAAAATTGATTGCAAGGTCAAGTCATTAATCTCTATGACGCTTTACGATGTAGTTCTTTACCCAGACGCCTAGTTAATATAAAACATTTTCGTTTTATTTTAGTTCCCACTCGCCTCTTATATCCGATATTCTGATAGCTCACGTTTCAACTCGATGCAAACACGTGAGTACCTACGTCGGTAATTGTTCATGGTAAAAACAAGAGTAGATAGGTACCAAACCTAGGTAGGTATTAGGTATATTCTACATCCCAAAATAAAGGTTACTAACCAGAGCAAGTAGGATAGGTACGTACTACCTATGCATCTGTTTTTTGTATCTACAGAATAAATTACCTACCTACTAAGTTATAGATCCTATGGATACTACTCTACCTTTAGATCTGTCTCATTAAAAATTGAAACAGAATTAGAATTTACCCGGCAGAGTTGGCTCGGTAGAGCCTTTTGCCACAGAATAGTTAAACGGTATCAAGCGCATAGAAACAAAGGTGAACTTTTTGACGGCATAGCAACGAACGTTTTTGTTGAAATTCATAGGAGTGGTGCTTACTTAGGGTGTATGCGACTTCAATTACATATTTTCCCGGAACACAAATTACCTACGTGCCCTACGTGATTCTCATGTGAGGGCGTGGCTGATACCGTTCATCACTCGTCTTTTCTGTGTGATGTTTTCAATTAAACTTTAACGTAATAAGTACCTACAGCTTGCTTTTTTAATCACGTTCGCGTCCAATTCATAACACTTATTGGCTGTCGCTAGTATCACCATTCCGCGTTCATTTAAAGATGAGTGGTGAAGCGAGAAGGGGGTTGCGCATTGTTAGTCCCTCCCTGCCCCTCTTTTCTCCGCGTCGGTGTGGAGATTTGAGTTCATCGCCACTAAAAGGGTACGGCAAGCAAAAGCTCCTGTTTTTTTATTTGTCTTAACATGCCACCCCCGTTTCAATTATGCGCTGAAATACCTACCTTTGCAGTTTTTATGTGCATAACCTCGCAAACAAGAGTTATGTCAGAAATTCTATGTCGGTAATGCTGTAGTTTAGCTATGTATTTTGTTTAGTTATTGTACTGATAGACGTAGAAGACCCATGATGAGAGATGGTAAGAGGATACCATCTCAAAGCACTTCCTCGCACAAACCCTAGGAACCCTTGCCTTGGGATCTTCCATGATCCTTGCGTTCATCATAAATTCAGCCATTCTTGCTTCTTTATTGCACACAATACAAACATAGGAAAAGAACAGAAATAGAGGACATGTAACAAAGGCGAGCTTAACCCTGAGTAGAGTTTTCTTACAGCAAACCTTTGAGGCTAGGGAGAGGTGACTTATTATTATGTTTTAGCCATGTGTCTATAACTGCACTGACACCCAAGTTCAATTACACAACAACGCAGCTCGACCGTAGAAATAAGCATAGTACTTCCTCAGACGAGCCCTTCACAAAGAGCGCTATTATGAATTTTGTTTTGAATAGGTTTGCTGCCTGTTCTTCTAGGCTTGGTCGCGTTAAACTAGCACCTAGGAGTAATCTTTGCGATAAACTATGTAACTTAAATCTAATTGTAATTAGCCGTAAAGCCATTTTAATGCCCGAGCGGGGCTCATGTTCTGGACGTTACCTCCTAAGACCTATAAAACACATGAAGCAATAAAAAAATGAATATAAATATATGAACAATTTTTCAAGCTAATAGGATACGATTTATCTGATTTTAAAAGAGTTTAACTCTGATTACCTAGTACTAGCTTTAATTGTGGTATCTCTTGTTGTAGGTATCAGCTTTCCGCAATGAGTGATCAGTGGTAGCGGGGCGGTGATGCACCGTGGGCACGCGGGCGGCGCCTCGCAGCCGCAGGCCTCAATCGCCGCGCCCGCTGCCTCACACTACCGCACTCACTCCATCCTAGATATTGACGATCAGGTACTGACAATCAGCTATACTTGGCATACTGGAATCGTACCCAATAAATGTCGTGCAGTATGGTGAATTTCACGGAGAATAGACAACTCCTGATTCCAGGCTTTGAATCTTTTTTCAAGGCTTGTAGATTAACAACCTTCTGGATGATCACCACTTGGATGATTGAATCCTTGGAGATTAAACAAGCTAAGCGACGGTCATCGTGGTCATCTTTCCTGGACTGCCGTATTTTTATTTGAGCACTTTTTCAATGTGTAGTATTGGTATCTATCCAATCCCATCTAATATTGCTCTCTTTGTACCTACTTTTGAAAAGCGTGGAAGCTACATGAGTATGCTCGAACTTACAATAGACTTGTATTATTCGGCACTCAAAATGTATGTTAATAGTTTGTTATTTATTAATCACAATGCTCAGGAGGCTTTAAATTATTTACGTTCATAGTAACAATGACATAACTACATACAAACATTTTCCTCAATGAATTCCATACATGGACATCATATTCAGTTTAACGTATTCAATATCCCTATTGCTTGTAAATTAATTTTCCTGATCAAATTCACAGATTCCTGCATCGGTGATAAGCAGTGTTGGCACAGTGAGCCTATCTCAATCTTCTTCGCATCCTACTCCAAATATCACAATGGCCAATCCGACCAATCTTGGTAATGCCAGCAGTGGCAATGCGCCGCAACCGCCTGCCCAGCACACGCAATCACAGGCCCCTGTTAGGAACCTGCCCAAGAAACGCAAGTTCGACCCTTCGGTCCTAGAAGAGATGGTCCAAACTACTTGTGCCAACAACAACACAGTGCCGATCCCCCCGCCCGTGGAATACCATCACACTTTCCAAAGAACTATCCTTCAACCCTCCCCAATCATCCAGCATCCATCTCCTCCCCAGGAGAAAGCTTTCTCCATCTACCCTACCATCGATATATCGGAATGGCGTGATCATCGAGTCTTGGCCAAGCATAGAGGGGTGTACATCCCAGGCGTGATCCGTCAAGCTGATGGCTGCAAAGTGATTGTGGAACTTGACGGTTATGAGAACGAACCGGTGGAGTACTGTGACGTGTTCGGAATGAATAAGAACGATGTGATAAGTGACGCGTGCCCTCAAATGAGCCATCTGCTGACTGGTTCAGCTTGTGTGGTCAGGACTTCGGATCCCAGTAGGGAGAATGTGCAAAATGTGTTTGTGAGAGGATTTGTGGTGCATGTGATAAACTCGCCTATCAGGAGGATCACAGTCAGGGTGAGTTGAAATTATACTTATCTTTGTACTAAGCTTAAAACTATTCATTATAAATTCTTATTACTAATAATAAATTCTTATTACTAATAATAATTTATCCCATGTCTGGCAGCCTCGGAACATTTATTTTGTTGGTTTATCATACACTGTGACTTATCTTACCACGCCACTAGCACCTTCTTGAACCTAGTTAGATTTATTTATAGTTCACAATTCTCCACATTGTCATCCAATGCAATCCTACTTATCACGTCACTCTAAACCTTAGATCGACGTCACTCCAAGCCTTATTTCGACGTCTACAAAGTCCACATTTCATTAGATCAACGTCACTCTAAACCACATTTCGACGTCTACACTTTGCATTAGATCGACGTCACTCTAAAGTCTAAACCTTATTTCGACGTCTACAAATTTTCACTTTGCATTATATTAACGTTAGTCTAAATTTCATTGCGACGTCTACAAAAGTTCACTTTTCATTAGATCGACGTCACTCTAAACCACATTTTGACGTCTACACTTTGCATTAGATCGACGTCACTCTAAAGTCTAAACCTTATTTCGACGTCTACAAATTTTCACTTTGCATTATATTAACGTTACTCTAAATTTCATTGCGACGTCTACAAAAGTTCACTTTTCATTAGATCGACGTCACTCTAAACCACATTTTGACGTCTACACTTTGCATTAGATCGACGTCACTCTAAAGTCTAAACCTTATTTTGACGTCTACAAATTTTCACTTTGCATTCTATTAACGTTACTCTAAATTTCATTGCGACGTCTACAAAAGTTCACTTTTCATTAGATCGACGTCACTCTAAACCACATTTCGACGTCTACACTTTGCATTAGATCGACGTCACTCTAAAGTCTAAACCTTATTTCGACGACTACAAATTTTCACTTTGCATTATATTAACGTCACTCTAAATCTCATTGCGACGTCTACAAAAGTTCACTTTTCATTAGATCGACGTCACTCTAAACCTTATTTTAACGTCCACAAATTTTAACTTTGCATTACATTGTCGACACTTTAAACATTATTTAGCTGTGTACAAAGTCCACATTCCATTAGATCGGCGATATCCAGTCCTGCAAAGAGCTGTTGGAGCTGGAAGTGAAACGGGCGGATATCCGCCTTCTGCAGCCGCCGTGGGCTGACGAGCTGGAGGACGCGGGATCGCATTCTGCTTCCTTGCACTCGCAACAGTTGAGGCTGCACCAACCGCCTTTGCAGGTCAGTCCTCTTCTGACATTTTGGTATAGGTACTTCACTGAATAAAACCCGCTGCCAGTAGCGGTGGGGTTTTAAGAAAAGCCCCTGGGCTTAACCACCTTTAGTTAATGCTGAGTGGTAGCCTTTTTTTGTCATCTTTGTTTTTGATAATTAATAGGGTTTTGTGTTGAAAATAATCATTTACTATTCTCTTCTTTAATACCCAGATGAAGAACAATATCATTATTATGGTTCCTTTTTACAAAATGATATGCTAAATGAAACACTTTAAGTGTGGTGCCACTTCAATTTCGTAATCAGGAGGGGCAACCAAAGATCAATCGAGCACTTTTTCACATACAAATATATCTCTCTAAATATATGTCTCTCCCAGTTGAGTTGTCAGTATCAAGCCCGTTTAACGGACTCCGAACGCACAAGAGTAAACTGCATACTTATATTTCCACCAACGAATAGTCGAGCTCAGTCCTTTGAGCGAGCAGAAGTGTTGAAATGAACTTGCTTATTCTCTTTGCATATCAAAATCTTTGTTGGTGGAAATGTAAACCTATTTCATTTAAAAGGAGTCAGTTCCGCTTACCATTTCTCGCTCATTACCCTTTTGCGGTGGAAACCGGGCTTTACTGTTATGAGCAAAACATACAGCTATACTTATAAACGCAATTTAAATTTAGTAATTGTTTAAAGTTAGCCCTGTCACTTTTTGTCATTACCCAGTGGTAAGAGATGGCAATAGTTTAAGCACAGCTTATGTTTTGACATGACACTTTTATAAGTAAGGTCATTAATCTCAACATAATCGGACAGATGGGCAGCGATAATTTCTACACATCATCGCCCATGCCCGGCGCGGGGCCAGGCGTAGTCAACGTAGGAGCACTCTCCAACGGCTCTATAGACGACATAAGGAAACGTGCTTTCGACGACTACGGAGAAAGCGACGACGACCTTCGCCGGGAGGACATCATGTTTCCTAACGACGTCTCTCATATGGGTAAGTACTATAGATTCATGGGGTTATAAAATAACTATAATATAAAATTCGGGCAAACCAAGGAAAAGCGCAAGCGAGTGCAAATCCTGAAAAAATGAAGGAAATTCTGACTAGAAAGAAAGAAAGAAAAGTGAAAGGAAGAAAGAAAGTGTTCCATAATTATCTTATCTCGGGATGTCATCACCGTTATTTTTAAAGTGGCCGAATATTGTCAGTTCTCCATTGAAAAGTGTCGCACATCTATGCTTGAGGCTCCACTCAGACTCAAGAATTGTTTCTGCATACAGGCCTTAGAAGGAATTTTTGAAAATTCAACCCCAAAATGGGTGCAGCAGGAGTTGAAGTTTTGTCCATGCAAACTTCAACCTCTGCTGCAAACTTCAACCCCCAACTCAACACGATCGAAGTCACGCGGGATTCCACTAGTCGCAAGATAAAATAACATATCGTTTACGATATCGTAAGATCTATCTGACAATATCGATCTCATGTGTAGGTACTCTTGTTCTTTTTTTCTCGGCCCCACCTCGCCGCATTTTCTTAGGAAGCGGCATAGCGGTTTCGGTCAAACTATATCCGATACGTGATGTCAATCATGACCGATTTTTCCATCTGCTTTTTCATCCTTTTATTATTCTCTGTATTTTAATAGCAAAATGAACCTTAAACCCATAGCGTTACAATCAAATTGTTTCAGACTGCAGCAACAGCAAACGTAGCAGTCTTCAAAGTCGCGGCAGTACCTCCAGCCTGCTGGAACGCTGCCTCACCCCCCGATCTCAACCGCCTACTCCTAGGTAAACATTTCAATGACCTCATCTTTCTTATCGTGTCACTGGTTCGAACCAAGTGTGGTGAAAGGATTTAAAGTGCGCCTATGTCTATGCTATCCTAACCAATATTGAGATCTGTTAACTTTTGTTATCAGATCTCAAGCGGCAACCCCGCACAAATACAAGAAGGGTGACGTGGTATCAACCCCAACGGGCATCCGGAAGAAGTTTAACGGAAAACAATGGCGAAGGCTCTGCTCCAAAGATGGATGCACGAAGGAGAGTCAAAGACGAGGGTTTTGTTCACGGCATCTGTCACTTCGAGGAGTGCCAAGGTCGTCCAACACACCCTTGGCTCAGGGATCCGCTCATACTCCACAGCAGAGGTAAGAGTTGCAGATTGGTGATAAATGAATTGTAGAGTAGTCATTTATTATTGTCGGTTTGATCCGAAATATTACAAAAAATAAAGCAGCCAAGTGCGAGTCGGACTCGCCCATGAAGGGTTCCGTAGCATCAAGTAACATAATATAAAGGTTCTTGTAGTTTGTCGAAAGGTAAATTGCGGTTTACGATTTATGACGTATAAAAAAAAAACTACTGACTAGATCTCGTTCAAACCAAATATCGTTGAAAGTTTGCATAGTAATGTTCAACATATATTTTTTTTAGTTTTATCATTCTCTTATTTTAGAAGTTAGAGGGGGGGGGGACCAACTTTTTTCCACTTTGGAAGTGTCTCTCGCGCAAACTATTCAGTTTAGAAAAAAACAATATTAGAAACCTCAACATCATTTTTGAAGACCTATTCTCATGTATAACCCCACACGTATGGGTTTGATGAAAAAAAAATTTTAGAGTTTCAGTTTCAAGTATGGGGACCCCCAAAATTTAGTTTTTTTTTCACATTTTTGTGTAAAAATCTTAATGCGGTTCACAGAATACATCTACTCGCCAAGTTTCATCAGCCTAGCTCTTACGGTTTCGGAGAAAAATGGCTGTGACATACGGATAGACAGACAGACAGACAGACAGACAGGACGAATCTATAAGGGTTCCGTTTTTGCCATTTGGCTACGGAACCCTAAAAATGGTGACCCCAATATGTGGCTCAACTAAATAGAGCCAGATTTTCCTGACAGGGCATTTTAAAATGAAAGTAGTGCAGTAGGTGCACAAAATACGTGCAGGACAAATCATTTTAGAGTTCCTCTAAATTAATAGCTGAAAATCAGCGTTTTGCTCTCGAGCAAAGCTTATGCGCTGAGCTATTTCCATTTTGTCTAGCTGTAACACGCACACCATTTCATTTATTTTTTAGTTTATATTGTACTTAGTTGTATTTTTAGATTTAATTATGCTTTTGATTTTCTATTTTCCTTGTTATTTGTTTTGTGTGTGTTTATTTTCTAGGCAAATAAATTCTTTATCTAACAGTTTGAACCGTGGTCTTCACACTAAGCCCAGCATATTGGCCCATTTTCCCTTCACAGAAATAATGTTTACAAAATTACTAATGATTAAGATGAGTGGATGGAAAAAGGGGAGGTCTTTACACAATAAATAAATAAATAAACAGAACAGCCTGTTTAAAAAAAAATATGTATACCTATGACTGGCCTCTCAGCTCTTGGCAGTAGCTCTGCCTTCTGCGCTGTAGGTCGTGGGTTCGATCCCCACCGAGAACAAATATTTTTGTGGTGAATGGTTCCCACATGATGTTGATGTTTGTTCTCTGTCTGAGTGTTATAATGTGTTCTATGTATGACATAACAAAAAAAAAAACACGTATTTAAGTATTGTATCAAACTATCTGGTTCCCATAGTACAAGTTCGGCTTAGTTTGGGACTAGATAGTGTTGTATGGATTGTCCGCATTATTTATTTATTTAATATGTTTATTTTTACAGAAGCAGTAGTAAATCCCTCTCGTCGAGCGGAACGGGCGTGGAAGGCGACGAGACATCGCGTGAGTCAGATACCACGCCGCCGAATTACCGCGTCACTGGTAGATTCGACTCTGATGAGACTGAGGCTGCTAATATGTTGGGTATGTTTTACGATCCTCCTGTGTTAAATCTCATCAAAATTAATCTAAAAAAATGTATAAGTATCATTTTAGCTATCTGGTTCCCATAGTACCTCTGCTTAATTTGGTTTGGGGATAGATAGTGTTGTGTGTATTGTCCACCATATTTATTTAATTATTTAGCTCTTGAATTTGGCGTTTCCAGAAACAATATAAAATCTATTGTGTCGAAGAGCTGTGTTTAAGCCATTTTTGAGCAGATGAGAAGTTGAATAAATAAATCCCTATCCTATAATAAAACCCTATCTATACCTAAATACGGTAGACTAGACATCTAAGAAATATGAGCTGTGGTATGGGCCGCAGGGCTTACGCAATTTTCATAGGTTGGCAGCAAAATTAGATGGGCCATCAGTTTGCGCCATTATTTTTTTCATTATCATCATCATCTCAGCCTGGTATCACCAACTGCTGGGGTATAGGCCTCTTTCATCTTCTGCTAGCCTTCTCTGTCCTGTGCGTCTCTTGTCCAGGTGTTTCGGGCGATCTTAACGATGTCGTCGACATATCGCGGTCGACCCAGATTTCTTCGGCCCGATTCGATTTTTTTCAATAAGAAATGTAAAGGCTTGTTTGTCATGTGACTAGGAGAGTGATGAGTATGGATGTGGATGGATTATGTGAGTAGAGGTAGACGAGAGAAAACATGGATAAACTGTGTGAAAGATGATAGGATAAGAGAGGAGTGAATGCAGAGATGACGGCGGACAGAGAGAAATGGAGGTGGAAGACATGTTGAACCGACTCCACATAAAGTGGGATAAAGGCAGGAAGAAAGTAAAGGCTTGTTTATGTTTGTAGTATCGCTGGGTAGTTCCCGATCTGGCAGTCCGGGGGCATCCCCTGTGGGCGGTAACTCCCCTCACAGCGGGCTCAGGAGCAACGTGTTTGTGCCCATCTCTTCGCCGCAGCCGCCGCACTCGCAGCCAGCGTACACAGCCCATCACCATCTCATACGGTAACACTATAGATAAGAAGGAGGAGGAGGAAGGAGAAGGTTCATAAAACATATAGGTATCAAGTGCATGAAAGGAGCCGTTCTGTGACGCACTTAAAATCCTTTCACAACACTGGTTTGAAACAATCACTGACACGATAAGAGAAAGAGGATGAAAATAAAAAGAAATAAATTATTTTACTGACCTATATTTAAGATCTAGGTTAACAGTTTGGATACTTCCTGCCTCTAGGCACAATAAACATAGAAAAAACAAAAAATTATGTTAGTAATAAGTGAAAAGTTAAACAACATAAATAAAAAAAATAGGTAGGTAATGTGCCATACATTTAGCAATAACCGGGCATGAAGATTAGATTTGCGCAAAACTTTACAGTATGACATAAACCTGTCGACTACAGTTTGGCCGGTGTAACTTGGCGGGTCTGAACTAAACCGTTTCTGCAAAAATGGCAAATTACTCACTTTTCTCACTATAATGCAGTGTGAGGAAAATCCGTCAACTAACTGAATATCTCCATTTCCACAGCCCGGAGTTGGTGAGGCCTGGGAGAGTTAATTCTCCTGTCGGCGGGGTCGCTACCAGCGTTATCAGGGTTTCACCAGGACCTAACTATCATTACCAGGTAATTTTTTACACCTACGACTTTAACATTTCATTAAAATTCAAAGTACTTATATTTTTTTTAGTATACTTATATTTTTTGCTGAGTAAACTTACGTTGATTCAACCACTATTTTTGACGTCTATTCTACAAGTAAAGACCTGTACCCGAAGTCCCAGTGAATTTACAACATTTCGTTACCAAATGTTGTTTTCGTTTCGCCTATTAGTCTCTGTCTATTGTATGGAGAAAAGATGAGACAACAACTCTAACTACGTAACGTATTTTTGCCGTCTCGTATTTTCTCCATGCAATAGAGAGAGACAAAAAGGCGAAACGAAAACAACATTTGGTAACGAAATGTGGTAGCAAAACTCCGACTTCGGGTTCTGGGCACACGACATTTCACATGATTAGCAATATAGTAAAATTTAGTTTTGTAAAAAAACCTTTAGCCGTAGTACAAGCGTTACGTAGGTTGAGATTGCTTAAAGTTTGCCCTGTCACTGTTTTTCATTTTCTAGTGGTAAGAGATGGCAGTTGTTGATCAGAGTATTCTGATTAAAATAAATACAAAAAAAATGCCTCTTTACAAGCCTAGAACTACATTATTATAATTTCACTAGATATATATGAGACAAAGGGTGTAAATTCATTATTCATTAATTCTGATTATCGTATAAGAAACACTTTTTATTAAGAGGATATCTTAGGTATCTTAAAAACAAGGACTTCAAAAAATGTATTAATCCACAGGTAGAACCACAGAACCGAAACGAGTCGACAATAATGCAGTCAAACCACATAATGAACAACGTATCTCAATCCAACATGAACGTTCAATCAGTTCTCAGCCATCAACACCCTATCCAAACCAGCATCGCCCCAACCTCTCTCTCCAGCCTTTCTCTCCCCACAAGCATATCTCTCAACCTCAACACACACGTACAGACAAGCATACATAACATACAAACAAGCATACAAAACACTATACAGAGCACCAACGATTTCCCGCACAACTTAGTGTTGAACCGAAACATTCCAATCAATAACGGGATCGAGGATTTGTACCGACAGCCTATGCATATAAGGAACGGGATTCACGAATACCGAAGAGACTTATCTCCTTTGAATAACTTTCTACAACGGGACTATGATGATGAAGATCATTCAGTGCCACAGTCGAATGTTCTCCGCAATATCATAGAAAGACTACCGGAAATTGCAGAGAACAGGGTTCTTGAAGACAAGAGGATCCTAAAGCCAGCTCCGTTGCAAGCTAGGCTTTTGTCTGTTGTTGATACGGACGCTAAAGACTTGATCAAAAAGTTCTATGTGATCCCGAATAATGAGAAGAAGTTTGTGGTTATCAAAAATGAACCGACGGAGACTATACAAGTAAGTGGAAGTTTATAACATTTTTTAGCTATTTTTTAAAAATATATTGTTATAACATTTTGTCCAGTTTCAACCCAGTTTGTAGCAAGTTGCAATGTATTGAATAAAATTGCAAGGATCCATTTAATGCGTCTTAAAAACCGGCCGAAGGGCCGAATAATTCTCAGTTGTTTCAAATTTTTTAACTGGTCTAGTATGTACCCTAGAATCTAGAAATAGATTGCTCTTCAGCGATAAAACCGCCTATTGAACATGATTTTATATCAAAATTATTATTATTTACCTACTACCTACTTTATTATTCGTCGTAAGTAAGTACTAGTTTATTATACGTTGCAATAAAGTATTTTCTATCTTATTCTACCTACTTATCTTTTAAAACTACAGCTCAAATGGTGGAATGTAGCGACTATTAACTTCTATTGATTTACCGGCCTAGTTATTTTATCACGCGAAGCGCGTAGGTATATTCAGATGATTGCACTCGAAATTCTAAGTAATAGATAAAACTTTCACTCGTGCAGTAAATACCACGATATCTCGTACGAATATTGAGTGTAGCCCTATTTCGATGTCCTTGAGATAGCCACCCAAGTTGATTGTGATTCTTAGAATAATCCTTAGATTATATTTCGGTAACTACAATAGATTGCTATTATAGGTGCTGTAACAATGCTTTGTTTGAGAGAATGCCACTTGAAAAATACAAGAACTGGTTTTGTTGAGTTTTTGAATATAAAACGTCGGCTCGTCTGTTAGTCAAGTCATAAAAAACCGGATAAGTGCGAGTCGGACTTGCTGACAGAGGAGAATGGAGGGGGAAGACATGTTGTGCAGACCCCACATAGAGTGGGATAAGGGCAGGAAGAAGAAGAAGGACCCCTCTCAGGTATAGGCCTAAAAATGTGGTTTTAAATTGATTTGTTTCGCAGATTGAGCAGAAGCTGAGTCAATTTGCTCAGCACATGAACAACAACGAACCAGATATGGATCATCGGAGCATGGATAACGGCGACCATGGCAATGTAAGTACATACATACATCAAATCACGCCTCTTTCCCATGGGTAGACAGAGATCACGGTTTTCCCATGCTATGATCCTGACATACCTCTTTCGTTCATTCACACTCATAAGATTCTTCATACATAAATAAATAAATAATAAAAAAAATACTCATTGGTTTAGGGTACTCTTGACCTGAAAGTGTGAAGTGCTAGTGAGAGCTCTAGCACTTCACACTATGTTTTTCTTCTTATCGTTATCACTGATTCTTTCGAACCAAGTGTGGTGAAAGGATTTTAGGTGCGCCTCAAAGAGCCTCAAAGAGCTTTTTAGGTTCTACGATATGCCGGCTTTCTCACGATGTTTTCCTTCACTGTTTGAGAGCACTGGCATAGTTTACATAATTTTTTGGACAGAAAAACTCATTACTCGACTGGATTTGAACCCTCGCCCTTAGAATTGGAAGGCGAGCCGCTACCACTAGGCCACCACACCACTATGTTTTTAACTTTTATTTTATTAAAATATGTTTGTCGCAGGTAAATAATATGAATAGCAGTGCTGTCATAGTGCATCCTAATCAACTACTGCCCGTATTGCCCCCGCCTGCACCACACACTGCTATTATTGGTAAGTTCACATCGAAGATTAAACTAGAGTACAACTATTTAATAGCGAAGAACAGCCCCCAAGTTGCCCCATCACGATAAACCGACTTTATTCTTTATCTCAAGAATAAAGTCGGTTTATCGTGATGGGGGATAACTGGAAAAAGTTCAAGAACATTCGTTCTTCCTGGAAAAATTTAGAGGAATTCTTTAAGTTTAAGCTTTTCATTGAATGTTGTCAATAGGTACTTTTATTGTATTTATAGTGTTTTCTACACTTAAGGGAAATCACAAAGATTTTTATAATGTCCCAAAAGTTACGAGCCGAGCGGGATTTGAACCCTTCCTTATTCGTCGAATGTGATTAGGTACCGATGGCTCAGCGGTCAGCGCAGCCCCGTACCAAGGGGAAGGTCGCAGGTTCAAATCCCGATCGGCTCTTAACTTTTAGGACATTGTAAAAATCTTTGTAGTCAGTACTGCCCAATACTACACCATGAAAAATGTGTGTTATTTTTGTTTGACTATTATTCTTTGTTCCAGTGTCAGGCAACATGGCAACCGGCGCGTTCCCCTGGCACTCTCTCGTGCCGTTACTCGCTGCGACTTCCCCTCCCCCCACTGTGGCGCCGACGATACCTTCCCCCCGTACGCCCAATACGCCTCACACGCCCCATACGCCTCATACGCCTCATACACCGCACACGCCTGCGCATATTAAGACTGAGGACATCAAGACTGAAAACAGTGGTAAGTACTTGCTATACTGTTTGTTTTTACTGTAACGTAATAATAACCAACGTCACTTACATCTCATACGTTTCACGCCCGCGCATATTAAAACTTGAAGAAATGAAGACTAGAGAATAAAAGTCGTAAACTAATTCCCTTATCTCAACCGCGAGGCTCTTGGGCACGCAGGCTAGCCACGCACGTCGGAAACTTGCCCTACGATGCACTGCCCTGCGTCCATTAACTTGAGGCATACAGATGTTCAGCTTCACGTGCCAGTTATTTCACCGGCACCCACACCCTTCAAACCGAAACACAGCAATGCTGCTACACGGCAGTAATAGGCATGGTGGTAGTACTTCCCTGGACGAGCCCTTCACAAAGAGCTCTACTACTGTAAGTTTCTTGTGTTTGTTTCTTGTTTCTTTCTTACTGTAGTATTAATGTTCCAGACCCAGTGATATCAATGTGCACGGATGAAGACGACGAAGTGTTCGAATGCGAAGAATCGCCCGGAGCTGTGGACGATCCCAAACGTATTTCACAAGCCGCCGCGCTCAACTCGCCCGCTAGTGCTAGCGAAAAGGTTTGTCAAGCTAATGTTTTTTTGACGTGACAACGTCTTATAATTCGATGGAGCCAGCTGCACGCACGAAAAAACATGACGTCATGCGGCGTTACCTCACTCTGAGGCGTTCCATTTAAGGCTTGAAGTGCAAGCGAGAGTGCGGAACGAGCGACAAAGAGGTACTCGACCTCCGCGTTCGGCAGCGATCGACATCTGTCTCTCTCCTATTTGAGTGAGCGATGCGTCTGCGTGGACAGCTGTATGACGTTGTCACGTTCAACTATCTTCAGTAAACCGACTTTACAGACAACCGATTTTTAATTTTAAACCTTACCTATCCCGATCTTTGGCGATTTCCAAACGATTCTTTTTTTTGATAAGTCTCTCAGCTCAGTTGCTAGTAGCTCTGCCTTCTGCGCTGTAGGTCGTGGGTTCAATCCCCACCGAGAACAAGTATTTGGTGGTCCAGGTGGACCCCTGGGGGTCCACCTGGACCACCTTCAAAATCAATGCTCAAAGCCTATGTGATCAATCACTCACAGGTTTTGTTAAATACTCATTGAATTTTTCAGAAGGAGCGTAGCAGAATCCGTCGCCCCATGAACGCGTTCATGATATTCTCCAAGCGCCATCGTCAGATTGTGCACCAAATGCATCCGAACCAGGACAATCGCACCGTGAGCAAGATTCTCGGCGAATGGTGGTACTCGCTCAAGCCAGAGGAAAAGCAGAAGTACAATGAACTCGCTAGCGAGGTCAGTGCACTTTGAACCTAGAACACTCAGGCTGTGGAATGATATATAGATAGCTAACTCTTTATTGATTACATTGACACACAAGATAAGTAGGATACAGTACCCGAAGTCGGAGATTGGCAACCACATTTCGTTACCAAATGTTGTTTTCGTTTCGCCTATTTGTCTCTATCTATTGTATGGAGAAAATATGAGACGGCAAAAATACATTACGTAGTTTTCATTAGAGTTGTTGTCTCATCTTTTCTCCATACAATAGACAGAGACAAATAGGCGAAACGAAAACAACATTTGGTAACGAAATGTTGTAATTGCAGTGGGACTTGGGGTACAGTTTTTAGCTTAAAAATCACACACATATAAGTCACAGTAATACAATGGGCGGCCTTATCGCTAACAGCGATCTCTACCAGGCAAATATCTCTGCTGAGGTTTTCCCTATGGACTATAGCATGAGGTTCTTCAAAAAGGGCGTTTTAAAAGTTTTAAAGGGTCGGCAACGCGCTTGTGATGCCTCCAGTATTGCAGGCGTCCATATTATGATACGGTATCGCTTCCCATCAGGTGGGCCGTATTCTTGTTTGTCTACTTTGTTGTATAGAAAAAGCCTTAAAAAAATTGTCAACAGACAAATTATGCTAGAGTAGTATATACCAATCTTGACAGCTTACCGTAAGGCTCTACAATCCCAATTTCGATTTGGTTGGTATGTTGACAGAATTCTTATGCCGGCTGTACACTCTCGGCGAGAGAGTCTCCCCGAGAGCCTCGGCCGGTGAGGCTCTCGACGAGAGCATACCTGTACACTCTCGTTTTTCATTAGTACTGTAGATTCTCGCAGTAATGGACGTCGAAATTGCTGCTGCTATTTGTCTTTGTGCTGTGAGCTATTATAATTTGATAAACATTTACCACAAAAAGAAATTAAAAAGCCATGGCGAAGAAGATGGTGGATGGCTACTATGCACCGCAATAGAAACAGGACCTACTTCAAATTGAATAACAGTCAGTTGATGTGTGTATTGTTTATTATGTATACCTAGCTAGAGTATTATTAATTTTGTGTATTTAAAAAAGCGTCTTCACACAAACACAGCCAACGAACAACTAAATGACGAGTGTGTACATGCACGCTCTCGTTTTCCTCGCGAGACCCAACGAGATCCTTTGACTCGGGCACAAAAAACCGACAAGCGACCGAGACCGACCGAGGCAAGGCGCGAGAGAGCGAGACACGACGAGAGCCCCATGTACATTCTCGTTCTCAGCCTGTCTCGGGGTGTCTCGTCGAGAGTGTACAGCCGGCATTAGACTTTTCTAGAGATCAAAACTAGCCCTGAGCGCCTGATATGAGACTGGTGTTTCTATGACTATGGTGTAGTTCAAAATATTCAGCTAAGACTACTGCAAACGATCTAGATAGCTCAACTGATCCAAACCAGTGCCAAATTGTTAATTACTCGGGCAACTGCAGTGTCAAATGAATAAAATAAAATATTTATTCGCTTGAAATACGGTTTTAGACTTACTACCGATTGGTATATGAGTTGACTAATTTGTATATAACTGTGCATTTTTAGGTGAAAGAGGCTCACTTCAAAGCGCATCCAGAATGGAAATGGTGTAACAAGGATCGTAGGAAGTCATCCAGCGGTCGAGACCCTACTGGATCCATGCCGCAGGTAAAGAAATTTCACAGATAAATCACGAGTTATAAACAGAAACCAATATACTTCAGGGGTCTTATTAATAATCCTAGCGTAGCGTTGGACTAGTTGATCCGTGTTTTGTCTCTTGCATTGACATGCAATAGGCATGAAGACAGTAATCAAGTATCGCTAAAATATTTATCTGATCTAATGAAGAAGGATTCAAAGATTTTGAAAAATGTATTTATTCTCTCATTAATGTCGAGATTAATAATTTATTTGTTAAAATAAATCTACAAAATACAACAATCCGCCATGATGGCTTAAACACCGGTCAGAGCGAATTACGTCACGGCTATTTAAACGTCATTCTGATTTAGTAAAAAAGCACCAATTTTTACTGTTGATATACATACCCGTGACGTAATAACAGACGCCATGACACCAGTGAGCGTTTTGGCGTGAATTTAAAAATTGAAATTTAAATGTACTTTTATTGCACAAAAACCTTAATTTTCTACAGAAATATGATATATTTTAGACATAACAGATACTTCTGAATATGATAGAAGAGATTTTGAAAATTAGTCGTCATGCCTATTGTCAACTCGAACAAATGTGACAAAACACGATTTAACTACTCAGCGTTGCGCCAGGATTATTAATAACTCCCCAGGTGTATAGACGCAGACTTATGGAACTGAGACGTGGTCGCTAACTATTGGCCTCATACACAAGCTCAAACTCGCGCAACAAGCTTTGGAGAGAGCTATTGCTGGGAGTTTTATTACGTGATAGAAGCAGAAATGAGGATATCCGTAGAAAAAGCAATAATAGTTGCATATAAAACAGAGATAAATCCGAACCAATATGCAAGGGCTTACTTGGTATTTAGTCATTTTGTAAGGGTTAGTATATTTATTTTGTGTGTTTGAATGTCTGAATACAGAGTCCTCGCACGCCGTCGGAAGTAGCAAACAGTGGTGCGTTGACAATCAACACCGATGTACCAGTCGTTGTGCCTTCGTACAACCACATCGGATCTCCTCAGCTGAGCGATGACGATCAAATGGTAAGCCCGCGACCAAATCAAATCAAAAGTGTATTTGTTCAGTAGGATCGCAAGGATCACTTTGAAACGTCTTAAAGCTAGGTGAGCCTAGGTGCCAGTTCCACGCGACCAAGCCTAGAAGAACAGGCAACAAACTACGGCTTGGTTCCTACCGTTTTTTCATATGATCTTTCTACAAATCAGTAATAATCTTAAATAATAGCAGCAGTGACCTTAGGCGCATTTTAATAATAGTTTGTAGTAGAACTCTTTGTGAAAGGCTCGTCCGGGGAAGGAACCATGCCTATTTCAGCCGTGAAACAGCATTGCTGTGTTTCGGTTTGAAGGGTGTGGGTGCCGGTTAAATTACTGCCACGTGATGCATCTGTATGCCTAAAGATACCACCTAACATCAGGAGGGCCATATACATATTCCATCGGCTAGTTATATTAAAAAAATAAGATACATTTTTCAAATGTGATGTTTTCAACAACTGTCTGATTACACCTTTGTTTTGTATAAGCATGAGATTTTTTTCTGAAATTCATAATTTTTTCAGCCTCTACAAATAAACCAAGCGGCATTGGAAGATCCTTTACCGCCTATCCAGCCCAACTTGGAGATAGATCTGAAATGTGGAGAGAAAGTAACGGACTCAGATTCTGAAGGCATCGAGGCCCGCGACTATTTGACTCACCACGACCATACCAGGCGACCGAAGCCGATGAAAGCCAGGTAACAAATTATGTTTACAAAGTCATGGAAAAATCTAGAGTCGATCACGAGTCAGTCCACCCGCCAGATGGTCGGATGACATTGTCGGAGTAGTTGGCAGCAATGGCGGAGACTGGCACAGAACCGAAGAGAGTGGCGTATAAGAGAGGCCTATACCCAGCAGTGGGTGCAAACAAATATGCTTGAACCTGACAAAAAAACCTCGCGCGTCCGCGATCCGTCAGATCAGGTCTAGATTATATGCAATTTATACCAATAATTTTAAAGTTGATTTACGAGTACCTATAAAATCAAAGCAACTACTATTGTTAATGTTTGGTTATAAGTTAAATATAATGTGTCAACAAGGTTGCAAATAAACGATTTGATTTGATTTGATTTGAAAATCCTCTCCGCTACGCTCCTCTCTGTCTGCGCTGACTCTTAGGATTTTCAAAGAATATTGAGTTGGTGCTTGGTAGAGATGTGAATTTTTTTATTTTACAGAGCTTGCTCATCAGACAACCTTCTCGGTGGAATCACTGCGTCAAGCCCGGGCGGCTCTAAAGTGTTCCAGCCTACAGGCGGAGCTTTTAAATCTACACACGCTGATACAGGTAACTATAAGGATGAAGCTATCTTTTCTTTTTTTAGGTTTATAACCACAGATTTCTGGCATATCTTAACAGTTTTTTTATATTTCAATTTTACTAGTAGTTAGTTACTATCGGCCGCCCGTGCCTTTGCTCGCCCCGGTCCCGTTACACCCGATGCCGTTACATTTTCGGGATAAAAATCCTATGTCTGTCTCCTGGTTCTAAGCTACCTCCACACCAATTTTCAGCCAAATCGGTCGAATAAACTTACCCTGACGCCTGTTAGAGTAGCCACAAACAGTGGCAAATGCCGCTCATTAACCACGCCAAACTAATAACACATTCTCATTTATTCTCCACAGCTGACAACCACAGGCAATGGACAGCGTTCACTTCAATCAACAAATCCCTCCCCAACCAGGTCCCCAACTCTCCCCACCCAACATCCATGGCTTCCACCCAAGGGATCACCAACAGCGTTCAAGGGATCTCTCTAAGCGCCCCGAGTCTTTCTACCCAAGCGGCATTGGACAGTGCTATAGCATCGATAATAAACTCGCCGCCGACTAGCGGTGTGCAAGTTATATCGAGTGGGGTAGCGATGCCGCATTCGATATCGATGTCGATGTCGCAAGCAGGGATGGGGCAAACATCGATTAGTAATGCGCTTGTGAAGAGTGTTACTATTGTGAAACGTGCTGGGGATACTTCTTCAGGTAATATAAACATACCTAAAATTAGTACTGTTCAAACATTGCTTAAAATTGCCTAGTCTTAAAACTATCTCCGCCCATTGTATATTAGTATGCTTTAAATTAATTTTACTGTTTTTCCATTGTTAGTTTTAAGGTGTGCAATAAATAATGTTCTATTCTAATCTATCTCGTCTAGTAAAAAAACAATAATACTTACTTGCTTTTTTAAACATTGTATAAAAAAGCTCAGATTTTTTAAGCAAGGCTTTGTACTGTTTGTCATAGAGAACGCCCACAAAGTAAGATAAGCAATCCTAGCATATGTTTATGTTTCAACTTTTATCCATTAAAATATCAGGTCCTTTCAGCTGAGCTTAGGAGTTTGATTTTGAGAACTATTTAAATATTTAGGTGCTAGATTGTATTTAAGTATGTATTTACAAAAAAAATGTTTGTAAGTATTGTATCTAGTTCCCATAGTACAAGCTTAATAGAGTTGCGTGGATTCCACCCAATTTCATGCTTTCAATTGTCAATCAGTTATTCTATTCTATACCCTGATTCAGAAACTCAGTCTTTTTTTGTAAACAAACAAATGTCATGATATGTCACTGTCATAGTGACAACTCAGTGGAGAAAAACATGTTTTACCATGGATCACTATTAGCAGGACCGGCGCGCAGTTTTACTCGTGCAATAGACCTACCTGAATATTACTACAACTACTTACCTACTAGAGAACACTGAAAAGTAGAACCTTATTTTCCTGTGCCTGATCATAAGGAAGTACAAATAAAACAATGATACTATAATTTCATATTTTTATAAATCATATGTATGGGTTATGTTTGATACAAACACAACAACAACAAGGCTAAAACTTATCAAAAAACTGATAACAATAACAGACAACGATGATGTGAGCAAAAACTTAGGTAACAACGCACAATTAGACACGAGCAGCACACGAGGAACACATTCGACTTCGACGAACGAAAGACGATGCAAGTTCATGACGATTAAAACAAATAAGAACACAAACACGAAATAGAATGGCTTTAGAGTGCCAAAATGCACCAACTGTTTCGTAGCCCTGTGATTTACTCCCATGTTAATCAAATGATACCAGTGTCGTAAACTATAGTTCTTCTTCTTCATTTAATAACTTTGTTAAAACAATAAATCAAAATATATGAGATAGCAAGAAACCATTACTTTTTCTCATTCTATGGATATTGATTGGAAAATAAATCCTACCTCAGCTACTTTTCAAAATTTTAAAAAATATTAAAAAGTACCAGTTCAACATCGTTTTTTTGATATGGCCATACCTTTTTTTACCAAAAAAGACTAAGATTCTAAATCAGGGTATACATAATTTCGGTATATATTATGTATGAGAGTTACTAAGTTAGTAATTTCGTTTGCAGGTATGTCAGGCCCTCTAACGCTGTCCGTGGACGCGTCAGGTAACCTGATCCTGAAGCCGAACGCGGGTGCTGAGCCACCGCCTGACACGCCCATGCATTACGTGCAGTTGCAACGACTCTATGTGCCGGCATTCAGTGCAGGTATACCCTCATCATCATCATCATCATCATCATCAACGTAATGATCATCTTCATCATCATCAACGTAATGATCATCTTCATCAACATCAACGTAATGATCATCATCATCATCATCATCGTAATGATCATCATCATCATCGTAATGATCATCATCATCATCGTAATGATCATCATCATCATCATCAACCTATATCAGTCCACTGCTGGACGTAGGTCTCTCCCAAGACGCGCCACTGCGCCCGGTCCTCGGCTCTTTTCCTCCAGTGCTTGCCAGCTACATTTCGCAGATCGTCGCCCCACCTTGCCGAAGGGCGTTCTACATTACGCTTACCTAAACGGGGTCTGAACTCTAATATTCGTTTGCTCCAACGATTGTCTGTTCTACGGCACATGACTGGCCCACTACCACTTCAGCTTACTAATCCTTTGAGCTACGTCGACTAGCTTGGTTCTCTGTCGGATAACGTGGTTCCGGATTTTATCCTTCAGAGAGACTCCAAGCATAGCCCTCTTCATAGCTCGCCGAGGGACTTTCAGTTTGTGAATTTATCCTACTCTTAGTGTCCACGTTTCGGCAGCATAGGTCATTATAGGTGGACACACTGGTTGAAGGCTTTCGTCTTTAAACATTGTGGGATTGTGGGCAAGCCTATCCAAAACCCTTTCCTAGACACTATAGCGTGCCGCAAGTAGGGCTTGTGTAATTACCAGTTTCCCCTGACGCTATATAAATCATTTACAATAGATTCGATAGCCTGTATACTATAGTGTCATATTTTTATTACAGAATTGGAATCAAACAAGACTCCAAACCAATGCAACCAACAAGGTGGTCAATCTGTGATAGTGTCTCAAGCCAGCCATACTGTGCCGAAATCTACACCGTAAGTTTTAACACTTATTTCTCTTATCGGGTACTGATCCTAAGGTAGTAGGTTCAAATCCAGTCGTGTACCAATGAGTTTTTCTGCCGAACTCGCAAACGGTGCAGGAAAACATCGTAAGGATAGATAGATAGATAGATAGATAACTCTTTATTGATTACTATGACACATATACTGGACTTTGACTGGCCTCTAGCTCAGTTGGTAGTAGCTCTGCCTTCTGCGCCGTAGGTCGTGGGTTCGATCCCCACCGAGAACAAATGTTTGTGTGGTGAACATAAATGTTTGTTCTCTGTCTGGGTGTTATATTGTATTCTAAGTATGTATTTACAAAAAAAATGTATTCAAGTATTATATCAGCTATCTGGTTCCCATAGTACAAGCTCTGCTTAGTTTAGGGCTGGGTAGTGTTGTGTGAATTGTCTACAATATTTATTTATTTTATATAGGAATACAGTATTTAGCTTAAAAATAAAAGTTCACAGTAAAACAATAGGCGGCCTTATCGCTAACAGCGATCTCTACCAGGCAACCTTGGGATGGACAGAATAGACCATAAACAAGCGAGGAGGGGGAGTTTTATTTGATGAGGAAACCAACATGTCCTAGAACCTCTCACGGAGGCGCACTTAACATCCTTTCACCACACTGATTTGAAATAACCAGTGCCACGATAAGAAGAAGACCACAAAGCTGACTTACTTCATGTTCTAAATTATCTGTTAATACAGGCAATGGGAAACCCCGGTGGAAGAGGCCCGTCCGTTCCCGCTGGCGCCCACTCCGGCACAACTTGGAAGGGCGCCGTTGCAGAAGCGACTTAGTCGAGGTAAGCATCAGGATATTGGTTCTCCATGTTAATAATGTCACTATCTCTCTTATATTTAATAGCTTAGCTCTTGCCGGGGGTTTGATGCAGTTTTCTCCAATTAAGTCTTATGAATGCGGCCTCCTTGACTTCCTTATACGACATGACAGCGACTTTTTCTTTTATCTGGCTCATGTAACTTATTCTTGGCCTTCCTCTTACTCGTTTTCCTTCAACCTTTCCTTCAATGATGTTCTTTATGTAGCTGTCATGTCGTAGCAGATGTCCAAACATTTTTCCTCTTCGGTTTTGTATGATCGCTTCGAGTATAACTCTCTTCTCCTTTACTCGCTCTAATTGATAGTGGATAGCGTGATTACGTCAGCAGTTATTATTTACTTTTTTACACAAATGGCAACCCACAAATTGTTTAAGCTTGAAAACAGAACACACATGGTAGAAGTAGAAAAGAAGAGGTTTGCTTACTTTTGCTGACAAGGGGAAGAGGGGTAAATAATTTAAAAAAATTTGCTTACGTAATATTTTAATGAGCCCATAAGCTAACTATTCTCTTCTTCTTCTTAAATTTAAGAGCTTAGCTCTTGTCGGGGTTTTGATGCAGTTTTCTCCAATTAACCCCCGAATACTGAAACGCAACTCAGATTTAAGCACGTCTCAAGCGACGAATATTTGACAGTTTTCAATGAAAATCTGTCAAATATTCGTCGCTTGAGACGTGCTTAAATCTGAGTTGCGTTTCAGTATTCGGGGGTAAGTCTCTCGAATGCGGCCTCCTTTACTTCCTTATACGACATGACAGCGACTTTTTCTTTTATCTGGCTCATGTAACTAATAGGCATGACGACAGTAATCAAGTATCGCCAAAATATTTATCTGATCTAATGAAAAAGGATTCAAAGATTTTGAAAAATGTATTTATTCTCTTATTAATGTCGAGATTAATCATTTAATTGTTAAAATAAATCTTCAAAATACAACAATCCGCCATGATGGCTTAAACACCGGTCAGAGCGAATTACGTCACGGCTATAAAAACGTCATTCTGATTTAGTACAAAAGCACCAATGTTTACTGTTGATATATATAGCCGTGACGTAATAACAGACGCCATGACACCAGCGAGCGTTTTGGCGTGAATTTGAAAATTTAAATTTAAATGAACTTTTATTGCACAAAAACCTTAATTTTCTACAGAAATATGATATATTTTAGACATAATAGATACTTCTGAATATGATAGAAGAGATTTTGAAAATTAGTCGTCATGCCTATTCTTGGCCTGAAATGAACTGAATTTGTCCGCGACTACGGTTATTGCAACATAGCCGAAACATCGCGAAAATAAATAAAATGAGGTAATATACGCGATAAATACCCGTGTAATAGTATAAATAAACTGAATTTGATTGGAATTTGTTCTCTCAGGAACATCGACAGGATCAAACGGTAGCGACCATCACATCCCGCGGTCGGAAAGCGGCCCTACTCCCGCCACGCCGACTCATCATGAAGAGCCTCCGCCCTCGCCCAAACATACAGACTTACCCAGCCCGGGACAGAAGAAGAGCTTGTTCAAGAAGGGCAATGAGGATGGTAGAGACAAGTATGTATTTGCACTTTACAACTTCGGGGTGATTGCGTATCTTTTGTTGCAATCAAAACCGAGTCGCATCTATCAGTTTTGACATGATTTTGAACTGCGATTGCAATCAAAAACAAATACAAACAATACTTATCTTTGAGAGCTCTGATAACAATTAAAAACGAATACAAACTGATCTTTAAAATTGAGCGATTGCAACAAGATCGAATGTTGACTTATAAAACATGAGCGAATCTGAATTTCGCTAGTATAAAACTATTATAACAACAGATCGATAGTGGTTGAAAAATAATGGCAACAAGATACGTGATCGCTGTTCCTTGTTAGTATCAAACTTTTGATAGCAACAAAATTATATAATCACCCGGCAGATTGACAACGTTTCAAAGTGATCCTTGTGATACAACTGTATAAATGTTGTTTTTACTTTTATAGTCTCACAAGGAGTAAATTATTCTAAACAAAAATATGCTGTCTTCATATTATAGCTACCTTATTATTTTACCTTTCCTAGGTTTGAAGCGGTAATATATCTAATTCGCATAAAATAATAGTATATTTCATTACAAGTGCGGGAAGGCAGTCATTGCAAAGAGTTCCGACAAATGTCTACCCGAGCCGAAGGCGAGGGTTGACAGTCGGAACAAGTTGCAATGACGGTTCCGCACGTGTACTGAACGACTATTTTTAATACAGTTGCGAAAAAATGAAGCAATTTAATAAAATAATAAAATACCATTTGCTTTTTTCTCTTCTCTTCTCTCCACGCAATAAGTTCGTCGTATGTATGCATGTAGCAACTTTTTGACTTTTCCGTAAAATATTCTCCGAAGCATTTTGTGCAATTATACTGAGTTCCGGTGGTGTTAATTCAAAAAAACTAGGGTCGAAATTACTCATTTTGTGCAACAGACAAATAAACTCGCAAAGAAAATTTCTGAAAAATGGCGCCAACCGTAGAATTTTTTTTTTCTTTTCGCTCCTTTCGAAGCAGGCTATTAGTACCAAGACCATACCGCCTAGTCTTACGTTTTGGTTTTCCCTTGAGTTGGGTTTTTTTTAAATTTACGTTTTTCGCATCGAGATATAAGTACTACGTACTAGAGAAGCTACGTCAAATAACTGAATTGTCCTATTCTTCGTAATTTTTTCTCGGCAAAAAGGTCTTAAGCGCCATGTAAATCACGGCACTTACGTGTTTTCGAGAGAGAGCGACTGAGGCGACTGAGTGAGGTGCGGCGCGATCGCCGCAGTTGAACGGGACAAAGTAGGAATTTACGGTGTCTTCTCTAGTACGTAGTACTTATATCTCGATGGTTTTTCGTAATTTTTCTTTAGGTGAAATCTAAATCAATAATTGAGCCAACCGTAGAATATAAGCAGAGATTTTTTTTTTCTTCACCCATTCTGGAAGGCAAAGGGAACTATACCCATACAGCCCAGTCTTCAGTAGATTTTTTTTATTGATAAGAATTGAAAATGAAATTTAAGACATGAAATGAAATGAAACCTAACATAATTCATTCAATCAAATCATTAAATCTGTTAATGACACAAATTAGTAGCTTCTTTTTAGAAATAATACGTATTTGCATGAATCATAAAAACTTCGATGAATTTTTTTAGTAAAAACTTCATGGTTGGTTTTTCTTTTTAGACATTATTTTGACAGTTGGGAAAGAAAAAGCACTAGTGCGGGAAAGGTAAAAAAAAGCACGCGTGTGTAATAGCCCACATCCCGAACGCTATACGTCCCTGCAATACGTCACTTTTTGAGCAACTGTATTAAAAAACTTTTTTTAGGGTTAGGCTTGTTTTTGCCGATATGGATGAGAGGGTTTATAATCGTTTTTCCGGGAAATGTGTAGAGGAGGTCTATGTCCAGCCGTGGACTTCCTCAGACTGATGATTATGAGATAATCAGCAAGTATTTCATCATAAACGTAAATGGCATTTGGTCACTATTTTTTTTAAACCTTATGCAAACTCTCGCTAAAGTAAAGTTCCTCCCCAGGGTGTTAGAGACGGTGAATTTCCAGCAGAAGTTCAGTACGTTACCGCGCTTCAAACCGGAAGGCTGCAGCCCTAGCGGCATGGTGGTGCCAAGGAGCCCACAGCTTTACATGAGGAAGAAGCACAATGTCATTGGCAAAGGTATTCCATACATAATTTGACACATCAACTGCGATTGCATTATAAAACGAATATGAATTGCAATCCTTGCTTGTCACACACAAGGCTTTGTTTGTATTCGTTTTTTATTGCAATCGAAGCTCACAATCATGTAAAAACTGAGGATTGCAACAAACATTTGATTGCAACAAAGTTACGTGATCACCCCAATGGTCAATCACAAATCACATTCGACTGGCCTCTCAGCTCAGTTGGTAGTAGCTCTGCCTTCTGCGCTGTAGGTCGTGGGTTCGATCCCCACCGAAAACAAATATTTGTGTGGTGAACATAGATGTTTGTTCTCTGTCTGAGTGTTGTATTGTATTTTAAGTATGTGTTTACAAAAAAAAACAATGTATATGTATAAGTATTATATCAGCTCTCTGGTTCCCATAACACAAGCTCGGCTTAATTTGGGACTAGATAGTGTTGTGTGAATTGTCCACAATATTATTTATAATTATTTATCTATATATACTCTGATATATAATCTCAGTCATTTTTGGTAAAGAAATGTAAGGCCATATCAATAAAATGATGTTGAACTAGTACTTTTTGATATTTTCTTAAATTTTGAAAGTTGCTGAGGTAGGCTTTATTTTCTAGTCAATATAGAATGGGAAAAAGTGATGGTTTCTTGCTATCTTATAATTATTTTTTTTAAGTTATTAAATTATGAAGAAATTATAGTAGAAAATATTTTAGTACACTGGTATTTTTTTTTAAATACATGCTTAGAACACACAACAAACTTCTGTGTTCACCACACAAATATTTGTTGGTTGCATCCTGCTAACGTTTTCAACTTTTGAACTAAAATCTATTATTTCCAGATGAAGAGACCACAATAGCGACGCCCATTGAGACAGAGACGCCCAACAACAATGGGATCCCGACGCCGATATCGTTTAGCACGCCGCACACTACGACTACTAACAAATTGGTCGGGAACACGTTCTTTGGTCCTGATTTCAATTTGGATACATTTAGAGGTGAGTACACATTTTTACAGATTTTCAAAAAAAAAGTTAGTTAGTATGACAATAAAAGTAATTAACAAAATCCCTAAAGCCACCAGAGAAAACTGCTTTTTAATAAGTTCAAGCATAACTGTACCTTTTGGTAAAAGAAAGAACCCCTCCTCTTGGTGAAATAATTTTTGAAATCGGCACAGTCGTATTTGAGTTTATTCAATACAAACATACGTACACACAAAATTACAAATCTTTCCTCTCTAGAATATTAGTATAGATCATATTTTTTAAAGGGTATTTTGTGCCTAGTATCAGTAGTCCAATGAGACTTTTTAGTATCAGTAGTCCGATGATTCTGATCAATACAGATCATCGGGTTACTGAGCCATTTAGTCCGATATTTACACATTTCGCCTTTCCCAAAAAAAAAGAAATGCCATTAACTTCCGTTTATTATATTCCAACAAAAAATGAGACCCTATAGAAAAAAAACTATTCCAATTCGTCTTTTTACACCAGTCATGTATGTACTTCTGTGCAATTACTTTATCGGTTAACTTTTTGTAACACGTTGTATAGTTTATTTTATTATAACAATTTCATTTATTTACATTTACTGTCGTATGACAGCTAAACTGGGTAAATTAAAACTGATTTTGTGTTTTTTAGCTACAGAAAGTATGGAAGACATGTCCCCCCGTACCCCGGTATCGGGTGCGAGTGCGGGGGGCGCGGGGGCTGCGGGAGGGGCGGGTGCGCGCGGGGAGGCGGGGCATCGCCGCGTGCTCGAGCAACGACGCCATCTTGTTCTCAAACTGTTCCAGGAACATGGCATGTTCCCAACCACACAGGCCACTACGCACTTTCAGGTACATTTATTTTAGTAATTTTAGATTGACTACAGAACCCGAAGTCGGAGTTTTGCTACCACATTTCGTTACCAAATGTTGTTTTCGTTTCGCCTTTTTGTCTCTCTCTATTGCATGGAGAAAATATGAGACGGCAAAAATACGTTACGTAGTTAGAGTTGTTGTCTCATCTTTTCTCCATACAATAGACAGAGACAAATAGGCGAAACGAAAACAACATTTGGTAACGAAATGTTGTAGATGCACTGGGACTTCGGGCTCAGGTACTTTGTCTTTAAATTAACGTAGTAAAATAACTATTGCCAAATTGTTGGCATTTAATCCTGTTATAAATACATAACACAGTCCACAGACAAGCCCGCAGTTAGTAGCAGTACTAATAAGGGTGAACAAGCTTTAGGGCCTAACATTTATATTAGTGTCATCGACAATGGGAATTCCGAGCACTTTAAATGACGTTCACCAAAATATGCAAGGAGTTCCAAGTAAAGATTTAGAAAAACTTTTTTTTCGAATGGATTATTTATTTAATCGTATGACAGGTACAGGTACAATAGGCGTTAATTAAAAGCTTGTGATCGTCTGATGATTCTTAAGCTGCGTAAAGACATCGTCACGCATGCCACATCACATCACACACATCAGGTTGAAGCATGCGTGACGAACCATTCGCGACGCACGCCTCGCGATGTCTGTACGCGGCTTTACAGCGCTACCAAACAATGGTGGTGAGGTTAGGTTGGGGCAGAGGAAAGAAGAGAATAATAGTACTAATGCTGTAAGTAAAGTAATAATGCACCATGATTTCAGGCCACCCACATGGACATTTTTCCGACGAAGATGTCCCTACAGCTGAAAATCCGAGAGGTTCGACAGAAACTGATGGCGCAGTCAAATCTCACGCCGCATTCCGAAGCAAACACACCTACAAGTAAGTTATAACTTTAGAGAAGAGCATGTACAGGTATCATTAAAAAAAAAAGTTTTTGCATCTTTACAAGCCTAGAAATACATTATTTTAATTTCAGTTAAATTAAAGATACGAGAACAAAGGGTGTAAATAGATCTATAAATATTACGGACAATCCACACAACACTATCCAGCCCCAAAATAAGCAGAGCTTGTATGTACTATGGGAACCAGATATAGATAGTGCAATTCACGAAGACGCGCCCCTCGCGGGGTGCGGGGAGTTTGCTCCGAGCGGCAGTCGCGAACCGTAGTCTATTCATTGTAGTGTGCGTGTGCACTCATAGGTAATTAGTGTGTACCGATAACACTCAAACATTGACAGAAGCTTGCACACATAATATACTATAAACGGTTAGGAGGAATAGTGGGGCGCGCCTTCGTGGATTGCACTATCTATAGCTGATATAATACTTACATGCGGCAGACGTAAACATCTGTTGACTTAGTAAAAGCCATCTGTTTTATGACATTTACACTTAAAAACACTTTTACAAGTGTTATATCAGCTATCTGGTTTCCATCATACAAGCTCTGCTTAGTTTACTAGGACTAAATAGTGTGGAATGTCCATAATATTTATTTTATGTTATTTCATCCTTTTCTCATAAAAATACTAAACAAATAGTTTTGTTACAGATGTGAACTCTCCAGCAGTATCCGTCGCGATGTTGCCGTCTTCGACTGCTAGTTAGCTATACAAATACACGATTCAACTCCTTACACATACTAAAGAACCCTAGCCTGGCGATTATAGCCCATTTCAAACTCATAAACACGGTACAACAAAACATAATAATATATCACTGACACACAGCTCACTGACTTCTATTCTACATTTTACAACCGTATTGAGTAAGCTGTATAGCAATATGGACTTTAATGCTTTTGAATTAAGGTGCATGTCGCTGTTTGTTTTCTGACTTGCAGTGCGCCACAAAATGTGTAACACCAGCCTTAAAAACTCATTTACATTTTAAAAATCAGACTGGTTTTTATAAAAACATGTCACACCATATTCTGACTTTTTTGCTCAGCATTAACAGCCCTACTTATAAACGCAATTTAAATTTAATCATTGCTTAAAGTTAGCCCTGTCACTGTTTGTCATTACCCAGTGGTAAGAGATGGCAATAGTTTAAGCACTGTTTATCTTTTGACATATTTTTATAGTAGTCCTCTGAAAAAATAAGAAAGATGCCAAGTGTAATACTTATGGTATATCTCATCGTAAAATCGAAACACCTCTGGAGTTTGGTTTTGAAAGTGTTTTGTATAGTTGAATGGAATAGAAGTCAGTGTCAACGCTATACTATTTATTTTATGCAGCAAAAAAAAATTATGTTAAAAAACTCAGGCTTAGCACGCATTGCGGTTTAAAACTTACTTTCTTATCGCAATACGTGCCACATAACCCTATAGAGCGGTTATAGATTCCGCGTTTTTGTAGCGCGATTTTAACGCTCGTGTGTGTAAACGTACACTTACGAGCATGCTCGGCCGGATTTTCCCCGTGTGTGTTTTGTCGCTCGTAGGATGCGTGAACATATGCAAGCGTTAAAACGCGCGTGTCGCAAAAACGCTCTATCTGTAACCGGCCTTATAGTTTACAGATGATGCTGTCAAGCAAACGAGTGTAACATCAAATTGTCGTATGCACGTGACATCAAAAATGGTGTATCACACGATGCCTGAGCCTATGCACTTACCTGTTAACTTATGGACGGATTTACATAGAATGCAGGCTGCTTCCATGACACATGGCGCGGGTTCGTACCGGTCGGAGCCTTTCACCTGCTTTTTGTGTAAATGCGTCATTGGATTTACGCAATGTACCTATGACTCCATTGCATGTCATTGTTATAAATCATTTTGAATGTTAAAGCTAAATGTTAAATATTTATTAGGTTTAGATAATTTGGCGATGGGCGACTTAAACATTATTAGACAATCGATATTTAATTAAGGAAATACATACTCATATAATGCTATTAAATAATATCTACAAAATGGAAAAATAATAGTTACGTCTCGGATGAGTAAAAAAAAGAAACAAAGAAACTTTGCTGGATAAAAAAACCTAACAATGCCAATGGCATGCGAGGCTAAACATCTATATAGACGTAGGGCACGTTCCTGACGTGCGTGTCTTACGAAGCAAAGCTTTGTTATAGGCGATGGTTACCACTTAACATTAGGTGGGCTATATGCTTGCTCCATCTGCTAGTTGTATAAAAAAAACAAAATAAATAATAGTATTACATACAAAAGCCACCAAAAATGAGCGTCACATTATGCTTTTTTTAAATTGAGCCAAAATAGTAATATTATTGTAAACAAAGTCGCGCATCGCTAAATAAATGTGCAATAGTTCATTCGTATAGCCAGGGGGTAGCAAAATTGAATTACAAAAAATCTATTGTCTGTAAAGTCGGTTTACTGACGATAGTTGAACGTGATAACGTCATAAGAAAATACTGATGGAATGGTTGCATTTTTCAAAAGAATTTTAAATAATATTTGTGACTCGCGGACTCGTGACTCGCGGACTCGCGGACTCGCAGACTCGCGGACTCGCGGACTCGCGGACTCGGACTCAGACTCGGACTCGGACTCGAACTCTCGGACCCGGACCCGGAACCCGACCGAACCCTTACCCTCATTTACCCTTAACCTCATTTACCCTTACCCATTACCCGACCCGGGCTCGGGCTCAGGTAAATGGAACGACGAAACGACGTAACGACGCATGAGTCATGTTTTTTCGTGCGTGCAGCCGGCGGCTCCATCGATTTATAAGACGTTATCACGTCAATAATTTATGTTGAACCCAAATCTCACATGCAAGTGAACGCACTGTATTTAAAGTGTTATCAAGGGATACTGTTTTAGTAATAAATAAATAAAGTATTTTATTATTCAAATAATTATTATTAATAAAACGAGAAAAATCTTATAAAAAAACTAATAATTGGTAGCGATAAGTCCGTGAGGATTGACGATGTGAGATAGAAGATGAATGTATTCAGATTGACGTTATTTATAGCTTAAATATACCCAATTTAATATTTATAAGTACACTTAACATTATGCCATTTAAAAAAGCATAAAAAAAGGTTATCATCAAAAGAACTTAAATACCCTGTTCACAGAAGAGACAATGTTTTTTTAACATTTTTACACCCGGATAAAGTAATATTGATACTAGCATCACTAGAAATCTTGATACTCGGAACAGGGTATGAGTTAAATCAACACATCGTCATTATGGGCACGATCTCAAGTGTTTTAAGTCGATCATATGGGTAAGCGTTATATTATATTTTGTCTCTTCTACTCTTTGTGTATAAAGATACTGTCTCTCTTTCATACATTACTTCGCCAAAAGAGACGGTAGTAGTTTATAAAGATAGGATTTAAATTGATATGCTGCATTTTACTGAAGAATATTTGAATTGAAGAATGATTTCAATATAACTAACGCAAATCCTTTTTTTCCAAATAACGTACCGTAACACCGTTCATAGAAGTCTAGGACATTAGAATCTAAATTGTGTATTATATTAACTTTAAATATGATCATTATTAAAATCGCACAAAATAGCAATTAATACGTTTGATATCCAAAAAATTGTGGCTTTCTAGAAAATAGACTTGCAGTGTTTCATTCTTGTAGTAAAATGTAGTTTGTCCAACACACTTTGGTAAGCTTACAATTCTGGTAAGTGAAGAAAAAAAAATATATTTAAGTGTTTTTGCATTGACAAGGGCTTAGGCGTTAGAATAATTATCTTGGTAGCTTTATTGAGAAACGAATAGTTGTAGCGATCGTTTTGATTTAAGTAATAATTAAGAAGCAATCGGAGTTTGTGTTGCATTTATGGATGTACCGGAATTGTTTCCAAGATTTTAGAATTATCATTTTGAATGACGGTAGGTTGTGTTTTAGGATCCATAAATTTTGATTGTCGTGCAGTCAGCTGCACTAAGATGTAATTGGTAACTTTTAAAATGACCTCACAGCATTGCATTATACATTATTCAACATTTTGTGAATTCAGCTGAATTCACAAAATGTTGAATTTTGTGAATTCAGCTGTTTATTGTAATGTGCTAAATATTATGAAAGGCATATTAGTGTAGCCAACTGTACGTGTAGTAAAATCGTGGCATTAAATTCGTTGGTTATATTATTATGTCTTGCTGATTGACTGGTGAACTAAAATACAAAGTCCGAAATTTACGATTCTGTTCGGTCACTTTGGTGGTCGATGGAGAGGTTTGATAAGCTCACTGAGTCAAAAATTAAACATAATATGATGGATAGCAGTAGCATCATTATGATCTATGAATTTAATTATAGCATATGAATGGCTAGCAGTATTTAGTATCACGGTTTTACTCTGAACTGTTTCGTAAGATGGTGATCATTTTATTATATTACAGTGGTTGTAAAATTTAAGATATGGTACCTAGTAATTGTAAAAAACAAGGCTTACAAATTGCTGGTGCAAATGCGTTATAATAAATAATTAATTTCGTGTCATTTTATAATATTTATGTTGTGATGTTAGTCTTCCATTGAATGATTTTTTCTTTTTTATTATTATCATCTTTTTATTTATTTTTACTGTTGTACGGTTTACAATGGGGTATGGTGATTTAAGATTATTGAATGAAATGATTGAATGACCAATTGAGATACGAAATATAACATTAGTTCTTTATTCCTTCGGGAATCTTCGATTATAACTGCTATAGCGAAGTTTTAACTAATTGACAAAAATAACAGCTCAATTCATTAACGACACTAGATAAATCAATCTTATTAATACATAATAATCTCAATGTAAATATTATTTTTAATTCAATTAGTTGTAAGAATTTCCGGCTCTCAAAGTAATTAAGTTTTATTTAGATAATTGATAAATGAATACATAGATAAAAAAAAAAAAAATAATTTAACGTGTTTCGGCCAATACAAATGTTATGTATATCAAAATTGTATTTTTGAATGATCTCTTCGGCGTTAATAATATTTAGATATAATTGCTTTAGGAGTCTGGAACTGATAAAGAATTTATAAAAAAGTATAAAATGTAAGAGATATTTTCGCACTGTTTATTAATATAGTAGGACAATATGTACCGAAACCCGTGATGTTATTCTATACATACAAATATACACTTACACAAAATCAAAATGTTTAAATGCGGGGTTTGGTACGAAACTTGTTGTAATAGTCAATTTTTAAAGTTGCCACTCCATGTTCTGAGGGGGCCTTAGTCAATACTCTTCGATACTGTTGTCTCTCCGAATAATGGAGGTGCAAATCATACTCATTGAACATAAATAAATAATAGTACCGCTGTTACCAGTTAGAAATACATAATTACATATACAAACATGTAGCAAATACGTCCATAATTTGAATTAATTATATTTTTATATACCTTGTTAGTAGTCTCTAAATACATTGTGTATTTGAGTACCTGAATTGGCCTAAAGAATATGTATTTCCTGTATTGATTTTGGAGTAATTAATTCAAAATAAGGAAAATAGTTCGTAGATGAGTGTATTTTTATAATTATTTCATTATTATAAAAATACATAGATAAATAATAATTGCACTATCATTCTCACTTAATTTCTTGATACTTAATCAATTTTAATTGCACACTGTTATAACAAAAATATCAATAGCCGAATAATCAATCGCGATAAATGAAACGATATTTGAAGTTCGATCGAAATAATGTTTATAATAGTTAAATTATTATTATAGTAAATATTTCCTTTTTATTTTTAACAGTTTTTACAAAATGATCTATACTTATAGTACTTTTTAAACTTTCGCGATCATAACATATAAGTATTGAAACTATTACACACCTCATTATTATTAAGGTACGCGATAAATGCCCGTGAAATAGATTCAGTATATCTATGCTTAGATAGTGAATATGCATTTGGTTCATTTTATGAAGTTATGGATTCAATAACTATTTTATTATTTATACGCACATTAGCACACCCCGGACACTCGATTAAACCCCTTATAAGAGCACCGTTCTACCAGACGCCGTACAAAATGTCGTTCTGTACATGCGCGTGCGCGTCTGTGTGCGGTTCTTACATAGACACACAAATGTCGTTTTGTACACGCGTGTCTGTGTGCGGTTCTTACACGGGCGCCACACAAATGTCGTTCTGTACACACGCGTCTTTGTGCGGTTCTTACATATACACACAAATGTCGTTTTGTACACGTGTGTGTACAAAACGACATTTGCATCATTTGGCGTCCTTTGCTCAAATCAGGCTAACCGCAAGCTCGCGGGTCGCGGGAGCTCGAATTGGTGGGGGGGCCATAGCCGTTCTATGCGTGGTATAATTTTATGTTCTATGACGTTAGGCTTAATTTGCACTGCGGTATGTGGAAGCAAAGTAAATATTTTAAGTCGTATAGCCAAGGTCACGCACGTCCCAATAAGTTATTCGTCGAGTGTTATTTGGATCTGATGGCGAGTTTATATTGTTATGTTAATTAAGTAGGTATATAACATGTTATATACTTAATTAACATAACCTTACGACTTATAAAATTAACTTAATTCCCGTTCTGGCTGCAATGTAAATTGAGCCTTACAGCGGGAAGATTTAAGTTTATTTTATTTTAAAAGGCTTGTCTTTCATTGGTCATAATTTCATAGGTTTTTTTGCAATAATTGGCCATTTTAGAATCTCCTCAAGGAGTTATTTATCTAGAGCTTATTTTTTATATATTATGATGAAAGCATAATAATTGTGTGAATCATACAAAGTTGCAATATTCTAAAGGACCTATTTTCAATAATGTTTTATGATTGTGATGTTTGTAATGTGTTTCAATTTGTTTTATACTGTCCATTACTTTGAGTTTGTGTCTTGTTACATTCATTCTAGTTTTTAATGTGTTATAATACGGTTATGTTTGGTTTTCAAGCAACAAGTATGGTAAAATTCGAAAATATTCTGTAGTGCCTTATTGACTTTCAAAACTTTGTTTAAAACGACATTAACTGTAACAGATTTATTTATCATCTAAGATTTGTTAGTCAATAACCAATGGAAATAGGCAGATTTTATTTGACTGAACTTTTTGGCATAAATAACAGAATGTATAATTATGATTTTCTAGAAATTATTTCAAAATAACATTTTAAATGAAGCATTTCATATTTGTTATTTATTTACTCTACATTAGACATTTTAGTATAAATTTACATTATAAGTCAATGTTTTAAAATGTAAATAACTTGTTTAGATGATTTATTTAGATTTAAGTGTTCAATTTGATGTTTGGATTAAATCAAAAAAGGAATTTCTGCAATAGAAATAACATGTTACAGTTTATCAACTAAACCACATAAAAGAAAAGGTGGGTACTCAACTTTAATGTGCAGAAAAATCTGAATCATTTATGGACAGTCTATTCAAACATATTGGATCATAACTACTTAGTACGAACTTTATGTTAAAACAATAAAACCTTGAAAACAATGAAAGTTTTATTTTAACTTTCCACAATCTTTGACATTAGGAATTAAGACTAGCTTAGCCTGCATCATTTTTGAAGTAACTTCAACGGTTACTTAAGATAAATGTAGGTATACATACATAAAATCATGCCTCTTTCCTTAAGGGCTAGGCAGAGCTTACGGATTTAGGTACACAATTAAAAATAGATGAATAAGTTAAAAAGTTTATTCACCAACAATTTAAATACTATTTTATCCTTTATCACTACAAGTTCTATACAACTTTGATTAATAAACCAGGCTTTCCTTGTTCCAGTAAAGATAATGCCATTTGTAATTCAATATTATCTCCTGGATCGGAGATAACCAGAAATTTCAAAGCCGACATTCTTGCTAAAGCAAATACTCCACCTACACATAATTTACAACCACTTATATCTAGGAACTCTAAAGATTGTCCATTTTGACCAGCTATTCTATCTAGACACCACACATCAACAAACTGAGAATCTTTTAAACACAACCATTTAAGGAAGTTGAGCCCTGATAAGTTTTGTAGTCCTTCGTACCGGATGCCGTTGTGATGGAAATTTGTGCAGTCTACTGCTTCAACAAAGTAGCCAGGCTCATAACGGTCAGGTAGAGTTAATGTGGTTGCATCACCTGATAACCAATCTTTTGAATCTTTCAACCTGAAAATAAGAAAGATACCTGTAGGACGACGGATATCATTTTATGCCAAAACAACTAGGATTAGCACTAGACTTTTTGTTTTGAATAAAAAAACTGGATTTAGTCACAATTTATGTAATACATTATGTTACGTTATGTATACGTTTACGTTTAGTAATTGTATTTCAGGACTATAGCATGGGGTTCCTCAAAAAGGGTATTTTAAAAGTTTTAAAGGGTCGGCAATGCGCTTGTGATTCCTCTGGTATTGCAGGTGTCCATAGGCTACGGTAACCGCTTCCCATCAGGTGGGCCGTATGCTTGTTTGTCAAAATAGTTGTATAAAAAAATAATAATAATAATCTTTCTCACCTTATAGCAGCTGCTCTGTATGTAAAGAAATGCATGGCTGCTAAATTTGCGCCCAGAATAGTCACTCGTTCTGCAATGAACTTCTGATTGTGTATCTCCTGTAGTGTTTTCATTGATCTCCACCAAATTTTAACTTTTTCAAAAGTCAGGTCAGGTATTTGTGACATGACATTCATCATATCAGCACTTGGGTTTTTCTCAACGAAAACTCCTAGTTTGCTCTTCCATTCACCATCTCTTTGAATCCAAGGCTTCCTCCAATCAGGGTACAGTTGCCCGTGAACAATTCGAGGCTGAGGCCCTTCCTCTTCGCGCTGGTAAATAGATTTTTCACAGTAATTTCGAGTCAACGTAATCAGAGGCCGGTAGCAACGGGTAGGCTTAGTATATGCCATTTTATCGTAAGTACAGGAGTCAAATCATTGATTTCATTTGATTTAAGTACTTTTCAATCAAAATTTGTACTTTTACGCAGCTCTATCAATTTTGCTTTTTCTTGTTTTGGTTTTCGTTTTTGTTGAGGTTAGAAAAAATTGACTTTGACATTTTGTTACTTTGACGTTGACATTGATAAAACTCAATGACATACCTTTGACAAAAAGCAAAATAGAAGAGGTGGCCATGTAGGCCATCCATAAACAAAAAGTGAAAATGTATCCTTTAATATGTGGTGAAAATGAACCAACCAAAGAAGTATTAGTGGGTTGGTTGCTGATGGGCTATCAATCAGCAAGGAAGGACTTTTTACGTCTGATATTTCCGGATTGATGTCACAGAAATTCACCGAAGAATTATTATTATTACCTACATGATTCGCACTGCTCGAAGGCTTCACATTGTGCTTCGTAACGTAATTGGCTGTTTGAAGTTGAAGAATTTGACTTTTTATAAAAAAATGCGCTTAGACTTAGGTACCTACTCCAATGACCAAAAATAGAGTAAGGCATTTTGCCTCTCCTTACCTCAAGCACTAAAAGCACATCTAGGCGATGGCGATCAGTGAAACGCTGTCAAATAATGGCATTCTGAAAGCGTTTCACTGATGACCATCGTAGATCGCTCATATATGCGGAAGGCATATTTAAGGCTGTAGGACGTGTAGGTTGCAGAAACCATGCTTGATGAGGCTCGTTCGACTAGGTACCTAATACCTTCCCAAAAACCTATAACTTTCGCTAATAAGTTTTAGAAATAAAATCTACGTGAGTAAGTATACCTACCTACTTATTTGGAGTTTGCCCTACTTCGGCGTCCACATATCAAATAGGTATAATGTTTTATATAACAAGACACGAACTTAGTTATCATATTTCCACTCCGTTTGCCAGACTCATGGGCATGATTATGCTACTATTATTGTGTCTTCATGGCATATTTCATCTGTGTCTTTATGGCATACTCTGTTTTTGGACGACTGCCAGCACAATAGTGATGTATCTCGGTTACTTCCGGTCTATTAATCATAATTCAATGTTGGTCGCCGATGAATTGGCCTAGTTTTAGACATCAAGTTAGCAAACAGGCATGCGGCCCATCTGATGGAAAGCGGTTACAGTAGCCCATGGACGCTTGCAACACCAGAGGCATCACTCACGCGTTGCGTTGACCTTATAACGATAACCTAACTTCCATAAAACCTAAGCCCCATACTGTAGTTTCTAGGGAAATCACAGTAGAAGCTTCTCAGCAGGAAGAGTATTCCACCTTTTTAGTAACCCTTTGTTGCTAAAAACATAATAATATATTCACTACAGACTCTATTCTATAATTACTTAATTACCTACACGTAACGTGTGTTTTGCTGAGATCAAATTAATCTCATTATGGGATAAGGGTACCTACCTATTCGTAAATTCAGAATTGTAGACCTACTACTTATTACCCATATTCCCTAACAATAAATTATGAATTCAAATTGAGAACGAGTAGGTATGTACTAGGTATTTCTACTCTATGAATTATTTATTGTATCGAGTCGAAGTAGAACGGCACAGAGAAGGAAATTATGAACGCTTAATTATTCGAATTTCAAATCGGAAGTATGAGAGATGAGTAATCTATTTGCATAATACCTACTACAAAGTCACGGGTTGGAGTCTTATCTACATATTGCAATTATTATTGCATTGTTTTTAGGTTGGCGAAATTGACAATATTTTCAGAACATTAGGGGGTAGGTACATTCACCTCCTAATCTATTTGTAATACTACAAAGTCACCGGTTGGAGTCTTATCTACTTATTGCAATATTATTGCATTGTTTTTATGTTGGCGAAATTGACAATATTTTCAGAACATTATAAGGGTACATTCACCTATACCTATTATACTTGCTTCCTAATCTTCCTATCTACCTTACTCAAGAAACTGGGAGCGATAAACTTTACCTAAACTTTACGTACGTTCTTGTAAACAGCTTAAAATTATAATTTAATTTGCGCCCGAACCGAAAATGATTGTTTCTCTTTAGTCGTCATTTGGGATTAAACTTGGTCTTGTTTCTTGAGCACTTGCAAATTATTCCGTAAAGTTTTACTTACCTAATAATGTTTTACTAAGCATGTAAGTAGGTACAGTAAGCGACAAAAGTTGATAAACATTTCTGGTTTTTATGTTTCTGGTTCAAATATTTTCTACTCACTTGGGTCGAACTTTATTATAGATTCGCCGTGAGCTATTAGCTTCCTTTTGTCACTAACTGTACCTACCATAACATTATTGTTCTTAGATTTTACCCACGCAAAAACTTCTTTCCGAAGTTAGGGGTGGTGAAAGTGCTAAAAAAATTCACATCGACTTCCTTCTACCAACAACGGGTTACAACCGCGTACTCAATATAAAGTGATAACTTAACCTATGTAAGAATTTTAATGCAATCATAATTATTTTTATTAATTTTCAGAGTAAATAACTTTTAGTTAGGAATGCTTTGAAACTTTTATATCCACCAGAGGCAGGTTCTGCGCAATGTTAATCTTTAAAGCGTTTGAATTATTATGAGTTCTACGAAATAGTGGGTGAAGAGACGTTATTTACGAGGAGCGGTAAATCAGAGCTCGCTATAATGTATCGGGCAGTATTCGCTAGAACGTGTGACTTACTACAGGACAGAAACGGGAATCGCACGGAATTTACGACCCGCTATTTTTACAACTAGGTTGTAAAGAACCGGTATTTTTACAACTGACACAAAAAACCGGTGACATTTTAATTTTCGAACTGACGGTTATTGATTCGGCTGTGCCGCGTATATAGAATTGAAGGGTTAGGCGTGGTGCTATCTTTTTTTCATTAATTTTCCAGCCAACATTTGAAAAAGGAAGATTCAAATACGTTATAGCATTACGTACCTACATATTTGAATCTTCCTTTTTCAAAATTAAATGTTTTTTATTTAGTTCCAATGATACCATTTTTTCCTTCTATAAATAGAAGGAAATAGAAACTATTTTCTAAAACATCTCGCTATAATAAACAAGAATACGAAACGAAACAGGTAGGCTAAAAATAAATTGATGAGGACCTCCTCCCTTGACATTTTCGTTACACGTGGATTTCTCGGTACTTTCTAACATGAGATCTTTACTCGCACGTGCCAGATGTGGAACGATTTACCATCCGAAATGTTTCCCATCCAACTCTTACTCCTCCTCGACCCTGCCTCCGACTTTTGGCGAAGTCTGTCGATCTTTGCCGAAGAGGTGTCGGTTGCGTGACAGGTGGCGAAACAGTGTCGCTAGTTCATTGGTTTTTTCACACCTCAAAAATGCTCGACCAAAAAAGTTTTCATGACAAAAACTTTGATAATATAAAAATGTTCCGGATTTTCAGGTACCGCGCTAGAGCATAATTTCAGCAACAAACATGATAATTTGAAATCAATACCTGTTAATCTGCAAGTATAACTACATTCAAGTGCGGTCGACTCTCCCTTCCCAAGAGACCTTATCCGTCCTCGCTTTGAATAGTCCTAAGGGAGCTCCGCTTATAGCAATTATTAATAGTTAAGTAGTTGGAAGCTCTACACGTGTTGGTACTTTGGCCTAACACGTGTAGGTAGCCTGAGTGTGAGAGGTTTATTCGGTTTTCAATTTTTAAATAACGAACTTTACAAATAAGTTCGTTGCACAAAACCCCCCGACCGACACGCTGTATGACTGTCTTATGACAATGATGGAAACGGATAATGCCTACCTAACTGTTTTTTTATTTTTAATTAACTTTTTTTGTTTTATGTGTCTATATACATGCGGGCAGTGTGTATGGGAGTTTCACTACGTGATAGAATCAGAAATGAGGATATCCGTAGAAGAACCAAGGTCACCGACATAGCTCTTAGAAGTAGTAATAGTAATTAGTATATGGACTGACGACATTGTTAAGATCGCAGGAAGTCGGTGGATGGAAAGGGCTCAGAATCGTTCTTCCTGGAAATGTGTAGGGGAGGCCTATGTCCAGCAGTGGACTTCTACAGGCTGATGATGATGATGATGACATGCGGGCAGTACCCAAAACGATTGTAATCTAGTTCAGGTTAATAAAATGTTTTTCTTCCTTTCTTTCTCATATCAGCACAAAAAGGCTTAATATACGGGCGCCTTGATCAAAGATGATTACTACTAGTATTTTGGTAGAACAGATTCCAAGACATTCAGAAGAAAATAAATAGAGCAATCGCACTCGATCCTACAGTAAGTTTACTTATGACACTATAAATTCCCCTCCCTATGATCAAAACACAGTACCTCGAGCGACTGGGAGTGCTATTTTTCAGTGTGACCACGCAATCGCGACACTTTATCACGTCGGATAGTGCTTTGGGCTTTCACCATACGATATGCCATATGCCGGCCGAACCAGTTGACAGGTAGAATTATTACAATACACAAAATAGATTGCAAAATCAAGATAAACCCCTCTGATTAAACGCGTAAAATAAATCCGCTTTGTAAATAGTAGGCGGCATCCATTTAACGTAATTGGTAGCTATTTTATTTATTTATGTCATTGGTGAAATCACAGGACTATTTTTCTTGTCGCCGGACATTTTATAAAAGGACGGCGATATTTCAGTTGGTTTTTAGTGTCGTTTTAACGTTCGCTTACGGGCTGTACCCGCTGCATTCCTGCCTATGACAGGTTCAGTTTGTGACTGCCATGCAGGGTATAAGCACAGCCACTCGTTTAGAAACTGTCTTTATTTTATTAAAATAAAATACTGAGAAAAGTATTCGTCGAATAAAAATATGTCAGTCTTTATTTTTGACAAGCCTCAAGGTGAGACGGAAATATTTATATTCGACGAATAGTATTATACTCAGTGGATAAATGGAGAAATCAGCCCTAAAACAAATATTTTATAATTTGTCCCAGCACTATTTATAGTAAGTACCTACCTCATGGCTTGCATGGGTAAACAAATGGGTAGATAAGTATGCCTAATGAATATGAGCGGTAGTTTTCTTTGATAAAATGAGTAGGTACTTACTATATTTTTAACTCTAAATAATTTTTTTATCCTTAATTCAGGATAATATTGAAGAGCTCAGCTATTTCAAATGGTTAACCTTTTACTAACCTTTTATCGAGATAATAAAAGCACTTATCTATTAAAAAATAATCGAAACTCGACGCTTGAATGGTAAAATTGTTAATATCGCTAAATCAGCTTTCTTTTTCGAGATGGCTAGTTTACGGAGAGCCGTATTGGATCTGAATTAGCATTATGTTCTTTAATTTTGAAGAGGCATGAGAGATCCGCGTACCTTGGTGATTTTATATCAATTTATCGCTGACCGAACTTGCAAAGCGAAGGTAACTGACGCTGAAAAAAATACTATTGGATATTAGCAGTTAGTAGCAGCCTTGGTGACTCAGAAATAAAGGCAGTTTTGATATTGAATTCGCATTGAAATATAAGAATACATTCTGGGCAGATAATAAGGAAAACCTCACAGGACAGGACTGAAGAGGCTGATAGAAAATGGATGAGGGTGGACCTGATGGTGGGTGTCAACGTGCTTTATTTATTTATTTATGTGGGGTCAGCACAACATGTCTTCCTCTTCCATTCCCCTTTGTCAGTCGTCGTCTTTGCATTCACTTCTCTCTTACCCATGTCATCTTTCACACAGCTCATTCATATTTTCCTCGGTCTACCTTTGCTCACATATCCATCTACATCCATACTCATCACTCTCCTTGTAACATGACTTTCATCCCTTCTCATGACATGCCCGTACCACGCCAGCCTATTGCTCTTAATTTTTTTTAGACGATGATGACATTGCAGGTTGTAAATCATTTCCTGAGTCGATATTTATGCCATTTCTGAACTTGGCAGTCATATTCGTGCAAATTTCTACGGTCAGTGTGCAACCAACTAATCCGCTTATCCATTGAAAATATCAATATATTTTCAGCGTCAATCTGTTTCTCTTCTATATAGCTGTTAAAGATCAGTATGGTGAACATAATATTACTTAAATATTGACTGCCCTCTCAGCTCAGTTGATAGTAGCTCTGCCTTCTGCGCCGTAGGTCGTGGGTTCGTTCCCCACCGAGAACAAATATGTGTGTGGTGAACACAGATGTTTGTTCTCTATTAGTCTAAGCGTGTTATATTGTAGTCTAAATAATTATGTATTTACAAAAAAAATATCTATTTATTATATCAGCTATCTGGCTCCCATAAAACAAGCTCTGCTTAATTTGGGGCTAGATAGTGTAGAGTGGATTGTCTACAATATTTATATTTATTCATATAAATAAATACTCAGTCCTTTTTTATTTTTGAATATTTTTTTATTTAGATAAATCAGTTTGGGCTAACAGCTAGCGCCAAAGCGCCCAAATGCAAAACACCATGATGTTTGTCTGTAAGTTCTAAAATAAAAAAAAAACACTAAGGTGAAGCATTTATTTGATGAAAATAGCAAGATGCGTGCTCGGCACACTTGTTTGTATTTCGCAATATTTCCGACCAGTCGCTTCCTTGTACGTGATCTCCATTGAAGTACCAGCCAGTTGCTTGGGGAACAGAGGCTACTCATTTATTGGGGTTTTCATTTCACTTTATATCAAATTTATTTATTTTCTGTTGAATAATTTCCTATAAGTAAAATGTCGTAAATCACAATCACAACCTTTATTTTTTATTTATTTAGGTTAATATTTGTTTGAAAACCTAGATTTTTTCCCAATATAAGCTCGAAGGTTTTAGTGAGACCACGAAGATTTTAAAAGATACCATTTTTCTTATTCTAAAGGTTTTTATTTACAGGTTTTGTACAAAGTTCTTGTATTTTTTACTGACGTGTTTTTTAATTTAAAATACCTACTCGTATTATATTTTGATAATTTATACAATAGCCAAATATATTATTGTCTCCTTTTCCAATACAATAACAAAATACTTTACGATGGCTGCGTAGCAACCTACAATTTTATACCTATCAAAAATAGGCAGAAATATTACAGGCTAAATTATTATATCCAAAAACTGTAACAACTGGAATTTTGCCAGCGAATGGGCATAATGCCGAACGTTTTTGCTATAGGAGCTGCAAAAAATATGTATAAATCTACATATAAATTGCTAGAGACATGTGAGGGAGCTTCAAATTGAAACTAAATTGGTAGAAGGCAGTGCCGGAGGCAGGTTTGGTAGAGTACCTATTGAACGAAACAAATGAAACCGAACTCGTTTACCAGCAAGTGGAGTGATATGTTACCAAATTAGTTTGGTGTATTGTACAATTTGTATATTTAAAATTAAGGCTTGCATCAGTCATGCAGTTAATTGAACTGTGTAATAAGAATAACAAATAAAATCTAATTAACCTAATATCACTATCAAAGGAAACATTATCGATCAATAGAAAATGAAATCCAAGCAAGGTGAAATCTCTCGTTGATTCACTGAATGTAACTTCGGTAATCGAGTTGTATTTGACCGTATGACCTGTAGATGAAGCCACGGCCGCCTTGGTGCATTAACAGTCCCTATAAGTTAAGTTCCAAGTTCCTTGATTCGAGTGTGATTTGGATCCTTTGGCGCAGTGGGTCCCTGTTTTAAGGGGCAGGTCGTGGGTTCAAATCCTACCCAGCTCATAACTTTTGATAGCGAGAAAATAAGGTGGAAGGTTCTGATGATAATTGCACGGTCCGACCCTGTTCGACGCAGATGCTCCAATCCATCTGCCGGTCAGGCTTGACTTGGATGGAGATGAGAATTTCGTGTGTCCGATTGCATATCACTTAGCGGATAGTCTAACGAACCGAGGGGATTGGGTCCTACCGGTACCGACGCTTTTGTGTGTCTCTCAGGCGATTAATTTATACTGATATTGCAAGTTAAAATTGTGATACTTGCACACGCATTAGGTTAGTTTTGTGCTTATAAAGTTATTTAACTAAAAGAGGACTGTTATTATACAGTATGTAATGTAGTTTTGGAGCTACAAGGCTGCAGACAGACAAACAAACATGCCAATGCCTACTATAAAATCTAACTTATAAAAGACATCCCTAGGGTCAGCTTTAAAAAAACTCAACAATAATGTTGTCGAACAATATCTGTGAAACAAATTACAAGAATTTAATGGGTTGTTTTAAGATGGTAAAGGTGTAAGATGGTAAATTTTTTTAAAAATATTTTTTCGCCCTGTTTATCAATTGTCTACAATTCTACATAAACGTGTATCATTTTGTTTGCTTGATTAGCAATAGCTAAACATAATTTGCACGCCTAGGGCAGATCAAAGTGGTACTCGAACAACTGTCATATAACCTGTCATATAGGTATACATCTTGATATAACCTGTGTTTCATAAATAAAGAATTGAATTGAAATCCATAATAACCGTTGCCATGTTCTAATGATAATTTGAACCTCAGTCATTGCTTCATTTTTTTTGGAAAATATCAGAAATCAGAAATATGTATTGCAGTAACTATTGTAAGTACTCGAATAAATGTTATTGCCTATGGCTAGGAGGGTACAGTTTTCAGTTTGTCCGTTCCGAACGTACAATAAAAGGGCAATATGCGAAGTTTGTGTCCAATAAAAAAAAAAAACAAATACAAGTTAGTTGGCAAAAACATTATCTATAGATACATCCAAATATAGGTAAGTTAATTCATAAAACTTGATTTAGAGGTTCTTTACTATGTATATTGATTTGATACGACAGTGAACTTTGAGCTTTTTGAGTTGTTTTATTGTTTGAGTGCCCTTATTGTAACATTTGCGGCCAAGAGACGGTCGACCTAACCGCCTCGGTCAAGCTAATAGTCTGATTGGGGGTTTGTGTTGCTCGACAACAACAAATCAGTGTGTTTAGCTTCTTGAAAACATGCTGCCGTTATTTTGACGGCTATTTAAAAGCGGAGACAAACATTTTACCGCTTGATTTCAAACAGTAGGTACCTAAACTCTTCCTTTTTTCATCAGCTTTCCTATTACGTAACTCGCAACCGGTTCGCGACAAGCAGAGCTGACTGCTGTCAAATTTGGGTAATACAATATGCGCTATTGTATTACCCAAATTTGCCTTCCAGAATCTGAATTTAAATTTTTATAATTATACAGTGATTATTTTTACTATTTATTAATTGGTTTTAACCAATTAATAAATAGTAAAAATAATCACTGAAGTAAAACACAAGATGGCCGACTCAAGACTGACACATAAATCACACACTAACACACATACATGACTAATTACATAAATCGAGTATTATTATTTATATCGCATTTGAATGATTAGTATTTTTTCTTGCAATATGAACGGTCAGCACTTCTAGAGACTGTTTACGCGTTATTTGCTGTAATGTTTTCTGTCAACATACAAACTTGGTTTATTTGTTAAGAATTAATTAAGAATGTTTCGGAGCTTTATGCCGAAAATCCAATGGAGCGAACGAGGACAAACAAAACAGTTTGGATACAAGTTATAAACCAAGCGTACAGTACGCGCAACGGATTATCCTTTTGAAGTTAGGGAGTACGATTGCGTACATGTTTGTGTTGTGCGAAAAAATGAAAAACGGTGGTCCGTCCAAAAAATCGGAACTACTTACCTACGTCACTTTTAACGCCTAACTTGAAAGGGGTCCAGTGCGCGTAGTGTATGTGCGTGTGTATATTATACAATAGTTTTGATAGAATTATTTGAGTATAATCACTAAACGTAATAAAATAAAGTCGCTCGCTGTCTGTCTCTATTCTATGCATAGATCTTTAAAACGATTAATAACTACTAAGGAATTTCATATGTTTTTTTTAATAGATAGAGTAACTCAAATCTTTTTAATGTGATGTCGTAAGTAATCATATTATTAGCGCTTACATTGCAAACGCTGGCTGAACCCTACGAGGTAGATAAAACTTATGTTCTACCTAAAAAAAGTACGCGATGCCATTTGTCTATGCGTGTCTCTGACTCTCCTTAGCCATCCTCAAACATCTAAGGCTTAACAGGTCACTCAGGACTTCAGGGTCTTACGTGGTTGTGGAAATATGGTGGTTAGCCGTGCTTTAATTTTTTCAAATTTTCTGTTTTCTCTTTCGGAGTTGGTACGCTGTTACGGCGAAAACTCTTCACTGATTATAGCTACAACTTGGTTTTACTATAATACACCGCAAACAATACAACTACTTACACATCACGACGCCACGCCATCTTCCTTTTTCTGCTTCTTCCTACTCTAGGGATGTGTACTGTTGCTTGATCCGATTAGAGATGTCCTATTCCCAAAATCGTTTCACAGTTCATACTATCTACGTACGACATAAGATTTTTCCGTGTATACTGGACTTTAAGATCGCAGGTAAAGTTGTATGAGGTTGAGTTGTAGAAGTTGTACGCTATAATTAAATTGGAAAACTTGCGTTACATTTCCAATTATGTTTTATCGAGGAGAATACAAGCAGTTATTCCTATAATTCTACACAACTTGCATAAAAATGAAGGACAAGATAAAAAAAACGGGTTAGGTGTTTTTTTGTCAGTTATAATTCTCTAACTCATAACTATGTATCATTTACGAATTATTTATTTTAAAAATATTGTACTTTATTTACGCAAAGAAACAAATAAATCAGTAGCATTTCAGATTCCAGCTCTACGAATAAACTACGCAACCGTATTGTGGTGAACCAACCGGTTCAGTAAAAGATTATAAGATGGGATAAAATTAAAAAATTCTTCTCTAAAAATTTGCCATTTTTTCATACCACTGTGTTGTGTGTTGCTATTGCGTGATTTCAAATTTAAAAATTTAAAATTTTTCTTATTTGTTCTTAAGGCTACGGTCTAACTCTACCATTCTACCGCTTCTAAGTAACCCATTGGCGACACTTACTACACGGGACATTTCACGGCCCTTTTTATTACTTACAAAAATATCAAATCCCAAAAGGTTCAAGTCCTGGACTTCAAATATAATTTCAAATAATAACAGCAGAACAACTCAGATACCCCACGATCTTAGTTTCATTAACTCTAGAGCACACATCATGATTCAGAAAAATAACGCTTCGTTTTTTGTAAAAATAGATGGCAATACGAGTTATTTGCACACAACGGCTGAATAAGCACTGCCTTTGCCAATAATAACTGCACATGAAAAACAAAAACACGATGAATGTCCATTGCAAAATGCGTCTATTATACAGACACAAAAGATTTCCTAAATGTTTACGAAATGACAATTCCGGTAATTGCTTACGGGTGTGGAATGTACCGTGTATGTGTAGAGTTGCCTAGTTTATTCGTGTAGCCGGACATGAGCAAGTTTTTAGTAAATGCATGAAAACCTCAGAAAATATGCCGGTGGCGGCGTTTTGTGGTTGTGGCCGGAGTGCGACGAGACCTAAGTTTTACAGCAAACACGCGTTTAGGTTGACTATAATTATATGTAATAAATTTATTTGAAAAATAAGCACACATTAACTAAATAAATAAACGATTGCAATTGGTGCTGTTAACCAGAATATGATTAACGGCTGTCAGAACCAAAGCAGATATCCGATGGGCTTACAGTTGGATGCTTAGTTTATCCGTATATATCTGAAATTCTACATATAAGATTTTAAGGCTGCCTCAAGTTTTCCGTCTTGGCCTAACGAGATCGCTAGAGCCGGAACAGAGTTATATTCAACTTCCAACCATGTAACATACAAAAAAATATTTAACTATGTATATTACAATCACGCAAGCACTTAGATGTAAAAACCAAATAAATTCAATCGATCAGTAAAATTTTTTTGATGTAAGTTTGTGACATGTGTGTGGCCAAAATAAATATATTTTTTTCCTTCTTCCGACTTTACCCAGATATTTCCAACTCTAGCAACATGGGAATGTCCGTGTGCGGATAGGACGGCACTTGTCCGACTTCCCCGGACATGTGTATTGCGCGCCGGTGCATTTTATAACCTCTGTCTGTTACAAACGCATGGGTTAGTTATTTTGGTATTTATGCATATTATATTCTGATTAAATACAATTGTAATAAAATACTACAGATATAAACAGATATAAACATTTTATTGATAATTATTTACAATTATAGGTCACAAAATTTGTATTATTATTTAATACGTAGTGTAAAAATTATAAAAATTAATTATTATAAATTACATAATTGGATAACACATACTTAATTAGATATAAAATGAATTGAAAATTGAATTAATAAAGAAAATAAACTAATTACATGTACCCAGTTGATCAACTGAGGCACAGTTGCCTTCTTCTTTACTACATATAAATTCGTCATAGCTGTAGAACGCCTTTTCCACGAGCCAGTTTTTAAGTTTTAATTTAAAAGTAACTACAGTACTACTAGTAGTAGTACTGTACGTAAAATAAGTTGTTAGAAATAAAAAATGTATACTCACTCATTATTTCAGTCTTTGTCGGGTTCTCTCTATGAGTAGGTATAAAATCAACATCTCATAATTTACAAGCATAATATATATTTTTTGAATATTTAAATATTTACAATAAAAAGAGTAAGTAGGTACTTAAATAACTTTATTTTTGCTAGGTATGTACTTATATTTTATTTTTTATAAAATATACACAACATCATATTATATATTATATATTATTGTATTTAACATTGCTTGGTACCTTTGTAATATCAATACTATTTATATAGTATTGATATTAAGGTACCAAGCAATGTTTAAAAAAAAATAGGTAGTGACGTACTCGTGAGAGGCTTAGCTTTTGCGTAAATATGCGTCTAACAAATCGAGAACCGGCCCTTTTGCCGAAACCCGAATATTAATTAAAAAGTAAACGCAAAAACCTTCGTAATCATTGGATCCGGTTCCTCAGTCCGTAAATTGCGAGATTACCGGTAAAGCTACGACTACAATATCCGAATGCTTACTCCATTTGTGGTTTTTCTAGCACTTGTAGAAGCATTTTCGTGTTCTTTCCGGTTCATTTGGTAGAATATAACTATACAAACATCCGTACAAGTATAAGTCCATACATGTATATAAGTGCTACTTTTTGCGACTGGCTCTCAGCTCAGTTGGCAGTAGCTCTGCCTTCTGCGCCGTAGGTCGTGGGTTCGATCCCCACCGAGAGCAAATATTTGGATGGATATTTGTTCTCTGTCTGGGTGTTATTATTGTATTCTAAGTATGTATTTAAAAAAAAAAGTTTTGAAGTATTATATCAGCTATCTGGTTCCTATAGTACAAGCTCTGCTTAGTTTGGGGCTAGATAGTGGTGTGTGGATAGTCCGCATTATTTGTTTTATTTACAAATTTAGGTTAAATTATAAGAGTGAAAAAATAATAAATAACCACAAATACCGGCAAGCTACATTAAAGAATAAAGAGCAATAAATCCTTGAGCTTAAATTTAGAAGAGAGAAGCTTCCATATCATCAAAATGGCTGCCTTCTTTTGCTGCGTAGAACGCGTGCAAGTGGAGTCAACGCTTCCGGAGTCAAACATCACGGTTATCGGAGAATTCCGATAAAATTAAAAGTTTTCCGAAGAAGAACATCAGTGATGCCGTCTGGCTAAGTTGCCGATAGGGGTTTGTTTTTGGGGTTAAAATGACGTCAAGCATTGAATTTTCTTATCTGTTTTGACGCAGAATGTCCTAGCCACTTTATTTGACGCCCAAACGGTCTTAAAAAAACTCAAGCTTCAAGTTTCTTTTAAAAAGTCAAGTAGGTGAGGGCAATTTAATTCAAATTGAAATAGGTACTCAACACGTGTAGAGATCTCGGTTAGAGATTTTAACCCTTAACTGGAATCGATGGTTTCTTTTTATTTATTGATGCTCTTTTACAACTTCGTTTTAAAAGCTTAGCTTTTTATTTTAAATAACCACCACGAACCGGAAGACGAAACGTAGGGCGCCCACCCACCAGATGGACCGACGACATTGTTAAAATCGTGGGAAGTCGGTGGATGGAAAGAGCTCAGAATCGTTCTTCCTGGTAATGTGTAGGGGAGGCCTATGTCCAGCAGTGGCCTTCTTCAGGCTGATGATGATGATGATAATTTTAAATAAATAACGAAATAAATTATTCTCCTCACAAATATCAGTTGAAAAGTCAAAAATAAAATACTCCTGATTGGAGTTTTTCTCGAAAACATTTTTATTCATTAAGCCGAACCGTTCGCTTCAGCATGTGGAATGTAATCAATTTAAATTTTTGATTGGAGTACACCACATTCACCCAATACACTATTCATTCGTCTGCATGAACGTACCACATGTGTTTGGGAAACATTTAAAACTGCATGTTCACTGAAGCGCTGTTGATAGCTCTAATAACTACTTACTACATTGGCAAGAAAAGCGAGGAAACGTAGGCCTACCACAAGCTCTGTCTGGCTCTGTCTCTGGCTCTGGTTTTGAGTCTGTGCGAGTGCTGTCTAAATAAATCCTACGTTGAACGTCACACACTCTGTCTGATACACTATTGAGCCTACCACAAGCACTGTCTGGCTCTGGTTCCTTTATACCTCCTTATACGACATAACGGCGATCTTTCCTTTTATTTGGCTCATGTAGCTTATCCTTGGTCTCCCCCTTCCTCTTTTTCCTTCTACCTTTCTGTCGATGATATTTCTTCTGATAAAGCCACCACTAAAGCTGACAATTCGACATATATTATGTCAAAAAGCGACAAAATTGTGGAATTGTCGCGCTTTTGTGACATATTCGTCACTTTTATTAATAGCCTAAGCGCGACAATTCCACAATTTTGTCGCTTTTTGACATGTCGAATTGTCAGCTTTATTAAATAGGGGCCAGGTCACCACCTACTCATAGTAAATTAAGCATCATGTGCTTGTAATTTCACCGCAAACACCCTTCAAACCCAAACACGTAGAAATAAGTTTGTTTGAGGTTTAGTAGATGGCATGCTTTATGTCGCGGTTCAATGCGTCCTGATAAATAGATCACCTAGTTTATTCATGACGGGCTTTTGGTAATTGTTGTAACTATTACAATTCCGTTTGTAAATAAACAATTACTCTTCATATAAATACAATAGTGTATTTAAAATTATCACGTTTTGAATACTTGAGAGCAATAAATTCGAATCACTTGCGTAAATAACTTGATAACTTAAAGATTCGGCCATTTTTGTGATTAGGCACATACTTACCGGTCTAGGTATGTGGTAATTTACAAAAATGACCGCGTATATATACCTAACTATACCTGTTTACGAGTGCTAGTGAAAAAAAGACTGTCAAGTGCATGAGCAAAGGTATAATACGGCCACATCATCGATCATCTATCTAGATGTGGCCGTACCTTAAGAAAAGTTTGCCTGACTGGTTTCCGTACACAAGTCAACGTTTTAGTAGGAACGTTCAAAGATCCAAATATTTAATAGCTAAAGTGTTTTTTTGTACAACAAGCTGATGGAACAAGTATGGCATTCCTCGTAGGTCACACACGTCAGGAAAGTGACCTACGATGCACTGCCCTGTGACCATCGACTTGAGGCATGCAGATGTTCAGCCTCACGTGCCAATAATTTCACTGACCTGAAACACAGAAATGCTGATTCACGGGTAGGTACATGTAGTTGATACAATCGCGAAGGATTTGTCCCATGTCAATCATGATCGGTGTGACTGCGCCCAGGGAAATACGGTAAGTGCGTTGCTTACCAGTCCGTGTATTGAGTGTGGTGCTGTGTTTGAACGCTTGTATCACCTTCCTATGCTAGTTGCGAGTTGCAAATAGCCTTATACCAACAAAATAATTGCAAGTACTAAACAACAAAATACCTTATGGATACAATAAAATTATGTCTAACAGAGAAACATAATAATAATAAGTATAAATAAAAAAAACGTAAGTATATGAAAATGGGGTCCTCCCCCTATTTTCATATACGTTTTTTAGCTTAACAGTGGGATACTACAGGCAAGTAGCAATAGCATAGATTAAGGTTTCCTTAGTCTATGGCAATAGTAATAACTATAAATATAATTATATTCGCCCCACGTTGTGGATGCGGACGATTTAATTTACAAAAATGATCGAACAAACGATCTTTTTTATAATCCATTAAAAAAACAGGCACATCATCATTGTTTTTATACATACTACCTCTGTAAAATATACAGTTTTAGTACCAAGTATTAAGTTTTTAGCTTAATATTTTGAGAAAACTTCCTACTACTTAAAAAAAACACTATGCGCATTATAAAGGCATTATAATGATCGAACAAAGGAGGTCGAGTCAATATGATTTAGAACAGGGATTCCCAAACTGGTCGATATCGACCCCTTGGGGTCGATATTGGTTTCCTAGGGGTCGATATAAACGAAAACGGATTTTGGGGGTCGACGAGGTCTAAATATCGACCCCCTATTAAATTACCACACGTTCTTATTTAAAACTTTAGGTAGGTAGGTAGTACTTTTTTAGTTAAAAAACTATGTGAAATAGTACTATTTGCTGACGATACCTCATTAATTTTTAAAGTCGATAGATTGAAGACTAATTACGATGACGTTAACGCATCTCTGTCGCAAATACTTAACTGGTTTAACGTTAATAATCTTTTACTGAATGCTAAGAAAACAAAGTGTATTAAATTTATCTTACCAAATGTGACTCTCCGGCCAACTAATATTATACTTAATGGAGAGTCACTTAACCTTGTAGATTCTACTATTTTCTTAGGACTTAATATTGACAAAAATTGCAGTGGGGACCGCAAATCAAAGCACTTGCAGCTAGACTAAGTTCGGCTGCATATGCAGTTCGGACTATAAGATGGCTTACTGATGAAGTTGCAGCTAGGCTAGTTTATTTCAGCTACTTCCATAGTGTTATGTCTTACGGTATCCTTCTCTGGGGGAAAGCAGCTGATATTCAAACTATATTTGTTTTACAAAAAAAGGGCCATACGTGCCATAGGTATATAAAATGAAATCACGAGACTCATTGAGGGAGCGATTTAAGGAAATTAATATCCTCACAGTAATTTCACAATATATATATGAAAACTTATTGTACACTCACAAACACATCTGTAGCTTTCAGAAAAATTGTGATTCGCATAATATTAACACTAGAAATAAAAATAAACTTTATATTCCCAAATTTCGTCTGCAGAAGGTAAATGGGTCTTTTATGGGGAACACTGTACGCTTCTATAATAAACTTCCGGAAAATGCAACTATGCTTCCTATTCGGAAGTTTAAAGCCTATGTTAAGAATAATTTAATAAAGAAAGCGTACTATACTCTAGATAGCTATATGAATGATAAAACTGCGTGGCCCGATGTCCCGATAACCTTCCAAATAAAAAAATAATTTTCTAAATCGGTTCATCAATTACGGAGGCATGCAGTTACAAACATTAAAAAAAATGTTTAAAAAAAAAAAGCAACACCGATTTTAATAAAATTTAAATGAAACCAATCTGGAAGCAGTGCCTTTCAGATAAAAAAATAATTTTTCAAATCGGCTTACAAATGACGAAGATATGCGGTAACAAACATAAAAAAAAAAATACAACCGAATTGAGAACCTCCTCCTTTTTGATTGGAAGTTGGTTAATAACACTATAGCAGCTGTTTTAAGTTAGCGGACCATTATGTATAAGGGGGTTGATCTTAAAAGTAGGTAATTTGGCCATGGGGGTCTGAGGTAACGTTTCATTTTGGAAAAGGGGTCACTTGTCCAAAATAGTTTGGGAACCCCTGATTTAGAACCTCTTTTAGAAAAGCAGTGACGACTAATTTATAACCAAAACAATTTAGAATAAAAAATGTATTGTTGTGGAGGTTCTAAATCATTTAACTCGACCTTCTTTGTTCGATCTTATAATGCACTTAGTTTTTTTTGTTTCATACATTTTATAAAGTTACTATCTTGTTCAAACACACCATCGCTTGATTTTAACTCGGAACTGGGTCGGACTCGGTGTAATGTGACATGAGCCAGAAGTGTGTACTGTTGGTCGGCCACCGACTGAAAGATAATAGTTGTCTTCTTCAAATAATATTAACACTTGACAGTTTACGTTGTGGTATTTATTCTAAGGAGTTTACTATCTAAGCTCAGAGTAATGCTATGGGTAGTGTACGTTAAACATCGATAGACTATCGATACTATCGATAGCAATGGACTATCGATAGTATCGATAACTATTATGGCACTATCGATTGTTAGAGTTAACTACTATTTCCCTTCTCTACAGACTTGTATCGCGGGGAATTACCGAAATTTCTACCTACATTAACGTAGAACATTTAGTTTGATTGAGAAAACGTATTGTTGTTGTTTGGGGAAGTACCGAAAATTAAAACCATTAGCTAGCGAATATAAATTATTCACTTTACTAGGTAATGGTCGAGCGAGACGTATTGTTTCACGGACTGCATTACTGTGTTTATACTCTTTTGTGACTGTTGTGAGTGCGATTAATTACTAAAAAATATGCCTAAGTCACGCGTGTGGGACCATTTTAAAAAGATTAACAATGAGAAGTTTGTCAAGTGTTTACTGTGCCTTAGGGAATTCAAATTTAGTGGAAATACTACTAATCTAAAAGACCACTTGCAACGTAAGCATTCTGAGATATGGTCAGCTGTACAAGAAACTGATACAGTAACAGATACAAATGAGAATGAAGATAACCAGGAACAGGAGAGTGGCCAGTCAATTCCAAAAAAAAGAAAAACTTTAAAAAACTACTTTGACAGAAGCAGCGTTTATCCGGATCAATCAAAAACAAAGAAAAATATAGATAGAATGTACGTGCGTATGATATCCCTTGATATGGAGCCCTTGCGCAAAGGCGAACACCAAGGGTTTCGAAATTTTGTGAGGGCGCTGGATGAAAAATATGAAATTCCCAATACGTCAACCTTAAAAAATAAACTATTACCGGAATACTATGACCTGATTAAACAAAAACTTTATACAGCACTAACTGAGACAGAACACGTGAGCTTGACGACGGATATGTGGACGTCAATATCAAATGAGGGAATACTAGCTGTTACTTGTCATTTTTTTTATAAAGATAAATTTATAGCGCCTCTTTTGGACGCTGTGAAGGTAGAAGGAAGCCACAACGCAGAAAAAATATCAAGTGTAAGTACCTACTACCTACTGCCACTTCTCACTCATCTCATCTCATCATTTTTCGCTACATATAGGTACCTGGTATCTATATAAAAACAACGTTGTTTTATAAAAATTGTCTTGCTCAATCGTTCACTTCTATTTTCAGGTTTTAAATACCGTTATGATCAAATGGGGCGTCAGAACTAAGTGTGAAGCCATCACTACGGACAATGCGAAGGCAATGATCAATGCGGTAGACAAACTTCAAATTCGACATATACCCTGCTTTGCTCACACGATAAACTTAACGGTCACAGACTCATTCGCAGTGTCAAGTTTTAATGAGATTCTAAAAAAGTGTAAAGCACTGGTCACCTTTTACAGGATGAGTACTTTAGCAAACGATACATTACGAGAGAAGCAACGCCAATTAAATAAAGCGGAAGTTAAGCTAATTCAAGAAGTCCCCACCCGATGGAATAGCGCTTACCACATGCTCCAGCGTATCATAGAGGTAAGAGCAGAACTATCACTTGCAATTACAGAATGCGAACGTGCTCCACCTGGACTAAGTGCCTACGAGTATGTGGTAATTCAAGAAATTGTTCAAATACTGGAACCTTTTGATTCAGCGACGACAAAGATCTCAGGAGAGGCTTATGTGACACTGTCACTGATCTTGCCATTAATTCGTGGTATCAAAAGTAGATTGGCAGAGATTGAAAACAACCTGCATACCTACGAGGGTAAGTCAGTGATGTCACAATTAAAGGAATCGATCGACACCAGGCTTAAACCATACGAAAAGAGAACACCAACGGTACTCGCTACGATCCTAGATCCTAGATTTAAGAAAAAGGTGTTTAAAACAAATGATGACGAAAAGAGGGGAGTCCAATGGCTGGAAAAGGCTTATGCAAGTCACCTAGCTTCAAACCCAGAGGTCCCAAAGGAATCACCCGATGTTGAAGTCGAATCCACAGCCATACCGTCAACGTCAAGTGGAAAAAAACAAGTCGACCTACTGGAGTTCTTAGATATTCCAGAAAGGGCTACACCGTTGAGCGACTCTATCGTCGATATTCGACAATATTTAGAGAAGCCTGTTATCAATAAAAACGAGTGTCCATTTGTTTACTGGAAGCAGACACACAATAGATTAAAAGAAATCGCAGAAGCATATCTTTGCATTTCAGCAACATCTGTTCCTTCAGAACGAATTTTTTCTAAAGCCGGTCAGATAATAAATGAACGCCGAAATAGGCTTAAGGAAAAAAATGTTAACATGTTGTTGTTCTTAAAACAAAACATACAATATTTTGATTAAAATGTGTGTCAATGTTGATTTAAATGTGTATCAATGTTGTTTAAGACTATTCGTTTTATTAAGGAGAAAAATGTTAAGCATGTTGTTCTTGATACAAAATATACAATATATTGATTAAAATATGTGTCAATGTTAATTAAAACTATTTGTTTTATTAAGGAGAAAAATGTTAACAGGTTGTTGTTCTTGAAACAAAACATAATAATAATATTATAATTCAATGAGTCAATTTTGAATAAACTATTAGTTTTATTAAAAATGCCTATTTATTTATACGAAACTATCGATAGTATCGATAATATCGATAGTTTTTGTCTAACTATCGATAACTATCGAAAATCTAAACTATCGATGTTTAACGTACACTAGCTATGGGTACGTCAGATAAAAGTTCTTCTTCTTTTTAATAAGATGGCATCTGTCCATTCGGTAAATTTTGCCAATGTCAAGAGAGGATATTACATAAATAAAATAGTTCTAGTCTAATCAGTCAAGTCAGTTTTTTTAATAAACAGCAACCCTTTCGAAATTTAAATAAAACCATTGATAAGTTACCTCCTTGGTAGCCATGTTTCGGAGCAAAAGGTTGTTCCATTTTTAAATTACACGACAGATAAGTATGACTTTTACTATGTTATTTACCTGGCCGCTAAACACGACAGTAATGGATTTTCATACAATTTGCCGGCCCTTGCCTTCATGTATTTAGCCAGTACAGCAATTTTGGTTTGAAGTACGAGCAAAATAATGCTCAAATTTCCGAGCATATTGCAGAAAATATTATATTTTGACAGATAGTGAAATGCACAGAACATCGGTTGGTCTTATTAATCTAACCCTGGATCCCTGAATATAATCTCTCCTAATCCACTGTCAGTTACTCACTAAACTGCTAGTATTAATTGTGGCCAATCCACACAACACTATTTAGCCCCAAATTAAGCAGATCTTATGCTATGGGAACTAGATAGCTGACAATAGTACATTATGATATAAGTGCGGTAGGTTGAAAATTACAGCCGAGGCGTTATTGCAAGCCCGAGCCGTAGGCGAGGGCTACAAGAAAGCAGAGGCTGTAATTATCAAAGCGCACGTATGTCATACGACGTTTTATAACACATTTACGAGAAAATAAATAAAAACTAGACGAATAAATCTTTAATCACTTGTTAAAGCAGTTAGAAAATTTGAAATGTAAATGTCTTTTTAATTTAATTTCATTCCATTTCATTCCAATTTATCCCATTTTAATCAGTTTTGTTCAGTCTCACTCAGTCTCATTCGGTCTCATTGAGTCTCATTCAGTCTCGTTCAGTCTCGTTCAGTCTCGTTCAGTCTCGTTCAGTCTCGTTCAGTCTCGTTCAGTCTCGTTCAGTCTCGTTCAGTCTCGTTCAGTCTCGTTCAGTCTCGTTCAGTCTCGTTCAGTCTCGTTCAGTCTCGTTCAGTCTCGTTCAGTCTCGTTCAGTCTCGTTTTATTTTATTTTATTTTATATTTATCAATAGCATTACAAACTAACAGCCTTGGCCAAAACGTCTGTGTGCCAGCTTACATACAAAGTAACATAGTAAGTACATACACATAGTAATATAATCAATCACAAATAAACAAACAAACATATTTGAGTACCTACTCACTAACTTAAAAAATGTATACAAGTGACAGAAAATTGATGTAGCTTCATGTGAAACACATCTACCTCAGGTTTCTGAGCAATCAGAGTGTTGAGAAGTGTGAGTGCGTTCGCTGTGGGGGCATACCGCGCGGTGGCGGTGCGGAACACGGGCGGCGCGAACAAACGACGCGCGCGCGCACGCAGATAATGGTCAGGCACGTAAAATGCACACTGTGTTAGAGCAGACGGGTTATCGACACTACCCTGAAGTATTAGGAAATAATGGGTCATCAGAGCATATTTACGTCGGAGCTCAAGCGTATCTAGCCCCTCAGCCCTTCGTTCAGTCTCGTTCAGTCTCGTTCAGTCTCGTTCAGTCTCGTTCAGTCTCGTTCAGTCTCGTTCAGTCTCGTTCAGTCTCGTTCAGTCTCGTTCAGTCTCGTTCAGTCTCGTTCAGTCTCGTTCAGTCTCGTTCAGTCTCGTTCAGTCTCGTTCAGTCTCGTTCAGTCTCATTAAGTCTCATTAAGTCTCATTTAGTCTCATTCAGTTTCATTCAGTTTCATTTCATAAATTTAGCATCTTGATAAACCGTACGTTTTACCTTATTAGAAAGCAACCCGAGCGTTTTACATTACATTACCGCACTAGTGCGTAATGACATATAACGATACTGAAATTAGTGGAATAAGACACCCTTTTCGAGCAAATGTGTTATAAAATACATAATAATATACTTTAGAATACAATATAATACCCAGACAGAGAACAAACATCAGTATTCACCACACAAATATTTGTACTCGGTAGGAATCGAACCCACGATCTACGGCCCAAAAGGCCGAGCTACTACCAACTGAGCTGAGAGGCCAGTAATAAGTATTCTGAGAAGATATCTAACGTGCTTGGGGATCAAAATTGTTAAGTTGTGTAGTGACTGCCTTCACAGCTCAGTTGGTAGTAGCTCTGCTTTCGGCGCTGGAGGGCGTGGGTTCGATCCCCACCGAGAACAAATATTTGTGTGGTGAACAAAAAAAAAAGTGTTTAAGTATTATATCAGCTATCTGGTTCCTGGTAGTACAAGCTCTGCTTAGTTTGCGGCTAGATAGTGTTGTGTGGATTGTCCGCATTATATATTTATTTTTATTTTATAGTTTTTTAAATCAATCATTTTTTTTTGACAAACGTTGATGATAAAGGTAATCGCGATAAATACCCGTTTCTTTCATATGATTATGCATAACGATCACGTTAAGTGTGTGTAAAAGTGTTAATTGTAGGTATTGTCTGCAAAGTCACAATACAATTAACATCTTACCTATAATATTTTTCGACCGTGTTACAACAAATAATAAAGTTAATCGCGATAAATACCCGTTGCTTCCATATAAATACAATTAATATTTGTGTAAAAACTACTAATAAAAATACTAACTACTAATCAATCGATAACTCATCTCAACTGGCTCAGCAGTTAAAACATACAAACATGCATTTATAAATTGGTATGGATATGGATTAATATGGGTTCTTAATTGTTCTCATTTCGTTAATGGAACTGTAATATTGAAGACAGTGGTTATGCATTCCGTTTCTGACACTGCGATATGACATGTTGTCATTATCAGGATTAAGCAGACAGTAAGTGAAGTGGCATCACACTGGAACTTCACTGCTATTATTTATTTGTAAAAGGATCATATAAAAACGGTAACCAAGCCGTAGTTTGTTGCCTGTTCTTCTAAGCTTGGTCGCGTGGAACTGGCACCTGGACTCACCTAGCTTTAAGACGTTTCAAAGTGATCCTTGCGATTGTACTGAATAAATACACTTTTGATTTGATTGATTGAGTAATAATATTCTTCCTCGAAAGGATGAATGAATGAATGAATGATTTATTTTGCGAAACTAGAACTTATAGATAGTGCAATCCACGAAGGCGCGCCCCACTATTCCTCCTAACCGTTTATAGTATATGTGTGCAAGCTTCCGTCAATGTTTGAGTGTTATCGGTACACACTAATTACCTATGAGTGCACACGCACACTACAATGAATAGACTACGGTTCGCGACTGCCGCTCGGAGCTCCCCGCACCCCGCGAGGGGCGCGTCTTCGTGAATTGCACTATCTACTTAACTAAACTTTACATACAATATTTACATTAATTTCTTGAAATATAAGTTCATAGGACCATGCACTAGTAAAGCTGAGAATTTAATAAGGCTGATGCTTATAACAAGATGTACAACTGGATTCAAACCCACGAGCTCTAAAGACAGGAACAATTCTGTTTCCACTTGACCACCAGCTCCATCGCTAATACCCTCAAAAAAGGTTATCCCATCTCGAATATTTTACATAATCCATGTAAAACACGACGGCCAACGCGCGTCAACATTTGAGCAACCATCTAATTTCCCCCGGGTCGTCGTGGCTTAGATTTTAATGTTCACTCACTGAATAAATAGCTCCCTACATTTTTTTAGACCTTATTTTATTTCCGGTAGGCGACCGACAACTCAAAAAAAAGAGTACTTATCTATAAGATCTGCAGGCCGATCATGTAACTTGTTGCAATGGTTTCAATCAAAATATTATTAAAACTGACAATTTTCGAACTAATACGTGATCGCAAAGGGTTTCCGCCAAAATTGCCCCAGTCCCGGCGCAAAAGAATTGTATCTCAGATTTAAGATACTTATTAGTAGAAACAATATCAGGTGTCGCTATTTCCTGATTTCGTGGCTAACATGTTTTTTTTACCCAGAGAAGTTTCATAGGCGCTACATGCAAAAATGACACTTTTTAGGAAAAACATCATGTTACTGTGTGTAATTGACATTGAATTGGCAAAAAACTAATAAAACACATCATATAAACACATTATCACATATGTAATATAATGTACCTGACCTATGCCATTTTTTTAAAAACTTCATTTTACTGTATTAATTCACTCATTAACAACACAAACGTGCGGGTAGTTGCAAAAAATGAATATAATACGTACACACTGATACGACTCGTGGTTGGTTCCTCCTGTTTTTTTTTTTTTTACGGCGACTTGGCATTAATCCCTGGACTTTTGATTTTTCTTGTGATATGGCAGACAATTGTGTTTTGTGTACACGGTCACTTCGGCGACTTCGAAGACATGTTCTATTTGAACATTTTCTTCAATCACGTCGAGAATTCGTGGTACATATTGTACGTGCTATTGAACCGCCCCAAGAGGTATGTTTAAAAAACTATTCCATTTAAACAAAGTATTTATTTTAACACAATGAATATATGCATAGATATACGCTAATAATTACTGTTTAAGTAAAAGAACGCATTGAGCGCGCTTTAAATGACTGAGTATTGAGTTCTTAATGCACACTTTTAGTTTAGGAACGTAGTGGTACCTGTACACCTAACTCCGATCATTGATTTGAAACATGTATGAATAAACTTATGTCGTCCTTGTTCCTCAATAACAACATTATGTACTAGGGTATATGTGTGTGTTTTATTCATTTTTTGCCAATTCAATGTCAATTAGTACAGTAACAAGTAGTTTTTCCTACAAAGTGTCATGTTAACATGTGGCGCCTATGAAACTTCTCTGGGCAAAATAACCATGTTAGCCACGAAATCAGGAAATAGTGACACCTGATATTGTTTCTACTTATAATTATCTAAAATCTGAGATACAATTCTTTTGCGCCGGGACTGGGGTTTTTTTCTATGGCCCGTGGCGGAAACCCTTTACAGTTTCAATAATATTTTGATTGATTTGATTTGAACAAAAGTTACATGATCGGCCTGCAGTTTAATAGTTAAAACAAGCTGGCTACTAATTGCCAAGTACTAAGGTATACGTTCTTCTCATCAATACCTACCCTTTTCAGCAGACGTAAATCAATTAAGTTATTTTCTTTGATTTACGTCTTCGAAGCGTAAAATAAATAAATAAATAATGCTGGACAATTCACACAACATTATCTAGCCCCAAGCTAAGCAGAGCTTGTGTTATGGGTGCTAGATAACTGATAAGTAGGTACATAATACAATACATTACATGTATAGATATTTTTTCTTTTGTTTAGAAAACGACCAACACCCGGAACAAATACCTGCAGATCGTACAAATATTTGTTCCAAGGCGGGAATCGAACCCGCAACCTCTTGCGTCGCAGGTGGACATTCGCCCACCGCACCACAGAGGTCGTCAAAAACTTACCCCTTCTTCTTCTTATCGTGTCACTGGTTCTTTCGAGCCAAGTGTGCTGAAAGGATTTTAAGTGTGTCTCGAAGACGCTTCTTTCGTAAACTCACACATATTTTCGAACTTTAAGAGCGGGGGCACACGATGCGTTGCGGCGCCGCACCGCAAAGATTTCACCGTGTCAGTGGGCACACGAGCGGTGCGGCGCCGTAACGTTGTTATGTCGCAGCGGCGCCGTAGCACCGTTGGACAGTCTGTTAATGAAAATGGATCGTAAAAGACGTCTATTGTTGGAAACAACTGAGCGGTGCCGCTCCGACGTCGCAACGCATTCACCCCTCCCCGCCTCGTCTTGGTGGTTGCAAGTCCGGTGCGGCGCCGGAGCGCATCGTGTGACATGCCACAGATATTTCTATGACGACGCAGCGACACCGCTCCGGCCGGCGCCGCACCGCCGCCGCAACGCATCGTGTGCCCCCGCTCTTAGGTTCTACGAAATGCCGGTTTCCTCACGATGTTTCCCTTCATCGTTGGAGACTTACTCCTGACACTGTAGATGCAGACTTATTTTCTTTGTGTGTGGGTTCTTCGTAATAGAAATTCTATTGGTCTGGAATCGCCGCAGTGGATAGCTTAAAAGTGAAACAAGCTACCTTATAGATGCAGCTGGCTTATTGCTTACATTGTGCCGTCTGCCTAGTTATGGAATAAAACAAGACTTGTTATTTTTACCTTATATTAAAAAACAACAAATAGGTAACCAATAACTAGGCAACAACTAGTCCGTCGAGCGAGCACACAAATTTGTAGGCGTGGGTAAGATCAATCTGTTTCCACCTGGAGCGTACGAAGTACTCCCCTCGTATGTAGTGGGCCGTGAGGTGGTGGAAGGTCCCAGAACGAGTACGGTGAGTGTCCTCTCAGTGTGGAATGCAGGCAGCCAGGGTATAAACAGCCCCAAGCAGTCCGTCCGATCTCTCTGTAGTAGGTAGCGGTTGCAAGAATAAAGTTGTCCACCGAAGAATAATTTTCATCAACGGTGGTTCCCAACCGTGTGGACGTTCCTGGAATGGATAATACCAAATACTAAATATTTGCATTACCAAACTCCCGTTCTGAGGACTCACCAACGGCCTTATGTGAAACCAGGTAAGTACTGTACTTACCCGTAGAATAGTTTTGCCGTGGTGGTACTACAGAACGGAGTTTACAAAAATATGAGCACAAGCAGAATGAAAGTTAAAATTGAATAGCAAAATAAAAGTTAAAAATGGAAACAAAGAATAGAAAATACAAGTAAGTAGTTATTTAAAATAAAGTCTAGGGTAGGTAGGTACCTAGTTAAAAATCCCAACGGACATCGTCAATGACATTGAGCCTAGGACATGTCATTGACATCACCTTGGTAAGCTAGGTACTTAGAAAAGTACAATATATTTTACACAAGTTAACAGATTCGTATTCTGACAATATCAGAATATCCTAGTACCTAAGAATAAGCATTTACAATATTTGCAATAGCGAAAAGCATCTAGCTACTTTGCTAAAGCATGATGGATGGAAGAAATGACGATGTGAGTTTTATGTGCCGTTCAAAACTTACCCTAAATCGGGAAATTCACTAACACAGTTTACTTTTATTAAAATATAATGTCGCACAGCCGGCTAGAACGCTCGAGCTGGCGAAAAGTTGCGTGGACTAATACTAGTGGTGGTCTCGTAGCAACTGACGGGCCGCGCAATTGTGCCACGGGCTCGCAGGCGCACGAATAACGGTCCGCAGCCGAGTAATACCGAGCCTTACCGACTGCGGCCGAGCTCTGTTCAATCATGAACTTATGCATTGTTACAATACCCGCCTTCCCCTCGTAAGGATTTTACGTTTAAAAGTAAAATCCGTAATTAAGTTATTAAGTCCTATTTCTTACTATTTATTCCTTTCATACATCCTTTCACAGCCACTCATACCTACATCAAGTTCACTCTACCTCACAAACTAAAATCTAATAATATAAAATTATCAGACTTGTGTACAGTCAGAGAAAAAATCATATGCCATAAAATTTGCCTATGACTTTTAGTAAGAAAAGTTAAAACGATAGTAATGGACGCGGGAACTGATAAATATACCTACTTAAAAAAAAGTTTATTCAAATTAGCTATGACCTACAATTTTCAAATCTTTTATATGCCAAGTACCTAAGTTTTTACCTGACATATTCTCCAAAATGTAAATAAGTGGTGAGCGTTTCTCTGTAACTCGACACTTTATGAATTTTGGAGCTAACTTTTTGCTAAAATACTTATCCTTATCGCTCAGTACGTAAGCACGCTTGTATACGATATCTCCTACGTTAAATTCAAAAGACTTCCTCCTTAAATTATAATTAGCTGTATTTTTAGCATGAGCGTGATATAACGATTTCTGTACTTGATCGAATATAGATGCCAGGCAACCAAAGTTTTCCACATATAAATCTCGAGGAAGAAACAGTACTTCATCACCTAAGTCAGTGTCAGCAAAGTGAGAACCACAAATAACCAGTTCTCGACCAAACACTAGAAAAGACGGCGTGTAGCCTGTAGCCTCGTTAACGGAGTTATTTATAGCAAATTGGACACTAGGAATAAACGTGTCCCAAGACCTATGATCGCTATCCACAAATGTAGAAATACATGTTATTATAGTTTTGTTGTAACGCTCCACAGTATTGACCTGGGGCGTATATTTTGGAGAGAAAAATACATTTGGAATGCAATACTTTTTGAAAAGAGCACCAGTGTTACTACTAACAAACTGAGAACCGTTATCTAGAAAAATACTCTGAGGAACTCCATGAACTAAGAAAATTTGTTCCTCCAAAATTTTCACAATGACCTCTGAAGTAGCTTTTTTATAGGGTATATGTGACAGAATTTAGAGAAACAACAAGTTATTACTAAGATATGACAATTTTGTTTACGTGTTACCGGTAAAGGACCCATTAAATCAATTGATATCATTTGATATGGCCGAGAGCAATGTTTCGGGCGGCCCATTTCTCCTAAAGTAGCATGATTTTGTGCTTTATACTGGAGACAAGTACCGCAAGACCCTACATATTTTGCTACATCACGATACATACCTGGCCAGTAGTATCTAAGAGCAACGCGTCTATAGGTCTTGAATATGCCTAAATGACCGGCAATTGGCTCGTCATGGTTCTCGGTAAGAACTCGTTCACGAAGTTCTTCTGGTACCCTGTGTAGGGACGGGGTAGAATACTTTTTCCTACTGCCGCCGGTAAGCATGACGTAAGAGCCGTCTAACCGAGCAGTTGATTCCTCTTTCTCTGGAAAACCTAATGCTAGTCACTTTCCTCATTACGACGCCAGAAATCAACTGTAACTTTAGTCTTTAGCTTAGTTTAGTTAGTATTTCTTCCTTCTCATTCTTTAATTTTGGTCTATCTAGGGTCTTGTTTGTTAAAAAAAAATAGTTTTTTTTCTTTTGTTTTCTGGGGTGGTCACAGGTTAGCCTGTTCTTTTACTTAGTGAATTTACGAAGTCGTTTAGTGTCATAGTTTATTTTTAAAAAAAACCTTAACTTACTTATCACATTTGTTATACTTGAGCGTGTACTTGTTCTCTTAAATCTTATATTGGCTGTAGTCTAAAAATAAAAAAAAACTTAATCTCAAGCCCTCACCAGAGAGAATCTGTCCCTTGAAGGATTCTCTCACTCTGAAGCGGGTGGTGACTTCCTCTCAACAAAGCTGTTAATCTTAAGCCCTCACCAGAGAGAATCTGTCCCTTGAAGGATTCTCTCACTCTGAAGCGGGTGGTGACTTCCTTCTTAACAAAGCTTTTAATCTCAAGCCCTCACCAGAGTTAATCTTTGCCTTGAAGGGTTTTCTCATTCTGAAGCGGGTGGTGACTTCAATTTTTTCAAAATTTATGAACTTATACGTTATTACACTCCTAAAAAGCTACTTGAGTGCTGTGTATACTAAAACACATGTATCTCTCTAATGACAGGGTCTGAATACAGTTTACTGCAGTGTTCAGACAGTATGTTTGATGAAGTATGAATGCGTGGTAAAAGGTTGAATGTAAGAATTGTATGTAAGATGAATTATGAGGTTAGATAATGAAAGCGATAGTGGTTTATTAACATCTTTAGGTCTTCTATCAGGATTTTCCATAGGTAAAATCCTTCTTCTAAGAAACGGTGTACTGTAACGTTATACGTTAAAGATTTATTATGAATGACGCTCATGTATCTCAAATATTTTTTTATTAGGATCTTACTTAATAAAACACTTATTTCATCAAACCTAGGTTCAACTATTCTCATACTAAAATTTAAATTACTGGCGCGTCAATATCTGTGTGTTGCGCGCGACCTTGAATAGAACCGGCTAGGAGCGAGGCTCGCCCGCTGTATGCGTTCGCTCAGTGCACTGCCACCGCCATTCGCTCTGCCGCGACGCTTGCGCAAAGACTAGTGTACTTAACCATTGTTCCAGTTCAACGGATTTGTAAAATACCGATACTGGTTTAGTATCTTTCTTTAAAAAACTATTGAAGTTGTTCAATTAGTGTTTCGTCCCATACTGGGTAAGTTATGCACAGTTTTTACGAACAAATACGTACCTTTTGCACTCGTCACTAACGAACTTTTGAATGTCACCTTGCTACGACCTTTTCTTTGTTTCTTTTCCTCACATCTAGATTTAGTTTGGCTACTTGTAGATTGCACCCTTGATACTATAATACTACTTAAATGCATTCCTTGTTATTTTATGTTTTAGACTTTTGCAAAAATATTTTACTTATAAAATATTTTCTTGTCCATTTGTAAATTCACTTGCCAGCCTACCTAAGCTTAATCAAAACTCATCTTATAACGCATTCAATAGCCTTACTCATTTTCTAAATATTTATTTTAATCTTAAAATTAAGTTGCAAAATTTATCCTAAGTTCTTAGTTACTCAATTTAAATCTGAACCTAATCAATACCCATTTTATATTGCATTCGAACGCCTTACTCATTTTCTAAATATTATTTTTAACCTAAAAATTGAGTTTCAAAATTTGTCCTAAGTTCGTAGTTACTCAATTTTTATCATTTACTCTATTCCACAATACTGCTAGCTATAGCCTAAGCATGAATATTCTTTATAAAATTACTTAAAAGATATGCACAGGGGCCTTATTCGCTATTACATTGGAGATTCCGTGCCCAAAACGTGTGACTTCACAACGTGATCTAAACGCAAACGCGCCTTGGTGCGGAATCGAAAAATGGTATTCTGTATGCCACAAGACTAGTTGTCTATGCCCCACGTTGGGCGCCAGTGTGCCGTCTGCCTAGTTATGGAATAAAACAAGACTTGTTATTTTTACCTTATATTAAAAAACAACAAATAGGTAACCAATAACTAGGCAACAACTAGTCCGTCGAGCGAGCACACAAATTTGTAGGCGTGGGTAAGATCAATCTGTTTCCACCTGGAGCGTACGAAGTACTCCCCTCGTATGTAGTGGGCCGTGAGGTGGTGGAAGGTCCCAGAACGAGTACGGTGAGTGTCCTCTCAGTGTGGAATGCAGGCAGCCAGGGTATAAACAGCCCCAAGCAGTCCGTCCGATCTCTCTGTAGTAGGTAGCGGTTGCAAGAATAAAGTTGTCCACCGAAGAATAATTTTCATCAACGGTGGTTCCCAACCGTGTGGACGTTCCTGGAATGGATAATACCAAATACTAAATATTTGCATTACCAAACTCCCGTTCTGAGGACTCACCAACGGCCTTATGTGAAACCAGGTAAGTACTGTACTTACCCGTAGAATAGTTTTGCCGTGGTGGTACTACAGAACGGAGTTTACAAAAATATGAGCACAAGCAGAATGAAAGTTAAAATTGAATAGCAAAATAAAAGTTAAAAATGGAAACAAAGAATAGAAAATACAAGTAAGTAGTTATTTAAAATAAAGTCTAGGGTAGGTAGGTACCTAGTTAAAAATCCCAACGGACATCGTCAATGACATTGAGCCTAGGACATGTCATTGACATCACCTTGGTAAGCTAGGTACTTAGAAAAGTACAATATATTTTACACAAGTTAACAGATTCGTATTCTGACAATATCAGAATATCCTAGTACCTAAGAATAAGCATTTACAATATTTGCAATAGCGAAAAGCATCTAGCTACTTTGCTAAAGCATGATGGATGGAAGAAATGACGATGTGAGTTTTATGTGCCGTTCAAAACTTACCCTAAATCGGGAAATTCACTAACACAGTTTACTTTTATTAAAATATAATGTCGCACAGCCGGCTAGAACGCTCGAGCTGGCGAAAAGTTGCGTGGACTAATACTAGTGGTGGTCTCGTAGCAACTGACGGGCCGCGCATTCATTGTGCCACGGGCTCGCAGGCGCACGAATAACGGTCCGCAGCCGAGTAATACCGAGCCTTACCGACTGCGGCCGAGCTCTGTTCAATCATGAACTTATGCATTGTTACAACATGGCGCTATGTTTTAATTTTCCTAAAAAACAGGCTTTTGCATCCATTGCAGATGATATAAAAAGCGTCAGAGGCAACTGGTGACAGCTCACGCCCCTACCTACGCCCCTACTTTTGTTTATACCTGTTTATACCCAGCACCTATATATACCTCCTGACAGCTTAGTCAGCCTAATCCACAGGAACGACGTGGTCAATACGTGCACAGCTAAACTAAGCCATGGGTTTCCTAACGATGTTTTCCTTTGCCGTTTGAGAGTAGTTCAGTTTTGATAAAACCATTAGGTATATTAATATTAGGTATTAGGTTATGTTGTATTCTCAATCAAAATAAAGTATATAAGTATTACAGCTATCTGGTTCCCATAGAACAAGCTCTGCTTAGTTTGAGGCTAGATAATGTCGCGTGGATTGTCCAAAATATTTATTATTATGATTAGGAACCATTTAGTAGGTCTCCTTTTAAAACTAAACGATAAATCACCGCTCGCTTTACTGATCCTCAGTGCTCTAGCCTCGGCACGTTTCGATAAGAGTTATTTAAAATACCTGGGCCCGAAGTCCCAGTGCATCTACAACATTTCGTTACCAAATGTTGTTTTCGTTTTGCCTATTTGTCTCTGTCTATTGTATGGAGAAAAGATGAGACAACAACTCTAACTACGTAACGTATTTTTGCCGTCTCATATTTTCTCCATACAATAGAGAGAGACAAATAGGCGAAACGAAAACAACATTTGGTAACGAAATGTGGTAGCAAAACTCCGACTTAGGGTACAGGTGCCTGAACTTAGACAAGTTGATATCGAAGCGCAAACGTTGCGATTGTCTTTGAATACTTAGGCTCAGTGCAAATGAGCCGGTGACCAGTAGGCCTACCACAAACTTTGTCTAGCTCTGTCTCTGGCTCTGGTTTTGAGTCTGTGTGAGTGGTCAAAGGTGTACTACGGTGTGTGTGACGTTTCGACATAGGATTTATTTTGACAGCACTCACACAGACTCAAAACCAGAGCCAGAGACAGAGCCAGACAGAGCTTGTTGTAGGCCTACTGTGGTGATCATACATTTGAGCTCCGTTTTGCTTTACAAGCAAACAAAATATGAACAACAGGGACAAATTCTGCTACGATTGGTATTTATAAGTATCAATGCCACTAACTTATTTGTTTTGAGACTGGCCACACTGTGACACAAAACTTTTTCTTCTTCTTCCTGCCCGTATCCCACTTTATATGGGGTCGGCACAATATGCTTAAGACACTGCATAGTATAAGTCGGTTTTGGGAATAGGACATCACCACTGAGACCGGGCAACGAGACAATCACTATTCGGGGATAAGAAACTGGCGTAGTAATGCGTAGATTATTATTTTCTGTGTTATAAAGATAAACAGAGTTCTAACTACAAAATACAAAATCTATAATTTCAAACTATATGACATGACAGTAACACAGTGTAGTACCACTGTTTCCTGCGTTCGTTTACACTGTGTTGCAAAAAAACAGGAGTAGCTAACCCAAAACTAGTCGACTTAATTAATAGTAGGTAGGCTCTACTATAAGTATTGTTATTATATACTCTAGTATTCAATGAGTCGTTTTCTCCTTACTAAAAGCAACAAAATGAAATGCAATGACGATTATTATAAGTTCTTCCATGGTCGATTGAAGAGGTAAATTGGTGGCGCTGTAACGCAAATGCTTCGATTGTTGCTTGTCTAAGGATAGGTCTTTTGTCACCGTTATTGTAGGTAACTGTATAAATTGCGCCTATCTCCATGATAAACTGAAATATTATAAAGAGCCGCCATATTTAGGTAATATTCGTCTGCTATCTTTCTGTGAAGAAGTATGGTAGATTATTCCCTTTGTAATTTGCATGGGATTAAAGATTTGCATTATTTAGATTTCGGCGAATTCTTGGATGTTTCTTTTTTAACCGACTTCGAATAAAAAGGGAGGAGGTTCTCAATTTGGTTGTGTTTTTTTATGTTGTAATAGCATAACTTCGTCATTTATGAGCCGATTTGTAAAAACTTTTTTTATCTGAAAAATTAAACGTTATTAAGGTTGCTTGTTGTTAGGTAGTAACCCTGTTTGTGTGATCAAGTAACTACCTCCAAATTATATACATTAATCTTGGAATCAACAAGACAAAACTAACCGGTTAACTACACGTATACATTTAACATCAGTTAAAATTACTATATTTCTGAAAATTCCTTTTGTTTTAATAATAACTATTTGCCTATGCTAGGAAATTCCAAGCAATTGCGTAGCGTAGCCCATGTCTACGACGTAGCACTTGCCTACGCCTTAGCAAAGCCGTAGCAAGTTGGTAGCTTAATTAACTCCAGCAATTAGGTAGTGTTTTTTACAACTACCTGATGGAACAAGCGAATGCACCCACACCCTTCAAACCAAAACACAGCAATGCAGCTTCACGGCAGAAATAGGCATGGTGGTAGTACGAACCCGGACGAGCCCTTCACAAAGAGCTCTACTCCAACCTCCTCTTTTTTAACACGCTTTTATTAGCTTCACATGTATGTATGTTTGTATGTAACCGACCCCTTTGAGCTGGATTTTGTCCTACTTTGAACGATCAGGGGGCTAATTCTCGGGCCGATCTCGATCATTTTGCAATTTTATTTTATCGCTTCTTTTCACAACCCCGTACTTTTTCTACGTTTTCCGTATATTATTCCGCTGTTGAGGCTTTTATGATGAGGTTGTTGATGAATTACTCAAGGAAATCTGGCATTCTCTCTTCGAAAAGAAGCAATAAAATAAAATTGCAAAATGATCGAGATCGGCCCGAGAATTAGCCCCCAGATTTGATTCATACTTTGCACACCTGTCAAAGGTCGATGACAATGCAATAATTTGATAAAAAAAAAGTAAAAATAAAATTATAGTTTAAAAAACTAAAAAAACACGCTTTTATAACTAATTGAACTAAAAAGTTAAAAATAAAACTGTAATAATCAATTGAAAAATTTATATTATTGTACAAAAAGCGTGGGGAGCTTGATTTTGATTGTAGTAAATATTTTATCAATAGTTTATTAATATCTGAAGTTATTATAAAAAGCACCCACGCTTTTTTGTACAATAATATAATTTTTTCAATTGATTATTACAGTTTTATTTTTAACTTTTTAGTTCAATTAGTTATAAAAGCCTGTTTTTTTAAACTATGTTTTATTTATTTGAAGTTGGTTAATAAAATATGCACTAGTCATCATAATAGCACAATCGAAACGCCTGATTAGCGGTCGCCAGACTGACAGCCGCGAGTTTGCAATGACACAAAGCTAATACTAGCTGCTTCATCGGAGCGAACGAAACGTAATTACACATTGGCGAGTGACACGGCTAGCCTGGTTGGCCGGACACCGGACCTAGGCGTCCGGATCCGGACATAGAGAAACAAATATGCAGCCATACAAACCATTTCAGGGTCAGAATCGTTCTAAAAATGCATAGAAGAGGCTTATGTCCAGCAGCAGACTTCTAGATTGGTAATGATGATGACCCCAAACCTTTCTCAAGTCCTGAGAGATACGTTTAGTTAGACTAATGTACAAAAAAACTCGCCAACAAACTTCTCTCGAAATTAAGTAGCAGCTAGGTAAATGTCAAAACCAAATAGTACAAGTACAAACATAATATTTTGGACACGATTAATGTATCTAAATAACAGCACCTTTATTAAATAAAATTGTAGAAAAGTAAAAAGTAAAAAAAATTGTTTGAGAATACAAATTGAATAAAAATCGCATAAGAATCGGTTCTAGTCATCATAATCATCATCCGCAGCCTGACTAACCCGATGCTGGCCTCTCTTTGCTCTTGCTATTCACCACGATCTTGGGCTACCCTCATCCATCTGCGGCCATCAACGCCTCTCTTCCCAGTCCTCGGCCACCACTCCGTCAATCTTTTGCACCACATGTCGTCACCAGGCCTTGCCAGGTGCCCTGTTCAACTCCATTTGAGCTTCATCATTCGTATTCCATTGTCTTTGACCTTGGTACGCCCTCGGATCTCGACATTAGAAACTCGGTCTAAAAGCTTGATGGAAGCATGGCACGCTCCATGGCTCTCTGTGTAACCCTCATCTTGTACACAGTTTCCTAAGTATGTACGGTGGGGATCGAGGCCTTCAGTGCAGAGGCAGAGCTTACCAACTGATCTGTGAGCACTGTCGAAAGATAACACATAGCTTATTACGTAGTTACATTGTGCGCTCGGAAGCGGTCAGACCTCTGTGATGTTATATTCAGGTTTAATAACGACTAATCCTGACCTATGTCACAAATTACTCGCTTTTGTCCGTCACTGGGGATTTTGTGCAGCGCATTTGCTTACAAAGCGGATTGTCGGCTACTGGGGCATGTTGCTATTCTGTAATTATCGCTATGCGTAGTGGTAATAACGGAACGCGACTCAAAGCACACATGCACACATGGACATGGAACACATGGAGGACCATTCTCTGCACCTTTTTTGAGTTCCATTTTATTTTTGTTTTCTGTTTTTGTTACTTACTGTTATGCGTGTTCCTTATTTTAGTACTCAAAATGTCCTCCATTGGCGATGTGACAAATAAACGTTATTTCTTTCTTTCTTTCTAAAGCTCTATGTAGATTCGTTATTTTGAAGAACTGAATAAAAAGTCTTGTCAGTTTTCTTTTTTTTTCTTTTTTCGAATGGACTAAATGCTGGTCGTCTGACGATTCTTACAGTGCTGCCGGACAACAGCGCTACCGGAAAAAATACAAGCATTACAATAAAGATTTGCATAATGTCCCAAAAGTTAAGAGCCGAGCGGGATTTGAACCCGCGACCCTCTTCTTGGTACAGGGCTGCTTTGACCGCTGCGCCATCGGATCCTGCGCCTTGTCAAGTTGGATTCTATGCTATTTTATGATATTTTATGATATCAAGGCCGAAAGACGGGCCTGGTGATCCGATTGAAAATGTACCGGCTCTCAATAAAAGCTAAGTTTTATCATATTATGTACTAGATCTAATTTTATCATTGTCCTTTGTCTCACCTGCTATCGATGTAAATGCGGTATGAATGCGTTATCCACATGCATAATGCAGCGTCTCGTAGAATATTAACATACAGGTAGGTATTACTGCGTTTCAGATGCAAGTGGCCTGCGCCTTGTGTTCACTAGCACATAGGTAGCTGTTGTTCAACGGGCGTATTACAACCAGTACTGGGTTTAGAGGTACAGGGTTGAGGGTTATTTTGGAATCAACTTCAAATATAACAACAGTTAGACGTATTAGAGAAATGCCAGGCTAGGAGTACCCTAAACCAACGAGCAGTATGAAGAATGTTATGCGAGTGAATGAAGCGAAAGACGTGTGTCAGGATCGTAGCAAGTGGAAATCCGTGATCTCTGCCTACCCCCATGGGAATGACGCGTGATTGGATATGTATGTGTGTATTAAAAAACTTGAGAAACCAACTTCATGGTTTGTTTTTGCAACAGAAGTCAACCTCCATTTAAAATCTATAAATAATTCATTTATCTTCCCAAGTAGAGAGTCTCTTTCTGCCGAAAACATGTAATTAGGTCAGCGCCGATGTTTCCTCTCAAAAGAACGTATGTTTAATTTAATTAACTGTTTGTAAGTTCTTGCGTATTCCGTGTTCCTTCTTGTGTATTTAAACAATTACAGTTCATTTGGATGCACAGGGAGCTCTTGAAATGCAAATACATTGTTTTGCTTACAAACTGCACTTAGCTGGGGTACACAGTTTTATGTGCGCTTGCATGTGTTGCTACAGAAATCACTGAGCCCCTTGTGTTCGCAATAGTCTTTGCACACCAGGAACTACTATTAACGCTGAACGTAGCGTGAGTAGTAGTAAAGGCCTGCGCACACCTAGGCCGCTGGCTAACGCGATCAATGAAACGCTGTCAAATATCGCTGTCAAATTTGACAGCGTTTCACTGATCGCGTTCGCCAGCGGCCTAGGTGTGCGCAGGCCTTAAAGCAGTTTGTGTGTGGCTCGTCCGGGAAAGTACCACCATGCCTATTTCTGCCGTGAAGCAGCAATGCTGTATTTTGGTTAAAATGGTGTGGGTACCGGTGAAATTACTGGCACGTGAGGCTGAACATTATGCCTCAAGTTGATGGACGCAGGAAAGTGCATCGTAGGGCGCGTTCAAGACGTGCGTGATCTACGGGGCAATTCTTTTTTATAGGCGATGGTTACCCACTTAATCAGAATTATGCTTGTTCCATCAACTAGTTGAATAAAAAAGTATATATTTATCTCAAACACGCTCTGAAATTTAAGCATTATTTTGACCTACTTCGAGATAAATCGAAAATGCTACATGCGTGCAGCGGCCGGCAAAAGTTGTATGAAAGCCGTGTTTAGTGGCCAAATGCCCAAATAAATTACATAGTAAAACTCATGTCTGTCTTGTAATTTAAAAATGGAACAATCTTTTACACCAAAACATGGCAACCAAGGAGGTAACTTATCAAAGGTTTTATTTAAATTTCGAACCGTCTTATAAAATTGAACACTTGAACGCGAAAAAAAGTGGTATTTTTTGTTTTTTGACGTAATTATATTTGACAAAATTAGTTCAAGTAGTAAATTAAATACACTTGAACGCAAAATTGGTATTGTTCGTTGTTTGTAGCTATATTTGACAAAATGAGTTCACGAGTCTAAGCACTTGGTTTTAATTTCCACGCATTATTTGAGAAAACTACTATACAAGTCTTAGCCACAAGTAGGCATTTTGGATTAACGTATCTGCTGTGTACACGCTCGTCCCTCACTGCTCTTTTGCTGACCGCTGCAGTAAACAAATAACGTTCATCAACTTTTCTCGTTTACTATACATTTACTCACTTGCTAGTCAGTAAACAAGGTACTTCTCTTAATAGTAGGTACACTAACATAATTTGAAACTTGTGTTTGAAAATAAAAAGCAATTTCATAAGTGGAATGCAATATGAAGTCGCAAGTCTTAGTTTGTAGAGAAACTTTATATAAAATTCAATATTTTGTTAGTATCAGGCGCGGTTTGGAGTTCCAACAAACCAAAGTTGTGGATTTTAGAGACCGTAGAAATAGTAAACACGATTTGAGATTGTGAAAAGATGAATCTTGGTCTCGAATATACTTCCTTCTTGCTTGGTTTCTTAGCGTGTCTCCTACGTTCAATCGGAAGCGTTTTGCACGACAAAAAAAATGTTATAGATCTCTTTATACTGGAAAACTTCAATAGCGTTTTTTGTTACTATGAGATAAGCTTTAACATTATTCAGAATCGTTGCCTTTGTTTTAATGCATAATTAAATATTCTAGCATACAAAAAAACGGTAGGAACCAAGCCCTAGTTTTCTGCCTGTTCTCTAGGCTTGGTCGCGTGGAACTGGCACCTAGCTTTAAGAAGTTTCAAAGTGATCCTTGTGTTACTACTGCATAAAGACATCTTTGACCTTAACTTTGTTTATGTATAACCCAGTATCTACTATAGTCTTTTCTTCCTTTCATCTCTCTCGGCCAACCACGACCTTTCTTCTTTTGTTACAAAAAATATCTTCAATTCATCGTAGGAGACCTGAGCTCATGTCTCGAGGGGCGGAATCGCGTAAGTTTGATTTGATTCGAAGAATTTGGCGTTGGCATATAGAAAATATTGCAAATTCAGTTTGTTAGTAGAACGGTGCCGATGTGGCTGCCAGATCTTAGCGGTGGAGTATATTTTATAAAAAGTAATAACCGGAATGTGACGGAAGAATTTGATTCCGTGGACTTTGGCCCGTAATATGAGTGAGGTGTCCAATTTGTAAAACTGTCGGAATTTAGAGGTTCATATTAAATAGCTCTGCACAACTATTGCCTATTTATAATTTTTGCATACACACTCTACGCAAGTAGGGCTTGTAAAATGTTTTTAAAGCTATCTGGTTCCTTTTGTACAAGCTTTGCTTAATTTGGGGCTACATAGCGATGTGTGAAAAATTTAAGATTAAGATTCTGTTACAAAATGAGTTTGGATCAGGCAATAAAAAGAAAACAACATACTTTAAAATAAAACAACGCTAAATTAACTTAAATAATCCTAACTGAAGACGTTACTTTCCTGAACTGTCCTTTTGGGAACAATAACAATAAATAACTTGTGCGATAATTAAAAAGACTATCCATTGATGGCCGTTTTAATTACCGGCTCTAAATCTGTTTTAAGTTGGCCATTGTTTATTTTGATGAAGTTTCGGGAATATTGAAAGTTTGGAATATAACTTTATTAATACATTTCGGCAGTATTTCAGGAATTTGAGTTTTGAAAGCTATCGGATTCCTCTTCTTAATACAAAATTTTTGATATTTCTGCCTCAATCATGATTCTGCGCACATCTAGCGTGATGGCGATGGCAATCAGTGAAACGCTGTCAAATATGACAGCAATATTTGACAGTGTTTCATTGGTCGTCATCGCAGATCGCTTAGATGTGCGCAAGGCTAAAATTTGAATAACAGTAAAATAATATTATTTGGGGTGAAATATCAGTCTAAAATGTTATGGTTTCAAAAAAAGATGCATTGCGAAAACTTCGAATGGTTCCTCGTTCATTTACCTGGTACATTAATGTTTTAAAAGCTGTTTAATAATTCTATGATAATATTTCTGTAAGTTAGTAGATTTGCCTTAAGTTTTATATGCTAATAGGCTACTATCCAAAGTTAAAGGTAAATAGAGAGTCGTTTCAAATTGCATATATCACAAGTGTTGTTTGGCAAGCTGAGCATAACCCTTCTTAGAATGCAGCGCGGGTCTCTTCCGACATTCTGTGACGGCAACCTTCCACCAACTTGCGTACTGCAATGCGATGCTTGTATTTGAAAACATTGCTATTCGTGCTTGTAGTTATTCCACTAAAGACAGTTTACCTGAGGCACTATGAAGTATGTTTACCACAAGATGAGCTGAAAAAAAATAACTTTGTTTCTGGCGTCAATCACCATTGTAGAGAAATAAACTAAATACAGGAATCGTTAGGTATTTGTTATAGATTAGGTATTTTAAAAATTAGAACTACTCTACTACTACTACTATTACTCTGAGCGTAAGCGAGAGAATCAAAGAGTATGAGGTGAAAATCTTTGCACTCGAGTGCAACACATAGCTTTATATCCCACCTCAGCGAGGAAATGACTAAATGCAAAAAATAAAATGGAGTGCGTAATGCAAACAAAAAAAAAGGTGTACACCTTTCCTAGTCTTCACTTAGATATCGAAGAGCAATAATACAATTTCCGAGATGGGGGGGATGAAAAAGCTATTGCCCCGGACTTGAACCCACGTTCTTAGGATCAAAAGACTTGTCTCATTTAACCCCCCGATGCTCTCCATTATGAAGTTCAGTTTATCGCTGCAGTGGGTTTGCTACACCAACAAAGGGGTTAAATCCCGAATTCCTCGTGCCCGTTCTTGGTGAACTTCTTAACTAGTCTAGATGAGTTAACAATGGTCTCTGGGACCACTGTTGTACCCGTATTGACTAGGGCTGCCACTTACTGAAAGAAAGAAAGGAAAGAAAATTTATTTACTTAACATAACATACACAGAACCTTGACAAACTTAATACTAAAATAAGCACAAAAAAAAACTATAATATGTACTAAAATAGCACAAAAAAAATCTAACACAAATAATAGAGTAAATACCTATCCTAGCATATAATAAAAAAACACTGCTACTGCTGCAGCTGGAACTTTTTGAAGTTAAAGAGTGAGATTAAAATTAATAAATAAATAATGTAGACAATCCACACAACACTATCTAGCCCCAAACTAAGCAGAGCTTGTATGGGAACCTGATAGCTGATATAATACTTACATTTTTTTTGTTAATACATAGAATACAATATAACACTCAGATAGAGAACAAACATCCGTAAGACACAAATATTTGTTCTTGGTGGGGATCGAACCCACGCCTTCCAGCGCCGAAGGCAGAGCTACTACCAACTGAGCTGAGAGGCCAGTCCCCAGGCCAGTTTTAGACAAAGTTATGTTTACATTGTGATTTTAATTGCAGGATCAGCCCTAACAACCTGCAACCAACCGACCGGCGCAGCCACGTACAAGTCGCGACCCGGAAATTTAACACGTCGAGTGTCAGCGTCAACAATCTTGACTTGCATCATCATCATCCATTAGTCCTCGGCCTTGAATTTAGCGGGCAGCGGGGCGGCAGCGGCGGCGGTGCGGGAGTGGCAGGATTCTTATGCGTAAAATCAAATGGAACCCCCCGCCCCGCTGCCGCCCTACTGCCCTCTAAATTTGAGGCCGAGGCCTCAGTCCTCTGCTTGAAGTATAAACTACCAGTTTGAGCACTAACAATGAAATAACTCTTTTTCTTGACTGGCCTCTCCGCTCCTGCGCCTCCTCCTGCGCCGTAGGTCGTGGGTTCGATCCCCATTAGCATTGCCGATTGTTTGTTGCCCTGTCTCTGTGTGTGATGTACTCTATTTCTCTCGTTCTTTATGGCCGTGGCATTCGTGGGACTAAGGTCTTTAAGTATGTATTTACAAAAAAAATGTGTGTATAATAAGTATAAGCTATCTGGTTCTCATAGTATAGCTTTGCTTAATTTTGGGATTGGATAGTGATAAGTGTTAATTTAACACTTTTATATTTTTTTTCTAAATGCATACATGGAACACAATATAACCAGACAGAGAAAAAACACCTGTGTTCAGCACACAAATACTTGTTCTCGGCAGAAATTGAACCCACACTCTCCAGCGCAGAAGCCAGAGCTAACCCACTGAGCTATAGAGGTTTTCAAAGAAAATTACAGTGAATTCCAATATTTACAAAATGTATAAAATACACTGGAAACAGCTGAGTTATTTGCAAACAGTTGATTAAATTAATATTATTAGCAGGGGAAAACTTCTCTTTCCTGTTTCCACACTTCGAGATTCAACGGAACGAAATTTGGCGAGCGAGTTCTCATGAGTCAAGGTCAACCCGCCATCTTATTTTGAGGAATCTATAGGTAGCGGCAAATAACTCTAGCGCTGACCGTTATTGCGCAGAATTCAAAAATAAGGTACATAAGGGGGGCTTGCGGTTTGAACGGCGGGCGTGCGTAGCGCTGATTGGCTCTCCGGTCGCACTCCGCTCTCTGTACCAATAGTCACTCTGCACACATCCACACATCCAGTGTGCGCGACATGGCACACTACGACGCATGCGCAGCGCGTAACGGTCACCGCCAGAGTCATGTGCCACTAGGTAGACCCTGTGGTCTTTTTAACCTCAAAATAAGGTTGACTCCTGTAGGCCTACCACAAGCTCTGTCTGGCTCTGTCTCTGGCTCTGGTTTTAAGTCTGTGTGAGTTCTGACCATTGCAATATACTGTGTTTGAGACGTTTCACACAGACTCAAAACCAGAACCAGAGACAGATCCAGACAGAGCTCGTGGTAGGCTTACTGTTTGTATTTTAGTATTTTTTTGTGTTTGTGTTTATTCAATATTTTTTTTCATTTAATTTCGCCGTTCCTTTCGAAGGGTGAGCGTCCTAAGTTAATTTAAATAGCCTATTGATAGTAACATCTTAATAGATTAATTATTAGTTAGACAATAGCAATAACATTCAGATTTATAGTTGGAGGACCTCCATTAATCATTCGAATAATTTGGCTATTACTAAGACTGTGACTATTACTCATTTCAGGATTAGTAATTAACAATAACAAATGGTAGTGTTTGTCGCGAGACTATGTTCTAATTTGAATGCTAAGGTGGAGAGTACAGTCACCCAGTGTCACGTTAGAGGGTGGCAAATAAAAGATTTAAGTAAGTAAGAAAAGTTATAATATTAAAATTAACAGTTATACAAGTAGTAGGTCTAAATAAGAGGTCGTGAGGTAAGTGCCTAAGCCTAGTCTTGGTCTGACGAAGAAATAGTCCTATTAGTTTTAGATAAATCACTCCCCTTGCGTTGCGTTAAGTGAGCCCGGGCAGATAAGGCTGAGGTAGTCTGCAGGTACTAGTGTAGCCCAGAGATAGCTGGTGCGTAGATAACCCGTAGGTAGCTGGGGCGTAGACAACCCGTAGGTAGCTGAGGCGTGGGTAGCCCGGAGGTAGCTAAGGCGTAGGTAGCTGGTGCTTGAGTAGCCCGGCGTCTGTAGCCTGGAGGTAGCTCTTGAGTAGCCCGGAGGTAGCTCTTAAGTAGCCCGGAGGTAGCTCCTGGAATGGGCCAAGATTGCCCGTCTTAGTAATGGTAGGTAAGTCAGCTGACCCGGACTGCATCTCATGATAAGGCAAGGGAGTGATGAGAGAATTTACAATTTGGCAAGCTGATGATGATGATGATGCAGTCCAGGTACAAGGTAGCAGAGGGCAGTGAAGAATTGCATCTCGTGAGCGATACTAATTGCAAAGAAAGTAAAATAATAAAAATAATTATTTAGAAAAATAATTATTTGGAAGCAAAACCGGGAGCATAGCGTAGTATTAGCCGTCGTCACAAGATGCAAGCTTCTCACAATAAAAGTAAGCATTCGAAAAAGTAATACAAATGAAGAATAAAAAAATAGCGTGCAGAACAACCAGGCATGAATATTCACTGTAGCAATATGCTAATATGCAGGGTGACAAACCAAGATCCAGCAAGGGAACTGTTCATATCCTTCAAGTAATTTTATAAGGAATATTCATGCCTAGGCTATAGCTAGCAGTATTGTGGAATAGAGTAAATGATAAAAATTGAGTAACTACGAACTTAGGACAAATTTTGAAACTTAATTTTTAGATTAAAAATAATATTTAGAAAATGAGTAAGGCGTTCGAATGCAATATAAAATGGGTATTGATTAGGTTCAGATTTAAATTGAGTAACTAAGAACTTAGGATAAATTTTGCAACTTAATTTTAAGATTAAAAAAATAAATGTTTAGAAAATGAGTAAGGCTTTTAAATGCGTTATAAAATGAGTTATGATTAAGCTTAGCTAGGCTGGCAAGTGAATTTACAAATGGATACGAAAATATTTTATAAGTAAAATATTTTTACAAAAGTCTAAAACATGATCAAAAAATAACAAGGAATGCATTTAAGTAATATTATAGTAACAAGGGTTCAATCTACAAGTAGCCAAACTAAATCTAGATGTGAGGAAAAGGAACAAAGAAAAGGTCGTAGCAAGGTGACATTCAAAAGTTCGTTAGTGACGAGTGCAAAAGGTACGTACTTGTTCGTAAAAAAACTGTGCATAACTTACCCAGTATGGGACGAAACACTATTTGAACAACTTTAATAGCTTTTTAAAGAAAAATAGTAAACCAGTATCGGTATTTTACAAATCCGTTGAACTGGAACAATGGTTAAGTACACTAGTCTTTGTGCAAGCCTGGCGGCAGAGCGAATCGGTGGCAGCGCACTGAGCGAACGCATACAGCGGGCGAGCCTCGCTCCTAGCCGGTTCTATTCAAGGTCGCGCGCAACACACAGATATTGACGCGCCAGTAATTTAAATTTTAGTGTGAGAATAATTAGACCTAGGTTTGATGAAATAAGTGTTTTAATAAGTAAGAATCCTAATAAAAAAATATTTGAGATACGTGAGCGTCATTCTTAATAAATCTTTAACGTATAACGTTACAGTACACCGTTTCTTAGAAGAAGGATTTTACCTATGGAAAATCCTGATAGAAGACCTAAAGATGCTAATAAACCACTATCGCTTTCATTATCTAACCTCATAATTCATCTTACATACAATTCTTACATTCAACCTTTTACCACGCATTCATACTTCATCAAACATACTGTCTGAACACTGCAGTAACCTGTATTCAGACCCTGTCATTAGAGAGATACATGTGTTTTAGTATACACAGCACTCAAGTAGCTTTTTAGGAGTGTAATAACGTATAAGTTCATAAATTTTGAAAAAATTGAAGTCTCCACCCGCTTCAGAATGAGAAAACCTTTCAAGGCAAAGATTATCTCTAGTGAGGGCTTGAGATTAAAAGCTTTGTTAAGTAGGAAGTCACCACCCGCTTCAGAGTGAGAGAACCCTTCAAGGGACAGATTCTCTCTGGTGAGGGCTTAAGATTAACAGCTTTGTTGAGAGGAAGTCACCACCCGCTTCAGAGTGAGAGAATCCTTCAAGGGACAGATTCTCTCTGGTGAGGGCTTGAGATTAAGTTTTTTATTTTTAGATTACAGCCAATATAAGATTTAGGAGAACAGGTACACGCTCAAGTATAACAAATTTGATAAGTAAGTTAAGGTTTTTTTTTTTAAATAAACTATGACACTAACGACTTCGTAAATTCACTAAGTAAAAGAACAGGCTAACCTGTGACCACCCCAGAAAACAAAAGAAAAAAACTGTTTTTTTTTTAAATAAATTAGACCCTAGATAGACCAAAATTAAAGAATGAGAAGAAAGAAATACTAAACTAAGCTAAGGACTAAAGCTACAGTTGATTTCTGGCGTCGTAATGAGGAAGGTGACTAGCATTAGGGTTTCCAGAGTAAGAGGAATCAACTGCTCGGTTAGACGGCTCTTACGTCATGCTTACCGGCGGCAGTAGGAAAAAGTATTCTACCCCGTCCCTACACAGGGTTACAACGAGCTAGGATTTTAAGAGGTGAGGCTTAAAGTAAGCGTAAGGTTTGGTAAGTTGCAGGTATTTCATTAGACGCGACATCTTAAGAAGTGAAGAGAGAGAAAAAAAAAATATTGCCGATAATTGAGTAAGTTATGCACAGAGACGACCTAACCACTTACCTAACAATAAATACAAAAGTGAGTAAGTTACATAGTAAACTTAAGAACTAAGTGCTAAATCTGGAACATGCACACACCATCACCAGAATTGCGTTAAGAAAAATAAACAAGAATATTCCTCAGTCGACCAAGACTAAAAGCTTTTAAAACCACGTTATTGGGCGCCATTTTGTCACGTTAGAGGGTGGCAAATAAAAGATTTAAGTAAGTAAGAAAAGTTATAATATTAAAATTAACAGTTATACAAGTAGTAGGTCTAAATAAGAGGTCGTGAGGTAAGTGCCTAAGCCTAGTCTTGGTCTGACGAAGAAATAGTCCTATTAGTTTTAGATAAATCACTCCCCTTGCGTTGCGTTAAGTGAGCCCGGGCAGATAAGGCTGAGGTAGTCTGCAGGTACTAGTGTAGCCCAGAGATAGCTGGTGCGTAGATAACCCGTAGGTAGCTGGGGCGTAGACAACCCGTAGGTAGCTGAGGCGTGGGTAGCCCGGAGGTAGCTAAGGCGTAGGTAGCTGGTGCTTGAGTAGCCCGGCGTCTGTAGCCTGGAGGTAGCTCTTGAGTAGCCCGGAGGTAGCTCTTAAGTAGCCCGGAGGTAGCTCCTGGAATGGGCCAAGATTGCCCGTCTTAGTAATGGTAGGTAAGTCAGCTGACCCGGACTGCATCTCATGATAAGGCAAGGGAGTGATGAGAGAATTTACAATTTGGCAAGCTGATGATGATGATGATGCAGTCCAGGTACAAGGTAGCAGAGGGCAGTGAAGAATTGCATCTCGTGAGCGATACTAATTGCAAAGAAAGTAAAATAATAAAAATAATTATTTAGAAAAATAATTATTTGGAAGCAAAACCGGGAGCATAGCGTAGTATTAGCCGTCGTCACAAGATGCAAGCTTCTCACAATAAAAGTAAGCATTCGAAAAAGTAATACAAATGAAGAATAAAAAAATAGCGTGCAGAACAACCAGGCATGAATATTCACTGTAGCAATATGCTAATATGCAGGGTGACAAACCAAGATCCAGCAAGGGAACTGTTCATATCCTTCAAGTAATTTTATAAGGAATATTCATGCCTAGGCTATAGCTAGCAGTATTGTGGAATAGAGTAAATGATAAAAATTGAGTAACTACGAACTTAGGACAAATTTTGAAACTTAATTTTTAGATTAAAAATAATATTTAGAAAATGAGTAAGGCGTTCGAATGCAATATAAAATGGGTATTGATTAGGTTCAGATTTAAATTGAGTAACTAAGAACTTAGGATAAATTTTGCAACTTAATTTTAAGATTAAAAAAATAAATGTTTAGAAAATGAGTAAGGCTTTTAAATGCGTTATAAAATGAGTTATGATTAAGCTTAGCTAGGCTGGCAAGTGAATTTACAAATGGATACGAAAATATTTTATAAGTAAAATATTTTTACAAAAGTCTAAAACATGATTAAAAAATAACAAGGAATGCATTTAAGTAATATTATAGTAACAAGGGTTCAATCTACAAGTAGCCAAACTAAATCTAGATGTGAGGAAAAGGAACAAAGAAAAGGTCGTAGCAAGGTGACATTCAAAAGTTCGTTAGTGACGAGTGCAAAAGGTACGTACTTGTTCGTAAAAAAACTGTGCATAACTTACCCAGTATGGGACGAAACACTATTTGAACAACTTTAATAGCTTTTTAAAGAAAAATAGTAAACCAGTATCGGTATTTTACAAATCCGTTGAACTGGAACAATGGTTAAGTACACTAGTCTTTGTGCAAGCCTGGCGGCAGAGCGAATCGGTGGCAGCGCACTGAGCGAACGCATACAGCGGGCGAGCCTCGCTCCTAGCCGGTTCTATTCAAGGTCGCGCGCAACACACAGATATTGACGCGCCAGTAATTTAAATTTTAGTGTGAGAATAATTAGACCTAGGTTTGATGAAATAAGTGTTTTAATAAGTAAGAATCCTAATAAAAAAATATTTGAGATACGTGAGCGTCATTCTTAATAAATCTTTAACGTATAACGTTACACCAGTCAGTCAGGGGTTAAGAGAAGAAAGAAAACTTTTTTATTTATGACGGCACACGATAGATAAAAGAAACACGAACATTTTAGACAAATAACAAACGTTAACACCATATTAACATAATTTAAGAAGTGATGTGATGAAAGAATACATAGTAATACATTGAAATGGTTTAAGAGATGATAATACAAAAAACGTACTACACACTAAACGAGTAGAAAAAAAAGAAAGACTGTAACGAGGAAAAAAAAGAATAACGTAAATTATACCTTTTTCTATCATTGTACTCGTGTATTAAACTGTTTACAATCTGCGTGATTATAATCATATCGGTCTGCTTTTAGCTAGTTCTAAGATCTGACACTGTTTTTACATGCATAATTACAGAGGATGAAGAGGACCACAGAGTGGATGCCACAAAATGCAATGCAGAGACATGGAAGACCCAGAATGAGATGGCGGGACGAACTTGACTCCCACCTTAGATCGTGGCCTGCCACTGCGTTGAGACGCGAAGAGTAGAAAGACGGAAGGGAGGCCTTTGCCCTGCAGTGGGACAACAACAGCTGAATAATAATAATAATTACAGGCAATAAATAATACAGTCAGTCATGTTATATGATCAAAAGTGAATTTTCAAGGACGCTGCAATATGAAGACTCAATTGGAGAAGACTGCATCAAAGCCTTAAATTTAAGAAGAAAAATAAAACTTTCTAAAATATATTTTTTGATCAATATTGAATTTTGAGTGTGAAAAAATATTTGGATCATGTCGACCTCCACCTCTTGTTTCATTTCTTGGTATCCACTCCGTTATTCACTTTGTCCATCAATTGTTCTCCATCCTACCTAAATCGGTATCCACTCCTTACTATACCGTGGTCAATACACTACAATGTATTATAGATCGATATAGATAGCGGGTTCTAAACCATTGTTTGACCATAACGATGCGTCGATAGAAATGATTAATGACTGTATTTTGCTATCATTATCATTAACCGCACGTAAAATGTCCGCATTATCTTAATTACAAAAGCGTTGACCGAGGCGATGTAGTACGCGACGCGTGAGCATGCGTGTTCACGTTAATTTTTCGGGCTAAAAGGATCCAATGTCCGTCTCCTGGATTTAAGCAACCTATCCATCACCCACCATGTACTCCACCAGTTTTCAGCCAAATCTGCTCCGCCGTTCTTAAGTTATAATATAAACCACAACTTTCTCTTATACATATGTTTAAAAACAAATCTATCCCACGGGAACCATACATTTTACCGGGATAAAAAGCCTAAGTGCTATTCCAGACCATAATCTATATCTGTGCCAAATTTCATCCAAATCCGTTCAGTCGTTTTAGAGTTATTCAGTAACAAACAACCATCCTTACAAACTTTCACATATTCAGCCATACTTATAAACGTTAAATTTAATCATTGCTTAAAGCTAGCCCTGTCACTGTTTGTCATTAACCCAACGGTAAGAGATGGCAATAGTTTAAGCACTGTTTATCTTTTGACCTATTTTTATAAGTAAGGCCATTATAATATAAGTGTGATGTGAAGTGTGATAATGTCGTAGTTACACGGCGCATACTATACGATATGACGTAATGATATTTCAACACACGCTCATCGCTCATTGCCGAATTAATAATGGCGTAAAAGCAGTGACACGAGAAATAAATTCATTGGTAAAATTAGTACAGTCCATAATACTAGTAATGATGAACATTTTTCATGAAAAAGCGTGTTAAGTACCTTAGTTTAGTTTATTGCAAAAAATCTAGTTTATTGCAACACCCGGAGTAACACAGGTTATAGGTGCGAAGCCGGGACAGGCCGCTAGTAATAAATAAATATTTTGACTAAATATTGACGAAAAGTTGATGAGATATGGAGCATATTTATACTTAATAAAAAAAAAAAAATAAAAAAAAAAAAATATTGTGGACAATTCACACAACACTACCCAGCCCCAAACTAAGCAGAGCTTGTAATATGGGAACCGGATAGCTGATATAATACTTGAATACATTTTTTTTTTGTAAATACATACTTAGAATACAATATAACACCCAGACAGAGAACAAACATTTATGTTCACCACACAAATATTTGTTCTCGGTGGGGATCGAACCCACGACCTACGGCGCAGAAGGCAGAGCTACTACCAACTGAGCTAGAGGCCAGTCATATACTTAATATTTATACTATCTTCAAAAACAGACTGTTTCATCTAAGCGCTAAAAATATAGACATTCGAATGCAATTTTCTCAGTGCGCAAAAACATGACAACAAGTAAGAAGATGAAAATAGAATAATAAAAGATTCAGCAGCACTTTGCAGACTAGCGAAGTTTCGAAAACAAATAGGTCTGGTTCCTATTTCTTGAAAGATAACTTCCAAATACCTGCTATAGTTACTACATGCTTATTTTTAATACTTATAGGAGATTGTATAATTTTGAAAAAAAAAGACTGATTTGATTATGGTCGCATTCACTACCTTTGACTGGCCTCTCTGCTCAGTTGGCAGTAGCTCTGCCTTCTGCGCCGCAGGTCGTGGGTTCGATCCCCACCGAGAACAAATATTTGTGTGGGGAATAGAGATGTTTGTTCTCTGTTTGGGTGTTAGGTATTGTAAAATAATTTTTGAAATCGGCACAGTAGTTTTTGAGTTTATTCATTAAAAACATACACACAAAAATACAAATTTTTCCTCCTTATAATATTAGTACATAATACTCGTAGTATAGAAATATCCAAAGATTGTCTGAAAGAAATCGCTATTAGCGATAAGACCGCCCAATGTACCACTAGGTTTTAAAGTATTCTTTTAGACCATGTTTACCTGATAATTTTTGGTGTAAAATAAAGTTATATTCTATCTTTTGATATTTGATATTTGATATTTATTTATTGAACCATTGCGTTACAGTAATATAACATTGGTAAGTCAATTTTCACAAATAAGTCTTAATATTAATATCATATTATTTAAATACACACTAACATAATATAAGTATACCTATTACTTTACGTTTGCAAATCAGAGAATGAGCAGCTCAAATATTCATTTAGATGGTAAAACGGGTGACATTCGAAAAATGTTCTAAGTTTGTTTTTAAATTCGTTTATACAGGGTGTAATCGTTAAGTGTGCACAGGCGATTATTCCGTAACTATTGCAGATATCAAAAAACTTTAAACTGATATCGAAAGTACTTTACCTAATGAGTAAAATGACATTAATAACTTTTTAAAAATAAAACGAGAAATATCCAAAAAAATTACATTAATCACTCCCATACATTTTATTTCCTAGTAAGTACAAAAATTTGTGTTCAAAGCATATGTTCGAAGTGACGTCCTCCTTGTGCAGTATTGATTTGAACTAGCTTTTCAGCTAGTTCAAATCAATACAATATTGAAACAAGGTTTATTATAAATTTGAAGTGGTAAGATAATTAATCTACACGTGTATCTACTTCAAATTCATTAATACCTTCATATCGTACATAATTATAAAATGACAAGGGTAAAATGAGTAGGTACTATTCCACTTAAAATAAGGAAACTAAAACCTTTCTACTATCTCATACTAAATGTATGGGAGTGATTAATGTATTTTTTTTGGATATTTCTCGTTTTATTTTTAAAAAGTTATTAATGTCATTTTACTCATTAGGTAAAGTACTTTCGATATCAGTTTAAAGTTTTTTGATATCTGCAATAGTTACGGAATAATCGCCTGTGCACACTTAACGATTACACCCTGTAGACAGTTTGGTTATCTATTCTATTCTACCTAGATAATATCTACTTTTTCAGCGTATATTCCTTTATTAATTAGAAAAAGCTCCACCACCGGTCTCAAACCCACGACCTTAAGATCAAAAGACTTGGAGATATAGTACATTAAAACTTAAAGGTTACTTCATGTTGAATACGATGCAGTTGCTATAATACAGTAACATTACGGCCTCAGCCCGAATTCTGCACCAAAGTTCCAGTATACCCTGGCCTGCTACTTTCCCGAAAGCCTTACAGTTCTGAAGCAACCTGGCATCTTAGCGGGTCTTCAGATAATGGACGTCTGCATGTAGTGCAAACTCGAAGGCAAGTCGTAACCCGTGAATGAAAATTAAACTGAATTAAACTAGTAAGTTTCCAAATATTGTATTAACCAAAAGATTCTACACAACACTAGCTATTTAGATAAAAAGTACTGGGTTTTGGTACAGTCAGTATCAGAAGTTGTCATCTAAACCGATTTTGGTGAAATTTCAAGGGGACAAATCTGTAAGTATTAAAAAGAATTTACTAAATCAGTTCATAAATGACGATTATACTTTATCAAAGATTAAAATATACAACCGAATTCTTCTCTTCCTTTTTATTTTTCCATCATCATCATCATCATCATCAGCCTGAAGAAGTCCACTGCTGGACATAGGCCTCCCCTACACATTTCCAGGAAGAACGATTCTGAGCCCTTTCCATCCATCGACTTCCCGCGATATTAACAATGTCGTCGGTCCATCTGGTGGGTGGGCGCCCTACGCTTCGTCTTCCGGTTCGTGGTCGCCATTCGAGAACCTTTATTCCCCAACGATTCATTTTATTTTTAGTCGGTTAAAAATAGTTAGGAGTTATTTTTTTTATGTTTGGAAAATGGTGGAATGGTATAACATTTATCTGATTATAAATAAATAAATATTGTGGACAATTCACACAACACTACCCAGCCCCAAACAAAAGCAGAGCTTGTAATATGGGAACCGGATAGCTGATATAATACTTGATAACATTTTTTTTTTTGTAAATACATACTTAGAATACAATATAACACCCAGACAGAGAACAAACATTTATGTTAACCACACAAATATTTGTTCTCGGTGGGGATCGAACCCACGACCTACGGCGCAGAAGGCAGAGCTAATACTACCAACTGAGCTAGAGGCCAGTCAAATTATGTAAATAAAAGTTACTACAAGTATAACTGCAGTGTTTCAATCAAAATACGTCGCGTTCAAATCAATGAACTAACAAAGTTACAGATACGAAACAGCTTCTATTGATAAAGTTGGCGAGAAACACACCAAAGTTCTTATTACTGTTACATCGAGTTTTGATTCCGATAGCTTTTTATTACAACTGGCAACCAAGTGACAATATAATATATTGTCTAAGTTAAGCTTGACTTATTTTAGGGCTAGATGGGGCTGTGTAGAATGTTCTTCTTCTTAATGAATGGCATTGCAGTGAGGATGTGATACAAAAATAAAATACTTTTCAGTCAAGTCAAGTCAGACACAATAGACAAGTCGGCCCAAATTGGCTTAGTAAAAATGGTGGCTGTTTTTTTCAAAACCATCTGAAACATTTTCGATCAAATCGGGTTATCACTAATACTCTTTCATTTGAACTGCTGGCCTACCATGAACTTCATATGGTTATGGTTATGGCTGTCAAAACTGTGTCAACAGTGTCAACACATTCAAACCCAAGAAGAAAATGAATGTGTGGGTCAGTCTATCTATACACAATTTGACAGCCATAGCCATAACCATATGGAGCTCGTGGTAGCCCTGCTGCTCACACTTAGAGCTAACACCACAAGTAAAGTTGGTTAAAATACCACCGAAATTACACACCTGAACTCAAAATAACACCAGAAAACAATAAAAATGAAAAAACTAAGTGACTTCATAAAATGACAGAAAAAGAAACCGACCGATAAGTCTGTTGCCATCTCTATTTGTTGACATGAAAGTTGCAGTGACATCAAACTTTTAACGTGGTGCTTAAAAGTGTCTGGCATTATGAATAAGGGGGCAAATATTTTTATCAATAAACGACTTATAAAACGCGTGTGTAAGTAAACATTGACTTATAATAGGTAGGTCGTGGGTTCGATCCCCACCGAGAACAAATATTTGTGTGGTGAACATAAATGTTTGTTCTCTGTCTGGGTGTTATATGTATTCTAAGTATGTATTTACAAAAAAAAAATGTATTCAAGTATTATATCAGCTATCCGGTTCCCATATTACAAGCTCTGCTTAGTTTGGGGCTGGGTAGTGTTGTGTGAATTGTCCACAATATTTATTTATTTTATTTATAATGAACATTATTAATAAATGACTATTATGACTATTGTGACTATCATGCCTGGGCATCTACTGTAGATGATTTATCGTCAGGGGTAAGGTTTTTTACTCGCTACTTGCGGGACGCTTTAGTGCCTGGGACAGGATTTTAGATGAATTAGGCTTGCCCAGCACCTATACCATCCTGACAGCTTAGTCGACCATCCATAGGAAATACATGGTCAATACGTGCGGAGCTGACTAACCCGTGGGTTTCTTCACGATCTTTTCCTTCACCATATAACTTTTGAAACTATCATGGTTTTTAACACTATTTTTATGAAACGACGGGATATTTACCATAATTAATTTTTTCTGAGTTGACTTCCGATATTTCGGCACAGTTGCATGCACCATGATCACGGATGAACTCAAATTTAATCATGGTAAATATCCCGTCGTTTCATAAAAATAATGTTTTCCTTCACCGTTTGAGAGCATAGTATTGTGTACATACATTTTACGACAGAGAAACTCATTAGTACACGACTGGATTCGAACCCACGATTGGTCGGAAGGCGCTACTACTAAACCAATGCTCTACTCAGTTTATAGCTATGCAATAGCTATTCCCTACAGGCAACTACCCGGTAATCTAAGAGCTGATTGACGGTATTCAACAACAATAACCCGGTTTTATAACGCATATATGAATAAACCGGCTTTTATTAGCAATAGTAAAAGGATATTGTTAGAAGCGAAATTAGTTTTTTACTTCTATAATTTATGAAACAAATTGCTTTATTTTTACAAAAAAATATCTTCATTAAAAAATTATTAAAAAGTTTACAAAACTCGAGAAACCGTCTTCATTTTTATTGGAAGTCGGTTTATAATAACATTCAGCGTCATCTAGCCCAAAAGTAAGCTAAACTTGAATTATTCGGAATGACGATAAGATGGTAGACTAGTTTTTAGGGTTCCGTAGCCAAATGGCAAAAACGGAACCCTTATAGATTCGTCATGTCTGTCTGTCTGTCTGTCTGTCCGTCCGTATGTCACAGCCATTTTTCTCCGAAACTGTAAAAGCTAGACTGATGAAACTTGGCGAGTAGATGTATTCGGTGAAAAAAGTATAAATTTTGGGGGTCCGCATAATTAGAACTAAAACTCAAAAAAAAAAAAAAATATCAAACCCATACGTGTATCTTGGATAGGTCTTCAAAAATAATATTGAGGTAGGTAGCTACTATAGTTTTTTTTCTAATCTGAATAGTTTGCCGTATGAAATCGTAAACCGCAATTTACCCTTCACCAACCCTTCATGGGCGAGTCCGACTCGCACTTGGCCGCATTTTTTAAATATATTATATTCTTTTAAAAGTGGAACAGAAAAAACTTCCTACACTTTGAAAGACAAACTGAAACTAAAGATTCGATTCCAAAAGTTCGGCTCTCCAGAAAATATGGCTCAGAAATATCCACTTACAATGTCACTGAGAAAAATAGTGCCAACTGTGTTTAAAGTAGAAGTAGAAGTAGTTATTGGATGGCAATAAATACTGGGCTAACAATAGCTAGAGTAATGAAAGGTTCTTCCTCTTCTTTTTCTGGTTCTTTCGAACCAAGCGTGGTGAAAGGATTTTAAGTGCGCCTCAAAGAGTTTTGTAAACTTGACAGATATTATCGAATTTGTTAGGTTTTAGACATGCCGGTTTCCTCACGATGTTTTCCTTCACCGTTTGAAAGCACTATTATAGTGTAGGTACATATATTTTGGGGTAGAAAAATCAGTGGTCTGTAAAGTCGGTTTACTGACGATAGTTGAACGTGACAACGTCATACAGCTGTCCACGCGGACGCATCGCTCACTCAAGTAGGAGAGAGACAGATGTCGAACGCTGCCGAACGCGGATGCCGATTGTGCCTCTTTGTCGCTCGTTCTGGTACACGTCAAAAACTCATTGGTACACGACGGGGTTTGAAGTTTGAACCCACGACCTTCGGATCGGAAGGCGCAAGCTGAAAAATCATGTTTTATTTACAAAAAACAAAAGTGTCACACACTTATCAGCTGGCCGATTGTGTGCTTTTGTTGCAATCAAAAGTGATACTAACAAATAAGTGACACTAGCAAGGAATAGCGATCATTATACTTTGATGCCGTCGTTTGTTGTGGTTCTTCTCTATCTATCTCTTGCCATACTATTTTTACATAGTGAAGCTCCTGTTTTGTTTCAATTCTTTTTTTATTGGAAACGAAGCGCTACATAATGTCAAAACTAGGTTTTGATTGCAACAAAAGATATGCAATCAAAAATGGTCAAATGAACTGTCAGATGATTGCGTACTTACATTATGAGTAGAAAAACTATGGCAACAAGATAATGTGATCACTGTTCCTAGTTAGTTTTATTTATTTGTTAGTATCAAGATTTTGATTGCAACAGAATTACAACTTTTGCGTCTATCTCTTATCAGATATTAGATTTTTTACTAGATACTTGGCTTGGCTCGTTTAGTTTTCGGTACTCAGGGCTTATTCCCAACCGGCCATCCAGCTTCGACCCATTATTGGTCGGTTGGGAAAGTAGTTACTTTTATTGCCCAACGGTCCCCGTGATTTTGCGAAGGGGCCACATGGGAATAAAATGGAGCAAAAATCTGGTATCATATCACTTCAATGCTTCTTTTAAAACGTGTTTGTGACGTAAAAATATTTTGAGGTTAGTGTCTAGGTCAGCGGTTCTCAAACTTTTTTGGTCACGGAACCCTTTTGACAAGCAAAATACTTGACGGAACTCTACAATAAAACAATAGTTTTTAAAAGTGTATTCTTTATTATAGAAGCATAATAAAAGAAAAATGTAACAGTTACTAATTATTTTGTTTTTTTTTCTAAATTCTTGCGGAACCCCTACAGGGGTAGCGCGGAACCCTAGGGTTCCGCGGAACACACTTTGAGTACCGCTGGTCTAGGTAATTTGCATTCTACTGATTATACTACTATGAAATTGGTACTTTTACGCTCTTATAGATAAATAAATAATAAATATTGTAGACAATCCACACTATCTAGCCCCAAATTAAGCCGAGCTTGTACTATGGGAACCAGGTATCTGATATAATACTTAAATATTTTATTTGTAAATACCTTCTTAGAATACAATATAACACCTAGACAGAGAAAAAACATCTGCATTCACCACACAAATATTGTGTTCTCGGTGGGGATCGAACCCACGACCTACGGCGCAGAAGGCAGAGCTACTACCAACAGTCTAAATAGATATAGATAGATTTGCCAGCGCTTATTAGCAATAAACGATACCGTTACTAACTAGTGCTTCAGGTACAGCAATAAGCCAAGAGTCCTGAAGATATACCGCTTATAGAGGCTCTCAAATCTACTTCAGAAGGCCTAACACAAGCTCTGTCTGTCTCTGTCTCTGGTTTTGAGTCTGTATGAGTGTTGTCAAAATGAATCCTACATCAAAACGTCATTATATAGTTTATTTTGCGTCAGCTTAAAATTAAAAGGTTACAGTTCAACTTAGATTAAATGACGGCAAAAAAGGTAAATTACTCAGTATTTGCTACAAGGGCACGGTAGCCCTTGTACACGCTTGTGCACGCTGGTTTTCAGTAATACACTGTATTTTGCGTCAGCTTAAAATTAAAAGGTACAGTTCAACTTAGATTAAATGACGGCAAAAAAGGTAAACCACTCAGTATTTGCTACAAGGGCACGGTAGCCCTTGTACACGCTTGTGCACGCTGGTTTTCAGTAATACACTGGTGAGCACTCACACAGACTCAAAACCAGAGCCAGACAGAGCTTGTGAATGAATACTGAATGGCTTCTGCTATGCTAATGTTATAGTCGGAATCGATTGTATTGAGAAATTACTATCACTAAGTATAATCTATCGAGAGTCTTTCCCCTCAGCTATAACATGAATTGGTTCAATTTTTCAACGTTCGGATTTTTCTATTCAACACTCACACTGACTCAAAACCAGAACCAGAGAGAAAGCCAGACAGAGCTCATGGTAGACCTACAGGTCCGTTTAATTTGGGGCTAGATAGGGTTGTCTGAATTATCCACAGTAATTATTTATTTATTTATTGCTCGTTAGTGAATAAAACCTAAAATTAGACATTATTAGACACAAAGTATTTCACGGTCCAAGGCAAGGGTTGCACTAGTTGTGTCTTTAAAATCTGCTTCCTTATATTCCAACCTTTTTATCGTGCATATAGACTCTTTGGTATTCAATCTCCATGCCCTACATGAGGTATTTTGAGCAGATGGAGTGACGGCCTCAGGGAAATCTCTGTTTGAAATTGTTTCGAAATGGCTCATTTTAAAGTTTGGTGCACCTTCGGGACAGGATTAGAGTTAGAATCATGTTACATGTGTGTCGTTCAGTTTGGGGACAGAGCACTGTAGTGCACTGGGATTTGGGTCTGAGTGTTAGTAATGAGCATGATAGAAGTCTTCCTTGCAACCACAGAATACTACTACGGAGAGACAACATGGCTCGCGGGCAATCAACGAATTGGAAGGATTTTTTCACTGAAAATAGACTGAAAAGTTGTACAAACTCATTAGAATTTACGTATAATACATAATACATGCCAACGTTATTGTATTATTTTATATCAATAGTTATTATTATTATTTATTCAATTAATTAGAACGGTCTACATTGCGACCATTTACACTAATTAATGAATATAAACAAAATAGGATTAAAATTGATTACAAAAGAATGACAAATACAAGTAGGTACAATAAAGATCAAAATTACCTAAAGCTAACAGATATTTGAATTAAATACAAATTAAACGTCATAATACAACTATGATAAAATAATCCACATAAAATTTATTTCTATAATACATTGACGTCAAATGCATACTCACCCTTTCTTGCATCATTCTTTCACACAGTGTTATATTTTTATAATAAGTAAGGCTGGTTGTATTTACGATTTCGTGCAGGCGGTTGATCTACTGGGTGCCTTCTGTATTCTTATGATATTTTTGAATTTAAATCGATACATTTGTATCAATTTCTGGTCCATACAAAGTTAGCTCTTATCGTAGAAATTATTTTACGCAAACAAATGATGTCACAGAATTTTGTATACGAAAACCCACCGCGTCTAACTTTTGTGTACGAACATTAGACGCAGGTAAATGTTAGAAACATGCGAAGTAACTTTTTGACAGTATGACACGCAAGTTACTCTGACATGGAATTCACATTCACCGTTTATTTCTGAATGCCTTTGTTATGCTGCCTTCCTACGGTGCGTGGTTCTGCAGATCAACACGCATAGCCGACGACGACGCACGGCAACGCACACAGAAAGGGCTCCTGTGCTACCGCGCACCTCGGCGCATGAGACCGTTCCCATGGTGTGTCGTGCGAGCTGATCCGCCTCCGTGCGCGATATCACACACCGGTGGGAAGGGGCTATTACACAGCCATTGAGTTGTATTTACTATTCTTCTTCCTGCCCTTATCCCACTTTACGTGGGGTCGGCACAACATGTTCTCCTCTTCCGTTCTCCCCTATGAGCGTTCACTACTTTCTTATCCATGTCATCTTTCACACTGTTCATCCATCTCTTCTTTGGCCTACCTACCCAAATATCAATCAACATTCATACTCATCACTCTCCTAGTTACATGACTTTCATTCTTCCTCATGACATGCCCGAGTTAGTATAGTAATAAGTATAACTTAAAAAAACTAGTAACAAGATGGCAAAAATGAGTGAAATAAAAAGTGAGTAAGATGAGTTATCAATGAAAAAGACCATTGCTGTCGAGTAAAAATAAACTCGGCCAAGGTGGAGTTTTAGACTCGTATCCAACCAACAGCTCAGTATCAATTTACACTAGTTGTACAGCACAGGAAAGGTATACGCTACTAGTCAGAAGATACACTCTTGAAAAACACGTGTATGGAGCTAAGATCGAAGAATTAATGACAAAGAAACATGTCAAAAAATTTAAAGTTGAAGTGGCAATAGGCTGGCGGCAGGCCAGTCTATTGCACGTATAACCGACCTCGTTCGGAAATAGCGGTTTTCAAATGACTACAAACGGGAACACCGGCTTAATTAATCACGGAAGATAAGCGAAGTTCATACCACTTAGAGTAAAAAAAAAGCATAGGGTACCAACGGCGTTAAGGCTTGCGCACACCTAGGTCGTTAGCAATGGCGATCAGTGAAACGCTGTCAAATTTGACAGCGTTTCATTTTCACAGCTTTCCAAAGCAACTGTCACGATTACGTCAACTACAATGAATGAATGAATAACTAAATGAAAAAATCGATTGTCTGTAAAGTCGGTTTACTGACGATAGTTGAACGTGATAACGTCATAAGAAAATACTCGCGGACTCGCGGACTCGCGGACTCGGACTCGGACTCGGACTCGGACTCGGACTCGGACTCGGACTCGGACTCGGACTCGGACTCGGACTCGGACTCGGACTCGGACTCGGACTCGGACTCGGACTCGGACTCGGACTCGGACTCGGACTCGGACTCGGACTCGGACTCGGACTCGGACTCGGACTCGAACTCTCGGACCCGGACCCGGAACCCGACCGAACCCTTACCCTTACCCTCATTTACCCTTACCCTCATTTACCCTTACCCATTACCCGACCCGGGCTCGGGCTCAGGTAAAATGGAACGACGAAACGACGTAACGACGCATGAGTCATGTTTTTTCGTGCGTGCAGCCGGCTCCATCGATTTATAAGACGTTATCACGTCAAAAACTATTTAAAACTAAGACAGTGCCACTACTAGTGGTGGGTGTACTATGATACTGTGTCGGAGTGCAGTCACGTCCGCATTATTGCAGTCCAACACCGTCCGTAGAATAGTTGGGGCACCTCGCGCCGAGTTCGCAGACGTGTGTCTGTTCTTGGGATCAACGCTTCTCGCAACTATTTTCATTCGAAAGGATTGGAAATGCCAACGCTGCTAGATCCGAACGCAATTACGTAATTCAGTGTTTCGGGTGGTACTGTATCCGAACTAAGTTCTTAATTTGAATTAGATGATCAAACTTTATGTTAGAACTGCAAGATTATAACGTTCCAAATTTGAATTTTGAGAAAGTATTTTATTTATTCTTTTCTATGGAGAGATCAATGGGGATAAATAAACAAGGAGTTTTAAAGTCTGTAGGAGAGATGAATCGCTCAGAATTATCGACCTTTACCTTGGATTAGAAAAATGATATCCTTTATCCATTAGTGGTGTATTGATATGTATTTGAAAATCATCATCTACAGCCAGAATAAGCCGACTACCGAATGCCTCATCCATTCATTGAATTACAAGAAGAATAGTTTTTATCTTATTCCATCCAATGACGCTCGCTATAATTAGTTAGTAGTAGTAGCTCGTCAGTCAATGAATGAGCATTATAATAATGAGTAAAATCTATTGTCTTACTTTATTCGGCAGTAGTTAGTTTTCACCAAAAGCCAGTCTTTTTGACAACATTTTAACAGTAAGTAAACAAAGTAGCGGGTGCGGCATGCTGGGTCGAGTTTCGTGGGGTAATGAGGTTAGGGGGTGCGAACTGTGCCCCGATTCACTCCAGGCTTCCACCCCATATTCTGTCGTGCTGCCGCCAATAGGCATGACGACTAATTTTCAAAATCTCTTCTATCATATTCAAAAGTATCTATTATGTCTAAAATATATCATACTTCTGTAGAAAATTAAGGTTTTTGTGCAATAAAAGTACATTTAAATTAAATTTTTTTAAATTCACGCCAAATCGCTCGTCTGTTATTACGTCACGGTGCAGTATATATTATCAACAATAAACATTGGTGCTTTTGTACTAAATCAGAATGACGTTAACAACACCGTGACGTAATTCGCTCTGACCGGTGTTTAAGCTATCATGGCGGATTGTTGTATTTGGTAGATTTATTTTAACAAAAGTAATATATTTTATTTACAACAGAATATACATTATTTACAAAAACAAATAAAGTATTAATCTCGACATTAATAAGAGAATAAACACATTTTTCAAAATCTTTGAATCCTTTTTCATTAGATCAGATAAATATTTTGGTGATACTTGATTACTGTCTTCATGCCTATTGGTTGCTTTGCTATCCCATACGTTTGGACCAACTAGGTACACTAAGATTTTTGAAAATTACTAAGATTTTTGGAAATTCGCAGCATTCAGTGTATGTATAAGCATAGGAAGAGAAAATGGGCATGTGTAAATAGCACAGGGCGGAACATATTTATTCCTAGTAAACTCACATTCGAGTCTTATAATATCAAAGGTAGCAATCCGTCAATTTTTACAAAAAAAGAGTTATTAGTTTGACGAATTTAGGGAATATAAAATAAAGCAACAAATTTTCCTCAAACTGTATCAAATATAGCCTAAGTCGTTCAAAATCGACTTTAAAAATCAACATTAGTTTCAAATACGGCAATCCTTGATATTTACCGGCCTACTTGAGCTTATATATAAAACATTGAATTGAAACATCGTTGGGGAATAAAAATAATACCTGATAACTTTTGAACTTCTTTATAGGTACGAGAGAATTTGTTACATGTACCAAATTTTCATAAGAACTGGGTAAGGAAATTGTAACAATGCTACATGTTTTTTCAAACTCTGTAAGAACAAGGCTTTTAATAGTACTTTGAGACTTATATATTTTCAAGCCGAAAGCTTTCGTAAGATAAATACATCTCGGCTTATAAAGCACTTGGGTTCAGGTTTGTTTTACTTAATGTGTTCTTGGAAACCTTTATTGACTTAAACAATACTTTTTCATAAAATTGTACTTTTTTTAATTTTAGCGCGATGGTCGATTGAGACGTGGGAAGTGTGGGTTCTTTTCCCGCTTAATAGAAATTAGAATATAATTATGATCGGTTATTATTCAGGCAGATTAAAAGCAACAGCAATAACAGTGCGACAGCAATCGAGCAGCTAATTGCTGGACGTTGAAAAATAGTAAAAACCATCAACAATCTTTTCCTTTCCGGGGCATTTATCTAAATAAATACCTTTCAAATAAAGGTGATATTTTCCGTTTTCTGTTGTGCCTAATGCCTACTTATATTGTTCTATTTATCATTATCATCAGGCTTAAGATGTCCACTGCTGGGCATAGGCCTGCACTATACATTTTTTTTTTTTTTTTTTTTATGCCATAGCAGGCAGACGAGCAGACGGGCCACCTGATGGAAAGTAGTCACCGTCGCCCATAGACACCTGCAACACCAGAGGTGGTGCTAATGCGCTGCCGGCCTTTTAAGTAACGATATACCCGCCTTTTGAAGGACCCCATGTCGAAGCTCCGAGGGAAAACCGCACAAGGCAGCTCATTACCCACGCCGTCCAGAGCTGAAAGCTGTTGAATTTAAAAGCCAAAAGTGCCACCTTATCACGTTGCATCTTTTTTTTTGTTGTCTATACTAATATTATAAAGAGGAAAGATTTGTACCTATTTTTGTATGTTTGTAATGAATAGGCTCAAAAAGTACTGGGCCGATTTAAAAAATTCTTTCACCAATAGAATGCTACATTCTTCCAATTTGACATAGGTTACATTTCATTTTGAAAAAAATTAGGGATCCTTGGTAAAATTTGAACAATGTAACCGAAGGTGTAGAAAAATGAGTCTTAAAATGTCTTTCGTCGAATGCGTTGCCGAAACTATTAGCGATAGAACAAAATAATGTACAACAATATTGTCTACCCCGTGCGAAGCCGGGACGGGCTGCTAGTGTTTTATAAAGTAGAACAATTTTAGAGGACTAGTTACATGACAAAATACACTAGCTACATAGTAGATAATTATTTTGGACAATATTGCCTTGTCTAATATTGTACACTATAGTGTACACTTAATAGAGCTGTAGACTATTAGACGTGGTAATAGACACTACAGTCTACGAGAGACAAGACCAGGGGTGCTCAAACTTGTGATCTACCATAAAATATTTTGAAGGCAAGAGATCGATGAAACTACTATGTAGGTAAGCAGTATTTTTTTGTTTAATATTGTTTTACTGCACTTTCAAATTGAATTTGTATGTACAAATTAAATGAATCAAATGTCAACTAAAACCAAAGAAAAATGACGCTTACTGCAATGACATAAGAACTAGTAGTGTATCCGATGTGTATCCTTGTGTACCTTGCTGGCGAACGACTTGAAAATCTTTCGTAATCGACCGTTTGAGCACCCCTGGACTAGACGGTAGGTATCAACTTGCAAGATACCGTCCTAGAACTTTCTAGATCGAAGCGAAGGCGATTGTTACCACTAAACATCGGGTCCATATGCTAGTTCCATCATCTTGTTGCATATAAAAAATCGTAGGTTTAACGTGAGCAAAACCGTGGGTGGGTGCTAGTTACCCATAATTATGTAGTAATTGAAATAGAGTAGCTTCGTAGCATCCGTAGCGTTTCGTAGCGTTTCGTAGAACAAGCGTAGCGCTGTAGCAGCTCGGGATAATAACTCGAGTACAACAAAATTGCATATATTTTAACATATTTCGCTGAACTTCTACATTTTTGTGTATTTAAGAACAAAATTTCAGACATTCCAGAAGCACGGCATGGTTCAATTAATATACGCATAGTTTTTGAACTGGTTTTTTGTGGATTAAAACAAAAAGTGGGAAAAACAAGATCATTTTGCATGCTCTGATGACGTAACCTAAAGGCCTGCACCCATCTAGCGCGGGGGCGATAGCGATATGTTTGACAGCGTTCACTGATCGCCATCGCCATCGCGCTAGATGTGCGCAAGGCTTTTATCATGAAGTGGTTACAAATCAAAATAGTCTTTATTCTGTAGAATCCCAAGGATCACTTTGAAACGTGTGACGTGTCCTAAAACGTTATTTACGATTCAATAAATCATCCTAATCTAATTGTATTGATGAGAAATTCTCGGGCAAAGATATTTCATGAACAATGATTGTCGGTATAAATTATCCAATAGTAATTGCGTTGCAAATAAAGGTTAACGTGCATTAGTCCTTATTTAGTTCAATGACATGAGCAAATCAAATTTTAGAATGCGTTGCATGAAACCTCTTTCACCAACCAAAACGCGGTAAAACACCGTCAATATTCAGGTTGCCAAATTCTGAAATAATTCTTATGTTATTTGCTTAAAGTGACTGAATCAAGTGAGTTGAGTAGCTCGTGAATATGAGTAAAGTAGATTTTGTGGTGTGGCGTTGGTATGGTACCCATTTGCATTTTACGAGGTCTCAAGAAAATTCGATTCGCTAGCGTCGTTCGCAGTGGAATAATGTGCGCTTACCTTTACACGTGTACGTATTAATTAATTTAGTACATAAACTGGAAACATACATCAAAATTCAGCAATGATATACGCAACTGCGACATCAATGATTTACATTCCATCGAAATACGGTCCGTTTTATTAAAACGGACCGTACGGTTTTTTTGGAATGTTTTTGTACAACAGATCGCGGGAAGTCGACGGATGGAAAGGGCTCAGAATCGTTCTTCCTGGAAATGTGTAGGGGAGGCCATGTCCAGCAGTGGACTTCTTCAGGCTAATAATGATGGATGATGATGATGAATGAACGTTTTATCATTATTTGGGTGCCTTAAGTTCGTAAATAAATTAAATAAAAACAAAACGAATCTTATTTTCAGTCGCGGAAAATATTAGAAAGAAGAAAGAAAGAATATTTATTAACTCACACTAACAATTTAAACTTATTACCTCAGCATTATGTTGGTTGGCTAGCAACGCTGGTCTTCTGAGAGAACTGTAGGCCTACCACAAGCTCTGTCTGGCTCTATATGTGGCTCTGGTTTTGAATCTGTGTGAGTGTTGACTAAATAAATTCTACGTCGAAACGACACACACATAGTATAACACACTGGTGAACACTCACACAGACTCAAAACCAGAGCCAGAGACAGAGTCAGACAGAGCTTGTAGTAGGGCAGCTGGTTTGGCGAAGTCACCGACTCTGTCACTACAAAATGCAAATATCAATAATGGACTTTCTAAAAATATTTCGACACAAGAGAAAAAAAACTCATTTTTGGTACGCTAATTATGTATGACATATTGAACGATAAATTTGTATAGAATAAATTGCTATTACTCCGGGTATATCTTAACATCAGGTGAGCCATGTACTTGTTTCATCAGCCAGTTGCATAAAAAAAAGGTCCCACCGCACCACATATTCTCAAGATTCTTCGAAAACCATAACAGCACATAAAACAAGAAGACGCAAGGCTAATCTTACAGAAAATTAATCAAAAAGTTCATTTCACGAGATTTCATTCCAACACGTTGAATGCTCTTCATCATTTATCTTCAGAGCGTGAGTGTAAGTGTGGAGTGCAGTAATCACAGTCGCTGAGAGTGCCTTGCTGAGAAACGAGACTACGAGACATGACTCGACTCTCGACCACTTGTCGAGATTGTATTACGGCCTGCTTTAGGCTCATTCACTTTTAAAAATAAATATGTGTTTCATCATCCCCTCATCTTAGAAAGTGTTTTTTTGCTCTTCGATACCTGAGTGTAAAAGTCATTTTTATCCGCTAGAGGATAAAGTTAAATTGAATTTAGAACATTGTGTGCTCTAAGTTTGTGAAATCAAAACATCACTAAACCTATTTACCTCCATGGTGCCAAATTTATAATTGTTATAATTATACATTTTTTTTAAATTATCAAAACTCAGGCTTTTTTTGTGTGTTACGTTCATTTTAATTTGCTTTACGCGCGCGCCATTTCATTTTTTGCATTGAGTCAATTCCTCGCTGAGGTGGGATGCAAAGTTACGTGTTGCACTCGAGTGCAAAGATTTTTCCCCTCGTGCTCTTTTGATTCCCTCGCTTTTGCTGAAGACTATTACTTCTATTTTGTGACACTCGCTGCGCTTTTGATTCAATTTTAGAATTCAACGCTTGCGCTCGATCATCAAAATTGAGCACGCGGTTAAGAAGCAACTTTGTGCTCTTGTGTTATAACAAATAACTATTTCGAGGGTTAATGTTGGTTGGTTATGCGAGGCCATATTTTTTCCACTTTTGCAAGCTAAATTATTATATAAATTAACCAATAGTAATGTATAATATGGTTTAGATTGTCCGTAGCATTACGGCGTGGCACTTGTATGTGTCTTGTATGTATAGCGTGTACCTTAAAATGCTAAGCGTCTGCAAATAAATATGTTGTATTTCTTTCTTTCTTTCTAATTTATCCCGCTTTCCGAAGCAGGATAATCCCGATTTTAACCTGTAGATCTTGAGTTGGTATTTCAAAAAAGCTACGCATCACCATGACGTAGCTACGCTGAGCCATGGTGAATGACGCCACCACTTTTAAAGATTGAAATTCCAACTCTCTTTAACTTGCATTTTGTAGGGTTTTCCAAAGTGAATTTACTTTTTCAATGTGATGTCTGTTTTGCTTATTGCCTAACTAATATACTCACCAGCGAAGAAGTAAATTGACTTTAAATTGAATTTGTATTCTTAAGATGTTTAATGTTTCTTCCTAATTTTGTAGATCTGTCTTTATTTTGTTAATCTATTTATATACTGAATTTGTAATTTATATAGTTTTAGGTAGAAATTGTAGTCACTGTTTTTATTATTAGTACCTAAGTATAATAAGTAAATATCAGTACTTACCTAAATATTTTTTATTCACAACAAAAACCCAATCATCTAAGGCTTTGCTCGTATCTAGTCTAGATTTTGATTTATTTTTATCTTGTCTGCATACAAATGATCCTTGTTTGCATACATATCAATCGTAATCCAAAGCCACATAATACGTGAATCTGTCTGTCCGTCACGGTAACGGGCCGTGACGCGTGTCACGCTGTCACGGCCGACGCGTCACTAAGTTGTGATAGCGCTGTGCATTTCAAACAATTCGCCGGCGACATGCGGCTAACGTTTTCGGTTAAAACACTTTTAGAACACGCTCCAATAGACTAGCGATTTGTTTACAAAAAATATTCATTCGATTTCCATATTACACACAACCTGGGTTAGCAAAAAGACTGAAATAAATCCGATAACTAAAATCAATGAAATAAATAAATAAATATTGTGGGCCCAGGCACAATTTGAGATTACTAGGTCGCGGTTATTGAAAATTCACATCCCCGCTCCCATTCCTAGTAGATTTTAACCATGCAGCCTCTCAGCGCAGTTGGTAGTAACTCTGCCTTCTGTGCCGTAGGTTGTGGGTTCGGTCCCCACCGAGAACAAATATTTGTGTGGCGAACGCAGATGTCTGTTCTCTTTCTGGGTGTTCTAATCTATTCTAAGTATGTATTAACAAAAAAAAAGTATTTAAGTATTATATCAGCTATCTGGTTCCCATAGTACCAGCTCTGCTTAATTTGGGGCTAGATATTGTTGTGTGAATGGCCCCAAAATGTATTTATTTTATTCAGTTTGGCCTTCACACCCTGTATAATATTTTAATGCAAACACAGTAAATAAAATATTTTAAAAACTTCAGTAGTGTTTCATATCAAACATTTTTGGAAAGTGCGATCATCATTTGCTTTTAACGTTGACTGTACATGGTTTACTGTAGAACATTTACGTTTAAAAGCTCCACATAATCCAATTAAGGACAATAAGCGTACGAGCCGGCATTCGGGCGATTACAGTCTCGCTACATCTCTCCAAGAGTGGCGACACACCAAGCCTAGTATACTATTCTTTACTATATTAATATTCTTATTCCGTCCTCAAACCTTTTTTTATTGTGACAAGAGACTTCTCAACACCTCCGCTAGAGGCGCTTTATAAAGGCTAGGTACAAAACCCGAAAACAGGCTCGATGGTACGGACATCAGTGAGGAAACCACAATACAAATTATAAGAATACTGAAACAGTACTATGAGCAGACGAGCTTTACAGCAAAATAAAAATGAGTTATAAAATACTTATGAGTTTACAAAACACAGATACAACAAAGGTTGACAATTGCAAAAGTTAACCTAAGTAGCAGTGACAGCACCCCCTTATAGAATAAAACTCATTTCTTCCATATTCCCATAAATTATGGAATGAGCTACCACCAGATGTGTTCCCCCTTAGGTATAACATTAAAAAATTAAAAAACTTCTCCAGGGTAGGCAATGCAACGACAACACCTTTAGAGTTGTTGTATATGGGCAACGGTGACTGCTTACCATTAGGTGAGCCGTGAGCTCTTTTATCTATCTTTTACATAAAAAACAACAAAAACAAAAATAATGTTCCACGGTGTATTTAGAATACTTGCACAAGTAATATTACGTGGAGCTTAGTATGCCACAACCTTTACTCTCACATTACATCGCTTAAAGCGTTTCCCCAAAGAGGCAATATTAAAAATAATACACCCTCTGACGAGTGACGATTACCCAATTTTGAGCAAAAAGGGATTTTTACTGTAAGGCCCTTTTTACACTTACAAAGTACTTATTTTGTACGATAACAAACCATTTTGAAACCATGGAAATTAATATGACTTAAGCGTCAGTGAAACGCTGTCAAATATGACAGCGATATTTGACAGCGCTTCACTGATCGCCACCGCAGAACGCATAGATGTGCATAAGGCTTTACTAAAAATATATACAATAACTTTTATAAGAGGATTTGCTGTAGAATATGTGCTAATGCATTATAATTATTTCTTATTGTTGAACTTGACATTACTATAATATATTTTATTTACAACAGAATATACATTATTTACAAAAACTATTACTAAACAACATAAAATACCTAATTAAAAAGAAAAAATAAAAATTACATTTTATAAGAAACTAGAAAATTTTATATGAACTCTGTTTTCCACCTGTAGGTATTACAGGTAGAAAACAGAGTTCAGATCACCGACCGCAGGCAATGTGCCCAAAAGGCTGGCAACGTTACCTCTTTGAATAGCTAAGCTAATTCTTTGCCCTAGGTAAGCGCCAGCCCTTTGGTCACCAGTTTCTTATTGTTTAAATAAATATAACATCTTCAAAATTTATTGTCTCGTGTAAAAAAAAACAATTCATTGTAGAATTGTTGGATTTCAATTATGCTTTTTCTTCTTCTTATTCGTGTCACTGATTCTTTCGAACGAAGCGTGGTGAAAGTATTTTAAGAGTGTGAAATTAAGAAAAATAATGATAAAAGCATCGTAAACACATGAACCACCTAACACTATGACACTTTGCACCAAACTATTTTAATAAAACATTTCAAGGAACTAGAAATTAGTTTTTACATATTAAACAAGTAATTAAAGCACTTTCATGTTTGAAAAAGCCCTAAGAGAGAGCCCAAGTGGCGGACTTTATTACACCGTTTTTAGACGAAATGATGATAATTCTCCCAAAGTGGTTTTTCCAGTAAATTCTCGAGTCTCCAACGAGTGACTCGAATGTTCTAAATGTAACCATTTTTCTAGTGAAAGTTTAGTGGATAAAACTATATACTTACTTATAGTAGTAGTAGGCAAAAAATATTGCACATCGGCTAATTTCGGCTTCATAAGGGCGCTTGTACACGCTAAGAAAAAACGCCGGGTCTACCCAAGAATTCGTGTCGTAACTAGAAAATAACTGTGTACACTGCTCGCAGCGGTGCACGAAAAAAATCTTATCTGCGCAAGACACGACGCGGCGAACGTTGTTGCGTTTTCGTGTGTGGAAAAGACAAAATTCTTGTCGTCTACACGAAGAATTTGTCTTGTCTGCCGCAGGAACGGCAAATTTTCTTAGCGTGTACAAGCGCCCTAAAGCGTAGCGTGCGTCTGAAAGAGATAGCGCTCTACGAAAGCAGAAAAGCCGATGTGCAATATTTATTGCCTACAACCTTACCTACTTACCGCCTTATTTATTTTCAGTTATTGACTCTAATATTGATATAAACTCGTAACCTACGAATATGTAAAAATAAAAGTGTATTTTTAGTTTGAAAAAATAAATGAAAAAACTGTCATTTGGCTCATTTTGTCTGTGTGTTTATTTTCACTCTAGTAGCATTTTATTTGTTCGATAAATAAAGTTTCATTTATTTTTAATTTTATGAATTGTTTTTCAGTGTAAGTACGATATTTATCATGGTAGTGATGTCTTTATTATAATACCATTTAATATTCAGAAATACGGTGAAACTAACTTCCCCGTACGAACTTTTCCAAAAGATTTCTTCTCAAGTACTTCATTTGAAAAATCTGTTATAGTATGAAAATTCATAGATTGTGACCTGTTTATGTTCTAATACAGGTTTCACAACTTATGTCAAAACTTGTAAATAAATAAAAACATTTTGATTTTGTTTTTATAACAGTAGTAGGAAACCTAGTGAATAAATAAATATTGTACTAACCATACACATCACTATTAAGCAGAGCTTGTGCTTTGGGAACCAGATAGCTTATATAATATTAATACATATATATTTTTTTGTAAAGGCCTGGCACACCTAGTTCGCTGGCGGTAGCGATCAGTGAAACGCTGTCAAATATCGCTGTCAAATTTGACAGCGTTTCACTGATCGCCGACGCCAGCGGCCTAGGGGTGCGCAGGCCTTAAATATACATTGTAAGTACACTTGGAATACAATATAACACCCAGTATAATGTATAGTAGTAAAAATCTGTTTACCGACCATGCTTATTTAAGTTTAAGCTAGACATAAGCTACCAAATAAGTAGATACGTAGTCATACAGCCTTCAGGGCACGGCAATGCATTTCACATGTTAGACTGAGACGTGCACTGAAATCCAAAGCAACTGTTTCTATGATACTCTGACCTATTTCTGTAGGTACCTACTTAAACCAAGAACGCGAGGGGATTGTTAAATTAAGACAAACAGATTTCACGTGAGTTAATATTTTTATAAGTCATTTTGTCTGAACAAAGTAATAATTTTTTATAATAATAAATAAATATTGTGGACAATCCACACAACAATATTTAGCCCCAAATTGAGCAGAACTTGTACTATGGGAATAAGACAGCTGATATAATATTACATGTAATTTTATTTATTTTTATAACCATTGCCATTATCAGAATTTGATTCTATAAATTATACATTACAAACCATTATTAGTAATGTATATAACCGTATTTTTAGTCCTAAATTATAAATTTAAAAAACCCGACTTCATGGCCAAACTACTAAGTCGATTTTTATGAAAATTCCAAATCGACCCATATATATTGAAATTATGCTATAACAAACATAAAAAAAAATACAATTGATTTAAGCATCTCCTCTTTTTCATTTGAAGTCGGTTAAATACAATATAACACCCAAACAAAGAACAAGCATAAGCGTTCAACACACAAACATTTATTCCCGGTGGGGATCGAACCTACGGCGCAGAAGGCTAAGCTACTACCAACTGAGCTGAGAAGCCAGTATAGTAGGTAAGTATTCTAAATGTCGTCATGAAAAACACAAAAAAAAATAACTTGGCATCGAAACGATAAAAAAAAATCGGTTGTCTGTAAAGTCGGTTTACTGACGATAGTTGAACGTGACAACGTCATAAGAAAATACTGATGGATTGGTTGCATTTTTCAAAAGAAAATTTTAGTTTTACCGAATTGAATTGAATGTGAATGAAACTGAATGAAAATCCGGACCCGGACCCAGACTGAACCCTTACCCTTACCCTCATTTACCCTTACCCATTACCCGACCCGAGCTCGGGCTCAGGTAAATGGAACGACGAAACGACGTAACGACGCATGAGTCATGTTTTTTCGTGCGTGCAGCCGGCTCCATCGATGTATAAGACGTTATCACGTCAAAAGCGAGCGGAAGAAGAAAATCGGTTATGCTGACTCCACAGAATCCTGTATATCGTGGGATAAGCTTAGGAGTTTGATGCTGAGATCAAGTGGCAGAAAAAACGCGGTGGTGGGAAGTGTTTTTTTCATGAGTAACTCTTTTAAAAAGGTTTTTTTTTAAATTGTTTTACTCGTAGCTAAACGTTTTACTGTCATCACACCTGATGGAAAGTGAAAATGCAGCCTAAGGTGGAGCACGCTTAGCTATTATCCACTTGTTCACTCTTGACTTTTACTCCTATACTACTACAGGTATCATGCAAATATCGAACTTATCAGCGCCGCACTTTAGTTATGACTGGTTTCCAGCGAACTTTGCAAACCTTCGAACATAAAGCTATAGGCACACTGGAACTCTAAATCATAACGTGCCGTGACATTGACAGTCACGCCACCGCCACCCGCCACTATCTGACACGTCACGTGACGAAACTTGACGTATCGCGTCACGCGCGCGGAGTGTTTAATCAAGGAGGATTTATGTTTTGTAAACGAGGACCTGCCTTTATTGGTTACGTTCATTTTAAATAAAGAATGCCATTTTTATGCTTTGATTTTTGAAATAAGCGCCTTATCTTTATCTGTGCAGAAGCTTTTATATTTACTGACTGTGCTAATGTCTCCAAAATAAGTTATTACGCGCCATTAAAATAACGAAGCAGAATGGTGGCGCTAATCACTCATTATTGTTGACATTACTTATTTTTCCCTAGAACTGAAGAGTGCTTTTTTATACCTTGTAAAAATAACAAAATGAACAGCGAATCATTCTATATAGAAAAAGTAAAATTATAACAGGTAAAAAGACTCACAAAAGCCATTTCAAGCGTAGCATGTAAATTCAGATGAATGCTTTTCAACAATATTTTCAATGTTCACGCCGTGACGCATACAATTTTCAAGTGTCAAACTTCAACGCTTCGTCGATCGGACAAAGCGGTTTTTTAAATCGCTTACCATGAATAATAAGCTATGAAAATATGAGTGCTCAACAGTATTAGCATTGTACGGTATAAGACGGAGTTCTTTGTAAGCAAGACAGGCGAGCGAGGGCTTTGTCGCTCAGTTTATAGAAAAATCTGAGATACTCGATAAGACGGACAATAGATGAGACCTTTGACTTCGTTTTGTTTGTGTTTGTAAAATACACAGCCTGGTTATTTCAAGGAATAAATAAATAAAAAGCAGCCAAGTGCGAGTCAGACTCGCCCATGAAGGGTTCCGTAGCACGACGAACTACAAGAACCTTTATATTATGTTACTTGATGTAACATAATAAGGTTCTTGTAGTTCGTCTAAAGGTAAATTGCGGTTTACGGTTTATGACGGTAAAAAAAAAAACTACTTACTAGATCTCGTTCAAACCAAATATCGTTGGAGGTTTGCATAGTAATGTATCAACATATATATTTTTTAGTATTATCATTCTCTTACTTTAGAAGTTAGAGGGGGGAAACCAACTTTTTTCCACTTTGGAAGTGTCTCTCGCGTAAACTATTAAGTTTAGAAAAAAACTATATAAGAAACCTCAACATCATTTTTGAAGACCTATTTATAGATACCCCACACGTATGGGTTAGATGAATAAAAAAAATTTGAGTTTCAGTTTAAAGTATGGGGCCCCCGAAGTTTCTAGTTTATTTTTTATTTTTATGTAAAAATCTTAATGTGGTTCACAGAATACATCTACTCGCCAAGTTTCATTTGTCTAGCTCTTACGGTTTCGGAGAAAATAGCTGTGACATACGGACGGACAGACAGACAGACATGACGAATCTATAAGGGTTCCGTTTTTGCCATTTGGCTACGGAACTCTAAAAAGGACTATAATGGGGAAAATAATAGGTCAAGAGAACCTACATTTACCTAAAAATAGAAACTTAGCCAAGCTATAATAAATAAAATAAAAAAGCCTATTTATTCCAATTTTACAATATTCACATACATACCTAATTATAGTTCATTATCACATGCATTTCAAAACATTGTATATTCACATTTTTTATTTGAAATCTTGTTATTAATAATTTATCTAGTATTCATTTATTTCAGCCTAAGCTATAGCTTGACGCTATTGACGCTCGATTGAGCTTATAACTATAGACTGCCTTCATAGCTCAGTTGGTAGTAGCTCTTCTGCGCTGAAGGGCGTGGGATCGAACCCCACCGAGAACAAAATTTTGTGTGGTGAACATAAATGTTTGTTCTCTGTCTTGGTGTGATACATACCATGTATGTATTTACTAAAAAAATGTATACAAGTATTATATTAGCAATCTGGTTCCCATAGTACAAGCTCTGCTTAGTTTGGGGCTTGATAGTGTTGTCCGAGCTACTTGCTCGGACAACACTATCAAGCCCCATGCGGTGTGAAGTTAAAATAATGTTCACTCTACTTGAGTGAACATTATTTTAACTTCACACCGCAACATTCAAAAGTTAAACTTTTCATATAAAACAAGGTAGATAAAAAATCTCTTTGTTCGTAAACCTGCATAATCCGACCTCACCCACCGTTTGTGGGTCATAAAATCATAGTGTGGGGTGTATCATAAACACAACACTAGCAGAATATGCAAGCTGCACTTTGCCATTACCCAAACAAAGAGTATCATGAATTGAAACCAGAATAACCCCATCCAAAAGGCAACGTAAATGTTTTCAGCGTGTTTTCTTACTTGCTAAGCACAGCACAACGCTTACACACACACTGTTGGTAAACAATATTCTGCTTACTATTGACTTATGATCTGTTCAATACTTTTCCTATTTTTGTAACTTTAGTGAAGTGAATGAAATACATGCTACTTAATGTTACTGAAAAGTAATTTAATCCACTGAGAATCTGTAAATCATAATCTACAATGATAATAATAACAAATATATTATTTTAAAAACTATTATACCTGCTTATAGTATAAATAAGCATGAAATAATTAAAAAGGATGCATACTAGGGCATGCAGTATCGGAACCATTCTCAGAACCGGGAATTTTCGCCCGATACTGGGCTCGGAACCGGGAATTCCCGGGAATTTCGATACTTTCGATACTGACTTAATTTTTTTTATAAAACTGACCGTATAGATATTACAATGAAAGAAAAACTACTGAAAAAACACTTTGTATTATTGAGAAATATTTTTTTATTCAGAACCGTAAATTAACCCACACAACCACAAAATACACGAAATATTCTCATTTATTTTGAGTATTTCTTGATTGATCGAGTGAGCGAAGCAAACGAAGATCTTACAAACAACTTGGGCATTTTGGCATTTTATGTGCGTATGTACGTATTTGTGTATGTTTGTCCGACGATAACTTTCGAACCATTGATCCGATCTGCATGAAATTTGCTAAATGGATAGCTTGTCCTTGAGAAATTTACTGGTAAGTATATGAGTGAAATCGGATGAGGGGTTATAAAGATATAGGGTTTTTTAAGGGTGCAAAAATAAAAAAGTGACACAAAAAAATCTAATTACATGTCATATGAAAGAACTTTGCTTGGATATTCAAAAACCGATTTTACTTTTTTCTAAGACGTTCAGTTTTAGCTATACAAAAAAAAAGGTTAAATTAGGATAACCATTGATCCGAAAGATCTCTAAGAATTTCGTTCAAATCAAGGTTTTTCAACTGGTCACTCAATTCTTTTTCTTATTTTTTTTTCTTGAAATAAATTAAGGAGGTACTCAGCTGTCATAAATGGTGAAAGCGGCCTGGTCTGATGATGGAGCCAATTGGCCAAATGAGTTAAGACTGTTTACCATACAAAGTTAGTGAGGATCACGAGATCTCAGTTTGGGGCGAAGTACTAGTTATTATAATACTAAAACTCTCAGTGCGTGCACGCAACAATCAGAGCTAGGTTATATCAAAGTTAAATCGAATATCCATCAAATAGATCAACAGCTGGAACTAACAGTAACAAACTGTTCTGACTTGTTGAGATATTATCCGAATGATGTAAATTATAGGTTCGTAATTTGTCAAAATATCTAGCAATGTATACAGAAAAGTGAAACTGAACGCATAGCAAGTGTTTTTTATCGACATTTATTCATATCGTACTAGAAAACACCAATAATTGATCATTGTCATCAGTATCGAAAGTATCGAAAGTATCGGGAATTCCTTCGTGGAGAACCGGTACTGGAAAAGTTCAAAATCAGCGATAATTCCCGGTACTTTCGATACTGATACTTCCCGGGAGCATGCCCTAATGCATACAGTGCAAGAAAATAAGCACATTTATAAACATCAAACAAACGTGAGCATGAGGCTAAACATCTGAATGCCTCAAGTTGATGGACGCAGAGCAGCGCATCGTAGGGCACATTCCTGACGCGCGTGACCTACAAAGCTATGCTTTGTTATAGGCGTTGGTTGCCACTTAACATCAAGTGGGCCATACGTTTTTCCATCAACTAGTTGCATAAAGAAATGCGTCACAAAGGCAGCGCTTCGCTGCTACGATACAGAGTTGCGTTTCTAGATCCAAAAGTACTATGGTCGAAGCGACTTGCATGAACGCCTGGTTCGCGGCGCTCGCGGCTCGTTGCGAATTAGCATATGCACATAATTTGCAACATTACGGTGTAAGTGGCGGCCTGTAATATTGAGCAATAAATAACAACTAACTGGTCTCGCTTGCACCGAAATGTAACAGCGAACGCAACGGGAATAGTCAAATTAGAACGAATGTGATCTACTCGACGGAGCGCAATTCCGCATAATTTAACACAATTTCATTTGATGATGTTTAGCATTAGAGTCTAGTTTACAGCGAAGTTTGGACTGAATTGATAGTAAATGTGTTAATTTTAGAATACGTGTACTGGAAACAATATTCCCATGCCTATTCCTGCCGTGAAGCAGCATTGCTGTTTTTCGGTTTGAAATTTGAGGGTGCCGGTGAAATTACTGGTACTTAAGGCAGAACATCTGTATGCCTTAAGTTGATGGTCGGAGGGCAGTGCATCGTAGGGCACGTTCCGGACGTGCGTGACCTCCAAGGCAAAGGCGATGGTAACCACTTAACTTCAAGCGGGCCATATGCTTGTTCCAACAGCTAGTTGTATAACAAAAAACAGTACATTTTTACGAACAAAATTAAAATACCATCACATACTTTAAACACCGTAATAAATTATATATTGGTAGACTTGTTTGTTCACACATCGTTATTCAGTCTTAAAATAAACAAGGTTTATACTAAAGAAACTTTACTTTATACTTGTATAAATTAGAGAGTTAGGTACTGAAGCACGGTAGCGCCCTCGCCAATACAAGCTAAGCGAACACTACCTACCGATTTAACCGACTTCAAATAAAAAAAGAGGAGGTTGTCAATTCGTTTGTATTTGTGTTCAGTTGTTCTTGCATGTTTGTTATTTGTCATCTGTTATTGTTTTATACTTGTTCTTTACTGTTTTCTCTAACTTCTTTTTTTTTTCTCAATCTTATTTTTACTCTGTGCTGTGTATAAGTGTATTTCTAAATATCGTCTTTGTCTCGAAAGACTAATGTCGACAATATTTGAAGAGTTAGATATTTTTTAATTCTTTGGCGCTGGTAAATAAGAGATTTATGTTAAAAACACGTTCCCGATAATGATTCAACTTCTTGTCGATCTCAATAGTTTTCCAGGAAAAGTTATTTTACAGATGAAGATAAATTTAAAAGGAAAAACGGATAAAAATGGTTCGAATGAGTATCTAAGTTGACATTTGAAGATTCTCTAGTGCCTAGGGGTTCTAGAAAGTGGTGCACGTGATATGACGATCGTTAGGGCTTATGAAAGGACAATTTTTTATTGATAACTAAAGCGAACACATTAACATTAATAATAAATATAGTATTGCTGTGTGGCGTTAGTTTCTCGTCATTTTTTTACAAAATTGCAATAAATTATATAAAATGGGAATAATTGTAAATGTAAATCTTTTTCAAATAACAGTTTTTATCCATCAGATAAAAATATACCAATTAATTTTTTGAGCTTGTTGAAAGGACTGGCGTGTTTTATTTCACAAATAGCGTTATTCCGGAAGTGGAAAAATCTGCCTTGTACTAGGCAACGTTCAACATGGTTAGTTTTATGTAAATCATAAATCATTTTATTCATATAGAAATACTTTAAGTCAACACAAATAATATAAATTGGTGATGTAAGTAGATACAAAGGGTACAATACACATTCATAATTAAATTCATACATATTAATTGTAATACTGGCGCTAAATGACGGGCATAATTCGTTAGAAAACATGAAGCTTCAGGTTTTATCCAAGTTAAATAAAAAGTAGGTCATATTTTTACAAAGGTGGATTTTAAAAGATTAGAAAGTCTTCATCTCTTTAAAAAAAACCATTTTAACAAATGTTTTCGAGATGAGCTTTTATTTAAAGTTCATAATATAGATTTTAACTTTATTGACTACTATGGCACGCTAAATCCAGTTTTTAGCTTAAAAATAAACAGTCACAGTTGTACAATGAGCGGCCTTATCGCTAACAGCGATCTCTACCAATCCATCAGTTACCTGGTTGCCATATTCCCATAGTAGGAGTTATTTATAAGTTAATTATAATAGTACATTGTTACCTGAGTGTTGAAAGTCACGTTTTTTGAGTCCCGAGACGGGTTTGGCGCCAGAGCGTAGCGAGGGCGCCAATGGAGCTTGAGGGACTTAAAAGACTTTCACCCGAGGTAAACACTGTGCTTTTCATTACGAATACAAGGAAAGTAAAAATAAAAACATGAAAGAAAAATGAGTGAAAATGAAGATTGAATTGCCGCCTTCCTGGTTTTTTTTTCTTTTTCTCTGGCGGGCCTTCGGCTTCGGCTCGCCAGCATTATTTAGCTATTATTTTCATTTTCATAATTTAAAAAATGTTTAATTGTTTGCTCAAATCTATGTTATTTTAAATAAATAGTTGAAGCTTAATCAAGTAATTTAGAATAGATATATTATTTTTTTTATACTATCTTTATGTTATTTAAATTTAAATTTTACATTGAGCTCTAATTAGACTTTTTAAACTTCTTACCGTTGTAATGGGTTTCCAACCTACTTGCTGATTAAAAAGTTGGAATTTGGTTCAACAACCTCCTTGCAGTTAGAAAGACTTTAGAAAGTTGGAACATGGTTGAATAAAATAGAACTTGTTTTTTTTTATAATTTGACAGCTGTCAGTAGAAAGCGATTCTCCCTAGGGCTGAAAGTATTACTTTCAATTAGGCCCCTCAGGCAACTTCAGACCTACTTTCAGAGTATGAGCAATGAAAAGTTATTTATTTTATGCCACACAAGTATTAAAGAAGGATAATATACAAGTAACAATGTCATAAAAATTGGTCGTCACTCAGCATATGCTATAGTAGCGACCGGCACTATAACGTTGGTCTTCCGTGACACCAGTAGAGTACGAAGCAACGCAGCAACGAATAAAAAAATATTAAAGACAATCCACACAACACTATCTAGCCCCAAACTAAGCAGAGCTTGTACCTACTATGGGAACCAGATAGCTGATAGAATACTTACATACATTTGTTTTGTAAATGCATACTAAGGCCCGTATTCCGAAACAGTGCTTGAGTCTGAGTCGAGCCTCAAGCACCGATTTTTGACACTTTTCAATGGAGAACTGTCATAAAATCTATGCTTGAGGCTCGACTCAGACTCAAGCGCTGTTTCGGAATACGGGCCTTAGAATACAATGTAACACCCAGACAGAGAACAAACAACTGCGACTAGCTTGGGGCTAGATGGCACTAAGTAATATGCCCATTATTTTTTATTGTATTTTTTTTCACTTTTTAGCTGTCATCGTTCATCACTTACCTAAACCGTCCAAAACAGGGCCTATACACCGATATATTGGTAATCACTAAACTCAATATTGTAAAAAAGTTGCAAAAAACGTGGGTAAAACTTTTCCAATACTAATAAAAGTTGAATATTGTGAACAAGCCGTTCCGAGCGATGGAGCTGTTGTTTACATTTAAATTGTAAGGCCTAGTATACACGTGGCCTTGTAGTGAGGTAACTTGTAGCGAGATTTCTAGTAGTAGTAGAGCTCTTTGTGAAGGGCTCGTCCGGGGAAGTACTACCACCATGTACATTTCTCCCGTGAAGCAGCATTGCTGTGTTTCGGTTTGAAGGATATGGGTGCCGGTGTAATTACTGGCACGTGAGGCTGAATATCTGCAGGGCTACCACGAGCTCCATATGGTTATGGCTATGGCTGTCAAATTGTGTTTAGATAGGCTGACCCACACATTCATTTTCTTCTTGGGTTTGAATGTGTTGACACTGTTGGCACAATTTTGACAGCCATAACCATATGAAGCTCATGGTAGGCCAGCTGTATGTCTCCTGTTGATGGACGCAGGACAGTGCATCGTTATAAATTCCACGAAATTAGGTCACAGTTTCGAAATTTTCATCATTTTTGATACACATTATTTCGAATACTTTCAACCATAAAGCCTCAGAGCAAGTGATTTCCCGAGAGATTTAATGACAAATTGTAGGTTCTAGAAAAATATTTGCATAAAAGTAACGGTGATAAAAGTATTTTTACAATAGAAGTCCTTCTGTTAAATAGTGGTCTCAAGAATAGAATAAGTTTTCCATCACTTTTGGATTCAAAGAAACATTGCTTTTTTATGATTTTTTCCTAATGTTATTTTTTATGGTTCCCACTGCAATTTTGTTGGTTTTTTATAAGCCAACATTATTTGACTATGCTGTATTTATTTATACTACTCTTGTTACACGAATGGAGCCTCTTTGAGGCGCGCTTAAAATCCTTGCACCACACTTGGTTCGACAGAATCATTGACACGATAAAAATAAGAAGAAGAAGAGTAAAAAAATACTATTTTAAGCTAACTTTATACTGGCAAGATAATCTGTCGAAATGACTTGTCATGAACATTAGGGGTGTTATTAATAATCCTGGCGCAACGCTGGAGTAGTTAAATCGTACTTTTTAAAATAAAATAATAAAAATAATAATAAATAAAATAATAATTTAATTAAATAAGGTTTAGGTAATATTTAATACGCGATAAATACCCGTGTAATAGTATAAATAGTTAAATCGTGTTTTGTCACATTTGTTCGAGTTGACAATTGCATGTCAATGCAAGAGACAAAACATGGATCAACTAGTCTAACGCTACGCCAGGATTATTAATAAGACCCTAAATGGGCGAAGGAAGAAAACTTCCATAAATTTTTCGTTCTTACTAATTTGTTTATTTTATTCGATGCTAGCAAGCTTAATATCCATCAAAATAATCTACAGGTGCCATAAATAAAGGAAGAAGAATAAGAATAAATCCCTTTTTTCGTGTAACCAAGCATTGTGTGTCAGACAATCTCCCAATCTAATCAGGTTATGGATCCCAATCCAATGATTTAGGGGATTTGTGACCCGGTATGACAGTTCCGGCAATTTGATTTGGCCAATTTGCTGCCTACATCATTTGCATTTCTACGCGACTATTGATAAATTGATCTGTAATACGCTTCGTGGTATTATTGGAATGGCCGCACTGTGGCAATGAGATTAATGATATCGAATACCCGGTTTTAACTATTGATGTCCTAATTATGCGCAACTTGAAACATATGTTTAGTTTTCGTGTGATATACTGTTCCGAATAGTGCTTTTTATCTATGATTAGGTACAACAAGAGAGATGACATCACCTATAGGATGACAAATAAATTGCACGAGATTAGGTCACAATCCAAGTCCCACGATCCAAGTTTTCGCCATAACACTATGGAAATTTAAAGGAACTTCCAACTGTGACCGGTTTCGGGAACAGGATCGGACCCGGTCTCATCACTACTGAGACCGGGCAAGGAGACACATCACTGGTTGGGGGATAGAAAGGTGGCGTTTAGCTTATTGTTTAGTGTTATAAAGAAAAAAATAGTTCTAACTGTATTCAATATATTGTTTTTGGCCGTAATACTAAAAAGACAACTAAAGGCCTGCGCACACCTAGTTCGCTGGCGGTAGCGATCAGTGAAACGCTGTCAAATATTCGCTGTCAAATCTCAAATCTGACAGCGATATTTGACAGCGTTTCACTGTTCGCTACCGCCAGCAAACTAGGTGTGTTCGGGCCATACGAGGTTTTTTTGCATTTTTCTTAGGTTGCCCAATTTAATCAAGGTTTATCTCCTGATATAAACGACATTATATTTCAAATAAAGAATTTCCGTCGATTAGAATGCTCTCAGCAAGTGAATAAATTACTCCGTCGGTTCAAGACGATATTCCGAGTTAATTATTTAAAGCAAGCTGCACTCGGGGAGGCTCTTATTTCACCTGCAGACAAAGGAAAATTATTATACGGGCTTATTAAATTTATGTACCTACAACTCCCGCAACTTCGTCGAGAAACAAATCTATATTTAAAAACGAACGTCCACTCACCCACTTATCAAATAAAAAAGGTTTCGTGCCTTGTAGTTTCGTAAATTTGATGAGTAAGGTCGTGTACTAATGATGTTTTCAGTCCAAAAATGTAAGTGCACTATGCCAGTACTCTCAAGCGGTGAAGAAAAACATCATGAGGAAACTGGCATGTTGAAGAACCTAAAAAGTTCAAACACATGTGTCAAGTGCACGAAAGGAGTCTTTTTTGAGGGGTACTTAAAATCTTTTCACCACACGTTCTTCCATACCAGTGACACGGTAAGAAGAAGAAGGGTTTCGCATCCCAAAGGATACAAAAGAGGGTTTCAAAGTTAGCAAGGAAATTCCACTAACACATGTACATGTACTAGAGAACATTTTGTCGTGTCTATGCAATTTGAATAATATTTCAAAGAATAGTCTGAGAAAGAACTACAAAATACAATGTCAATTTAAATCGTCCAATAAATTGTACCCGTCAGTAAAACAATGCTTTACGAGCGAAACATCGAAGCATCGATTGCACTCAGTAGCAGTTGCTCCAGTCTCCGCTGAAATACGTAAGGAAATCTAGCTCGGAAAATAAAAGATCGCCATCTATTATTAGCACTGTTTTGAAAAAAGACGACGTCGAACTATTAGATCTGGAAGCGCGAGCCGAATCACACTGCCCAATACCGAAATTCGAGTAAAAATTTTACTCGAATTTCGGTATTGGGCAGTGTGTATATTATGTATACTAGATTTAATTATGTAAACTGTCAGTTAATTATGTAAACTTTCAAGTTAGGCTTTCGGACTTACATAAAAAAATCTGCGGGTCTAACTCAAAAAAACTAGTAGATTTTTTTAAAGTAGTCGATGATACAAGCACCCCTTACAATTTAAGGTTCAGAATCACATGACATTGCGATAGACAATGGTGTTCAGGTAACTCTGATTTTTAGTACCTGGTGAGAAAGAAAAGGAAGAAATATTTTATTTTTTTGGACGCAACGCAAATAAATGCAGCACGAACAGATCGGAGTAACAGTAAAAAACATATAATAAGTAGGTACCTACAAGCAGAAAATAAAACAGTACAGTAAAAAAACAGTAGATGAATAGGTACATTATAAATAACACTCCTTGGACAACTTTACATTCTTATAAAGCTGAAAGGTAATAAATTTTCTTGACATAAATTACATTACTTGAGTCATGTGATTGTTCTATCATTTTCTCATATAAAAAATGCATATAATAATGCTTTCGTAGCTGTTCTTCGGTCATTACCAGCTGTAACCATTCATTACATCGATTTATTCTTCGGCATAATAAATGAAGTCCGAACAACGCTCAAAAGTGGACGGCGCGCTAGTTACGCAATGCATTTTTTGTCTAATCTAATGGAAACAAAGTATATATTACAATAGCATATATTTACCAACCCACTGTGATAAACGGAGGTGCGAAAAGATCGGATTTCCGTGCATCGAAATTTATACTCTGTTTCCATTGTATAAAATAAGAAATACAATAACAAGATTTAAAATATTCTACCGTCAGTTTGCCCTAGCCCTTATTGTGATGTGAGTAGATACCATTGTTGAAAGGAAAGGGAATGTTGCATTGTTTACAGAAATAATGGTTTATTCCTCAGTCTTTGATTTTTCCCTTCTATTTTTATGTCTTTCATTCGCAACCTTATCTTTCCTATTGTTGTGGTCTTCTTGAAGGAATCTGAGGGACGGCGCGATACGTTTTACAAGAAAACATTTTATGCCATTACATGATTTTATGATGGTTTTAATGATAAAGTCCGTGTTTTCTTCAACTTGCGAGTATAGGTAAAATGTTTGAACGCAATCTCAACTGTACCTACCCCTATTCTAAGGTTTTTATTAGGAGTATTTTTTTATAAGCTTTAATAATAACAAGCATAATATGTGATAGGTAACAGTAGGCCTGCCACAAGCTCTCAAGTGTATTTTACTGTGACTCACAGTATAATACACTGGTGAGCACTCACACAAACTCAAAACCAGAGCCAGAGACAGAGCCAGACAGAGTTTGTGGTAGGCCTACTGATGCTAAGTTGAAACCATCGTCTATAACAAAACATTGTCTCATAGTAGGTATACAATTTTGTCTCACATTTTTATATTTTTCTTGTATTTGATTGATTGTCGTTTTGACTGAGTCTTTTTGTAGGTGTGGTATTTTTTGAAAATCCCATGTGTTCAGTCAACTCAACTCAACTCAACTCAATAATTTTTTATTCATTACGATGCAAGAATCACTTTGAAACGTCTTAAAGCTAGGTGAGTCTAGGTGCCAGTTCCACGCGACCAAGCGTAGAAGAACAGGCAACAAACTACGTCTCGGTTCCTACTGTTTTTTTATATGATCCTTTTACAAATCAAAAATAATCTAAAATAATAGCAGTGAAGTTCCAGTGTGGTGCCACTTCACTTAGTCAGACGTATGCAATGCAATAATACAAAAGCAAAAGTTTCAAAGACAGCACACGCTACGCTTCAAAGTTATACTATAGTATCTACACAGCTTATATAAAAATAAGATACGAAATAGTAGGTACAGACATTGCAAATCGACATGTTAGCTTCCTATGGGTAGAGTGACCGGGACATTGGGCCACGCAGTTTTATCATTCATATAGCTATCTAGAGTATAGTACGCTTTCTTTATTAAATTATTCTTAACATAGGCTTTAAACTTCCGAATAGGAAGCTTAGTTGCATTTTCCGGAAGTTTATTATAAAAGCGTACAGTGTTCCCCATAAAAGACCCATTTACCTTCTGCAGGCGAAATTTGGGAATATAAAGTTTATTTTTATTTCTAGTGTTAATATTATGTGAATCACAATTTTTCTGAAAGCTACAGATGTGTTTGTGAGTGTACAATAAGTTTTCATATATATATTGTGAAATTACTATGAGGATATTAATTTCCTTAAATCGCTCCCTCAATGAGTCTCGAGATTTCATTTTATATATGGCACGTATGGCCCTTTTTTGTAAAACAAATATAGTTTGAATATCAGCTGCTTTCCCCCAGAGAAGGATACCGTAAGACATAACACTATGGAAGTAGCTGAAATAAACTAGCCTAGCTGTAGCTTCATCAGTAAGCCATCTTATAGTCCGAACTGCATATGCAGCCGAACTTAGTCTAGCTGCAAGTGCTTTGATTTGTGGCCCCCACTGCAATTTTTTGTCAATATTAAGTCCTAAGAAAATAGTAGAATCTACAAGGTTAAGTGACTCTCCATTAAGTATAATATTAGTTGGCCGGAGAGTCACATTTGGTAAGATAAATTTAATACACTTGGTTTTCTTAGCATTCAGTAAAAGATTATTAACGTTAAACCAGTTAAGTATTTGCGACAGAGATGCGTTAACGTCATCGTAATTAGTCTTCAATCTATCGACTTTAAAAATTAATGAGGTATCGTCAGCAAATAGTACTATTTCACATAGTTTTTTAACCAAAAAAGGGAGGTCATTTACGTACACTAGAAACAAGAAAGGACCTAATATCGAACCTTGTGGCACCCCCATGTCAATAATAGACCCAGAAGATCTCTCACCACCCACATCAACTTTAAGGACTCTATCAGTCAAGTATGATTGTATTAGGTCAATAGAGCTATTTAGAATGCCGTAATGTTTAAGTTTAGATATTAATGTAGCATGATTTACACAGTCAAAAGCTTTGGAAAGATCGCAGAATACCCCAATCGCGTCTTGCGAGTTTTCCCAGGCATCATATATGTGCTTTAAGAGTAGAATACCGGCATCAGTCGTTGATCGACCTTTCGTAAATCCAAACTGGTGGCTATGAAGTATCCCATTTAGGTTAAAATGTGATAACAACTGAGTAAGAATAACTTTCTCAAAGATTTTACTTAGCGTGGGCAATACTGCGATAGGTCTATAGTTAGCAGGGTCACTTGCATTTCCAGATTTGAACAGGGGAATGAGCTTACTAGGTTTCATTAAATCAGGAAAAACACCCTCATCAACACACCTATTAAAAATATACGCTAGGCATGGTGCAATATCAGTTATAATAGCGCTGAGTAATTTTGTAGACATTCCCCATAAATCTTCAGTATTTTTAATGTTTAATGATTTAAATGTCTTCACGATTTTGTCAGCATTAATGTATTTAAAACTAAAGATATTATTACATTTTTTAACACTAGACTCTAACAATGCCATCGCACCAGATGCCGAGGAATTTAAAGATGATGTCACTACTTTAGGGATACTGGAAAAGAAACTATCAAACGCGTTGGCTACTTCAAAATTATTTGTCAAAAGATTATTGTTTACTTTCAAATGAATTTTTTTATTACGGAGTTTTGATTTGCCAGTCTCATTATTGACTATTTTCCAGGTAGCTTTAATTTTATTTGTGGATTTTTCAATTTTTCTTTTGATATGCAATGATTTTGCTGCGTGACAAGCTCTTTTAAATGCTTTAGAGTAGTTTTTAATATGTAAAATAAATGCTGGGTCATTAAGCATTGATTCCCTAGCAGCATATAGCTCATATAATGTATTCCTACTTTTGTAAATACCTGGGATGGCCCAGTCATTCATGATGTAGTATGTACTTCTGCATATATAAGTAAGTACCCTATGGAAGTATATTAATATTAGGGGTGATGAGAGCATGCAATCTCGAGTTTGGATACACACGCCAACCTTGGCTTAAACCGAGTTTTCTAAGAAACTGTTGGAAAATTTTTGGGGCACGATATTTTTTTCCAAAATCATTCTACCGCCACACATTTGCGGTACAGAAGGTCTACCACAAGCTCTGTCTGGTTCTGTCTCTGGCTCTGGTTTTGAGTCTGTGTGAGTGCTCACCAGTGTATTAATTATACTGTGTGTGTAACATTTCGACGTAGGATTTGTTTAGTCAACACTCACATAGATTCAAAACCAGAGCCAGAAACAGTGCCAGACAGAGCTTGTGGTAGGTCTACTGTCATCTATAATGCAAAAAAAAGTTTGAGATATATTTCTATAAATATATGAAGTGTAACCATTCTATAACGACTCAATAAAATGAATAAATACGGTCGGTAGTGTCACAATATCAAGGGAAATGTTGTTGTGTCAGTGCCTGGGAATTGCTTTATTATGAGCGTGTTTCAAAATTATTAATTGTAATATTTTGACGGTTTATTTGATATAAGGAAAGGTGGATGGAAAGAGAGGAAGGGGAAGACCAAGGATAAGCTACATGAGCCAAATAAGAGCGAAGATAGCCGTCATGTCGTCAAGCAGGTTGCCCTCAAAAGAAATACCCGGAGAAAAATGCATACAATTACGCCGACAAGAGCATTGCTCTTAAATAAGAGGAATAAGACGGTTAATACAAAAAAATTGTGAGGTTTTATGAAACCACGGTAAAAGTGAAACTTTTTTTCACATTCTAGTCATTTAACTAAAAATGTTCGGAATCTATACACTACACGGTCAGCTCATGTGAACTATAGGCGCTGCCACATTGGCCTCGGATGCTCTGATGCTCTGACTAATAAAAGTATCTGGAAACCACGGCTTTAGCTCCTAGCTACGCATACTAAATAGTATGCGTAGCTAGGAATATAAGTATATAGGATTATAAGTTATCGGCGTTGTAACTATGTACAAATGTACATAGTTACAACGCCGATAACTTATAATTTGAAGCATCTCGGCGTAACTTGAAGTTCCACTTCCGGCGTCATCCCAAGAGTTGATAATCGATCAAGGCGGAGTTAATCGCGGCACTTGCTTACCGCGCGACGCTAACCACTCGCTGGGTTTTAGGGCCATGAAACCTACAGCTTTCAAACCTTTTGTTGCCCGTGGTACTCATTATTTTCTTGTCCACTTCATGTGGGGTCGGCACAACAGGTTTTCGTTCTCCACTCTACTCTATTAGCCATCATTTCAGCAGTCACTTCTTTCTTACCCCTGTTTCACACAATCAATCGGTCTTTTCTTTGGGCTACATCTATTTCTATACCCATCCACATTCATATCTAGCACTCTTTTCGTTACATGACATTCTTCCCTTCGTGGTACTACCGTGGTAAATAACACTATCAAGCCCCAAATTAAGCAGAGCTTGTACTATGGGAAGCAAAAAGCTGATATAATACAAACATTTCTAAAAATATTTCTTAAATCAGCTCTCTTTAGTCCTGTGAAATCCACAATATTTATTATTGTATTTCAGCTGATCGCTACTTCAGGAGACGCATATTTAGTAGCCGATTGTTGAGCAAGCTATAAGTGCTCCTGACTTCTAATGGTGTCACGATACCACAGGATTAACTGGTGCTGATAAACGCCTGTGAAGGCTACAGGAAACTGCAGCTATTTCTGAAAGTATCGATATAAGAGTTACCAGGATTTTGAATTTATACAAACTAGCTGCACTAGAAGTTATACAAATAATTTGTATACATTCTAGAATGCATACAAATTATATGGCTTTCGGTGGAACATCTATCGATTAATCTATTCTACCAATTTTTTATTGATTTTATAGTGTCACTACACTTAAGGAAATCACAAAAAAAATCCCGCTCTTAACTTTTGGGAAAAATAAAAATGTATTCTACCAAGCTTACAACGCTATTATTATCTATATCGACGCATGAAAAGCAAACCTTACTAAGCGACAGTATGGGGTCAATTGAGTTTTATATATCAATCGAATCGCCAAAAAAATCCGCGTCGATTGGTCTGAGTCTCATAGCGCTGCGATGAGTTTTGCTGTCGCTTAAGAAGTACGTGAATTCTTAGTATTCCAAAATATTCGGCCCACTAAGCGACACAAAAATACGCATTTTACTTTATTCGGTTGGTTGAACAAGTTGACTTAATATTTTTTGCGGATAGTAATTTGTTCATCATTCGAATTTATTTTATCCATTGACTTAAATAATTTTTCTTCAGTAAAAATCATGAGTACGAAGCAGTAAGGTATTTTTACCTGAATTACGCTTTTCCGTCAAAGTCGCTTCGCAAATTTTATACGAATACAAAAAAGATCCAAGTGTTTCCTTATGCACTTGTTACTGTTATTGTGTTTAGCTCTATTTGTACTTATATACTATTGCTTGTTATGAAATTGGCATAAAAATCAACTTGGACAATTTTACAATAAAATGAAATATTAACTTGGTGTCGCTTAGACAATTTTACTTGACAAATTCGTTCGAAAATGAATGTCGGTTAGATATTTTTACCGGCGTGAATATTGTATAAAGAATGTCGCATAAATTATTTTACGTGAATTGAAAAACGAGTGATGATGGTGGTTAGGAAGCGCAGTTTTGTGTCAAATGTCGGTTAAAAACATCGCACTGCGTGAAACAAATGAATCCGCGCGTCGGTTAGAGAGGACGCTGCGCGGTGCGCTCGCCGCTCTTCCTTCGATTTTGGCGCGTAGTAAATAAGAAAACTGTAAGTAAAAATTCTTATTCACTTATATAAAACTATTCAAGCTCTAAGGAAATACTTGCCAAGTATTTAATTAAATTAGGTATAATTGCGTAGTTAACTAACTACTTTATTTTTATTTTTTTAGGTACGGTTTTACATCATCATCATGCACAAAAGACACCGCTCATCAAGAATCATCGACATAGCTCTCGCTTCTGCTGGAATAGGAGCATCGCCCAAGTGTCGACAAAAATTAAACAATGAGATCACATTTAATAATCAGTCTCAATATTAATTTAACAATGCACAGTTCAACACACAGTTACTTATTTCTAAAATGATCACGGGACTCATCCAAGTTTTTAAAGTTTTTGGACAGTTAAGTAGATATTTGTAATTACAGTAAGTACCTTTACTAATTCTTTCTTACTTTTCTGTACTAAGATACATAACTATAATTCTTTAATGTGTAATGTAATATTCTATGAACTTATCACAATTTTTTAGAAACCTGATACATTATGTATCATTATTTCGTAAAATTATAAAAGTTATAACAATCAAAACAATCGAAGTAACTATAATAATATCAAAACGTAACTTTTATCATCTTTGTTCAGATATTCTTTAAGATTGGTTACTACAGATCGATCAAATTAACTTGAAATTGAAAATAGAGACAGCGTTACACAAACATCGAGCTTATCTTGAAATTATAAATACACACAGTGTTTATTGAATTCACATGTTTGTATAATGCTTTTTAAATTTTTAATTTCTAAATATTACCTTTATCTTAGTCGATCTGTATCTCTAATACTAATAAACAGGTACTAATTATAACAGCAAAGGAATAAAAACTTGAGTAAAATCAATTAAACATAATCAGGGTCTTCTATATCTGATTCAGGTAACATGTCTTTGACATTCGCATCTCGTGGAATGTTTTTATACTCATGATGGAAACAATCTGGAATTATGTGGTCAATACATAGTTTATGAAGATCGTCGTATTTCTTTTTAGAAATGGGTAGTAACGACTTATAGCATGACATCAGTGGAACCCTCGTTATAAGCTGGACTTCAACATTAAACGACTTGGCAGCAGCATTCATAGACGTTTTTATTGACACAAATTGTTTGCCTCTTTTGAAAGTTGCGATCCGGACTTTACTAATTTTCCTTGTAAGGTTTCCTTTGAAATATTTGTCTCCAATATTATCCCATTTTTTGAACTGCTCATAACACATTCGCTCAACATTAATGGTGATGGATTCTTTCTAGCAGTTAAAAATATGGTAAACCATTGGGAAGGTGCATAAACAGTGGTGTGTTTGAGGTGGTTTTCAATAACGGCGTGAGAACTATCTACTGGCATATAAGTATGCCCAGTCAAGAGGAAATTCAACTGAATTGTTTCAATATTGTCACATTCCTGTAAAGTTTGATGAATCATACCCATAATAGTTCGGTTCCGGTTTTGACCTGGACAACAATCGCAGTACAACAGCAATCGTTTGAAGTTTCTTCTGGCATCAACAGATTTGATGTATTTATGTAAAATTGTTCCGACTTCATTGGCACCTCGATTACCATTGGATTCATCCCAATAAAAACAGAAGACTTTTCGAGTGCCATTCTCATAAAAACATAAGTTGTAAACAGCCAGTTTCCTACTGTAGTACAAAAGCATCGAAGGAGAATATGGTGTATTCAAGACCTTCTGTAAATCAAAACTTACGCACAATGTAGATGGATCATCTTTATGGATATTTTTGTGACTCTGGAATCGGGCGTAGCTTTCTTCTTTACATAAATACATCAAATCTGTTGATGCCAGAAGAAACACCAAACGATTGCTGTTGTACTGCGATTGTTGTCCAGGTCAAAACCGGAACCGAACTATTATGGGTATGATTCATCAAACTCTACAGGAATGTGACAATATTGAAACAATTCAGTTGAATTTCCTCTTGACTGGGCATACTTATAATATGCCAGTAGATAGTTCTCACGCCGTTATTGAAAACCACCTCAAACACACCACTGTTTATGCACCTTCCCAATGGTTTACCATATTTTTAACTGCTAGAAAGAATCCATCACCATTTAATGTTGAGCGAATGTGTTATGAGCAGTTCAAAAAATGGGATAATATTGGAGACAAATATTTCAAAGGAAACCTTACAAGGAAAATTAGTAAAGTCCGGATCGCAACTTTCAAAAGAGGCAAACAATTTGTGTCAATAAAAACGTCTATGAATGCTGCTGCCAAGTCGTTTAATGTTGAAGTCCAGCTTATAACGAGGGTTCCACTGATGTCATGCTATAAGTCGTTACTACCCATTTCTAAAAAGAAATACGACGATCTTCATAAACTATGTATTGACCACATAATTCCAGATTGTTTCCATCATGAGTATAAAAACATTCCACGAGATGCGAATGTCAAAGACATGTTACCTGAATCAGATATAGAAGACCCTGATTATGTTTAATTGATTTTACTCAAGTTTTTATTCCTTTGCTGTTATAATTAGTACCTGTTTATTAGTATTAGAGATACAGATCGACTAAGATAAAGGTAATATTTAGAAATTAAAAATTTAAATAGCATTATACAAACATGTGAATTCAATAAACACTGTGTGTATTTATAATTTCAAGATAAGCTCGATGTTTGTGTAACGCTGTCTATATTTTCAATTTCAAGTTAATTTGATCGATCTGTAGTAACCAATCTTAAAGAATATCTGAACAAAGATGATAAAAGTTACGTTGTGATATTATTATAGTTACTTCGATTGTTTTGATTGTTATAACTTTTATAATTTTACGAAATAATGATACATAATGTATCAGGTTCCTAAAAAATTGTGATAAGTTCATAGAATATTACATTACACATTAAAGAATTATAGTTATGTATCTTAGTACAGAAAAGTAAGAAAGAATTAGTATAGGTACTTACTGTAATTACAAATATCTACTTATCTGTCCAAAAACTTTTAAAACTTGGATGAGTCCCGTGATCATTTTAGAAATAAGTAACTGTGTGTTGAACTGTGCCTTGTTAAATTAATATTGAGACTGATTATTAAATGTGATCTCATTGTGTGTCAAATACTTTTTTAAGAGTAGATACTACTTAATTAGATTATTTGGGATTTTTCAAGTATAAGTTTTTTTGTTTTTTACTAGTAAATTAAAACCTGAAAAAAGGAACCTATGTTTGTTAAACTTATTAACTTTCTAATACATGCCATTTCTAATTAAAATTCTTGCAATAAATACACTACGAAAACAAAAAATTGTTTTCATTATTTAAGCTCATACAAAATGTCGGTTAGTTTTGCAAATATTTCAGTATAATTATTATTTGGGTTTATTTTCTTGACGATTCTCCCTGAAGTTAAATCATTAAAACAATTTTCTCAGTTTATAAAATAAATATTTTTATGACTGATACATTTTTACCTATTCTCATAGACATTTGCTTATGTAATATAAATAAATAAACCTGCTGGTAACTGAGAAGATTCTGGCGTAAAGATAGTTTTACCTGAAATTTTTGTCGGGCTAATTATTATCTAACCGACTAAAAAGTATGAATTTAAAGTGTTACGGTAATAATTTATTTGTGAGGTTAAGGCCTACAATATTACAATGCCTAGGCTGTAACAATTATTTCTTTATGACATAAACTCAAATTTTAAAAGCATTTTTTTGCAAAAAAAAAACTTTTATCAGCCCTCCTATACATTTAAATCCATGTCGGTTAGTAAACTTTGCCTTTCAAGCGTCGATATATATCTATCTACTACTGTTTAAATACCTCAGCCTACCTCCATGTTCCTATACCCTGTACAGGGTCCATGTTTAGGGTAATAAAATAACATATACGTATGTCCATGCATAATAATCATGCAAATAGAAGTAAAAAATAATGATTAAATAAAAAAAACAGTGTGCAAACAACTATTCATAAACTTCAAATTATTATTAACTAATCCCTATACACGCTCTTATGTAAATTGCCAGCCAGTTTGGATGAAACCATTTAATTTACACGTGTTTATTTACTAAATAATCGTTCTAAAAGCAAACAGAATAGAATGCATGTTTATCACGAAATTGGATTATCAAAACGCTTTGACCATTTCACTCTAGTATTTGTATTTGCTCGAAAGGATTTGATCAAATTTGATGTAGCATATTTGATCACGCTTTATTTTGATAATTTTGATTTTGTTGACATTCTATTAATATCTGGACCAATAGGTCTACCACAAGCTCTGTCTCTGGTTGTGGTTTTGAGTCTGTGTGACTGCTCACCATTGTATTATACTGTGTGTGTGACGTTTCGACGTAGGATTTATTTAGTCAACACTTACACACACTCAAAACCCGAGCCAAAGACAGAGCCAGACAGAGCTTGGGCTAGGCGGTATTTCATAACGTGACGAATTGTATACTTTCTTTGATCTGTGCGTTGACTATTATCAGTCAGTCAGTCAGTTAGTAACGCGATAGGTTTATATATTCATATTAAAGATGTCATGCACGTCGCGTTTGTAATATCATCAAACACGCTCTGTACGCAATATATTAAGCGAGCCGTGAACGCAAACATGGCCACCTATTGTATGCAGCTTGGAATCCTGACTTCTGCCGTGTGCACAGTGACATTTGCATTACATTTAAGCCGCAGTCTGTTGTAATTAAAACTACAAAACCGTATCACTTTAAAATCTAAACAGAATTTTGCATCTATTGTAGAGGTTTTATACAAATAATTAGTTTTTGGATTCAAACTACATTTGTAGAGGCGCTTCAATGGTCTACGGCGTAGAGGTTCTACAAAATTATTTTAAAGGCATGAATAAATAAATTCATAAATGTACCTATCAGCTATTTTTTTATTATTGTTCATTCATTCGTTCGAAATTCTTCTTTGTTAAATTTATTTCTATCATGCTCAACAATAAAAAAAACCTTGATTGAATTACAGGCAGCAGGCGTCGAATTATTTATCTTACATCTCTACTCTACTTTGGTACTAGTAGTTTTTTTAAATAATGTGATAGTAAATATTTTACACTATCAGATTAAAGTTTATTTATTGCACATGCATTATTTGTACCCTGTAGGGCGCTGCAAGTAAGTTCATTATTTATTAAAATTATGCAGGTATGTATGATTCCAATACAAAAATATATAACGTATTACAATTAGTCAGATGATAAGTTTACAATATTTAGGATAGGTATGAAATGTCTCGATACAATAATAATTAAAATAATTCCAAAATAAGTAATTTCAAGCAACTCAAATTTTTAAATTATATGTTACGGAATTATCACTTATGTAGTTATCTTATTGATTAGGAATTCGTCAACAGAATAGTAGCACTTGGATAAGAGCCGTTTTTTTAAATTATTAGGTTAACTTATATTAATTATGACTTTTGATATTGACTTGGCAGTGCCTGAAATCTTCAACCCCACCAAATATATAATATTTTATATACATATAGTAGTGACGTACTGTCAGCACCACAGTCTCATGATTTATAGCGGGTATATGCAAACACGGTCAGTATGTGTCAGTCTGTTTTGATATATGATATTGTATTGTAACGTAGTATTAATAGCTGGAGCATCACAGCCACAGACCAATAAAAAGCAGAGGCAAGCCTTTAGTATTTATATTGCAAAACATTGTTTAAAATTTTGCAATCAAGAAACCTACTAGATATTTTAAGCGATTCAAATCTAAATGGAGGAGGTTCTTAATTCGGTTGAATTTTTTTTAGATAACTTCGTCATGTTCTATTTCTGTTATATTGTATTCTATGTACCTACCATGTAATTTAAAAAAAATTCTAAAAGTAACTTTTACTTAAAGTTTACTTACAATTTTAATAAGATCACTTAAAATGGACATTGGACATTTATGCTTATATTTACAAGAGTAGTAATTAAGCAATAATCAACGCTGAGAAAGAGCCCTATGTTTGATAATATTCTTCTATCTGTGCCTATTTGAAAGTGCTAGTTGCTACTGCGATGTTGCTCCACTGTGGCGCAATTGTCTCACGAGGGCATTTCCTTGAACAAAAAGCTGGACTGTTTGTGGAATAACTCTAAAACCTTTTAGGCTAACTACTTTAAAGTAGCATAAGTATAAACTTTAGTTCAGAAATCTTATGAAATTTTCGTTTCTGGACCATAATAAGACTAACGTACATCTTCCACGTGATTCTCCAGTATATAATACCCTATTTTTCATTATTCATGCAAACTGAACTTAAGTTTGCTCGGTGAGGGCATTGGTATGCCATATCATAGGGTAATCCTAGTTTGGGTACCAATGTTATCCCACCAGGTCTATATTGTAAGCTGTAACCTAATTGTATAATAACGTTACTGTAATGTTTGTTACTATCTAATAAATTTCATTTCATTTAATTTCCAGGGTTCTTCTTTATCAGAGTAGCGATCCATCCCAACTTCGCACCGGTGGAAAAATTAAAAGGCACTTCACATTTTCACCTTGTTTTTTCTGACATCCGGTCATAGTGTAGTCAGAGCTAGTCGTTAGTAGTCGGTTAAAAATATAGACTATTTTACTCAGGGATGATGTAGCTTTCAAATGGGGCAAGAATTTTATGGATTGGTCAGTAGGTAGTTTTTAAGTTTATTTATTGCATACAAAACTTTCCACTTCTTTATAATATAACAGCCATACTTAGTAAAACTCAGTTAAAATTTAATCATTGCTTAAAGTTCACATCACTGTTTGAGTTATAAAGGCCTGCGCACATCTAGGCGGTGGCAAATATCGCTGACACATTTGACAGCGTTTCCGCTGATCGCCATGGCCATTGCCTAGATGTGCACAGACCATTAGAGATGGCAATCGGTTAAGCACTGTTTATATTGTATCATATTTATAAGTAAGGCTATTAGTATAGAAGACTACTCACTCAAGGCCTGCGTATACCTATGTCGCTGGCGTCGCCGATTAGTGAAACGCTGTCAAATTTGACAGCGTTTGTGATATTCTGATTTGATCGAAAATGTTTCTGATGGTTATGCAAACAAACGACCATCATTTGTTTTGAAAACCAATTAGGACCGACTTGTCTATTGACTGACTTGACTATAAACTATTTTATCTATGTTATCCTCACTCAGCACTGGCAAATTTGATCCAAAACGGACCGACATTAATTAAGAAGAAGGAGAAGCTTTTGACATCTTCGTACTTACCAACTACTTACACTTTTGTATAAAACAAATAAATTCATTCAATAGTTTATTTAGTCTGTAGAATTGAGGTATGGTAATTGTTCTGTTTCACTCACTCACTCTCTTTCATTTTCCATGTAATTCGGTGCGCAACTCAAGCGACAATAAAAATTAATTTCTCAAGTATTTTGTTATTTCTTTAACAACAATATCTTTTGAGAATACCAGGGTCGCATATCTATACCGAAGCTTACTTTCATCCTACCTTCACATAATAGGTAAAGTTGCGACTTTTATCATTCTATTCAGTTAGTTGCAATTACATCCTACTGCAGCTGGAGGTTTTGTTTCTTTTGCTGCCAGCTGTAATGGACGAAGTAACAGAGTTAAGAAGTTAAGGCAGTTCGCTTTTTTCGCAATACTCTAATGCATGTGTAATAGAATTCTACAAACTTTACTGGGGTACGTTAAAGAGTGGAAAAATTGTATCAGATGACGTTGAAAAGTTTAAAATAGGCTGTCAAATAAGGTGAAAGTTTCTAAGACAAAATACAAATGATTGCAAATAGTTTTCAGCTGAGAAGTCAAAGGGTTTGAATAAAATCTCAAGAACCACTTGGTACCTTCGTAGGTGCTAGTGACCTTAGAAGGAAAGGCAAAAACTTGACTAGACGGCAAATATTTGTCTTTAACATTATAGCGGTCACATACGAAACAAATATCTGTGTTCATAACTAAAGTATGGTTTATAGTATTTAAAAAAACAGAGCTAACAAACCGAGCTGCGAGGCCTGATAAGAAGACTTAAAAGCTTTCCCGAAATTTAATTAAACAAAACACATCGGTTGTCTGTAAAGTCGGTTTACTGACGATAGTTGAACGTGACAATGTCATACAGCTGTCCACGCGGACGCATCGCTCACTCAAGTAGGAGAGAGACAGATTTCACGCTGCCGAACGCGGAGGCTGGATTGTGCCTCTTTGTCGCTCGTTCCGCGCTCTCGCTTGCACTTCAAGCCTTAAATGGAACGCCTCAGAGTGAGGTAACGCTGCATGAGTCATGTTTTTTCGTGAGTGCAGCCGGCTCCATCGAATTATAAGACGTTGTCACATCAAAGGTATAAATATCACATTTATGATGCTAAAGCCAACTAGCGGCTTGTTTTATTTTCCAAAGCAGGAATCCAGCACCAAATCCAATTTTACTCAAAAAAAACAGATGAAATATGATAATATCATTATGGAGATGCCAATTTAAACGCGACCCGAAATCAAGCCATGTTTGCAGCGCTAATGGGTGTACGGACAGTACAACGCCACTTAAATATGTACAGTGGAACGTTCAGTCAAGGACATACAAGGAGATACAGTTTTTAGACTAGTTCTAGGTTAATGATAATAAATAAATAGTAATAGACTGACCTCTCAGCTCAGTTGGTAGTAGCTCTGCCTTCTGAGCGTGGGTTCGATCCCCATCATGTTTGTTATCTGTCTTAGGTGGTTTATTGTATTCTAATTAAGTATGTATTTACAAACAAATGTATGAGTATTATTGGTATCCAAAGTACAAGCTCTGCTTAATTTGGGACTAGGTATAGTGTTTTGTAGATTGTTTATGATATATCATTTATTTAGTGTTTGCGGTAAAAATAAAGTAGTTATAAATTGGATTTGCTTGCATTGGCGAATGCTTTTTAAACTTGAGTAAAATCTAGGTTTTTTTAAGTAGAAAATAAGTTTTTCTTGAAGATTGTTCATCAGGATAAAAAAGTAAAATCACTCACACAACATATTTCCTTTAATCCTCGGCAATCCATGAGGTAAGCAATACTACTATTGTTTACGCTCTTAATATGGAGTTACAATTCGCTTGGACTATTGACGGCCACACAATGGATAGAAAGGAATGTCTCGCAACGTGAGATAATCTATCTAGCAAACCACATGGCATATGGCACAAGTTACAGCAACAACGACACATGATCCATCAGTCGTGACCTAGTCGTGACCTAGGAAGGCAGACGTGACAGATTGTTGGCGAAATATTTTGACTTCCATAATGTCATTCTCCGCGGCTGGCACGTCAAAGGTACCTGCCGTAATTGTTGAGTGTTGCTGCTACCTATACCACTCATGTATGGTCGGATACACAGCGATAATGATAGGTCTTTGAAGAACTGTGTAGCTCATGTGCATTTCTCCAGCTTCCTCATATGGAAATTGCGAATTCTGAAAACGCCAACATTTAAAGCATAATTAGAGCAATCATTGATTTGAAGGAAAATTTAGCAGCAAAAAAAAACAACGACTCTATGAGACTTTATAGGTGTGTTAGCTGTAGTAACGGCTCCACAGCTTCCTCATTCAGTGTGGGCAAACGGCTAACGATAGAGCTATATAGTAAACGCAAAATTTTAGAGCATAATTAGAGCACCCAGCGTAAAAAAATCAAGTCTCTAGCTCGAAAACTCTTTAAGTTAGAAGACTATAACAACGTGTTTGCTGGGAAGCCATTTCTCTAGCTAACACATGTGGATCTCTTCGAAGTTCTATCATTTATCAATAAATGTATATACTTACACAAAAACGATCTCCGGAAAAAACTGGCCCCTTTTCTGGACTGCTCTGAAAATTTTGGTAATTTAAAGTGTATTTTGTATGTTAATAATATAACATAATATAGGTTTATTTAGCTTACATATTATTAAACATGAAAATTTAAACTATTGTGTTTATAATTATGTGTTTAAAATTATTATGTTTATGGCACGTTTTTGCAATACTTTTTAAGTCCATGATGAAAAGCTTGATAATATTCAAGCAATGTAAAATATATGATAAAGTAGTATATAAAGTGCGTAGGAAGATAATCTTTAAAGGTACCTTTTTTCCCAGTAAAATCCTTGGCGATCGCATCCGTTTATTTGAATCAGTTCAACTAATTCTGGTGTATTTTGTAAATACTTGTATTAATTGTATGTTTCTTTGTGTCAATAAAGTATTATTATCTACATAAAATCCCCAAAATGTTTTCCATAATAATCTAATCGCTGCAACTAGAACCACACTGGTTGGCGGTTTACATTTAAAATGTGCTCTTTCGACGCGTTCACAAAGCGAATGTTTGTTAGCACACTCTTTGTACAATTAGCGAAACATTTCAACTGTTCCAATGTTGGACACTGGACCCACGCTTCACTCGTTGGACGCTTCGATGTGGAAATACAAACTGTATTTATTATTAAAATCGTTTTAAAATGCTTTCGGACCTCTTCGTCTGTGAATTCTCTATACAATACAACACAGAGGAGTTGGGTGGACAATATAAGCTTTTGAAATATTTTAAAAGTATGGTTTTATACAACTGGTTATGTTAAGTGGTAACCATTGCTACCAAGTGGCAGAATACCAGAGTTGCACTGAGTGGGGTGACCTACACAGTGCAACAAATACTGAGCCGGGGCCTAATTGACCTGTAGTGTCTAAAGACAGCTGCCTACCTGCCTATCTTTTAATGATTATTTTCTTTTTATAATTTTTTATGTGATTTTATTTTTTATGTAGGTAGGTATTCCTGTGTATATGAGTAGGTCAATAAAATGCTTTTCTTTCTTTCTTTCTTTCTTATTGCTTATAACAAAATAATGCCTCACAAGTCCTGCACGTTAGGAAAGCGCCCTACGATATACCTATAACTGCATCTAACTTGAGGCTTAAAGATGTTAAACCTCGCGTGCTAGTAATTTCATCAGAACTGAAAAGCTTCAAATAGAAACACAGCGATGCTGCTTCACGGTAGAAATAGGCATGGTGGTAGTACTTCCCCGGACGAGTCATACACAAAGAGCTCTACTACTACTAAAAGCAGTACCGATATACGCAATAAAAGATTCATCGGAAAGAGCTGAAACATAATAGCTGAATTTCGTTTTGACTATTTGAGTCACAAGCGTGTCTAGTGAAATTACAGGTACTTGAGGCTGAACCTAAGCCTCAAGTTGATGGACGCAGGACAGTGCACCGTAGGCCATGTTCCTGACGTGCGTGGCCTTCAGCTTGTTCCATCTCATAGTTGTTAAAAAAGTGCACTGTGGAACGTTCACTAAGGCATCCCACAGTTACTCAAATTGCAAACTAAACTGGTCGAAGTAAGTTGAAGCTAACTCTGAACAATTAAAAAAAAGTATGTATTTTAGCAGCTACCGGGTTCCTACAGTACAAGCTTAACTTAATTTGGGGCTAGGTAGTTCTGTGTGGGTTGTCCACAATATTAATTATGTATTTTAATTAATCAATAAATAATAAAAAATATGGAACTGAATTTTTGTTCCGGTGAGCATAGAATAAACCCTACTTGGTATAAAATACTACATAATGAAACACCTATAAATAAACAAGTAGGTGTTTACTGAACGACGTTTAAGAAATTATAAAATCCTTCATCAACAAAACGTGCCACGTTACAAAGTAAATATCCATGTTAACGCGAAAAATGATTAAAAAGCTTTCCTTTTAGAACAGGAAAAACTAGTTTTTAATTTAATTCACCGTCAAGTGACTGCAAGTGAAAAAGTGAGTTTGCGGGTAACCACAGGGTTTCTGTTAAAACAACGAGTATTCTTACTTAATTAACTTCTGCTCGTGGAGGCGAGAGGGATTCTTTAAAAACCTTCGCTTCTTAGAACACGATTTTTAATTGTTTTCTAGCAAATGGATAAAAAACTGCAGTGATCCCTCGGTATAAAAATAGATAAGTCATGGTAGGTATATGCGGTGTAGATAGATAACTTTTTATTGATTACAATGACACACAAGCTAAGTAAGATACAGTTTTTAGCTCAAAAACAAACAGTCACAATAATACAATGGGCGGTCTAATCGCTAACAGTGATCTCTACCAACCTTGGGATGGACAGAACTGAACATAGAAATAATTTATTAAATTACATGACGGCAAAAAAGGTATACCACTCAGCATTTGCTACAAGGGCACGGTAACCCTTGTAGCGCTGGTTTTCAGTGGCACCATAATATAATAATAATAAAACTAACGCTAAATAATAATAATGAAATACCTTACACGAAATAAAACAATATTTGTTACCCAAAAACACACAGAAATATCAATTAAAAATAATAATAATAATAGTCTCTTTATAAAACAAGAACACAACAGTTTGTATTAAATTAAATTAAATTAAATTTGAAAAACAATCACATAAACTAGAGGGGGGGGAGTTTGATATGTTGTTGTACTTTTTGAAGCGTAGCGTGTGCTGTCTTTGAAACTTTTGCTCTTGTTTTATTGCCTACGTCTAACTAAGTGAAGTGGCACCACACTGGAACTTCACTGCTATTATTATTTTTTATTTGTATAAGGATCACACAAGAAAACGGTAAGAACCAAGCCGTAGTTTGTTGCCTGTTCTTCTAGGCTTAATCACGTGGAACTGGCACCTATACTGACCTAGCTTTAAGACGTTTCAAAGTAATCCTTACGATACTACTGAATTAATACATTTTTGACTTTGACTTAGGATTTAAGGACAAAATAAATCTATGCGTTTCTAAATCAAGTACAGTTTAGATATAGATTTTAGACTAAGATGTAGGTTGGATCCCCGCTGGGCTGCAAATAGATACCGTACGCGTACGAGTTTAGTTTCAAAAGTTTAAGCCAAACCCTGTGTTATTCCTATTTTAATACAAAAATATTCTTTTAACAATGTATTTTATCGTTATTACAACACTAACACATTTATAAACTGATCGAAGCTCACAACGGTGGTTTTCTTATAATCTTTACGCCTCTATTGCTGAACTTTCTAAGCCAAGAAGGGTACTTTTACAATATTTTTCGCGTATATTTGAACAGCAACTCATAAAACTTGACTTAGACTACTTAGCCACTCCACGGATATTGCCGGCGATATTGAATCCAGCATGCTCCCCGTATTTGAAGATCACTTCAAGCCACGTATGAAAACGTTGTCGAAATTGAACGTTGGGAGGATTTCGTTTCAAAAAGTATTTAAGTTTTGATGTTCGATTTTTAAGTAACTCCTTGTGTTAGTTGTAATGAAATGAAACATTTGTTTATTGACACAACATGTAGTGCATTACAGCAGGCCTACCATGAGTTCTGTCTGGCTCTGTCTCTGGCACTGGTTTTGAGTCTGTGTTAGTGCTCACCAGTTCATTATACTGTGTTTGTGACGTTTCGACGTAGGATTTATTTAGTCAACTCTTACACAGACTCAAAACCAGAACCAGAGACAGAGCCAGACAGATTTCATGGTAGGCCTACACTTCATGGTAGGTGAGATCGGCACGGGTAATATGATAATATTATAAAATGCAGGTCCCCTGCAGAATAATCGAACAGCTAAAAGACAACAAACAAAGTAAAACAAACGAAGCCAGACTAGATAAGTTGTAGTGCCTATAATCACCAGTAGATCTTTGTATGTCATAAAATTGATGACTACATTTAGTAGTAGTAGAGCTTTTTGTAGTAGTAGAGCTCTTTGAGAAGGGCTCGTCCGGGGAAGTACTACCACCATGCCTATTTCTGCCGTAAAACAGCATTGCTGTGTTTCGGTTTGAAGGGTGTGGGTGCCGGTGAAATTACTGGCACGTGAGGCTGAACATCTGTAAGCCTCAAGTTTATGGACGCAAAGCAGCGCATCGTAGGGCACATTCCTGACGCTCGTGATCTGCGAAGTGCTCGCTCGTGAACATCAGGTGGGCCATATGCTTGTTCCATTAACTATTTGCATTAAAAAAAAGTTTTCTATCTAAAGGAGCTTTAATGTATTGCGAAAAAAATATTCTTTGTTTGCGTCTTATTAGTATTAGAAATTCTCATTATCGATCTTGTTTCTTTTTAATTTCTGAAAGCATTTGTTCGTCTACCTCTTTCAGTTATTTCTGTGTAATATTTGTGGAAACTTTTAATTGGATTCATAACTCTGTTGAAATTAAAGTTAGTTCTATACTAGCGGTAAGTATTCATTCTTCTTGTCGTGTCGCGAGTATTGTTTACACAATATTGTTGTACATTATTTTGTTCTATCGCTAATAGTTTCGGCAGCGCATTCGACGAAAGACATTTTAAGACTCATTTTTCTACACCTTCGGTTACATTGTTCTAATTTTACCAAGGATCCCTAATTTTTTTCAAAATGAAATGTAGCCTATGTCAAATTGGAAAAATGTAGCATTCTATTGGTGAAAGATTTTTTAAATCGGCCCAGTACTTTTTGAGCCTATTCATTACAAACATACAAAAATCTTTCCTCTTTATAATATTAGTATAGATAATATAGATGTGGTCAACACTGTGGACATTCTATAAAATTACATTGTGAATTCAAAAACCTGACTTTTGTCAAGAAAATATCAAAAAATATTAAAGAATCAAAACCAAAAACATGAGAACACCAAAGCGAAGTGACTGTTATTCTGATACAAAAAGACTTGGCAAAAGGACCTTGTATCCAGCGCCAGTACAAAATTTTAAAAAATATGTTTAAATAAACGAGTGGCGACTACGGTATATACCTACTATGAAATAGTTTATCTTTCATAGTAGTACACAATATAAAATGCAACCAATCACGCTAAGTGCCGAGGTGTTAAAAAAAATATTACACAACACATCACACGGACACAGTGCAATATGAAATTAACAATTTTGAATTTTATTGGTGAAATTATTTGGACGTGAAGCCTTATGCCTGAAGTTGATGGACGCAGGGCAATGCATAGCAGGCACGTTCCTGACGTGCGTGACCTACGAGGTAATGTTTTACTATAGCGATGATTACCACTTAATATCAGGTGGGTATGCTTGTTCCATAAGATAGTTGTATAAAAAAACAGATTAGGCAGCAAAGACAGAACTCGAAATATAAAAGCAATTTAAAATGCGAACGCCTATTATGGCTTCTCTAAAATTCAGTACCCTGTAACAGATAGCCTGATCGAAGTTTTTGCTTGGGATTATTTTGTGTATTTTTGACACCTGTCTAATAAAAGTCTTAGGAAAAAAGGGTACTTAGGCAATATTAAGAAATAAAAGTAGGTATCAAAAGAAGTGCTTTCCGTCTATCCTACTGATAGCAAGACAACGTAATAATGTGCATGTCTCCAGCTTCCTCATATGGAAATTGCGAATTCTGAAAACGCCAACATTTAAACATAATAACAGCAATCATTGATTTGAAGGAAAATTTAGCAGCAAAAAAAACAACGACTCTATGGGACTTTATAGGTGTGTAAGCTGTAGTAACGGCTCCACAGCTTGCTCATTCAGTGTGGACAAACGGCTAACGATAGAGCTATAAAGTAAACGCAACATTTTAAAGCATAATTAGAGCACCTGGCATAAAAAAAATCAAGTCTCTAGCTCGAAAACTCTTTAAGTTAGAAGACTTATAACAACGTGTTTGCTGGGAAGCTATTTCTCCAGTTAACACATGTGGATCTCAGGAATGGCTATAGCTAGAAAGTTGCTTGATATCTCAAAATTTAGAGCAAAAAATATTATGGATGCTGCAAATATTTCAAGTGTCTAGGTTCAAAACTCACCGAGTTAGAAGCTTGCCACTTATTATTAAACTATCACTTAGCACTTTTTATATCAACGCGATCGCTATGCATAAATGCTATGGATTAAACAGGTATTTATCGAGATTACCTTTTTTATATTCCCCGAATTTCACAAAAGCCGTGGTCGTGGGCTAACACCCCGCTCTATCACGACCCTGCCCGCGACCACGGCTGTTGTAACACGGTCGAACTGACGGTAAATATTATAAAAATAATCACGATAAATACCCTTTTAAACCATATAAAATAGAGTAAATAATGCGCATTATTTATTTAAAAAAGGTAATTGCTATAAATACCGATTTAATCCATTACAATTAAACTCTCACTTGTCATCTTACTGTGTTGTGTTTGCACTGTGACACGTCACGTGACGTATTACCAACTGTGCCGCATGAATAATTCAACCATTACTAACATTTCCAATTTCCTGAAAAGGGAAATGATGTTGTTTTTGGATTATTTGGTTTTTAGCAGATCGATGTGCATGATAAATAGTTTTTTACTAAGGTTATAATGTATTAGATAATTTTGTAATGTAGTGGTCGTTGCTATGTTTTTAATGGTTATAAGAAGTCATTGGGCAATATTTTAAAGATAATTATACCCGAAGATAATAAACATATTTATTATAATATATTACTTTGTAGGCTCAACAGGCCTCAAGTAGTTAAAAGGGTACCTAAAGTGTAAAACGGCACCCTATTACTAAGACTCCGTTGTCTAACAACAAATACCTACAAAAAAAAACAGAATAAAATAATTGTTCAAGGGGGCTCCCATACAACAAACTGTAATGTTGTTGCTGTTATTTACTCACTTAATTTATGAAAGTAAGTGGTGCCAAGTTGAACTTGTATTTATCTGGGGTATTTTTTTGGGGTGTCCAGCTCTTCTCGGTAAGTCACAGTCGTTTCGATGTGACCTGAGAAAATGTTTGAGTTAATTCTGGGGTATTTTACATCCCTCTCAGACTGTACCTACTTTCAGTAGCTAAAAAATGAACAAGAAAAAAGTATAGACCTATTGAAAAGTCACAGGTAAACTTTTTCATCAAACATTATTTTTTCCAATGGTTCTCTAATTAAAAGTAAAATAATGTTGCATAAAAACTATAAATAACACGTTTGTGGTAAATAAACACGGAAAATATTTCCCCATTTGAAAAGAAATGCAGAATAAATAGACGGTCTTGGTTCGAGACACACGGTTCGATGCGGCCGATGTGTTGATACCATACCGCATCGCAATGATATTATGGGACGCGTTGGATACCGGCACGGAATGTACGGTGTCATCACAGTTTTTCATTCCACGTACATGTGAAACACAATGAACTATCTAATATTAGCTTAGTTTAGGGCTAGATGGCGCTTTGTTAACTGTCTGCCAATATCAATTGTATTTCTTTTTTCTGCATTTGTTGTCATGTCACAACCTCTCTAAGTGGGCCCGAAAAAGAGAATAGATGGTTTTCAAATAATGTAATGAGAGTAGTATGCGTTCGATTTCATAAATGCGGTTGCAATTAACAGTTAAACAAAAAAATACACTATAAATATAATAATAATTTACAGCTAAAATGCGTTATGGTCCTGGTTTCACTTATTATTATTATGAAGCTTCTATAAGCACTGCTGGGCAAAGGCCTCCCCCAATCCTTTCTACTCTGTGTGGTCCTTTGCTGAGATGTTTCACTGTGCTTTTCAAGCTCGTCTCGCCATCTTGTTCTTAGTCTGCCGCGACGCGTTGGCTCTTGTGGGCACCACTTTGTGGTTATTTTGGCCCAGATCTCGTTATCCAGGTTTCACTAAATCAGAAAAATCTAAAAGATGAGTTTGTTTTTTTTCAGAAAAAAAAGGCGCCGTATATCGGCCTGTAGAACTACTGTGCCCAAAACAACACAAGGCCGTGTCGTCGCAACGTGCTGTGTGTCTCAAACAGGCAGTCGAGCGAAAAACTCTCAGACTATTCACAACTTAACAAAACACAGTAATATATCGCCAAGTTTACCCACCATTTGTTACTGCTTCATATTTCGCTGTTGAATTTCATTAAAACTTTACGTATGAAGTAATTGTATGTGTATTGTTGTAGCGAGCAAGCTGCAACCCCATGTGATTGCATGTGATTTCATGCCTTTCCATCCTATTATATTTTTAGTGTGAGTGCATACGATGATAAAAGGAAAGATGTTTTGTTAATTTGTAGAAAAGGGTAAAAATATACAATAAAATGATTTTTGTTGTAAATAAAAACGTTCGTCGATACGAATCAAGCGATCATTTTTGATATCGACTGTACCTAATTTATGATCAATAGGTAAATTATAAAACATGACGGTTTCAGTAGTCACTGCATTAGAAGACAAAATCTGGTACTGATTTGGTTCTGTTGAGTTATCTCTATCGTTTGTAACGGTCTGCAGATAGCTCAACTGTGTATTTTTATATTTTGTAAATGTTGAGTTTGTTTAATTTTAAGTGTAAATAAAAATTATAAATTAAGAAAAAATCATTATCAACATCAATACTTTTTTATATTTATTTCAAACTCTTCAAAGAACCTATTTGCTAAATATAAGCAAACTAACTATATAAAAACAGACTTCAACTCTATTCAAGTTTCACCTCCACTTTACAAGTTTCGTATTTTGTTGTTAATAAATTTCATTAAAACTTGCCACCCGAGTTGCGGACGCTTCTTTGAGTTAATTAAAAAGTGATGCAGGGGTCCAATTGTGCATACGTGTTGTACACACTGATGAGAACAAAAATAACTTCAGCTAGTTCACTCCACTGAACACGACAAGTGAGAACGATTTTAATAATATCCCAAAAGTTAAGAGCCGAGCGTACAGGGCTGCGCTGACCGCTGCGCCATCGGATCTTAATCACACTCGACGAATAACTCTTAGGGACTGTTCGGCACTAACGCGACCGTGGCTCCATCTACAGGTTTGACGATACTGTCAACTACTTACCTGCTCGATAACCGAAGTTGCAATCAAGGATAAGGTCGCGGGTTGAAATCCCACTCGGCTCTTAACTTTTGGGATATTATAAAAATCCTTGTGATTTTCTTTAGTGCCCGCCCTATGTTTCGTCTTCCGGTTCGTGATCGCTATTATAGAACCTTTATTCCCCAACGCTTGTCGGTTCTTCGAGCTATATGACCTGCACATTGCCACATCAACTAACTAATAGGCATGAAGACAGTAATCAAGTATCGCCAAAATATTTATCTGATCTAATGAAAAAGGATTCAAAGATTTTGAAAAATGTATTTATAACACATTTGCTCGAAAAGGGTCTCTTCCACTAATTTCAGTATCGTTATGTATGTCATTACGCACTAGTGCGGTAATGTAATGTAAAACGCACGGGTTGCTTTCTAATAAGGTAAAACGTACGGTTTTTTCAAGATGCTAAATTTATGAAATGAAACTGAATGAAACTGAATGAAACCGAATGAAACTGCATGGAACCGAATGAAACTGAATAAAACCGAATGAAACTGCATGAAACCGAGTGAAACCGAATGAACTTAATGAAACTGAGTGAAGCTGAATTAAACTGCATGAAACCGAATTAAACGGAATGAAACCGAATGAAACCAAATTAAACCGAATGAAACTGAATGAAAATGAATGAAACTGAATAAAACAGAATGAAACTGCATGAACCGAATGAAAGTGAATGAAGCTGAATGAAACTGAATAAAACCGAATGAAACTGCACGGAACCGAATGAAAATTAATGAAACTGAATAAAACCGAATGAAACTGCATGAAACCGAATGAAAACGAAAAAAACTGAATAAAACTGAATGAAGCTGAATGAAACTGAATAAAACCGAATAAAACCGAATGAAACCGAATGACTGAATGAAACTGAATGAAACCGAATGAAATTGCATGGAACCGAATGAAACTGAATGAAAACTAATGAAACTGAATAAAACCGAATGAAACTGCATGAAACCGAATGAACTTAATGAAACTGAATGAAGCTGAATTAAACCGAATGAAACTGAATGAAACCGAATGAAACTGTATGAAACCGAATGAAACTGCATGAAACCGAATGAAACTGAATGAAACGGGATGAATTGGAATGAAATTAAATGAAATGACATTTACAATCTGTTATGTCATTTCATTTCATTTCAAATTCTCTAACTGCTTTAACAAGTGATAAACAATTTATTCGTTTAATTTTTATTTATTTCCTCGCAAATGTGTTATAAAACGTCGTATGACATACGTGCGCTTTGATAATTACAGCCTCTGCTTTCTTGTAGCCCTCGCCTACGGCTCGGGCTTCAATAACGCCTCGGCTGTAATTTTCAACCTACCGCACTTATATCATAATGTACTATTATACTCATAATAATGTCGAGATTGACAATTTATTTGATAATATAAATCTACAAAATACAACAATCCGCCATGATAGCTTAAACACCGGTCAGAGCGAATTAAGTCACGTTTACGTAAACGTCATTCTGATTTAGTACAAAAGCACTCATGTTTACTGTTGATATACAGAAACGTGACGTAATAACAGACGCCATGACACCAGCGAGCGTTTTGGCGTGAATTTGAAAATTTCAATTGAAATGTACTTTTATTGCACAAAAACCTTAATTTTCTACAGAAATATGATATATTTTAGACATAACAGATACTTTTGAATATGATAGAAGAGATTTTGAAAATTAGTCGTCAGGCCTATTCTACGAGCTCTAAAAACAAGTACCTAGCATAGAAAACTGAACTAGCTGTTCATTTATAAGTATACGCACAGATTACTTAATATGTATTAAGAACATGTGACCCGAGCGTGTAAAGGCGAAACGAGGCAAAATTATAAAACAACACACGTCACTCCCCTTAACTAGGGCAGTATAACCGCTGGACTAATGTGACAACTCTACCAATCACATAATTTATTACCAGTCAAATCAGCCTAAAACAAATATTTCCTGTTCTTTTCTTTTATTGAAGTGAAACTTCTTTATGCGGATAATTAATTGATGAAATCTTGTAAGTTTTTATTTTTGTGGTGTTTCTGTTGTGTCTAATGCACGGTGCATTTTATTTTGCACTTTTCACTTTGCTTTGTCTACATTAAGTTAACTTATACATAGATTAGATTGGCGGATTAGTACTAATAATATACTTATTCTAGTTAATTTATGTTCTTCAGGCGGGCTTGAGCATTTCTGTGGTGAGAAAAACCAATGAAATCGTCACCGTAACGCGTCACGCGTCGAGGGGGCGGAGTTATTGTCTATGTTTTCACATCCCCGGAGTGCCACGTTTTGTTTCCGCAAGGTCTGCTAATGGGCACAGATTTCCTTTTTACGTTTCCAGATTTAGAAAAATTGCTGTAGTCATCACTCTTGACTGGCCGAATAGTGAAATAAATGGTGGTCATAATTATGATGTTTTTTGCTTCAACTTTTGTGCCTATTACGATTAAATTTACATGAGAGATGATGTGTGCGGTTCTATTCCCTTCAGCGACAACCTTGATTCACAATCACCTCCATGAAAAAAAAATCAAATTCGTTGTAGCAAAAACACCGTTTAACGTGGAACATTACTTTTTTAGTAAATAAACTTTACAAAAAAGTAAGAATGAGATCGTTATAAAATAAGATTTATATTGAATACTTTCAAGTCCAGTAGTTAATACCCCAAGGCTACCTATTATGATGCGCGTCTCGCCCGTTTTCGTCGTTAATTCCGGTTATAATATTGTGAAAATTATTTCTTGAGACCATTGTTTTGGAGCAAAGTTTTTAATTACTTTTGGAGACGATTCAGATCAGTTTTGTAGAAGATTTTAAGAAGAGCTTCTGACTAAATGACTTCCATATCTGATTAAACACCACTGTGTTCTTTAATTGAGTAAGTTTTTTGGGTTTTATCATCTACAAATTTTGTACCATCTAAATTAGGAAACAGTTCAGCCATTGCTCCCTCCCTTCGTTTCAAAGTGATCCTTGTGGTACCATTGAATAAAGCAATAACTGATTTGATTTGAGTATTGTAACAGAATGTCCATCCGAATAAACCTGGCCTTATATTAAGTATTTACTTACACCGGCGATCGATTGAGTTTAATCCATCAAATATTCCAACAATTTTATTTCTTCCTCATGAAATTGGGTATTTTCGCTTTTGCAGCGATTTTCTCTAGATTGCCGCAGAATGTAATTTAATTTCCCCCAAACAACGAAAAACAAGTTTATTCGTTTAACTCCAACGCAAACAAACACCAAAAACAGATCTTAGTTTGTCTGAAGTTTCCCGTAAAACGAGGACTTATCTATACCTGCCATCGACTTCTTGTAAGCTGCCTGTACAGTCACAAAGAAAAAAGTGGCACTCCGGGAGTGACTGAAGTGAAAATCCGCTGTCAAATCTCAAATCTGACAGCGATATTTGACAGCGTTTCACTGATCGCTATCGCCAGCGAACTAGGTGTGTTCGGGCCATTAGATGGAAACTATAATGTGACAGCTATCTCTTCCCTTTCTCTTGAACAATCTTTCGCTGTATAACGTTGTGATCTCATGTAAAAACTCAAAATTAAATAAATTACAGTCCATAATCATTACAAAAACACGCCTTTTTATTACAAAATTTCAGTTTAGCTCTAGTAGATTAAAAATAAAATTATATAGATTTTGTTCACAAACTCTTGTCTTACGCTTACTTATCGTGCCACATTATTGAAAAATGAACCTACACGTATAAAATAGAAATGTTTATTGACGTATCTTGAAAATGTAACTCCTTTGTTGTCAACTGTACGCGCTGCGCATCAATCTGAAAAACTTTTCCAATATCAACTTAAATTTTGATTGAACGAGTTTCTGAGACGCACTCGTCTGGGGATCCTGTGGGAGTCACCAACTTGTAACCAAACATTACCCCATTACCCCTTGAGATAGCATAGATTTGCCTTGGCAGATAGCAAAAGACTAGAATAACGCTATTCGTCGAATAAAATTGGCAATCTTTGACAAGCCTAAATAAGAGTTGGATTTATTTTTATCCGACGGACAAAAAACAAAAAAAAATAGATAAATAAATTTCTCCATTAGATAAAAAATAATTGACGAATAGCATAACTCTGTAGATGAAAAGATAAACCATAATTTTAATATATGAACAATATATTATAAAGAGTAAGTTGAGAATTTTTTTATTTTCCAACTAGTTAAATAATTATTTTACTTCATGTAGCTTGTAATTTAGCCGTGTTTGGCCATTTCCTTTATGTTAATAGTTACTTGAAACCCGACATGCTTGATTCATTGCACATTGTCACCATGTTTTTATGTTATTTACTGCTTCATTAAATTTGTGAAGTGTTTCGTGGCATAAACCGCTAGGCACCTAATAACGAAGTGTTAAATTAAGTTTAATTTATTCAAGAAAATCACAAGGATAATAATTTAAAACGTTAAAGAAAGTTGATGAGGCTATGTGATGGTTTTAGTTTTAAGCTTTAAGCTTTTAACCTTAGTTTTAAGCTTTTAACCATCAACTTTTTTCATCATCAATTAAAGGTGAATTTCATGAACATAATCGACAATTAAAATATTTTACAGTTGTTTAAACTAAAATATGAGTTTTATACAACTGTTAAATATTTTAAAAATTTCTAGAAAATTTTAATGCTACTTGAACCTTTTTTATGTACGAAAAGTTAAGCTTGATTAAAAATCAAGCAATTCACTAAGTACAAAAAAATACTACTGCTTATATTAATACGTCAAACAGCCAATAATTCAGACATAGAAATCCCTCCCGATTCTTGGTAGTACTAAAATATCTTAGGGAAATATGAAAAATAACCAGAATGCTGATATAATTCTTTTTCGGAGATGACTCTGATCTTGACCGACAAGGAAGCGAGGTGGCAGAACCAAAACTCACCGGCTATGCGGTGGTGGCACAGTAACTACGGTACAGTAGGAATAAACCTCTCACGTTTTCCATAAATCCATAAAGAAATGCGCGGTATGTATAGTGGCGGTATGAAAATGTGCGTCGATTTTCAACTTGATTTGTTCAACGTATCACGATCACTTTTTTTTTTTTAATACCATTAGCTGGTGGAACAAGCATAAATATGGCCCCCTTTAGTACCTTTTGAAGCTGAATAGAAAAAATACACAGTTATGTTAACAGTTATGTTTTTGTATGGAAAATGTGTGAACCTGGACGTGTGTCACCAGCGCCAAAATCACTCTGGCAAGGGAGTTATGGCAGCCTAAATTATTAATATTATAAAAAAATAACTTTTTAATCAGTGTTATTGCGGTTAACGCCGCGGGCGCAGCTAGTATAATATATACGAAATTTTGGATGGATGTTTGTTACTCAATAACGCCAGAACGGCTGAACGGATCTGGATGAAATTTGACACAGAGATAGATAATAGTCTAAAATAGTACATAGGCTACTTTTTATCCCGGAAAAATGCATAGTTTCTATGGGATAGCATATAGGAACCTTCTTTTTATAACGCTTTTATTAGCTTCACCTGTACAGTGTGATGTATGTACATATTACAACATAAATGTTTGTTCTCTGTCTGGGTGTTGTATTGTATTCTAAGTATGTATTTACAAAAAAAAAAGTATATAAGTATTATATCAGCTATCTGGTTCCCATAACACAAGCTCTGCTTAATTTGGGGCTAGATAGTGTTGTGTGAATTGTCCAAAAATATTTATTTATTTATTATTATTATTTATTATGTATGTATGTAACCGACCCCTTTGAGCTCGATTTTGTCCTACTTTGAACGATCAGATTTGATTCAAACTTTGCACACCTGTCAAAGGTCGATGACAACGCAATAATATGAAAAAAAAATGAAAAAAAAAAAAAAAAATTATAGATTAAAAAACTAAAAAAAAACGCTTTTATAACTAATTAAACTATAAAGTTAAAATAAAACTGTAATAATCAATTGAAAAAATTATATTATTGTACAAAAAGCGTGGGGGGCTTGATTTTGATTCTTGTAAATATTTTATCAATAGTTTATTATATCTGAAGTTATTATAAAAAGCACCCCACGCTTTTTTGTACAATAATATAAATTTTTCAATTGATTATTACAGTTTTATTTTTAACTTTTTAGTTCAATTAGTTATAAAAACGTTTTTTTTTAGTTTTTTAAACTATAATTTATTAAAAGGGTATTTCCGCCATCCAGTTGCTATAGGGGATGAACTTGTCATAGACATAAAAGAAAAGTACATACTTTTTAATAGCGGGTAACATCGCGGGTCGTAGCTGGTTATGTAAAAAACGTACCGAATTTACTGTAAAATTTTCTGCATTGTCATCGAGGTCTGCTGTGACGTAAAGTCGTAGACAGCAAGATTTTGCATTGTAAATTCGAATCGGGCGGCGAATGGAAAATATGCTGGCGAGCTCGAATCTGTAGGTACTCGAAAGCAGGTTCTAATGGAGAGAATATTGAAAACCTATGCGGAAATTACATATTCAACTGCTTTTCAACGTGTTTTCACAGTTGCCATGTTGAAAATATAAGAGTTATCAGGAACTCTGATATTTGCATGTTGTATAGCTAAACTTTTTTACATTTCTCATAACATTAATTTACACTTACAAAAAATATTTACAAAATACACAAAATACACAAGAAATAGTTGAGCTGTCTGCAAGACGTTACAAAAGATCTAGAGATCGCTCAACTAATCCAAATCTGTACTAGACGGAATCGTCTCCAAGACACTGGCGGCAAAAAAATTTAGTTTTTTAAGCTAATGTAGATATTCTGGCATTAAAAACATTGATTTGTGAAAATCTCTGCGAGGAAGACCCTTCTTCTCTTGGCTACGTGCAAAATAGCTGCGGGTTTTTTCGATGCACTACCATTGGTATAAAAAGAACCCTATTGGCATGAAGAGAAGACTTATATGAACTAAAAAAAAACATTAAAAATAAAAAAAATTAAGTAGAGTTTATAATGATTGTAATATTTTTTTGAAGTGAAAACTTCTTTAGCGGCGTTGAGCACTTTTTCTGTAATGGGTATAAAATCTTAAACTCGCGTCAGCGCGTCAGGACACGTGACCTGATCGAAAAAGCGTAAGACGGATGGAGAGTAGACAGCTATCCCCTCTCTACGGCGCGGCGAAAATGTATGCCTGGGCCTACTGTTTCGTTTAGGCAGCGCAGGGCGCTTGCGCGAATGTTCGTGTATGTTACAGCGTGCCAAATAACAAACAAGCCCCCCCTAACCATTCCAAAATATCAAACATGCTCAACGTTAATAATCAAGTTTTCACTTCTGCCGGCACTCCCGGAGTGCAACCCGTATTTTTTTTTTTTACTTTACTTCATATTTTTTATTGAGTAAATAATTACGAAATGTTTCGTAGGTCTGATGTGTATTTTTAAAATTCTAAAACCCCCGTTCACAAGCACCTGCATCCTGTTAAACTCATTTTCCTTTTACACGTCACTATAACAACGCCAATTTACATAACAATATATCATCGAAAATATGACTACACGAGGTTTTCCAAAGCTGACTTTAAAAATCCGAAGCACGTTTAGAAAAATAACCGCCCCGTCCGAACAATAGGGCAGACTGCTTTATTCCAGTTTCAGAATAAACCGCCTAAAAATTCACTTCTGAAAATTCAATTCATAAATTTCTTTCACGGCTCCTGTCAGTTTGTCGACACAAAAACCTGGAATGGCCGGGTCTACACGCTTAAAAAAGAAACTTGAATGATTGAAGATCTTTATCGAGGTGAAAACGACTGCAGAACGAGGTAAATTTAATGTGAATAGAAACAGCGCGTATAAAACCACTAGCTTTAATTGTGAGAGTTATCTGGTTTTTAAAACATTTTAAACCCTTTCCGCTCGATGTGTGCTTCAAACGTTATTCAAATTCAAACAAACTGGAAACCTTTTAACAAATCGATAGGATAACCGGCAAAGCAAAAACACTAGAAACCACTCATGGACTCGCAGTAGCCGACCACGGAATTATTGCCTTTTTAAATTCACGCACGCTTAAATATTCAGAATAGTCTTTTATGGAAAATATTTGGAGCGAACTTCAGACCGCGCTTTCATAATACGGCTTTTTTCTAATTTAACGCGTGGTGCAACTACATGATTCTTTGATTCAGCTCATAATAGAACTGAAATGAAATACCTAGGTTGTCGAAAAACATTGCTTTCATACGTTTTATTATCCACACAAAACGTGTAAAACTTTTTTATAGCTGATTCATATTCAGAATAATTATTCATTTCTATCAGATGGAGAATCAGAAATGAGGATATCCGTAGAAGAACCAAGGTCAACGATATAGCTCTTAGAATTAGTAAGTTGTAGTGGCAATGGGCAGGTCATATAGCTCGAAAAACCGACAACCGTTGGGGAATAAAGGTTCTCGAATGGCGACCACGAACCGGAAGATGAAACGTAGGGCGCCCACCCACCAGATGGACTGACGACATCGTTAACGATGTCGTCAGTCTTTTTTCCCGCGATCTTAAGATCGCGGGAAGTCGGTGGATGGAAATAGGCCTATGTCCAGCAGTGGACTTCTCAGGCTGATGATGATGATTATCAGATGGATGAGAGTAGCCTAAGATTGTGGTGAATGGCAAGAGCAAAGAGAGGCTTATGCCCAGCATTGGGTTAAGTCGGGCTTCGGATTATGATGATGATGATGTATTAGAAGAATTGCTTTTAATCTTATTAGTTTGGCATGAAAAAAGAAAAGTAATCGGCTAGTGGACATGTTATGGAGAGAGAAGAATATCATGTGACGAAAACAGTGTTGCATGATGAATGTAAATGGATATACTTAAAGGTAGGCCTAAGAAAAGATGGATGGTGTGAGAGATGATATGTCCAAGAAAGAAGTGAGTACTGGGATGGCGAGTGATAGGAGAGAATGGATGAAAAAATTGTTTGGCAAAATTGCAAAATATTTTTTTTGCCATTTTCAATGTCTGCCCGCGACCACGGCTATTGCAACATAGCCGAAACGTCGGGAGAATAAATAAAATAAGGTAGGTAATATACGCGATAAATAACCGTGTAAAAGTTTAAATATATAAGAATAGTTTCGCATCAAAAAAACATAATTATATGATCAAAATACGCTATTATTGGTGTTGATGCAAAAAATGTGCATTACGCAAATTATTTTTTTTATTACAAGACCTTTTGACACCCATATCCCTCTAAGCCCATATCACATAATACTATCTATATTTTGCCCATACAAAGTCAACAAAAATGTTTTTCAGCAGCATAATAAAAGCTTTTTAACATTCAAATATATTATTCAATTCAATTTGAATGTGAATAATATGGAAATTGATGTAACTAATCCATCGTAGTGATGATGCTGGGTGCTTTTAGGGTGAAAGATCTTTCAGCGATCTCTTTTTGCGTGTTTCTGTTTGTAATGGTTTGTTTATTATAGAATTTCCTTATTTTTTGCTAAAATACAAATGGAATTCAAAGTAAAAAAGCAGCCAAATGCAAGGCGGACTCGCCCATGAAGGGTTCCGTAGCTTTTTCATCAAACCCGTTTTGAGTATTTATGGATAGTTCTTTATAAATGATATTGAGGTTTCTAATATAGTTTTTTTCTAAACTGAATAGTTTGCGCGAGAGACACTTCCAAAGTGGTAAAATGTGTGTGTGTGTGTGTCCCCCTCTAACTTCTAAAATAAGAGAATGATAAAACTGAAAAAAATATATGATGAACAAACTATGCAACAAACTATGCAAACTTCTAACGATATTTGGTTTGAACGAGATCTAGCGAGTAGTTTTTTTTTATACGTCATAAATCATAAACTTATATATTTATCTTTCGACGAACTACAAGAACTTTTATATTACGTTACTTGTTGCTACGGAACCCTTCATGGGCGAGTCCGCCTTGCATTTGGCTGCTTTTTTACTTTGAATTCCATTTGTATTTTAGCAAAAAATAAGGAAATTCTATAATAAACAAACCATTACAAACAGAAACACGCAAAAAGAGATCGCTGAAAGATTTTTCACCCTAAAAGCACCCAGCATCATCACTACGATGGATTAGTTACATCAATTTCCATATTATTCACATTCAAATTGAATTGAATAATATATTTGAATGTTAAAAAGCTTTTATTATGCTGCTGAAAAACATTTTTGTTGACTTTGTATGGGCAAAATATAGATAGTATTATGTGATATGGGCTTAGAGGGATATGGGTGTCAAAAGGTCTTATAATAAAAAAAATAATTTGCGTAATGCACATTTTTTGCATCAACACCAATAATAGCGTATTTTGATCATATAATTATGTTTTTTTGATGCGAAACTATTCTTATATATTTAAACTTTTACACGGTTATTTATCGCGTATATTACCTACCTTATTTTATTTATTCTCCCGACGTTTCGGCTATGTTGCAATAGCCGTGGTCGCGGGCAGACATTGAAAATGGCAAAAAAAATATTTTGCAATTTTGCCAAACAATTTTTTCATCCATTCTCTCCTATCACTCGCCATCCCAGTACTCACTTCTTTCTTGGACATATCATCTCTCACACCATCCATCTTTTCTTAGGCCTACCTTTAAGTATATCCATTTACATTCATCATGCAACACTGTTTTCGTCACATGATATTCTTCTCTCTCCATAACATGTCCACTAGCCGATTACTTTTCTTTTTTCATGCCAAACTAATAAGATTAAAAGCAATTCTTCTAATACATCATCATCATCATAATCCGAAGCCCGACTTAACCCAATGCTGGGCATAAGCCTCTCTTTGCTCTTGCCATTCACCACAATCTTAGGCTACTCTCATCCATCTGATAATCATCATCATCAGCCTGAGAAGTCCACTGCTGGACATAGGCCTATTTCCATCCACCGACTTCCCGCGATCTTAACGATGTCGTCAGTCCATCTGGTGGGTGGGCGCCCTACGTTTCATCTTCCGGTTCGTGGTCGCCATTCGAGAACCTTTATTCCCCAACGGTTGTCGGTTTTTCGAGCTATATGACCTGCCCATTGCCACTACAACTTACTAATTCTAAGAGCTATATCGTTGACCTTGGTTCTTCTACGGATATCCTCATTTCTGATTCTCCATCTGATAGAAATGAATAATTATTCTGAATATGAATCAGCTATAAAAAAGTTTTACACGTTTTGTGTGGATAATAAAACGTATGAAAGCAATGTTTTTCGACAACCTAGGTATTTCATTTCAGTTCTATTATGAGCTGAATCAAAGAATCATGTAGTTGCACCACGCGTTAAATTAGAAAAAAGCCGTATTATGAAAGCGCGGTCTGAAGTTCGCTCCAAATATTTTCCATAAAAGACTATTCTGAATATTTAAGCGTGCGTGAATTTAAAAAGGCAATAATTCCGTGGTCGGCTACTGCGAGTCCATGAGTGGTTTCTAGTGTTTTTGCTTTGCCGGTTATCCTATCGATTTGTTAAAAGGTTTCCAGTTTGTTTGAATTTGAATAACGTTTGAAGCACACATCGAGCGGAAAGGGTTTAAAATGTTTTAAAAACCAGATAACTCTCACAATTAAAGCTAGTGGTTTTATACGCGCTGTTTCTATTCACATTAAATTTACCTCGTTCTGCAGTCGTTTTCACCTCGATAAAGATCTTCAATCATTCAAGTTTCTTTTTTAAGCGTGTAGACCCGGCCATTCCAGGTTTTTGTGTCGACAAACTGACAGGAGCCGTGAAAGAAATTTATGAATTGAATTTTCAGAAGTGAATTTTTAGGCGGTTTATTCTGAAACTGGAATAAAGCAGTCTGCCCTATTGTTCGGACGGGGCGGTTATTTTTCGAAACGTGCTTCGGATTTTTAAAGTCTGCTTTGGAAAACCTCGTGTAGTCATATTTTCGATGATATATTGTTATGTAAATTGGCGTTGTTATAGTGACGTGTAAAAGGAAAATGAGTTTAACAGGATGCAGGTGCTTGTGAACGGGGGTTTTAGAATTTTAAAAATACACATCAGACCTACGAAACATTTCGTAATTATTTACTCAATAAAAAATATGAAGTAAAGTAAAAAAAAAAAATACGGGTTGCACTCCGGGAGTGCCGGCAGAAGTGAAAACTTGATTAATAACGTTGAGCATGTTTGATATTTTGGAATGGTTAGGGGGGGCTTGTTTGTTATTTGGCACGCTGTAACATACACGAACATTCGCGCAAGCGCCCTGCGCTGCCTAAACGAAACAGTAGGCCCAGGCATACATTTTCGCCGCGCCGTAGAGAGGGGATAGCTGTCTACTCTCCATCCGTCTTACGCTTTTTCGATCAGGTCACGTGTCCTGACGCGCTGACGCGAGTTTAAGATTTTATACCCATTACAGAAAAAGTGCTCAACGCCGCTAAAGAAGTTTTCACTTCAAAAAAATTTGGGTTTTAGTTCAGTATGGGGACCCCCAAAATTTATGTTTTTTGTTCTATTTTTATGTAATAATCGGAATACATCTACTTACCAAGTTTCATCAGTACTTACAGTTTCGGAAAAAAGTGGCTTTGACTTACGGACGGACGGACAGACAGACATGACGAATCTATAAGGGTTCCTTTTTTGCCATTTGGCTACGGAAAAAAAATAATGGAAAGATATTAGCAATTTCATTTCATAATTTTATTTGAGTAATTTAAAAGTCTTTGTCAGGAAATTCCATAGCTAAGTAAATTTAAGTAGTATTAAAACATTCTTACTTCAATATAATCTAATCTTATTATTCTAAAAAGATTGCTCGTCGCATAAAAGATCGTGAAAATTCCTGAAAGTCCCAAAGAAACCCTGAGGGCTTTTACTTGGAAATTGTATATGAATTAGGTACCACTTTGATGGTCGCTTGTACGATACGCGCTATGCTACAAAAGATAACATTTGTGTTAAACATCATACAAACCAAACATAAATGAACTAGAACAAATATCAAAATCAAAGTCAAAAATGTATTTATCCAAAAGTCTCACAAGGATCACTTTGAAACTTAGACAATTTATGGTCTAAGCTTTGAAACGTCGCGTCGAGTCTAGGTGCCAATTCCACGCGACCAAGCCTAGAAGAACTGGCAACGAACTACGGCTTGGTTACTACCGTTTTTTTGTATGATCCTTTTACAAATCATAAATAATAATTATAGCAGTGAAGTTCCAGTGCCTAATCTATGTAAGTTAACTTAATATAGATTTCCGCCTGCAGTGAAATAACACTCATTAGACGCAACAAAAATACCACAAAAACAAACATAACAAGAAGACGAAGAGTTAGAAGAGTTTCATATGCCTACATAATATATATCTATGTTGTCTTTATTAAGTCTAGGACAGCCAATAATAAGCATCTCTGAGGCCCAGATTCATAGACCGAACTTTGACTTTACTTTGATGGAAAGTTCAACTTTCAACCAAAAATATATTTCATAGCAATGCTCTTCTATATAGTAAGGCTCTTCTTTATTCAAAGGTTGAAGGTAAACTCGATAAACAAAGCTTACTTTGCGAAGACTCCTTTGCTGTAAAGCAAAGTCACGTCTATGAATCTCGGCCTGAATCTAAATACATGTAACACCTACAATCCTACAAATTCAAATATTCAGTAGCATCGCAAGAATCACTGAAACGTCGTCTAGTTGCCAGTTCCACGCGACCAAGCCTAGAAGAACAGGCAACAAACTACGGCTTGGTACAGATATCAAAACAATTTTTTGCTCTGCTCTGAAAGTGTGTTTTTGCTGTTTAATTTCTGACTGGAAAAGCCATTTTTATCCGCTAGAGGATAAAGTAAATTTGAATTTAGAATATCGTGTTATATAAGTTTGTGAATACACAACCTATTTACTTCTACCTCCATGGTGCCGAACTTATCATACAACGTTTTTTTTTTGTTAAAAACTCGCACTCGTAACCTTCTTGGTGTATTTGTGAATTCAAAACACCATTAAACCTATTTACTTCTACCGGCATGGTGCCGAATTTATCATACAACCTTTTTAAATTTGTTAATAACTCATACTCGGAACCTTCTTGGTGTGTTACTTTTAGTCGCGCCATGTTCTTTTTTGCATTTAGTCATTTCCTCGCTGAGGTGGGATGAAAAGTTACGTGTTGCACTCGAGTGCAAAGATTTTTCACTTTGTGCTCTTTTGATTCCTTCGCCAACGCTTAGGATTCTAACTTTTAAACCACTCGCTACGCTCGTGGTTAAACTTTAGAATCCTGCGCTTGCTCAGTCATCAAAATTGAGCACGCGGTTAAAAAGCAGCTATGCACTCTTGTATAACAAATAACTATTATTAGCTACTTGTTGGTTGGTTGGTTATATAAAGAAGGTTACAACAACAATTATAATTTAGTGAAATACTAAGTATAGCTACTTGTTTACTATTCAGAACTGTAGGCGTTCACACAGATACAAAACTAGAGCCAGAGACAGAGCCAGACAGAGCTTGTTGTAGTCATTCTGTTTATTTCTTCTTTGTGTACAATAAATACTCGTAGTTATTCTCTATTATATCAAGCTGAAAATAAGCTGAAACTACTGTATATATTTCATAAACCAGTCTCATTGAAGTTCCGTGCACAATAGGCCACGGACAAAGGATACCTAACGTACCTAAGTACGTATTGTGTACCGCCGATCCTTTCACAGTGTACTAGACCTATATAGTACGTACTTTAGGTACAAGTACCTACATCTGATTATATTCTTATTCTAGGTACGGAGGGCTTATTCTAAGTTTCTTGGCTTACCACAAACTCTGTCTGGCTCTGTCTCTGACTCTGTGTGAGCGCTGTCTAAATAAATATTGTAATAATAAAATATTAAATAAATAAATAATAAATATTGTGGACAATTCACACAACACTACCCAGCCCCAAACTAAGCAGAGCTTGTAATATGGGAACCGGATAGCTGATATAATACTTGAATACATTTTTTTTTTTTTTGTAAATACATACTTAGAATACAATATAACACCCAGACAGAGAACAAACATTTATGTTAACCACACAAATATTTGTTCTCGATGGGGATCGAACCCACGACCTACGGCGCAGAAGGCAGAGCTACTACCAACTGAGCTAGAGGCCAGTCGAAATAAATCATACTTCGAAACGTCACACACACAGTATAATATACTGGTGACCACTCACACAGACTCAAAACCAGAGCCAGAGACAGAGCCAGACAGAGTTTGTGGTTGTCCTACAGAGGGCTTATTCTAAATTTTCAACATCACCTAATGTAAACGTATTCGTTTAACGTTATTGACCCTGATTTTGTATGGAGAATCGACGAGCGCCCCTGGCGGGATGGCGAGAACTAATGTAAATCATAGATTAATATTTTTTTTTATAATAAATGCATTTAAATGAACAATGATTTGTTTATAATTGTTTGTTTCTTAATAAATAAATTATTATTATTAATATAATAATCATAATTTGTAGTACAGTACATAATATTTAAATTAACGCAACAAATACAGATTTAGTAGGTAGGCAGTTTATTTGTATTTCATAATAGTTTGGTGTGTCATGGCCTTTACTCCAAGGTACTTCATAGTAAGCCGTTGTAGGCCATTCCATCTAAACTGCCTTCAGCTACAGGTTATATATTAATTTGGGCTATTCATTAATGAAGAGGCCGTGAGCCTTGAAAATTTAACTTTATAATTTTCATCGTGAACTAAGCATAGTAAATACACCTACTGAGCACTTAAATAATAATTATTATTTATTAAATTAATTAAATTTTTAAAAAATAAATTATTTAGACGTTATTTTGTTTTCTTACTAGAATAAAAGAAATGAATCTGAATCTGAAATATGACGATTTATTTAGTCACAGCTCTCACACAGACTCAAAACCAGAGCCAGAGACGGAGCCAGACAGAGCTTGTGGTAGCTATTGTTCATAGACCTTTGCGTTTAAAAACATAGCTCTCTACAAATTTACTACTCTGGGATCCCGATCCAATGGAACGTTTAATTAAGTCCGTTTTTGACCTTTTTTCTTCGCTTGTAACAATAATTAGAAGTTTCCCCACTTCTTTGATCTAATTTTCAATGTATTTAAACACGGGGTTATTAAACGCGCTGAAAGATGAAAAGGTACACAGTTGTTTGAGTTTTCCTTCGGCTGAAAAATATTTAAAATTCTAACTGAACTCTTTTTTATTTTTAGAGCTTAGTAATAACGAAGTAATTATTGATTACGCGATGGGAATAACCTTTTTGGGATAGGTATAACGGCCAGCAAAGCCATTTTAATACAACTAGATCATGGAACAAGCATGTGGCCCACCTGATGTTAAGTGGACACCATCGCCTTTAACAAAGCATTGCCTCACAGGTCACGCACGTCAGGAACGTGCCCTACTATGCACTGTCCTAAGAAGCTGTGAGGCGCTGAAATTAAATAATGAGTTTTAATATAATGTGCCTATCATTAATCATTAATATAATTATTTATCAAAGATTTACCTATTATTTAAATATAATAGCTAAAACTAAAATGTTGTTGCACTAAAATAGCAACCGTTAATTAGTACCATTCAAGATTGCAAAATAATCAATAAAAAATGTAGGTTAAACCAAACTATTTAAAACTAGTACAATCAATCTTACTAAGATGATGTTCTCTTCAATTACTCAGTACTTATGCACTAATTACTTAGTTCAGATTTAATGGACAGACTAATACCAAATAATCAATCAATTTGCGCAATTTGACTTTAATTAATATTGCTAGTGTACAGTCGACACGAAAATTGACATTGAAATTGTTTGTTCTGTCTTTCTGGGTGTTGTATTGTACATACATACATACATAAAATCACGCCTTATGTTCCATGGGGGTAGGCAGAGATCACGGATTTCCACTTCTACTGCGACGATCCTGACACACCTCTTTCGCTTCATTCACTCTCATAACATTCTTCATACATGCTCGTTGGTTTAGGGTACTCCTAACCTGGCCTTTCTCTAAAACGTCTGCGATCTGATCGAGATACATGCGCCTAGGTCTTCCCTTTCAGCAGTTCCATTCACACTCGCCTGATGCAATTGTTTTGTTAATCTCCTTTCATCCATTCTCTCATTTCTGTTGTATTGTATTCTAATATTATAGATAAATAAATATTATAGACAAACCACACAACACTATTTAGCCCCAAAATAAGCAGAGCCTCTATGGGAACCAGATAGGTGATATAATACTTATATCCCTTTTTTTTAATACTCAAGACCATTTCCAATTACCTATTTCAAGCAAAAAAAGAAATTCTATTCCTACTGTAAAATGTCCCCGTTACCTACCACTACTTGTAATTAGAGGTACCTCTGAATATATGAAATGAAATGAACATACGTAATAAATTATATCCGTTGCAAGAAACAATGAAGTTAAAATGTTTGACGTGTCGGTGTATCTAATAGCCCCTTCCCACGGTATGTGATATCACGTACGGAGGGGCGGATCAGCTCGCACGACACACCATGGGAATGGTGTCGTGCGCCGAGGTGCGTGGTAGCACAGGAGCCCTATCTGTGTGCGTTGCCGTGCGTCGTCGTGCGCGGTGCGTGATGATCTGCAGAACCACGCGCCGTAGGAAGGCAGCATAAGAGGAGACATTTTTCGCAACGTTTTTTAATAGTTTTTTTTCTTTATTTGCATGTTTTTTTAAACAGCCATATTGTTCGCCGGTTATGTTAATAGGACATCCCTACTGCGACCGGGCGACGAGACACATCACTAGGCGGGAGAAAAAAAAGATTGCGTTGTAATGCTTAGATGATTGTTTGCCGTGGCTTAAAGATAAACAGATAAAAACAAAAGATAATGTTAAAGATAAACAAATCTAGTTTTATTCAATGGATAGTTTATCGCCTAGTACTAATAGGAAGCCGGATAAAACGGAACAAAAGGTTCAAAAGTTTACCAACATTAACGTTGTATCGTTCAAAGTTGCCTTTTGTTGCAGTGCAAGCCAATTTGGAGGCGCCTCGTGTTGCCAATAATTTGAAAGCGGGAGTGAAACCGCACTACGTACTTCGTTAACACCTGAGCGACAAACTTTGACGGTTCGGCGGCCAAACAACATTGTGAAGGAAACACATAATATATAGTCAACATGATAGCATTTCCCTTCACCAATAAAGAATTGAGTGACATAATGAGCAATGCTTTTAAAGAAAGAAAGAGAAAGAAAATACATTTTCATCCCACCAGCTCGAAAAGTGTGTTTTTGCTGTTCAATATCTGACTGCAAAAGCCGTTTTTATCCGCTAGAGGATAAAGTAAATTTGAATTTGGAATATCGTGTTCACTAAGTTTGTGAATACACAACCTATTTACTTCTGGAGATAGATGGTGCCGAATTTATCATACAAACTTTTTTAATTTGTTAAAAACTCGCACTCGTAACCTTCTTGGTGTATTTGTGAATTCAAAACATCATTAAACCTATTTACTTCCACCTACATGGTGCCGAATTTATCATGCAACCTTTTTAAATTTTTTAAAAACTCATACTCGGAACCTTCTTGGTGTGTGAATTTTAGTCGCGCCATGTTCTTTTTTGCATTTAGTCATTTCCTCGCTGAGGTGGGATGAAAAGTTACGTGTTGCACTCGAGTGCAAAGATTTTTCACCTTGTGCTCTTTTGATTCCTTCGCCAACGCTTAGGATTCAAACTTTTAAACCACTCGCTACGCTCGTGGTTAAATATTAGAATCCTTCGCTTGCTCTGTCATCAAAATTGAGCACGCGGTTAAAAAGCAGCTTTGCACTCTTGTATAACAAATAACTATTATTTGACATACATACATAGGAGGTCTAAGTCTTACTTAAGTCCTTCTTATAGTGTTACTGGTTCTTTTTTAACCAAGTGTGGTGTAAGGTTTTTAAGTGCGCTTCAATAAAGCACCTTTCGTGCACTAAAAAAAATGTTTTTTTTCTACTGAAGCAAGAGGTAAGATAAGATTTCGGTGTGTGAAATGTCCACCAATCAAATTATTTATCTCTATATTTATTTATTGTGATGACAGATTGATTGTGTCTACAAACAATAAAGTTGCCTTTGATTATCCGACTTCAAATAAAAAAGGAAGGTTCTTGATTCAGTTGGATTTTTTTATCGCATGACATCGTCATTTATGAGCTGAATTGAATTATTTTTGTATCAGAATGGTCCAGATTGGGCCTATAAAAATTTCTTCAAAATTGGTTTAGCAGTTTGGCCTTAAAGTTGGTTCCTCAAAATTTTTATACTTCACTTGTTTTAGAACATAAATTCTAAAAAGAATGAGTTGAGTATTTTAAGATTCAAAATTTGATAAAAACAACGAATTTTTTCTTACTAGCTTCCAAAAAGAAGGAGAATCGCCGCTGCTAGACAAATATCTGGTTTGCTCACGATGTTTTTCTTCACCGAGTCAAAGGAAACTTGTTAAAAGTTCATAGTTGCTTCAACTAAAATTGCCATCTGCGGATTGCTTTAGAGATAATGGTGGTCTTCGAAATCACAAGCTAAGTAGGACCTTTTGTTACCAAATTACATTTCTTTGCAAAAATCTCGTAGTTTTTCTGCATTTTCTACCTCTATTAGTGTAAGACAACACGGGCTTTTACTAATTGTTTCGTAATTACTGAGAGTGAAAACAGAGGGGGATTCAGTTTACAATCTGTAGTGGGAAAAAAGTGGAACAAAAAGTGGCACTTCGGAAAGTTCTATAAAATTACTTTTTTTCTTCTACGTGTCTTTTTATAATTATAACTATCTGATGGACAAGCACATGGCCTCCCTGACGTTAAGTGGTAACTATCGCCTATAACAACAAATTGCCTCGTAGGTCACGCACGTCAGGAATGTGCTCTACGACGCACTGCCCCGTGTCCATCAACTTGAGGCATACAGATGCTTAGCCTCACGTGTCAGTAATTTCACCAGCGCCGACACCCTTTTTAACAGTTTTTAACCCACCCTCTAGACATAGCAATACTGCTTCGCGGCAGGAAAAAACACGCACGGAGTATTACACTTCTCAAAAACCAAAGTCTGAGTCCGTCCCTAGTACCAGGCCTCTGCTAGGTGTAATCAGTGTAGTGTGTCACACGGTACACTAATTTGTTCTTAATTGACACTTTTTGTTTTCGTACAGAACAGAGCACGTTTGCTTTAAGGTGGTTGGTTGTGGTCCACTAGACCGCTAATAGATGGCGTAGGTGTCGTAATTTGGTGATTTTATTGAATTAAAAAATAACTGGTATATAATTTTAGTTTTTTTTAGTAGTATTTTAGTATACTTCATATTATATAGTGAGTTATTTACTAACTAGCCGCGCCCGCGGCTACGTCTGCCCCGTTTCCTCTACGTCCAGTTCCCGTTACTTTTTCGGGATAAAAAGGTCCGTTTCCTGGTTTTAAGCTAGGTACCTCGCTATCAGTTTTCAGCCAAATCGGTTCAGCCGTTGTTGAGTTATAATAATTTAAGTTTAAAAAACTTGAGAAACCGACTTCATTGTCAAACGGCTAAACCGATTTTAATCAAATTTGTTTGGGACAATCTGGACGTAAGAATAACCTTCCAAATAAAAAAATAATTTTCTAAATCGGTTCATAAATGACGGAGGCATGCAGTTACAAACATTAAAAAAAATATTTAAAAAAAAATGGCAACACCGATTTTAATAAAATTAAAATGGGACCAATCTGAAAGCAGTACCTTTCAGATAAAAAAATAATTTTTCAAATCGGCTCACAAATGACGAAGTTATGCGGTAACAAACATTAAAAAAAAAAAAAAAAAAAAAAACATACAACCGAATTGAGAACCTCCTCCTTTTTGATTGGAAGTCGGTTAAAAAGTGTAACTGACGCGACTTTCTTTTATACAATATAGATATTGATTAAAAACAATCCATCCCACGGGAAGCATACATTTTACCGGGATAAAAAGTACCCTATGTGCTATTCCAGACTATGACTATAGACTAAGAAAAATCTTTAGTCTATGGTTATACTCATGGCTATGCGAGTCACATCAGTGGGCGTTGCCGTTGGAGCCAAACTATACAAGTGACTTGCAAGACAAATAGCGGTAAGTTCTAGATGTTTATTCACAGTGGTTGGGTAAGTTAATTAACGAGTGCCTTCAGGCTTTGGCCTTCGTCAGGGCAGGGGTCATGTCAAAACATGTGTATATACGTAACTGCCCTAAGTGTTGCCGAGAACCGTCTAAATCAAGTGTTGTGAATATTCGAACCATGCTCGCAGGATTTTGATTTAAATATGGAACAATATCCGAGATGTTTAATCAAAATTAAAATTATTGCCCTAAGTTCTACGAACCCTTTAGTGCTTCGATGTAACCAAGTTACGCAATCAGCTACGTAGAAGTATTTTGTTTCTTATTTCGTAACCGCTTTGCAGTCGTTTACTTTTTAACTTTGAAAATCGCAAGTGCCTAACAAACTACATGAGATCTGAGATTTATTTTGTATACGAGCAAGATGTGGTGAGCATTTTTATGGGCTCTTCTTACCAAAAGATAGCACGACCATACCACAGTTGAGTATTTACTCAACTGTGGTATGGTCGTGCTATATTTACCTCATAAACCTCACAAATAAGTTATCATTGAGATAATAGATATTATATACTACAAATATGTCACAGAAAAAGTTGGAAAAACCCTCGATTTCTACTGCACAGATAGTGATTAAGCTGGCCACATTTACACCATAGCGTAACACGTAAAACAAAATACAAACCCACTCATTCATAATGCCAGACACTTTTTCGCGGCTCGCTTTAAGTCTCTTGTCACTGTCACTTACACGTCAAGAAATAGAGATGGCAACAGACTTATCGATTTGCTAATCTTATATGACGGCAAGTTTATCATGCGCACTTGATGTGCGGGCAGGTTTTTCCGCAAGTAGGCCGCTGGTGGGCCCTTTTTGCGTGACCCTTGACACGTGTTGCTCGAATTTTTTTAGGTCCTACAACATGCCGGTTTCCTCACGATATTTTCCTTCACCGTTTGAGAGTACTGGCATAGTGCACATAAATTTTTCGACAGAAAAACTCATTGGTACACGAGTGGATTTGAACCCACGACCTTCGGATCGGAAGGCGGGGCCACTACCACTAGACCACCAGTGCTCTCAATCTTATATGACTGCTATGCAATATTTTGCTCAAAATCTAAAATGCTATATTTTGATTATGAGCAAAATTTTTTATACTTTAAAGTTGCGAGCCTCAAAATGGCTCAGTTCGTGCACTGTTCTTATATAAATACACTGTGTGACATGCTGGGTTCTTCAAATTGTATTTATTTAACTGAGAGATAACTGACATCGTCCAAATCAATTTTCGGCAGAAAAACTCATCAGTAGACTAGATTTGAACAATGGATCAGATGTCGAGGCCCCTACTAAACTACCAGTGCAGTAGTAGTACCAGTAGTCTAGTAGGTCTAAGGCTTCAGGCTGACGATACTTGGTTGCAGGTTGCAGGGAACAGCTAGTTATGAATATATTTATTATTGTTCAGTTTGGTGTAAATGTTTTTCCTGTTCCCGGGTATTTTCTCAAGGAGGTATTTCCTTGACATGCTTTTCCCGGCGTTATAATATAACGACGTGGGATATTAGTGGATTTATTCGGTTGCTGAACAAACTAACTCATGTTTAATACAGTACAGTCATTAATTTAGTGGTAGAGCTCTCTTTGTGAAGGGCTCGTAGGCACCACACCTTTTTCTGCCGTGAAGCAGCATCGCTGTGTTTCGGTTTGAAGGGTGTGGGTACCGGTGAAATTACTGGCATGTCCTAACATGAGGCTGAACGTCTGTATAAATAAATATTAAAAAATATTGCGAACAATCCACACAACACTATCCAGCCCCAAATTAAGCAAAGCTTGATAGCTGATATAGTACTTAAATACTTTTTTTTGGAAATACATACTCAGAATACAAATAACACCCAGACAGAGAACAAAAATCTTCACCACACAAATATTTGTTCTCGGTAGAGATCGAACTCACGCCCTCCAGCGCAGAATGCAGACCAACTAAGCTAGGAAGGCTGTCTTCACTGCAAATTTCATTTTATTTTAAACTGAGTGTAACTTGTTTACAAAACGCGCTGAAAGGATAACAAAATATGGTTGTTTCTACGAAGCTTCAGCCACAATTATTTGAATTGCCGAGATAGCAAGGTTTTTACAGTTTTCAGGAAAACAAGCTGTAAAACCAGAGCACTGACCTCACCTGTGTACTTGTTTACCCGTTGTTGTTCATCCCAAATTTTAAAATATTGTTAACACTTAAATTCTTTATCTATCTATCTATAGATCTAACACTAATAATAATCATCGTCAGCCTGAAGAAGTCCACTGCTGTACACTACAGTACATAGGCCTCCCCTATACATTTACAGGAAGAACCATTCAGAGCCCTCTCCATCCACCGACTTCCCGCGATTTTAACAATACCAAATAATGATTATTATATTAATATGTCAGCGTAGTGAATGGCAAGAGCCAAGAGAGGCCTATACAAAAAACTAAACATTAACAAAAAACAAATAATACTATTTATGTCGCTTCCCGTGATAAATTCTGTGCCAAATAGGTCCTGACTCAGCTTTCGCTTCTTAGCAGGCACACAATAAGTGTCAAAATCACAAAATGATGTTAAAACTCAGAATGAGCCAGCCCTCTGTACACTAACGTATCTACATTTTCGTAGCACCTACAGCATTATACCTCCACATAATTTGCTACGCCGTAGCTTCGTAGCGTTCATTCGTGCTACGGATCAAGAGCGATGAAGTAAACCCACAGTTAAAGCTGTGGTTAAAGTTTAACGTCTGAACAAAAGCTGGAGTTCAAATAGTTTCCGAACTGGCATATTGTGTCGAACAAGGATTACGTCAATATTAATGCAATACAGTGGAGACGCCGGATAAATGCTTAATGTGTTGAAATCGCTTGTGAGTTTATCGGCTTCCAAACAATGAAAGATTGAGATTTATGATATAATAAAACAACGGAAAACACTTTACCTGTTAAAATATTTATGGATAGCAAAAAACATAAATAAGGTATGCAATCATCTGTGACATTGTTTCAAGATTCGTTTTCTGTCCTTTTCGGAAGCCGTATAGATTTTTTATTTTAATTGCTTTTCTAGTGTTATTTTGAGTTCTGTTGGTGAGTAGTTATTTTGGTGGTATAGAATACCACCAAAATAACTCCCACTTGCGGTCTTACCACAAAGTATGAGCAGTTGAAATTAAAGTGTAATATGTATCCTGATGATTTTAATGAAAATATTTCCAATGGTTTTGAAAATAAGCGCCACCATTTCCTTCAAAGCCAATAACAGCTCATTTTTCTGTTGACTGACTTGACTATTAACTTTTTTATTTATGCAATATATCACTTGACAAAATTATCCAAATGGACAGATGCTATTAAATAAAAAGAAAAATACATTGTTTCGTAGGTCACGCACGTCAAAAACATACCTTACGATGCACTGCCATGCACTGCCTCTCCATCAACATTAGGTCATGTGTCTGTAATTTCACCGGCACCCACACTCTTCAAACCGAAATACAGCAACGCACCTTTACGGCAGAAATAGTCCGTTCTTCCCACGAGCCCTTCACAAGTTCTACTTCTACCAAAATTTGTGAGAAATAAAAAAGGTATAATACGAAGGAAATTGGCCCCGCTCTATGGCCCGATCATGCGAAGGTACTGACGTCATATCCGGTGCCACTTCGCACCGGAAGTGCGCGTATCCTCTATATCCTATTACGGGCTTTGCTGTAGAAACTTTTTGCGATAAATTGCTGTTACTTTTACAAGGGTAGAGGTAGGGGGTGGTTATATAAATCTTATCGTTCAGCTGAAAATATTCCATTACTGGATAAATAAGGTATTTTTGATACTCTTCTCAAGTGTAAGCATAGTAAATTAAAAAATCAAACAATGTAAGACAATCCACACAACACTGTCTAGCCCTAAATGAAGCAGAGCTTGTACTATGGGAACCTGATGGCTGATGTAATACTTATGCACATTTTTTTGTAAATACATTCTTGCTTCTTTCTTTACAACACCCAGACAGAGAACAAACATAAAACATACTTAGAATAAAAAAACACAGCATAAGCCAGACAGAGAACAAACATTTGTGTTCATCACACAAATATTTATTCTCGGTGGGGATCGAACCCGCGCAGAAGGCTCCTACCATCTGAGCTGAGAGGCCAGTCAATAGTCATGTAAGTATGAGTCTTTACTCACATCCTTACGCACATCTATGCATCTACGTATCTGCTCCATCAGCTAGTCATCATTCATCATCATCATTATCAGCTTGAAGAAGTCCACTGCTGGAGATAGGCCTCCCCTAAACATTTCCAGGAAGAACGATTCTGAGCCCTTTCCATCCATCGACTTCCCGCGACCTTAACAATGTCGTCGGTCCATCTGGTGGGTGGGTGCCCTACGTTTCGTCTTCCGGTTCGTGATCGCCTTTCGAGAACCTTTATTCCCCAACAATTTTTTTAGTACATGATTCCAAAATAATAAATATGTAGATAGACGAAGATGAATAGATATTTGATGATACCTGCTGCGATCAGGAATCTCATAACGCGATGACATTGTGATTTATACCGCATGATATTGTACAGGCGGATGACACACGACGCCGCTCGTCGCAGCGGTGTGCGGAGCGGCAAAGGACAAAATATACTTATTTTATTTTATTTTATTCGGAAAACAAACAGTACTACAAACTAGGCAATAACAACATAAATATCTGATTACCAATTAAATGTTTTCGCATATATAAACGACTAAGCATATCTGTTGCCTTTTAGTTTTTCGAAAATTTTTTTATGAAACTAGCTTATGGAACAAGCATATGGCCCACCTGATGTTGAGTGGAAACCATCGCCTATAACAATACACTGCCTTGCGTCCATCAACTTTGGGCATACAGGTGTTCAGTCTCACCTAAGTCAACCAGTAATTTCACCGACACCCACACCCTTCAAACCGAAACACAGCGATGCTGCTTCACGGCAGAAATAGGCATGGTCGTAGTACTTCTCCGGACGAGCCCTTTATATAGAGCTCTACTACTATTAAACCATGTATTTAATAGTAGTGAAAATTCGCATTTAGAATGCGTGCTTACACAGCTTGACGACAAAAATAAGTAACGCGCTTGATTTAAATAAATAGACCTGAACTGACTAATATATCTCGCTTCGTAATTAAACCGTAAATGTTAGAATTTTCTAAGTTCTTTTAAACTTTGACGTGCTTTAGTTAGAACCTTATCACGTGCACACGACTTACGTGCACGCATAAACGGCACTGCTCACTCAAATTCGATGATTGCATTCATTCTATGTTTAAGGCGAGTCTAAAAAAAACAATAACTGCGATCTTGATACATAGGGTTGTGTAAATTGTGCACAAAATTTATTGATTTTTAATGATGTTGGCATTAAAAGTAATAAGCCTACGAGATTGTCAAAATTGACAACTTGCTATTTTCGGAGGCAATCGTTCAAAAAGCAAACTCTAAAAAGAGATTATTTTTCATAATGCACTAGGTCTATGCACGCTTGTAAGATATTGCGGTAAATAAGGAAGATTACAAAAATACTAAATTCACTTTATAGACAAGTACGTTGTACAAAAATGTTCAATAGTGGTAGATTTTTTATAGTGGTGAATACCAAAAGGCGCCGCATGGTAAGTGAGCGTGAGCCTGAGCCTGTGAGTGACTGACACAAATAAGTGTCAGTGTCATGCTAATTGACAGCGTTAGTTGTCAAAATTACATTTCTACTACTTCCCGTCATGTCGGTCCGCCATGTTTTTGGGACGTTGTATTGCTATCGTTGGTCAAGAAAATCTCTTATTTTATTTTATTTTATTTTATTTATTAACAAAATCCACAGCTCTTAAGGTTTAAATAACATATCTTACAATATAACTTACAGCCAATAATGGATTTACATTTTTCGTGCAAAACAGATATGAGAACTCTTGTACAAGTAAATAAAGTAAAGATAAGAAAAATAACAATTTAGACTGAATACAATATTACTAAGCTGTATCTATGATTGGTGTACACAAACGCGGGCTCTATAGCTTCATGAAACATCTCATTTCCTTGAAACTTTTAATATATAGATACCTAAACATTTGGCTGCCATCACACCTGATGGAAAGTGAGGATGCAGCCTAGCATGCATAGCCATAATCCACCTGTTCACTCTTGTCTTTATAGTTCCTAAATTATAACGTTCCGGAAATACTGACGTCGGAAGACAGTTCCACTCATTGGCAATTTCTGCTATAAAAGTGGAGTCAAAGCGCTTTGTACGAGAATGTGGAATCTACCATGAAGGAGTTACGGTTTTTTTTTAACTACACAAGTTGTTTATTTCTCTTGTCAAGGCCAGCCAGATGCATGAGACATGGCACTTGTTCTTCACTACGGGTGCATAGTTTGTGTAACTGTCGACCGCGCGAACTGTTTCAATATAAAACGTGACTCAGCAGACTGTGTGTGGACTTACAGAAACTATATTCTGGCCTTTAGCTTTGTGTTACTTAGTAAACTGACACCGTTATATGACGGTTGCAAGACCGGTTGTTGGGCAATAAGTGGAAATAGCATATGGTCCACCGGATTTAAAGTGGTAACCATCACCTGTAACAAAGCATTGCCTCGTCAGTCACGCACGTCACGTCACGTCAGGGCACGTCAGGAACGTCCAATAACTTTAGGCATACCTACAGATAATCAGCCTCACGTGACAGTAATTTTTAAATTTTTGAAAGTATTCCTTTTAAATGACGTCTGAAAGCACTGATGGCTCCTGGTTTTAAGGCCGTGGGTTCAAGTCCAGCCAAATGAGTAAATGTAATGTGCACTATGCCAATGCTCTCATCTGCATTAAAATAATCAATACCCATTTGCGTTCCCTCGTTTTTTTATGGATTTGAAGTGCGTCTCTTGAGTATATTGTGTTCTGTGGACGCGTTTGAACTAATGGATAATAAATAACTGGATAATAGTTTAATAATTAAAAATCACTGTGTGTTTCCTATTTCTGAGAACTTGGCTGAACTTCACAAATATTGTTATTAAAACGGCATTTTTTGAAATTTGTTTATGACAGTTTGGAGTCCAAATGCCGTTGCTCGGTTTGTTGAGGATTCTTAGGAAATAAAAATATATCAAAATTTGTTGAGAAATCTCTAGGAAACATAAATATATCAAGAATCAGTGACGTATGACAAAAGTGATTTAGCGAAAAGCAAACGGTCGATATGAAAAAAATTAATATTAGCAGAGAGATTTAGAAGGTTCTCGAATGGCGACCACGAAGACGAAACGTAGGGCACCCACCAGATGGACCGACGACATTAAGATCGCGGGAAGTCAGTGGATGGAAAGATTCAGAATCGTTCTTCCTGGAGATGTGTAGGGGAGGCCTATGTCCAGCAGTGGACTTTTTCAGGCTGATGATGATGATTATTTCACACAACGTCATATAAATGCAAATACTACACTTGTTTTGAGGCCTGCGCACACACATCTGGGCGATGGCGATGGCGATCAGTGAAACGCTGATATTTGACAGCTGTCACATTTGAAGTCGTATCACTGATTGCCATCGCAGATCGCTTAAATATGCGCAAAGCTTTAAAGGGGCAAAATAGGCTGTAATTTAATTCCAACGAAGCTTTACAGCACCTGTAAATTTATTTTGTAATTATAGCTGTAAATTATTATTATAAGTGCTAGACTTAGCCACTTTAATTGTATTGTAAATAATTTGTTATCGCCTTGTGCAGTTCAATTTAATTTTCTAACAACCGGAGTACCGTAAGTACATTTTTTTTTATACATCTAGTTGTTGGAACAAGCATAATATGGCTGTTAAGTGGTAACTATCGCCTATACCAAAGCATTGCCTCGTAGGCCTCGCACGTCAGGAACGTGCCCTACGATGCAATGCCCTGCGTTCATCAACTTGAGGTATAGATATTCAGCCTCACGTGCCAGTAATTTCACCGGTACCCAGACCCTTCAAACCGAAACACAGCAATGCTGCTTCACGGCAGAAATAGGAATAGTATTGTTTTCCAAAAGCGTTAACAGACGTTAAGGTAAGTAACATATGCACGTGTCTTTTATGCGTGTGAAGAAAAGAGATAAATATATAACAAAACGACCGGATAAATAGAAAAGTTTTCGCCATACAATATGGACAATGTGCTCCGGCCATCAAAGCGTATTTTAGAATTTTCCAGTGACTCCAGTGTCGTCGTTCACACTTTCGCACGGTTTTCGGGAGAATTTGTCGACAACGGTTTTCGTAAAAAATATCACCGGAAGTGTGGAAATATGGAGGTCCAGGTACTACATTTTTCACTAGTTGGGCTCTTTCGTGGTACTCGTCACAGTAAAATTGCACAATGAATTGAACGATATATTTTTTGATCGAGATACTTCTGTACTTGACAAATACTGAGCCAGGGACCTAATTGACCATGTGAAACTTTGCGTTATCACTTATTATTTGTATCTTTTTTTATGGTCAATAAACATATTTTCTTTCTTTCTTTCTTTCTTTCTTTCTTTACTTGCAGCTCTACTAACATATTTTTAAGTGTTTTTTTTAGAAGGGCGGTGATGGCCAAATCCGAAACCACGAGTAAGTTAGGGAACAAACATCTGTGCTAACCACACAAATAATTGTTCTCGCTAGGGAACAAACCCACAACCTACGACACATAAGCCACCAGAATAAAATGAATGATTGAATAAATTTATGAATTGTAGGTATACAATGGGCAGGTCATTAGCTCGAAGAACTGACAACCGTTGGGGAATAAAGGTTCTCGAATGGCGACCACGAACCGGAAGACGAAAAGTAGGGCGCCCACCCACCAGATGGACTGACGACATTGTTAAGATCGCAGGAAGTCGGTGGATGAAAAGGGCTGAGAATCGTTTTTCCTGGAAATGTGTAGGGGAGGCCTATGTCCAGCAGTGAACTTCTTCAGGCTGATGATGATGATGATGAGGTATACATTCTAATGCAGCTGACTGTACTTACTTATAGTTTAGTTTCAATAGTTAACCTCGTTCGTTAAAAACTGTAGCAGCAACGCATTTGCCTCATTATTTACGGGTGGGTAAGTGTACATAAACGCTTCATAGTTTTCAGTTTTTATGTTCTTTCGTTTCGAGAATAGCGTTCAATTAGAAGGAGAATTGATGACCGGAAATATAGCAAGTTACAGTTCGAAGTAGCTTGATAGTAAATTTTTAGTTCAAAGTTTATTTCTTTTTGACTAAAGGAGAGAAAAAGCGGTCAAGTGCGAGTCGGACTCGCCCATGAAGGGTTCCGTAGCAACAAGTTACTATAAAAGTTCTTGTAGTTCGTCGAAAGGTAAATTGCTGTTTACGATTTATGACTTATAAAAAAAAACTACTTACTAGATCTCGTTCTAACCAAATTTCGGTGGAAGTTTGCATACACGTGGGACACATTTTACCACTTTGGAAGTGTCTCTCGCGCAAACTGTTCAGTTTAGAAAAAAACGATACTAGAAACCTCAACATCATTTTTGAAGACCTATTCATAGATAGGTAGGTACCGCATACGTATGGGTTTGATGAAAAAAAAAATTGAGTTTCAGTTTCAAGTTTTGGGACCCCCAAAAATTATTGTTTTTTTTTCTATTTTTGTATAAAAATCTGAATGCGGTTCACAGAATACATCTACTTGCCAAGTTTCACCAGTCTAGCTCTTACAGTTTCGGAGAAAAATGGCTGTGACATACGGATGGACAGACAGACAGACATGACGAATCTATAAGGGTTCGTTTTTGCCATTTGGCTACGGAACCCTAAAAATGGTTTATTTTATGTATAAGCGACGCATGACTCAAGGGCTGGTGGGTATCTGGCGCAGCGCATTAGCATGGCTATTCAGCGTGGCAATGCCAGCGTCTTAGGGACATCTGCCACTGATTAGGATCAGTTGCGCTATCTCTAGATCGTTTGTTACGGTCTACAGATAGCTCATCTGTTCTTGTGTATTTTGTAAGTATTTGTTTAATTGTAAGTTGCTTTGTGTAAATAAATGTTTATTAAAGCCTTGGGCGTATCTGCTGTCAAATTTGACAGCTATATTTGACAGCATTTCAAGATGAGCGAGAAGCACCAAGATGTGCGCAAGGCATACTTAAAGTGCTCATTATGACTAAGGTACCTACATAATTATGTATAATATTCTTTTTATAAGAAATACTCAATTTTATTTCCTGATCAATTTCGCGGGCTTACGTTAGTCACCAACGCATACAAACTCTAACCACAGAATACAGAAGTGGTAGTTGTTACTACATCTAGTCAATTTGCAGTGAGTATTATCTCTACAGTGGTTACGTTTCGTAAGAAACGATGACCGTTATATAACTTACCGTCACCAATTGAAAAAAGTGACAGTCGATTTTCCTCTATTTAATTGCGAGATTTTGGAAAAACGTTTATAGAAATTAAACCTAGTTTCGATTAAATTGAAAAATCTATCAAAAATTAAGAAAACTTTTTTAGTAGGTAGGCCAGGTACCCTTTTTTTTTTTTTTTTTTTTTTTTTTTTTTTTTTTTTTTTTTGTTGTCGGGGGGAAATCTGCTATCAGACACCGCATTTAAGGGATGCGGCAAGGTAGTGTGAGGTTGACGAACTCGTCGACTCACTAAAACCACCCCGGTGGCCGGCCTCGATGCTTAACAAAGACTCCAGGTCCCCTAAACGGCTTTCGCTGGAGTCCTTATCGCATATTGCCATTTGAAGCACGTCCCGGGAGAATGACACCCACAGTCACGATCCCAGCACTAGCGGTGCTACGGCAGCACATACCACAATGTGCCAGCCGCCCTCCCGGAGTCCGTTATCGACCAGCCGGGCCCTTAACTCCGACCACCCACGGACCCGAAAGTCTCCCTGTTTGGCAGGGAGTACCACTCAGCCCCCTCACAGGGCAGGCCGTGCGAGGCGGCTGTTGCCAGCACCTCGCCTCCGCCGCCTTCTCCGAGCGGGATCGGCTCTCTCCCGATCTCGCTCAGTAGCCTCTTTCCGGACTAAAACCGTCTCACAGAAAGAAGCCACAGCCATCCACGCCGTCCTATCCGCCAGCATAGCCTCAACTACGCTGGACAGAGATAGGTCCTGCCCGATCCTGTCGACCAGAATCCTGCGCTCCTCGCACCACGCTGAGCATTGCTCCAACGTGTGCTGCGCAGAATCACATTCCGATCCACAATGATGACATCGTGGCGTCGGTTCACGTCCGATCCTACTCAGATACTCACCGAAGCATCCATGCCCGGTGAGTACCTGAGTAAGGCGATAGGTGACGTATCCATGCTCTCGTCCCAGCCAGGCTTCAAAGTTCGGTGCAATAGCGCCGACGATGCGCTGGCGCGAGCTTCGCGGCTCGTCAAACCGCTCGCGCCACTCCACAAGCGCACGTCGGCGCTCCTGCACCCGCACTTCAGCAGGCGCAGTTCCACTCCCATCACAGGCCAGGTACCCTAATATTTATTTATTTATCTGCAGAACCACGCACCGTAGGAAGGCAGCATAAGAAGGTACTAAGAAAAGTTGTCTTTATCTTATTAACAGCCTTAGCTTTAGGCAGCCCCCATAGCTCAGTTAATAGAAGGCCCTACCATCTGCGTTGGAAGGCGTGGGTTCGATCCGCACCGAGAACTAATATTTGTGTAGTGAATGAAGATGTTTGTTCTCTGCCTGGGTGATATGTTGTATTCAAAGTATGAATTTACAAAAAAAAACATAAGTATTATTTCAGCTATCTGTTTCCCAAAGGATAAGCTCTGCGTTATTTGGGGCTAGATAGTGCTTTGTGGATTGTCTACAATATTTATTTATTTTATTTAATAAAACGGCTGCCGTTTCCAGGAACCCAAGGCCACAATCGACAATATTCCCGAATATTTGTGAATTAGCCCCGGATCAAGCTCATTACTATTCCGTTGGAAAAACCACGTATCATTACACTATTTATACAATCCCACCGGCTCGGCTAATGTGGTATTCGATCCCAAAATACTCATAAGCTGTTTATTGTTTGGACTAACTGAAATACAAATCATGTAGTAATAGAGCCACAACCCCTGAAAAAGAGAAATCATAAGGTATTCATGACGACCACGACCGCTCTTACGAAACAACTGAGAAGAAAAGTAATAGATGTCTTTGTGAAGAGCTCGTCCGGGGAAGTACTACCACCATGCCTATTTCTGCCGTGAAGCAGCATTGCTGTGTTTCGGTTTGGAGGGTGAGGGTGCCGGTGAAATTACTGGCACGTGAAGCTGAACATCTGTATGCCTCAAGTTGATGAACAAATTTGTTCATCAACTTGAGGCATACAGATGTTCAGCTTCACGTGCCTGCTTCTCGTCATGTCCATGTCAGGTCAATCCGCCATGTTTTGGGTGCGTTGTGTTGCTCTATTTGACCAAGAAAATCTCTATGTAGGTACAACCAAATGAAGTACCTAGAATTGAAGAAAAATACAATTTTAAAGGATTCTACATTGTTAAGTACATATACCTGGCGTGGGATCCATAGTTCCATCAAAACATCTCATTTATAAAAAGTAACCATCTTATTGCAAATATTGCAGGTGCTGTTACCAGTCCTTGCCATTTCTACGAGTAGTACATAGGTGAGATAGAGGTAAATGTAACTTGGGCACTCAACTACTAAAATAAAATATAATGGAAAAATAGTCTGGTCTAAATTTATTTGTAGGACAGTTGGTATGATGCTTGCGTCCACCTTTCCATATAGAATCTTATACTCCACGAGAAAGCTTTTCCACAGCTAAGACGTAAAACAGCTATGCCACAAGAGGTTTTTTTATACAATTTGCTGATGGAACAGCATATGGCTCATCTGATCGCGTGGAACTGGCACCTAGACTCACCTAGCTTTAAGACGTTTCAAAGTGATTCTTGTAATTGAACTGAGTAAAGACAATTTTGATTTGATTTGATGTTAAGTGGTAACCATCGCCTATACCTTTATTTACAGACTTCAAAAACGAAAGTTCTTTGTTTCTTATGAAGACCGATTTTGTAACTTGTAATTTGTTTGAAAGGATTTATTTAGTCTGGCTTGCTGGTGAGATGTCGTCAAGCTTAAATTGAGGCAGACGTGTTTTTTTTGTTTCTATACATCTAGCTGATGGAACAAGCATATACCAGACGTCTTCTTCTTCTTCTTATCGTGTCACTGGTTCTTTCGAACCAAGTGTGGTGAAAGGATTTTAAGTGCGCCTCAAACAGGCTCCTGACGTTAAGTGGTAGAGATCGACCAATCTTAAACTGCACGTCCCACTACTTCAGTCAGTCAAAGTAAATTGTTCTATAATACCTACATCACAAAGATCATTTTGAAGTACTTTGCTGTGAGCCAACTTCAAGAAAACGTGGTGGAGGGGCGTGCATTTTTAGACTGGTTTATCTATAACTATAGCCAATAACAACGCATTGACTCGTAGGTCACGCACGTCAGGAACGTGCCTTATGATGCACTGCCCTGCGCCCTTCAACTTGATACAGATGTTCAGCCTCACATGCCAGTAATTTAACTGGCACCCACACCCTTCAAACTAGAATACAGCGATGAATGAATAAATGATGGAGGGGCTCTTTGCCGGGTCCGCCACTGCCTAGTAGGAAAGCATCTGTCCTGATACTTCCACTGCTGGACATTTGGCCTCTCCTATTTTCCAGGAATAACGATCAGCTTATACACCACTATTTTGTAATTACCAAAAAAAAAATGCCGATATTGGCTCCAGATACTGCAGAACACATCCACGAAAAAAAAAAAATTTGAGACAAAAAAAAGTATTTTAAAATAACCACAATTTTTAGTCAAATATTGAGAAATGATTCAACAAGCAAAAATCATTTCATTCATAAACCTAAATACCAAGCGGAACCGAACAGCGTAATTTTTTTTCTCTCTAGTACTACGTAACTAATAATGATTGTCTATAATTTTATGCACGATTTCTGAAAATTTTAAACTTTAATAACTTAGTCATTTTATCGAAACTAAAAATTGTGATTGCACATTCATAATGTTCTACCCCTACTACATTAGCCTATTTTTTTTTGGCGGTTACAAAATAGTGGTGTAGTATCAGCTTATAGTAATTTTGTAAACAGGCAGCTGTATTTTTGAACCAGCGTTCTTATAAAAGCTGTGGTCCAGACTCGATTCAATGCAAGATATCTTAGCGAAAATTATACGGGACTGCTGGGTGCATTCAGATTTCATGGACTCCATGAAGAGTACCAGCTTCGAATGTGGTACGTGAGGGTATTTGATTTTTAGATGCGGCGTTATAGTGCTAATATAAATTCAACTTTACTATATAGTTTTGTGGAACCTTCTGATGGAATATACAATATAATGACCTAACTTTTTTCCCTTTTTAGGGTTCCGTAGCCAAATGGCAAAAACGGAACCCTTATAGATTCGCCATGTCTGTCTGTCTGTCCGTCCGTATGTCACAGCCATTTTTCTCCGAAACTGACTAGACTGATGAAACTTGGCGAGTAGATGTATTCTGTAAACCGCATTAAGATTTTTAGACAAAAATAGGAAAAAACAATTAATTTTGGGGGTCCCCATACTGGAAACTGAAACTCGAAAGTTTTTTTTCATCAATCCCACGTGTGGGGTGGGGTGTCTATGAATAGGTCTTCAAAAATGATGTTGAGGTTTCTAATATCGTTTGTTTGTAAACTGAATAGTTTTTGCGAGAGAGACTTCCAAAATAAGAGATTGATAAATCTAAAAAAAATATATGATGTACATTACTATAAAAACTTTCAACGAAATTTGGTTTGAACGAGATCTAAGTGAGTAGTTTTTTTTATACGTCATAAATCGTAAACCGCAATTTACCTTTCGACGAACTACAAGAACTTTTATACTATGTTACTTGTTGCTACGGAACCCTTCATGGGCGAGTCCGACTCGCACTTGGCCGCTTTTTTATTTTGTTTTTAATTAACCTAGTATTAGCATTATTTTTCCTCGAGTAGAGTTTGGAACAGTTATCATCGTTTCCTAATTATTGTGTACACCATTATAAATCTGACCCGAAATAAACATAATTATTGATATTGATTAGATATTGAACGGTACCATCTATACTAATATTATAAAGATGAAAGATTTGTACCTATTTTTGTATGTTTGTATGTTTGTAATGAATAGGCTCAAAAAGTACTGGGCCGATTTAAAAAATTATTTCACCAATAGAATGCTACATTCTTCCAATTTGACATAGGCTACATTTCATTTTGAAAAAAAATAAGGATCCTTGGTAAAATTTGAACAATCTAACCGAAGGTACTAGTATAGTATTATCTTATCTGTGCCGAAGGTGTAGAAAAATGAGTCTTAAAATGTCTATCGTCGAATGCGCTGCCGAAACTATTAGCGATAGAACAAAATAATGTACAACAATATTGTCTACCCCGTGCGAAGCCGGGACGGGCTGCTAGTCGTTTATAATAACAAAGCATTTCCTCGCAGGTTACGTTAAAAACGTGCCCTTAGATGCAGTGCCCTGCATCTATCAAGTTGAGGCATGCAGGAGCTAATGTAACCTATACAGCGCAAAAGACAGAGCTACTACCAACTTCTTCTTCTTCTTCTTATCTTGCCAATGGTTATTTTTTCGAACCAAGTGTGGTGAAAGGATTCTAAGTGCGCCTTAAAGAGGCTCCTTTCGTGCACTTGACACATATTTTCTAACTTTTTCCTAGTTCTATTCTACGAAATGCCGGTATATATGCGACTACCTACTTAGCTTTGAGACCTGTTACAGAAATGTATAAACTTATCAAGAAATCGAAGCAGACGAATATTTCTCGAACAATTATTTTATAACTTTTGCAATTAAAATATTCTGCTGATATGTGATATTAAATTGACTCGCAATAAAATAATAGCAGACATGGAAACGTCCCAATTACTACGATAAATTGTTTTTAACTTAAATTAATAAATAATTATACAACATTAAACCACAAGTCATCATCATCAGCCTGAAGAAGGCCACTGCCGGGCATAGGCCTCTCCCCTACATATTTTCAGGAAGAACGATTCTGAGCCCTTTCCATCCATCGACTTCCCGCGATCGGTGAAACCGCAAGTATTCAAATGAAAATATAAATTGAGGGCACATTTATTAGGAGGCTTTTAATTAGGTACGACTTTAATCCCCAGGTGCGATAAGCATCTTCTCGGGCTTAAGATATCATTGAGTATATAATAATAAGCAAACATTTGCGGAAGTACGTTGCATGCTACTTTATATTCCGTAAAATGAACGAACACAAAACGAAGAAACGCCTTAAATATTCATGTTAGCAATCACAGCTACCACGTGACCAAAGCCGCAGGCGGCTGCTTGTTATAAATAAGGTATAATACGGCTTATTAGAAGACCGTCGGTTAAATTCACCTATGATGCGGCGAAAATATGGCCCCTTTTTAGATATTTTTCTTTAGAAAATAAGTATATTTAGTTTATAGAATACGAACTCAGTGCCTTACTTATTTAACAAAAATAAAATTAAACAACTTTCATAAATATTTTACACAATATAATGTTTGGTTACTTTGCTCTTTTCAACAACAGAATTGCCACCATTGTATGCTCTCAAACCAAATTCGGAAAACTGAGTGGTATTTCCATCATCTTCCTGCCACTGAGCACTGCGGGGTTTCCAAATACCATTGAAAAAGATTAATTTATTTTGCTTTTTTATCCTGAACAAAATGCAAGTAACATAACTAGCAGGGGTATAGATAGTGCAATCCACGAAGGCGCGCCCCACTAATCCTCCTAACCGTTTATTGTATATGTGTGCAAGCTTCCGTCAATGTTTGAGTGTTATCGGTACACACTAATTACCTATGCAAAGTGCACACGCACACGCACACGCACACGCACACTACAATGAATAGACTACCCCGCACCCCGCACCCCGCGAGGGCCGGGCGCGTCTTCGTGAATTGCACTATCTCTAATAGCAATACAATGCGAAAGTCACACGCGTTTTCTTAAAAAAATATACCTTCAACACATCCCCTTACTTTTACCCTGCTATTGCATTTTCCCCTCATGAAGATATTATTGAACTGATGTCCTTACCAACGGGCTTCCTTTGACGCATACCACACGTTGACCGAGTTTCTCTTCTAAACACCAATAAGCATTATTACTATTTTAAGCATTGGCCCAGTTCCAATCTTCCCAATGCGTTTATTTCTCGGAGACCACGTTTCGTTGACGCGATAACCTGACTTCAAAATCGAATTTGCACCGATTCCTTGTGAAATACTTTTATATACAAAAGCTACCAAGTCTTGCAATCCATGGATAGTGTAACAGTTAGTAACTGAGTTAGTAGTGATGTATGAAACGAGCAAAGTTTAAACTGCAGTGTTCCAGTTTGCAAAATGTATGTATTCGCTGTGAATTTGTTTGGTTTGATTTGTGCTTTATTCATGGTTTGGTTGTTTTATTGCATATGAATGGTAATGTACATCGGTGTTTTGGTTTGCCTGGTTGCCCTGACTGGTGAGGTAGGTGCCGCAATGTATGTAAACAAACCTCTAAAACTGCTGTTATTATGTTTTCTATCTAATGTTGTTTTTGCGATTATAACTTTAACAGCAATTCGAGCTGCTGTGTTCCAATTTGAAAATTTGTTGAATCACAGCCACCAACTTCGACAAATTTATCTTAAACCTTCTTAGTACAATTTTTTTAATCAAAGTACTAAAACGTACACTGCTAGTAAATTCCATTGGTATAACTAGCATTGTAATTAGAGCTTGAGGCGCGGCTAGGAAGTATCACACTACGGATTACATCAAAAAGCTCATAAGATTCTTCTTACCTCTACGACCTACCCTTTTCTAGACCTTTACTTCTAGGTGTGTTGGATTGGACGGAATGCAAAGTAACATAGGCACGGCTTGAATGTGCGTACTCTAAGGAAAGGCTAGTTCCATCAGTTTTCTCAATATTTTTCTTTCAGGTGCCTGAAATATGCCTTACTGGTGGTATTACTAGCTTCCGTCTGCCACGGCTTAGCTATGAAGTGTGACCTCACTCCACCAGCAGCCGTTGATAGGGAGCCACGAGATGAAAAGCATCCGTACAGCCTGGACATTGAAAATGCTGAGAAGCGGGATGACAAAATTATTTATACAGCGGACCAGACTTATGTTTGTTAGTATTTTAGTATAATTTCTTGTACCTATTATGTGAATACCACAGATGAGTAGTCAATTATACACCAGGTAGGCCATAGTCTTATTCTAGGTTAAGGGACGGGTAGGTTTAGGTTGGACAAAATAATGATATTAGGTTGAGTCAAAAAGTCTGAAAAAAAATAAAGGTCCTAATGGTTTCTTCGCGCAAAGTCACGCAATGCGTTGCTGTGATTTTTTCAAGAGGCACTCATAATTAGTTACTAAAGTACGTACGCTAGTATGGTTGTGGGCAATAAATATTGCACATCGGCTGTTCGGCTTTGTAGAGCGCTATCTCTTTTTGACGCACACTACGCCCTATGAAGCCAAAATTAGCCGATGTGCATTATTTGTTGCTTATTAAATAGGTAGGTAAGTTGTGTCCGTTCGATTGAGTTGAATTGAAGTGGGACCTTCTCAGTCGTCAACTTTGCAATTGCGGACAAATAAAATAACATAAGTACACACATTGTGACTAACCGACGTGATAGACTGAAGAACAATCATAAAAAAACAAGTATTTGTAGAAAATCCACTATGAATAACAAAAAAAAAATTATTATTGTAAAAAGCGGGGGCGTGCTTGATGTCAATTGTTATAAATATTCTATTTTTACAAGCTTAAACAAGCGTGTTGAAAATAGAACTGTTCGTACAATTACTTCCAGTGTCTCTATCCTCGGCGTGGAGTAACCGCACCTTCCGCTGGTTCATGATCACGGCGGAGGACCCTGACGTGGACCGGTCCGACTACAACCCGTACCGGCCCAAGGATGTCGGCAGCCTGAAGACCCTGGACATACAGAAGTCACGGCACAGCGAGCGTTGCGTCAACTCTGTTGAAAGCTTCGATAATTCTGATAAATCGAGGGTTGAGGTTAGTTCGCTCGCCCCGTTGCCGTTAAGCCCCGTTTCTAATACTTTTTCGGGATAACAAGTATCCTATGTGCTTTTAGAGCACTGGTGGTGGAAGGTCGTGGGTTCAAATCCTGTCGTGTACCAATGAGTTTTTCTGTCGAAAAATTTAAGTGCACTATGCCAGTACTCTCAAAACGGTGAAGGAAAACATCGTAAGGCAACCGGCGTGTCGTAGAACCTAAGTTCGAGAAACACGTGTCAAGGGTCACGCAAAAAGGGCCCGCCAGCCGCCTACTTGCGGAAAACCAGCCGCACATCAAGTGCGGATGATAACAATTTCCCGAATTTTGCCTATGTGCTTTTCTAGACTATAATCTATCTTTGTGCCAAACTTCATCCAGATCCGTTCAGCCGTTCTAGCGTTATTGAGAACACTCACACATACTCAGCGCCGAGTACTCAGAGCCGAGTACCCCATTTTACTTACATTTCTACAAACAGATTCACTGGGTTTCCCCACACGACACTGGCAAGGTGAGGATCCGAGCCATGGTCGCTGAAAACGAAGAGATCTGGTTCGAGGGGGCGAACCTGAACATAACTCTGGTGAAAGAAGAACGAGCTGCCAAAGACAGCTCGCCAAATCCCCCTGTTAAGGATTGCAACATTTGTGGTGAAGCCCGGTATGAGGTGAGTGCCTGGTTGGAATCCTCAACTTAATAAATCTTACAATCGATCGTATTGGACTCTGCGTTTAGGTAAGCGTGTTCTTGGACGCCTCACGGCAAGATAGGCCGACGATCTGCGAAGTATCAACCACTGGGTGAAAAGAGCAGTATCTCATGCCCAATGGCGACTTGGCCGCAGGCCTATGTACGTCTAGGAATGGACTATTAAGCATTACAATACACCAACCCTACCAGCTCAAAAACGCATCCCTTTTAATGCCTCTTCTGGGTGAACAGTCTCTTGGGCAACCTTAGTGGTGCGCTTATACACGTTTTCAAAGAACACTTTTGCCTTTGGCAAAGCGCCTATGCGCTTGCTTGTATGTAGCCCAGTGGAAATTAATTAACGTCTATTAAAAAAAAAACAGTTTATGTAGTCTTATTTTCTGCAGGTAATCTTCAAAGGTCTGTGGTCCCGCGTGGCTCATCCCCGCCACTACCCCACCAAGCCTGATGAGAATGGCTACACGCACATGGTGGGAGCTTCTCATGCCTTCAGCTACTTCCTGTGGAAAACTGGTACGAAGGCTGGTGAAGGCTTGAAAATCCTTCTTGAAAATGCTACCACTACCGTGTTAGAAAGAGAGATTATCGATTCGGTAAGACGATATAACTATAATCTCCCGAGCTGCCAGGGTTTTAGTGCATTATCCTAAGACATATTTGTTCCACGTTTTCCTAGATGAGCGTGGACTCTGGCACCAGAACCTTAATTCGAGGGAAGCGCCGTCATCACCCCTACATGTTCGAGGCATCGCACTCTCTCTTCAGAGTCGACAGGGTCCACCATCTGTTCTCCATAGTGGTGGGGATGAGGCCCTCGCCTGACTGGTTCCTGGGTATGACGCAATTCGAGCTCTGCGTTGAAGACCAGTGGCTGGAGAGTTCTGAGGTCCCCCTGTACCCCTGGGATGCGGGCACCAAGACTGGTGTTTCATATGAGGTATGCAAGTTCTAGTATGTACAAGTTTTGCCATAACTGATCTTATCTCTTTGGTTCTTCAGGGGTTTGTATTAAGTGAAAACATATTTTATTCAATAAAATCACAAGGATCACTTTGAAAAGACCCAATACAGCTACACAGCTGAAGAACAAACAAAAAACAAGGGACAATCTTGCCAAAAACTAATGACATGGTTTCTGTCGTTTTTTATGAAGTTTATGAATCTTTAACAAAATACACATACCTAACAGTGTGGTTTCAGTGTGTGCCATTCCAACTTAGTGAGACTAGGCAACACTAAAGTAATAAAATATGCATTCGCATCTTCGGTCAGTATCAGACGTCTCTTCGGACATCATCTTACTGCCTGTATCAGACTAAACCTTCTTGGAGTCTAGCAGTAAGAAGCGCCTACCTTTGCCCATACACTAGAAAATGAGATATTTTTTGTAGGGAATGCAATAAGGATGATACAAGTTTGTTTGATTTAGCTTTTTTACATAACTCAAAGGATTAGTACTTAGGGCGTACTATTAGTACGCCCTCCGGCAAAATGAGGCGACGATCTGCGAAATGTAGCTGGCAAGCACTGGAGGAGAAGAGCCGAAGACCAGGCTCAGTGGTGCGTCTTGGGAGAGACCTACGTCCAGCAGTGGACTGATATAGGTTGATGATGATGGTGATGAGGTTTGTTTGAATGTGGTGATATCATCGCAGTGTAAAAGCTAGTGCTCCAGCCATATCGAGATATCAATCAATCAAGTTCACACTGTCCCAGGCAGACTGACGGGAAGAGTGATGTTCGTGAATTCCCTAAATGGCGCCATAATACTTTCAACGGATGAAACATTGGGATGCGTTTTTTCATTTTATTTTCTACATTTCCCTAAATGGTAGAGACTCACTAAGGTAGGTACAGTCCGAAGGCCTAGTCGGACGTTTTTTCGGTACATTACTGCAGATGTGGTGTTGGTGTAACACGCATTTTTAGGGTTCCGTAGCAACATGGCAAAAAACGGAACCCTTATGGATTCGTCATGTCTGTCTGTTTGAATGTCTGTCCGTCCGTATGTCACAGCCACTTTTTTTCCGAAACTATAAGAACTATACTGTTGAAACTTGGTAGGTAAGTAGATATGTTCTGCTCACTAAAATGGTTACTCATGCCTCTATAGGATTTCGTTTGGTGCCAAACAAGATACTTGGTTGGCTGTGGTTTCTGATGAAGACGTGGCAAGGGTGGCAACCATGGATTGCGGACTTTTCATGTTTCTTATAGCTAGGTTAAAGTCCCAAGTGTGTGATAATGACCCATAAGAGATAATTTTGCGTATAATTATGTTACCTACTGTTATTCGTAAACCTTACCTACCTATCTTGGGCCTAATGTGACCTAATTAGGTAAGATTGATTGCAGTGGGAGCTTAATTTAATTCTTACTCTCTAACACACATGACCGCCTGCCTAGGTTCTTCTTCTATTCGAACCAAGTGTGGTGAAAGGATTTTAAGTGCGCTTCAAAGAGACTCCTTTCTTGCACTTGACGCATATTTTCGATTTTTTTTAGATTCTACGGCATGTTTTCCTTCACCGTTTAAGAGCACTGGCATAGTGTACATAATTTTTTTCTTAGAAAAACTCATTGGTACACAACTACATTTGAACCCACGACCTTAGGATCGGAAGGCGGGGCCGTTACCACTAGGCCACCAGCGCTCTAGATGCCTGCCTAGGTAAAATAGGCCTTTGCATTTAATGTACACGATTTTTACAGCGTCTGGGGTAACTGTTATAGCATGCCCCTATTTGCGGAACGATCTAGTGCCTCAGATGGAATAGACTTGCCCAGAACCTATACCATCTTTAGTTTAGTCGGCCTAATCCACAGGAAGGACACGGTCAATACGCGGAGCTGATTTAGCCGCGGGTTTACTCACGATGTTTTCATACACCGTTTAGGAGCACTAACAGTACTTACTTACTTACTGCTGTGGCGCAACGACCCAAAGTGGATCTCGGCCTCCGACACCAGAGTCGGCCAGGCTTCTCTGTCCATACAGGCTTCCGCGTAGTTGCTGGCTCCGAGTTCTTGCAGGTCCTTTACGACTTCGTCGCCCCACCGGTACTAACAGTTAGGTATTATTAAACAATGACCCCCTTCCACCACTCACTCACACACACAATATCACACTAAGTATAATTGAGATATATTTGGATACAGTTATGCATAGTGAGTCCAAGCGCCATTTTCAGTTTTTTGGGAAATTACATAAACGCGTTTTTATTGGTAGATGATTTGCATTTGCACGGTCAGAAAGTAAATCTATGTACATCGAAGCTTATATTTGTAATTTAACATGTTACAAGAAAAAAACACAAAATAAGTTTTTTTTTTGGAATATATCGTTAAAAATGCACTTGGACTCCCAATAAATATGATGTTCTCATTTTGCAAAACGAGTCCAAGGGACAAAATAATTATTTTTTCTGGAAGATTAGCTTTAAGTGCACGTGGAAACGAATTAATATGATGTACCTACTCATTTTGCAAAATGAGTATAAGTATAACATAAAAATGTTTCCTGGACTATTTTCCTATCGTTTAATAAAAAAAACCTTGAATTTCCGTATTTACTCATCATCTTATATTAGATGTTACAGAGGATTGATAAAAATAAATAAAAAACTATTAAAATAGGACTGATATTATGTCCAGAAAATAAAACAATATATCTTAATTTAATAAACAATCATAATTTAAAACAAGATAAGGACTATCTCAGATATATCTCCAGCTTTCAGACAGACAGAAAAATGATTGATGATATTATTGGTCAACACCAACCCCAACCCCAGAACATATCGGGTAGAGTGTAGGATGGAGTAGGTAAATAATATATAAATCTACTCTTCTTCAATATGTTCCGGATCAAAAATCTAAATGGCCATCACCTTTTAGTTTTTTCTCTGAAACATTTTGTCCTTTCCTACCCTTTCTTCTCTTTACATCAATTTCTAAGCTTTCTTCCTCTTCTACTGCTCCTGCCTTGACATAATGAGGCAATGGATGATTTTAGGTTTCCTTTATCTGGTTTATTCTTAACCAATTATTATTGACCTTCTCGCCCACTGTTATCTTTTTTCTGTTGACAATAGCTTTTCCTTTTCTTCGGTATTTGTGATTCTTTGTTCTGCAGCTTGCCATAACTTTCTTGTAGTCTTGTGGAGTATAAAGTATTAATTGCAGTTTCAGAAATATAGGGTGCTTTTCGAGGAGAGATCATCAGGTCTTTTTTTATACTTATTATCTATATTGTACGCCCGAAATGGGTAAGCTGTTGGAACATAATTACTTTTAAGATCTTTTGTACACAGTTTTACAGTAAAACATTTTTATATAAAAAAAAATCTATATACGTGTATAAAGATGAAGATAATTTTTTTTTATTCTGTTCTCCGCAACAATTAGGTTGACCAAAGAATTAAGTTGTTGACTTTGGTAAACTAGTATAATATGTGCTTCCGTAAACATGACTTGGGTTCTTCTGCCAGCCTCTCCTTCCACCCAAACAAAGATTACGTTCAGAAGTTACAAACAACTGTCGCGTTGCTGAAAAAGCACATTTCCATTATACATTACTAGTCCAAACGACGTAGTGTTACGCATCAGTAGACTACTGATGCGTAACACTACGTCGTTTGGACTAGTAATGTATAATGGAAATGTGCTTTTCCATCATAAAATTTGGTTGTTAGTTTTCAGTTGGTTGTTGGACTTGTATTGCATTTCAAAATACTTCGTTTGCTATAGAAGGCGCTTGGACTGGGTATCAAAAAATACCACTTAGAGTGAAGCTGGCTGCAAGAGTGTTTTTTCTATGGCTTAATTATGCCCTAGTGATAACGAAAATGCGAAAAAATCAAAAAATGAAATTTGGCGCTTGGACTCCTTATGCATAACTGTATCCATTTATAATTGAAGTACCTAGGTAGGTACTTGCTTAAAGTATAAGCTGCGGTTAACTCTTGGGTATTTGTACTAAATAAGTAGTCAGCGGAGTGGGGCCCTGTAGCACAGGTTTCATGCGAAAACCTATTTCAGGCACCAGTTTCTCGCAAAACAGGTTCACTTAAGTAACCATAGCTCCTATTATAAAAACTTTAATGCCTTATTTGTTAAAAGCAAAATTTTATTATCACAAACCTACCTACTACTTATCTATAATTATTTTAATGTTTCCTTGTTCATTGTTAAAATGTAACCTAGTTTTAAGAGAAGGAAATAAATATTTTTTTCTTTATTAATGATGTTTTTGTACTATGGTATGAAACAAATAAATGTATGACTATGTAATAAAAAAATCTATGTCCAGTCGGAAGCAGCGCCAGCTCAAGATAATATAGAACGTGTAGAAGTGGGTTCCTTCAACAAGGCGTCACCGTTCTACCAAATGAACCTGAACGACCTGAAGCCTTTCGCCACACTGGAAGTCAGGAGGCTGGACGTCTATCCTTGGGACGAGGCGGAGTGTGCTGGTAAGTATTGGTTATATCCGCCTTTTCGTAATTCAATAAAATCCTGTCGATTTAAAAGTATAGTTTTAGAACTTTCGCTAAATGTGTAATGTCCTATCATTGTGGTGTAGGTACAATAAAGTGTTATCTATTTATCTACGAGTATATCAAACCGTTTGTACCTGAACTTACTTAAAATATGAAATCGTTGAAGATCTCAAACTAGGCTTAATATTTACACGGTGCCGGTGTAACAAAATATTCCTATAAGCTCGAATGGGGGCAATGCTATTTTAACATCGTAGAACAAATGTTATTACCTAGCTATGAATTCTAGTTTTATTTATCTTTCGGCTAATGCCCCTATTTATGATACACCTTGTTTTAATTTTCTAAGAATAACAAATTTTATTTCTTCTTAGTTTATTTCGCTTTTTATTTTTAGAAACTGATGACGGTCAGGAAGAAACTGCCAATTCTGCCGAGGAGCCTTCAGAGTAAGTTTATGATTATTTTCAAGTTAACCAACATGATTCAAAACCTCATTTTTCAAATTTTCAAACTGAATATTCAATTATAAGTAATGTTCTTCATCGGTGGCTGTACTGGATAATACTACAGACTACCGAAACGAGTAAAAATCGGTTGTCTGTAAAGTCGGTTTACTGTAGATAGTTGAACGTGACAACGTCATACAGCTGTCCACGCGGACGCATCGCTCACTCAAGTAGGAGAGAGACAGATGTCGAACGCTGCCGAACGCGGAGGCCGATTGTGCCTCTTTGTCGCTCGTTCCGCGCTCTCGCTTGCACTTCAAGCCTTAAATGGAACGCCTCAGAGCGAGGTAACGCTGCATGAGTCATGTTTTTTCGTGCGTGCAGTCGGCTCCATCGAATTATAAGACGTCGTCACGTCAAAAAATAAATGTCTATGTCTAAAAAGGGGATCTTGCGCCGTTTGTATGGTTTAAGTGATCCTTGATAATATCAAGGATATATCCTTGTTATATTATAACAAGGATCACTTTCCCATAATCCCATTGAAAACGCAAAGATCATTATGTTTTATTTTTGTTCGCGGATCCTATGGCGCAGTTGGTTAGTGCATCCCCAAAATCCCCATATCAAGGGAAAAATCTTGAATTCAGATCCCATTCGGCTCATAACTATTGGGACAAAATAAAATCTTTGTGATCATGAAATAGTAAGTTCACAAATTGTTCGCCATGCTGTGACACTTAATTCCTTTTTTTTTTCTTACCTATATCGTCCCACTGCTGGGCATAGGTCTCCCCCAAATTCTTCCAACTGTCTCTATCCAACGCTTTATCCCACCATCCTCGCTCTAAAGCGTCAAGATCGTCCCTCCAACGCTTTTTTGGCCGACCCCGACCTCGCCTTCCCTACACTTAGTACCTAAATATTAAAAATTGCCGCCTGCATACTAAGTATTTACTGATGTATCACTTTTATTTCCACAGCGAGCCCGTTCTCAGCGAATCCAGGCACCAAGATTATATGCCTAGATGCAATCTTGTGTGGGGTGAATGGTCAGACTGCGTTCCCGACGTCGGTGCTTGTGGCATCGGAGCCCAGTCCAGGACTCAGCGGCAAGAGCGGGTTTATTATGAGGTAAGAGAGAAGAAGACGAAACTTAGTACGACGTACGACGCGTAGACGACGCGTAGTACGCTTTATTATGAGGCAAGCATGTCATCATCATAATCATCAGCCTGAAGAAGTCCACTGCTGGACATAGGCCTCCCCTACACATTTCCAGGAAGAACGATTCTGAGCTCTTTCCATCCACCAACTTCCACATTCGACTTCGACATTGTTATCTTAACAATGTCGTCGGTCCATCTGGTCAACGGTTGTCGGTTCTTCGAGCTATAATATGACCTGCCCATTGCCACTTCAACTTACTAACTCTTTAAGAGCTATGTCATTGACCTTGGTTCTTCTCCATCCTCCTTTCTGATTCTATCACGTAGTGAAACTCCCAGCATAGCTCTCTCCATAGCTCGTTGCCCGACTTTGAGCTTGTGTACCGGAAGAAAATACGCAGAACGTCCACATAATATATGTAACGGAGCTATATTAGGACTATTACTACCGTAATGTCATCTATCTTAAACAGTCTAATGTCAACAATTTGACATTAGACACAGGGCCGTTTTGGGGGGAAAGCAGATTGGTGTTAAAAAGTTTTGCGTTTTGGGATGATGGTTTCATTTATAGAATACTAGCAGCCCGTCCCGGCTTCGCACTGGGTAGACAATATTGTTGTACATTATTTTGTTCTATCGCTAATAGTTTCGGCAGCTCATTCGACGAAAGACATTTTAAGACTCATTTTTCTACACCTTCGGTTACATTGTTCAAATTTTACCAAGGATCCCTAATTTTTTTCAAAATGAAATGTAGCCTATGTCAAATTGGAAGAATGTAGCATTCTATTGGTGAAAGAATTTTTTAAATCGGCCCAGTACTTTTTGAGCCTATTCATTACAAACATACAAAAATAGGTACAAATCTTTCCTCTTTATAATATTAGTATAGATAGGTTGTTCCTATCACTTTTGAGGACATTTTACACGTCATACTTATAATTATGACTTTTTCTTTGTATAATATTCTATACTGGTATTTTATCTGCATACAATACAAGCGAAAACCGACTCTGGTGACGAACTTTTCATTCCGTTCCGGTATAAATAAATGTTTCTTTGCAGGAAGGCAACAGCGCTGGGTCACCAATCGAAGGAAGAAGTTGTAAAGAAGAAGGGGAAAACTTAGTTGACATTAAACACTGTTTTATAGAATGTTAACCGTTGTTCATCTTGTTTTAAACTTTGGTACAGCCGCTACCATAAGTTGATGAGTTTTAAAGATTTCAAGTTTTATTAGATTCTGAATTCTCTTGCTTTGTAATTAATTTGTCACATGATCACCCCGTTTATTTTTAAAAAGTTTTGAACCAATAGGTCTAGTCAACTTACTTAGATTTGCATTACAGAGACAAGTCTTTGTACAGGCACACTACCTACAGGCAGGTATTTCTATTCTGTGCTACAGGCTCGCGATTTTCGTTTTTGCGCGAAAACAAACCAGTGATACCGGTTCTAAGTTTGCCGGCCGGCACGGCATCATCGTGGCAACGACGGCAAAGCAAACGCAGGCAAGCATGGCGGCCGAGCCGGCTGCGGCAAGCAGCGGGGTGAGCGGGGCGGGGTGTCAACAATGTTGTGCTGGTCGAGCATGAACATAGCCGCGAAGCGCGCATGCGAGCGCAACGGCCCGCTCAGCGCGCTGCCCGCAACTTGTTGATTGTTCGCTCACTTCACATCAGTTTGAGGCGAACGATGCGCCCGAGAGGTCGTGTTTCGCGTCGCGTCTGTTCCCGCTCTCAACTTCGAAATTATTTTACGAAAATATGTGAAGTTAGCAAACATAAAAACGTGGAGTTCTACTGTGTCGGAACTGAGGTTTAGTGCTTAAATAACTTAGAACGCTTCTTTCAAGTAGTTTTAAGTCATTGTAATATAATAGGCTCTATCGTCTTACCTGCTTGCGTCCCACGACTGTGAAACGGCAACCTACCTTATCGGATAAACGGATATTTTTCAAATGGGTGTGCGTTTATAGTGAGATAGTGTGTGTATGTGCTACAAGACATCGTGAGCTCTCTCACGTTATTGTAGTTTGTGACAAGTTTTTACAAGTGTTTGAAAATTGTACCTATTGGTAGGTGAAGTTTGAATTGAGAACATGGCAGTGCGCGGGAGTGAGACAGGCATGTTTGCCGCGTTGCTGCTGTTCTCGTTCGCCGTGGCGTCGTCCGCGCAGTATACAAAAGGTAAAAACCTCTTTCTACCTGTCTGTCCCAGGCCTAACTGCCTATACGCAGCCATTGTTTTACAGCCTTTTGTTCGCTTCTAGGAACGTTTTTAGGACATTCTAATCTAAACTCTAGTAATGTTTATTGGGCATGGTTCTTGGTAAAGAACGTGATGTTCGTTGCAAAATTACTCTATTACCAAGGTACACAAGGTTAGCTACCTGTCGTGATTTCTAAGAAAATTGTGAGTAATGCTCAAGTGCGATAACGTGTCATACTTAGTAGTTAACCTAGGTACATAGCAGAACCAAAGTGTAATAGGTACCTACTATTTGCAACATTCGCATAGTTCAAGAAATCAATTTATTGAGGTAGGTAGTAGGTAGGAAGGATATTGCCCTCAAATTGACCATTCAAAATTCAAAAAATATGTGTTACTGAATGTACTTTATTTACCTAACCTGTCGACTAGGGGCACAAACTAGGCATCGATATTATTTATGTCCTACGTAAGAAACAAAAAGTAAAATTAAGTTTGTAAATCTGAACCTTGGTACCTTTTTAGTAGGGTAAGGTGAGGTGACCCGTAACCGTGGCACAAGATGAAAAATCCCACTTTAGATATGTAGGTACAATCGGCTGCACTAAGATGTATACTTAACACCTACCTACAATTAACTATTTTCTAGTTCGTACACACAGCATTATATTGGATCAAAATATTTTATGATCTTTGAGTTTTTACTCTTTAAATGTGCATTCGAAATAAGAAAATGTTTTATTCACAAATAAATGACATGACAGATACAGTGTATACCTACAATGCGTTAAATCAATGTAGCGGCAATATACTTAGTTAAAGTTATGAATCGAATCTACTAGGTAGGTACTTACAATATATTGCAGCCGGCAGTACCTACCTATACCTACCACCTAGGTAGGTATCTCTGTATAGTAGGTATACCAAATGTTTCTTATCTAAATTGCACAACAAAGGTTTCTCGAGCCACTGAACCAAAACATCACGTCAAACGAAAATTTCCTCAATTAGTTCCGAATAAGTAAAGGTAAAACAATATTTTTGATCATTTTCATTTCGGTTTGTCTCTGGAGAGACACCCTGGCTTCAGGATTTTGTTATTATATTTTTGGTAGGTATTTTATTGGTATTACCTTGACATTGGAAGGGTTTCGTTCGGTTGGGGCTTACCGAATTTATTAATGTCCTAAAATATAGATTATTCCACTAGATACTCCTACCTTAGTAAATATTATTTAGATAAAAAGAAATACGTTTCTTTGTCGCACATAACAAACGAGGATATTTCTAGCAGGTAAAGTAAAAGGTTAGTTCTTGGAATAATACGAACCCTAATAAAAGCTTGCGATTAGGTAACCGCTCCAAAGTCTCAACATTATCCCTAAAGTCTAGCAAGATTTTAGGGATAATGTTGAGACTTTCGAGAATTCAATCGATAACCGGCCTTTTAACAGCAGCTTACTTAACGAATTATTTGACAGTCTGATTTCGGTCTTAACCGTTGGTTAACGCATTTTTTATAGAACAAGTTCACATGCGCTTGAAACTTTCCCATACACCAACTATAAACCTACTTTACTTACCTACCATCTTATTCTGTGCTCAAACTAATAATCCCGTCGTTTGAGAATAATACCGCTGCCTATGCAAAACACTGCTTACCATTCTAGTGCCTACTTACTATGGAAAATAAATATTTCACATCGGAAATGATAAATCTCAAAAATTGGGAAATGGTATTTCTCAATTCTCAGGCGAAATTTTCCGTTTTCTCATTTGCTAAGCAGTGTTTATTTTCAGCCTATCCTTGTCCCACTGCAGGGCAAAGGCCCCCCTCTACCCTATTTCTAGCTTCTAGTTCCATTGCTAGATCCAATGCAAGACTATCTAGGTAGGTACTACATCTAAAATCCTATCGCAGGCACTAAAGTGTCCCGTAAATAAGAACACGAGGGACAAGTAGCAAAGTTACATGGTTATGTTACAATGCAAACGCCTGTTGTACTTTTACAATGTAATTTACAAACTTGGTCTGTGTTGGTCGAATCGGCAGAGTTCACGTAACCCCCTCATATCGTAACCCGACCAATAATAATTTCCTGTCCCTCACACAATAAGTCATTCATTAGCCTTAATTTATGCTCCTGCCTCCTTGCACTCACCTCACCCACCTTTTTAAAAAGCTATAACTCGAGCCCCTCTTATTTGCTAACCATCGCCGTTCGAGCTTCGACTGTTCCAACCAATCGTAAATTCAGCCGGCAATGCAAACCGCACTTAGCGATTAGTCACAGCCGACAGAGGTCGACAGTGGTGGCTCTAAAGTATGGCTTCTGACACGGCTGCCTGAGCGGTGACGTCATCCCAACCGGACTATTCAATGACGGTTGGAAACGTTGGTATGCAACGCAGTACACACGGTCTAGGGCTGACCCTATATTCGTCGGCATCGAGACGCGAAAATTTAATTTTCCAGCCTGAGTAAATTGATTTCGCGATTGGAATAATGAAGTTATTTCTGCAATAAATTTTCAATTTACAGGGGAATTACCTACCTATAATGGTAAAAAGCCAATGAAAGTTATCAGAGCGGTGTTTTTAAAGGCTTTAAATTTTGATGATGCCTGAAATGTAATGATATGACTGGATACAGTCGGTTGCTTTTATAAACGGCAAATTTTGTTGAAAAACCAAACTTTGATTTCTGTCCTTTAATATACATAATTGAGTTTGTCAATTATACATGTATTGTGTACTCAATTAAGTAGCACCATCACCATAATTTTGAAGCATTTTTGGGCGTAGGCTGGGTTTCAAGGCAAAGATGGATGAATTGTGTGAAAGACGACATGGACAAGAAAGGAGTAAATACAGAAATTACGCCTGATAGAGGGGAATAGATGAAAATAACATAGTATGCCGACCCTACATAAAGTGGGATAAGGGCAGGAATTAGAAACATGGGGTCTACCTACCGTTTCAAATTTCAAATGATGTGTCTGTAAGACTGTATCTTTAATGACTACATACATTCGAGTTAACACCAGTTAATAACCCTGCCTCACATCGCACACCTTACCATTGTTATAATGAGGCAAGATGGTGATAACCCTACAATTTAACGCTTGTAAATTAACACGTTGCGGGCGCGGCCACTCAAATACAAGAAATTCTTGATAACCGACTGTAACCCGTTATCGATATGATAAGAAACTGGTACGAATAACACCGCCAAGTTACGTGGGGCCAGTCACGCGAGAAACTTCGACCGTTTTGATGAATTTCGGATTCGCTCGCTTTAATTGGCTAGTAATTGCTACGATTTACGGGTTTTAATTCGGCTGATAGCGTGGCGGTATTTGAATTTTGTTTTTGACATTCGCTTATTTGAAACGCTACCTTTTTCGATAAGAATAGAAGTATAAGTTCTAGTGACTGGATTACTCATATTTTTTGTTTTTATACTAAACAGGATGCTACAAACTTACCAAAGAAGTAGAGGTATCAGTACCTATCATGCTTTACGTTGACAGTCGTCAAGTAGCACTACCTACTTCCACATCTAATGGAATTTCTATGTTCTCGAAAGCGCTGATGCTTTTATAAACTGCCAGCTTATACTTGATACAGTCACGATTCATATTCACAACACAGCGCGTCCTAGTTTTGAATTCTATACTTACCTATTTTTAACGTATGAATGATAGGTTCATCTTAAGATGTTTTATGCTGTTCGAAATTTGCGCTTGTTTTTCAGTCATCATCAGCCTAAATAACTCCACTACTGGACGTAGCCCCCCGTATTAGAGGAGTTTGCCGAGTCTTCTTGATGGATCGGTAACCGCACTAGTGTTAGTTCATCCGTTATATTTATAGTCATCTGGTGAACAGTAGGCCTCCCACAAGCTCTGTCTGGCTCTGGTTTTGAGTCTGTGTGAGTGCTGTCTAAATAAATCCTACGTCGAAATGTCACACACAGTATAATACACTGGTGAGCACTCAAACAGACTCAAAACCAGAGCCAGAGACAGAGCCAGACAGAGCTTGTGGTAGGCCTACAGATCCATCGTATTCCGCAATTATTAACAAACTGATCAAGAAAAGACTTCCTCACTCGCAAAATCCAACTTCAATACAAAGCCTGAAAGTTCTCGAACCACAACATTGTTCGATACTTCGATAGCCGATTCGATACCCTTTAAAAATCCGCAGACCAATTTCCCAGCACAGTAACCGGGCTCCCGACAGGGTGTGAAATCCTCGCTGCATCGTAGCTTATTCAAAGCGAAAAAATAAAACTTGCCAACCTAATTTAGAACTTCCTATCCTAGATTGCCGCGTTCCTCTCGATAAATTCTGGCTGCGAGCGAACAAATTTAAATGTCTCTGCTTATTTGTGTTTATGTTGCTTTGCTGTCTTTACAGGATTGCATACCCCTCAGGTATTAAACCCTTGATAAATCTCGAACAATTTTAGTTCATTATTTTCAATATCGATGCAAAGCTCGATTTTGGCTCCACCTTCATTATGCGAACCTCCAAGGAATATAACTCATTGCCGGCAGTTTTTCCTGACCACAACAATCTGGGTCTCTTCAAGGCAAGAAAGGTATCTTCAAGAGTCATCAGGTGAGATTGTAGACAAAGAATGGTCTATAATTCTATATCATGTAAAAAAAGCGTTTGAGAGTCAGAGTAATCACTGAAACAGTAAGTGTGCAAATATTGTTAAAACCTAAATGAATTTCGTCTACGTGACCATTTTGTGCTGTTGTAGCACTTAACTGAGTGCTTAAGAGTGTGTCTAAGCATGTTCTTACCAATGAGCTCCAACTGTTCCAAGTGGGGGTATAAAGTTGCAACTGCAAACTGCAACATAGATTGTTATTGGTCTTGAAAAACTCTTGCAATTATATTGTAATGTGTTTCCATTCCCTCAAATAGTCCATTAGGTTTTACTGCTTGGAATCGTAGAGAGAAAATACTAAGAGAAAACAGGGATTATATTTTTCAATCCGATAACGGAGTTCTGTTGTTCTATGTTCAACTCTCAATTCACTTTGTTTCTGTTCTACTCGATGGACTCTTTCATAAACATCTTCTTACCGGTAAGCAAGTCCAATTCATACAAATCTGATAAAACCCAGTTCTCTGATATAATCCTACCTGTTCCTTTCTTCCAGGAACCAGATCTTTTGAAGATATAAATGAGCATACGGAAACCCTTACAGGCGTGAACAAAACTGCTAGCTAATTTCATATAACACCAAATTGTAACTCACAACCCTATTAGTTATATCCAAACCCTCAAGTTATATATGAGAGCTCATTCAATTCTCATTTATGTCCTGAACGGAGCACTTATCTATCCTTATTTCTGAGAAGCAAGATAACGACCGTCGCAATGTTTATCCAGAGAGAGCCTTTTCTACTAATAGAAAAATTCCTCTCAACAACTGACTCACTCTACTATTTTAAGAACTTCTATGATTTGATTTCCGTTTGATAGTTATCCAAAATATGAATAACTAGCAGCCCGTCCTGGCTTTGTTCTATCGCTAATAGTTTCGGCAGCGCATTCGACGAAAGACATTTTTTAAGACTCATTTTTCTACACCTTCGGTTACATTGTTCAAATTTTACCAAGGATCCCTAATCTTTTTCAAAATGAAATGTAGCCTATGTCAAATTGGAAGAATGTAGCATTCTATTGGTGAAAGAATTTTTTAAATCGGCCCAGTACTTTTTGAGCCTATTCATTACAAACATACAAAAATAGGTACAAATCTTTCCTCTTTATAATATTAGTATAGATTTAGGAAAAGCGACCCAAAAAAAGACTAAGCCAGTAATTTTAGAAGCAAATAAAAAATGGCGTCCGAGCTAGCAATATACAGGAACAGCTGTAATTAAGCCGGAGTAAACACAATAGATCCCTATTAGAGCTACAATGTCGATATGCCTCCCGCGGGTGCACTGTGGCAATACGGGCCTGGCCTCGTGGCCCTTGTAACTTCCTGGATACGAGCTATCACGACTAGTTCATTTCGGAGGAAAGGACATTGAGGAAATTATCAAATCCAACAAAGGTTCTACATAGTAATAATCACCACATCGTTTTAAATTGCGGTTTTTGGTCACAACTGACTTGATTTTCTTGTTTAATTTTTAATTTCCGTAATTTATATTTAAAAAAATCTTGGGTTAAAAGATAAAAATAAAATTATTTAAACTTCAGAAGATTGACAGGTTTATTTAAAACAGACAGCGCATGCAAGAGTAAATCTGGGGAAGTCTGAAAGTAGCACTGGTGAGAGAAAAATTGAGGAGCAACAGGCGGCGTGGTACGGGCTTGTCATGAGGAGGGATGAAAGTTATGTGCCTAGGAGAGTGAGTATGAATGTAGATGGATATTTGGGTAGAGGTAAGCCAAAGAAAATATGGATGAACAGTGTGGAAGATGACATGGATAAGAAAGAAGTGAAAACAAAGATGTCGGCAATAGAGAGCATGTTGTGCCGACCCCACATAAAGTGGGATAAGGGCAGGAAGAAAAAGAAGAAGACAACGCATGTGACGTGCATTTACAGGTGGATTTGGTTTGCCGTCTCCATCTTCGCCTTTCGGACATATTATTGTCACCAAAAATAATCTTCCCGTTACCAATGAGTCAGTAATTAATCTTCGCTGATACCACAATGGATGTCTATTAAAGGAACGTCTGTTTGTTCCCCTAGGGCACAGTTCGCCACAAAGCGAACTAAAGCTCTCTTTAAAAATAAACTCTAGCGGTTTCTGGATTGCCTCAGTGACAGAATTTTAATTGATTTTCGGGTAGTTTGTGAATTTGGAAAAATAGGTGTTTTCTCTTGAATTTTTCGAAGCTTGCAGGAGTTCAGCTATCAGTTATTCTAGCTATTTGTGTTTTCATTAGTTTGAAAGAAGGAATTTTACTTAAACTGTCTTAGAAGCTATGAAAACACTTGACCTATCCTAATATTTATAAGTGGAATCCGAAGATTTCCTAATGATGAACAGCACAATAGTAGATTTATTGAGAGACACTTCACTTGAGAGTTTTGTTCCTGAAAATATATTTTATAGCAATAATATAGAAATCAAAGCTAAGAAAAATATAAAACTCGGTGTAGAGTCCAATCTTCTTTGAAATCCGTTGAAACGACTCCCGATGACTTCCGATTGCTTTTTGCTTTAACAATGGTATGATATAAAGTGTGAATGGAATGGAACTAGTTTGTCCGTTGGCTAATGCTTTGATGGGCTCGTTAGATTACTATTGTGTTAACGCGATTTCTTAAAGTAACTAATTAATCATTCCTTCCCTTTAAAAAGAATTGGAATTGTGTTGAATGAAGGTAAGAATTTTTTTTTCGCACCGTGCAAATATCTAGCTCAAATCTTGGCATTGCTTGGTTACTATAAATATAATGAAAATAGTATTATGAGGATATCCGTAGAAGAACCAAGGACATAGCTCGAATTAGTTAGTTGAAGAGGCAATGAGCAGGACATATAGCTCGAAGAACCGACAACCGTTGGGGAATAAAGGTTCCCAAATGGCGACTACGAGCCGGAAGATGAAACGTAGGGCGCCCACCGACCAGATAGACCGACGACGTTGAAGATCGCGGGAAGTCGGTAAATGGAAAGGGCTCAGAATATTACTTCCTGGAAATGTGTAGGGGAGACCTATGTCTAGCAGTGGATTTCTCAGGCTGATGATACCGCAGAAAGATAAATATTGCAGAAAAATAACTATCACATAGCGCGTCATTGTCATAGGTTTATTAATATTGATCAGATTATTACGGGAGCTCATACGAGTGTTCGTCAAGCATATTGACGAAGTGAAGTGCCATCATAACGAGAGCCGTGAAATGAAGTACGTCGATCCTCTCACTATTAGCACTAGACCCAATGATTGCTTATTGTTACACGCCACAATGGCCAATCAATGTCCATTCGCCTGACCAAGGTTTCGATGCTAAAACCAGAGATAAAGTATCAAATGCGGTTCTGGTTTTCTTTTGGATGGTTCTGCTTTTTTCGAAGAATAAAACCTGCATAGCACTGCACAAATCTAAACGTTATCAAGAAGATAAAAGTTTAAGAAGGAAAAATTACCTTACTATTCAAAGTTTGAATGTTTGTACCACTTTGTAATAAGCAACTGGAGCTTTCTCGTCAACTGGAAAACATTTGCCCTACAGCTTTATAGGTGTAAAAATTAGACCACTGTTTGCTAAACCTATAACTTACACTAAACGTGTATAGAATTCTTCGCACGACCACAAATCATCATCAAAATTCCTAGTCCGTTTTCTTTTATACGTTATTTTACCCCCACCCTCCATAAACGGTACCATTAAAAAGCTAAGACCGGCCCGGAAAGAGAGCTACTAAATATACTTCGCACGAATGCGCAAATTGACATAAAATACTTCATATTTTGATATCTCCTCTGAGCGGAGCAGAATCGGCATTGAGACGAGAAAATATTTCAGTAGTTCTTTATTGAAACCAGTGTAAGGTAAACTGTTGATTTGATTTTCCGATATTGCCGCTTATCCAACCCTTTATTGGTTTGGTACAGAGCATTCCTGCTTTGTGCCGAAATTCGTGTGTGCATTTCTGGAGAAATCACAGTTCAGCCTTTGCAGTATTTGGCTCATATGAGCTGTTTTGTTTGCCTATGGGATTAGAAAAGCACCATGCATTGTGATTGTTTGATATCAAAAATACAAAGTTAGGAGCTTACTCAGCTATTCTCGTGAGATAGAGGTCTGCATTGCTGGTCATCTATGTTCGGTTCGAGTTAGCAGTTCGTGACTGGAAGGCGAAACGTGCATGTGACGATTCTGTACTGTGAGCATCGAAAATAGATAAAAGCAAATATGGTTGATAAAGGTCAATAACACTGAAAAAGTTACAATATGTTTATGGTTTTCTTAAAGAGTTATCTAACTTACTTCTATCTTTAGTTAAAGGTTTTAAACGACTTGCATCAAAAGTTAAATACAGATACAGATTACAGGTAGTGGTGGCACCTGATTAAAACTGACCATGATAGGTTTATAATGTACTAGCAGCCCGTCCCGGCTTCGCACTGGGTAGACAATATTGTTGTACATTATTTTGTTCTATCGCTAATAGTTTCGGCAGCGCATTCGACGAAAGACATTTTAAGACTCATTTTTCTACACCTTCGGTTACATTGTTCAAATTTTACCAAGGATCCCTATTTTTTTTCAAAATGAAATGTAGCCTATGTCAAATTGGAAGAATGTAGCATTCTATTGGTGAAAGAATTTTTTAAAACGGCCCAGTACTTTTTGAGCCTATTCATTACAAACATACAAACATACAAAAATAGGTACAAATCTTTCCTCTTTATAATATTAGTATAGAAAAGCTTCTGTGTTCATTTAAATAAATTTGCAAAAAAATCTTCAGGAAACGAAAACCCTTTGGCGGGACGATCTCGATTGTCATATGAACGACTGGCACACTGTAGCCAAAGATGGTGATGAAAAATTCTGTGAAAAAGGTGAGGAAGGCCTTTGCTCTGCAGTGGGACGGCTAAAATAAAATAAAAATAAGACGTTTGATATTTCTAACATAAACTGCATCTTTTTTCACCCGCTTGATCTAAAAGTAATTTTGTTCAAGAAAACTAGGTAAAAGTAATTAATTATACAAAGGAACTAATCCATTAGCACTGTCTACATCAGCATTCACATTAATCACTGCAACATTAATCACAATTAAATCGTCGTCCTCCATCTCAAACATCATGACAACGAATAACTTGTAATATTTTATAACATTTGTGAACGATACGCGCGATTACTAAAACATATGGGGCGAGCGACGAAACGCTTACTTTTTTCTGACACGCGTTTACGTTCTTTCACACGATGACATTTCACTGACGATGCGACGTGCCGCATAATCAATGTTTCCGAGTCATGTCTTCTTCTTCTTAATTAATAGCTTATCTGTCCTTTTTAAATTAACACGATCGTTATGCATAATTATATGGAAACAAACGGGTTTTTGATCGCGATTACCTTTATTAATTCCCGACGTTTCGGCTGTGTTGCAACAACCGTGGTCACGGGTTGACTGGAGTTCATTGGAGTTACTGTCGAGAAGCGGTGGCAGTTTTATTTGCAACTACCCTCACTTGGTCTTCAGAATTAGAAATGTCCGCGTTCATATTACGACACACCACACTAACTGTATCTACACACTGCGCTGATCTTTCGCGACGGATACACTTAACGAAAACAGGATTCCAAGACGAAGAAAGTTTATAGCCGTCTTCACGATTGAAATTGGGGTACTTTTTTATTTCTATCGCTTCCCGGACCATTCTTCTATGGTAAAAACGTTCACTGGACAGAACTTTAGGGTCATGTAGTTCAATCCAGTGATTCGGTCCCGAGTCCACCAAATGCTCCGCCACGGCAGATTTATACACCTGACGATTTTTGACGGCTGCTATATGCTCCTTGACGCGTTCGGCTATAGTTCTCTTTGTTTGCCCAATGTAAGAACGGCCACAACTACAGTCTATCTTATAAACGCCAGGCATCTGCAGAGGTATCACATCCTTAGGAGTCCGTAACTGCTTAGCCACTTTAGAAAAAGGTGTAAACACTGACTTAATTGATAACTTCTTCAAAACGTTACCAATTTTATCTGTCACACCCTTTACATAAGGCAAAAACATGGGCTGCCTATTTACCTCAAGAGGCTTCTTCTTGTTAGCATGTTTCCGGTTCCATCGTCCACCTACATATCCGTTACATTTTAGCACCTCCTGAACATGTGTCAACTCACTGTCTAAATGCTCAGGGTCACAGAGGTCGTATGCTCTGTTTGTTAACGACGAGACCACTGACTGCAGTGAGGGTAAAAGTGAGGTAGGGTAAAAGTGAGGGTAGTTGCAAATAAAACTGCCACCGCTTCTCGACAGTAACTCCAATGAACTCCAGTCAACCCGTGACCACGGTTGTTGCAACACAGCCGAAACGTCGGGAATTAATAAAGGTAATCGCGATCAAAAACCCGTTTGTTTCCATATAGCTTATCTGTCCATTTTCGATCGTGAAGGACTTAGTGTAGGGTCTTGAATAATCTAAATCTGTACGTATTTACTTGCAAGCCATACATATTAATTTATGATTATTTAAGTTTGTCATGTGTATCTCATTGTTTTAATTGATGTGTGCTTATTGCTCAATAACTTTATTAATATAAATTTATTAATACTTTCAATATGAAACCTTGGTCGTTAATTCTTAGCGCGTTATTTTATTCTTCACAAAGATAAATAATATGGTCCACGACATTAATTCTAAATCATAATATTAATAACATGGTGAGCAGTGACACCGTGTGCAAGAGCCGCAACTCGTTTGACACATGTTTTCATGGAACATGCTACGTACGGATTCCAGGGTTGGCAGACACCACCCGTGGCGCGTGCCTCTCTTCCTGTTTTTGACAACCCTGCAAACAATATCGCTTCCCGTATAATTGTTGTGCTCGATTTGTTGTAATGAATGGCGCTAAATTTATTTTCTATTTAATATCATTTGTCGTGTCAGCCGAAAATGAAAACAAATTGATTTAAAAGCGATTTCATAATAACCGGCAGTGAAAATATCAATTGATCGTATCGTGTTTCAATTGTCAATTTGATTAGGGTTACCTCATGCTACAAATACTTTTACTTTATGTAGGTTATACATATTTTGAAAATGGAGTATGTACTATCTCCTTCTTCAAAATATACCTCTCTTGTTTATATTCAGCTCTGTCCATCTCAAGGTTCGATTTGTTTTTTTAACTGTATCCGTCGTAGTGTGAATAAAGTATCGAAACCTTCTAAATCAATAAGGAGTATCTATCAAATAAAATCAAATCGAATAAAATGAACGCTGTCGGCAATCGTCCTACAGTGGTAGGACTGGCCTAAAATTCTGGTATACCAGAAGGTATACCAGAATTCTGGTATTTTGGTAGAAGTGTACACTTATACCAGAATTTTAGGCCAGTCGAAAAAAAGCTACCTCATGTCCCGGCATAATTATAGTTTGTCCCGGCATATATGTAGTATGTCCCGACATAGTATGTCCCGTTTAGAGGCCAAAGTTTCGCAAGTCCTGACCGCGGTGACTCACGGCCCCCGATCGAAAGGTACCGCACGGCCAACTTTCCGCCATTATTGCCTTTCAGACGAAGCCTTAAAAGTAACTGTAAGTAGGTTGAGTTCACCCTCTTTAGTGGCCAATGCAGTATGTTAACAGTACAAATAAAGTGTGTTTTCTGTTGGAATCTTTGGTTATTTAGTTTTTAGCTGGAACTGGGATGCTGATGTGGTGATGGGTTTTATTGAGTACAGTAATTCTCAACTGAACTCAATAAAATTTTATTCATTACGATTGCAAGAATCACTTTGAAACGTCTTAAAGCTAGGTGCCAGTGCCACGCTACCAAGCCTATTAGAACAGGCAACAAACTACGGCTCGGTTCCTACCGTTTTTTTACAAATCAAAAATAATCTAAAATAATAGCAGTGAAGTTCCAGTGTGGTGCCACTTCACTTAGTCAGACGTATTTATTCTTCTTACCGTGTCACCGATTTTTTCGAACCAAGTGTGGTGATAGGATTTTAAGTGCGCCTCAAAGGGGCTTAGTATAGTGCTGTATGAAAATGTTAGATGTTGTATTAGATAATGAATATGTATGGTGGTTATAGAAGAAGGGGTAGAGCAAAGAAAAGATTGTTGGACTGTGTCAAAGATGACATGAGCAAGGAAAGAGTGAGCACTGAGATGACGAATGGATGAAAATTTGTCCATTTTATCGAAGTTATTGTTGTTCTGCCATGCCAGAAGACCTATTTTAATTATACACTAGTGGCCGCCCGCGGCTTCGCTCGCCCGTTCCCGTAACACCCCGTTCCCGCTGCTTTTTCGGGATAAAAAGCATCCTATGTCCTTCTCCCGGTTCTAAGCTACCTCCCCACTAATTTTCTGCCAAATCGGTTCCGCCCTTCTTGAGTTATAAATAGTGTAACTAACACGACTTTCTTTTATAAATATAGACATTTTCTTAAAATGAATCCTAGCTAGATCAATTTGTCGCCCCCAAAAACCCCTGTATACTAAATTTCGTGAAAATCGTTGGTGCAGTTTCCGAGATCCTAAATATATATATATATATATATATATACAAGATTTTCTCGTTTAAAGGTATAAGATATAAGTTTAAAAAACTTGATAAACCAACATCATGGCCAAACTGCTGAACCAATTTTGATGAAATTTCTATGGAATCAATCTGGAAGTATAAGCGTTCAAAAAATCAAATTGGTTCATCTATAATGAAGTTATGCGATAGCGAAAACAAGCATTAAAAAAATAAACCTCCTCCTGTTTTATTTAAAGTCTTATAAAACGATTAGAAACCAATTTCAAGACACAAAAATACTTATGACCCTAAAAATACTTCAATTTGTCCACCTATTTCCAATAATACAAAATATACAACGAATAATTTTCTAATAATATCAAACAGTGACAACAAGCAATTTTTCAATCTATGTAACCTACTTTCTATATTTTCCGTTAACATTATAAAAGCTTAGTACTTTTGTTACATTGTCAACGTTCCAGTCTATATCCATAAACCCAACCACTTGAAAAATTAAACGTCGAAGTTAGTTCGTTGCGTTGCATGTTCCGCCCATAAACTTCCAGAAACAATCGAAGCATGTGTATTATTATTTATTCCACGTCAGCTAGGGGTTGTCTGCCCTTGAAACGGACACAGAATAACACGTAGGAAACACCACATACTTATGTAACTGCAGGAGTTTCACATAAAAACATTGAGTTCATTCATGTTTCAATGAAATAATTATTTAGTTACAATTTTTTTAGACGGACTTGACCGATTTTTCAGATGAGAAAGTACCTAGGAAGAGGGATACCTATACCTACCAATGATGTGACACTGTCACGTCACCTGTCATGTAACCGACACCTCTTCGGCAAAGATCGATAAACTTCGACAAAAGTCGAGGGGGTAATTATTCAAGTTTTCACTTCTTTCGGCATTCCCGCCATGATTTTTTTCTAATAGGTTTTTAGTACCTACATTTCCTCCTTCCTTCCCTTATCCCAGTTTATGTCTTTAGGTTTGCACAACATATCTTCCTCTTCCATTCCCTAGGCATTTAAAATGCTATGCTTTCTTGAGTCTCGATTTAAATAAGTGTATAAATCCGTCCTATAGAGCCTTACAGTCCTTCATAGTATTCGTTCATTTTCTTAAACTTCTTCTAGGTATTTTCGTCGTAAGTATAATCGACGCCTCAGGGCATGAGACACAAGGGGATAATTTCAAACAATCTCTCTTGGCTATTCCCGAGACCGCGAGTGACACATGTCTGCTTCCCCAGCTAATGCCACAGAATATTAACACTGCAACTTCCAGCCAATGGCGAGCTTTCTAAGACACCTGCTGTCTCGTCGAAAAAACACTTCGTTTAATGCCTGTTAAACTTGTGCGTTCCCTTTTTTGCAGTTTCCTTTGTTAGCCAGTCTACCTTATAATCCGGCGCATCTGTCAGATTGGAGGAACCGTAGCTTGAAGTGGTTTGAAACTTTTAAAACGATCCCTAATTTATTAAATTTTATTTTTACGTATATTACATGTGCGCATGTACTCTTCTCTTGAGCAATATGTTCTGAGGGCTGTATGTTTTATTTTATTTTGTATTTAAATTAATGTGTGTGTGTGTTTATTGTGCACTCTGTTATGACATTTTTATAAGCCTGAAATAAAAATATCGAATTTACTTAAATGCGAACCTCCAGGCAATGGCACTCATTGCCTTGTGCTGTTTTCCTGACTGCTACAATCTGGGCCTCTTCTAGACCATCCTGCTCCATTGTCGGCTACATCGTTACATGTCTAAAATGTGGATGTCAAAAAATTCACAGACAAGGTAACAAAAATACTTAATTTCCTCATAAAAGATCAAATTTAGCTAGAAATTGTGTAACAGCTCCAATTCAAGCAGAGATTTCCCTCGACAGCGGATGCCAACAATTTTGTCCAGTTGTAATGACAAGCAAGTGACACGCAAAGGATGCATCAAAACTCTAAATGGCCCGTGACATTTACATTTGACGAGATAAGTACCTTTTATTATACCATAGCCCTAATTTCCTTGCACCAACCACAGCTAAACTTGTTCGTTAGTAAATTTCTTCTGATACCAAAGAACATTAACTACTTGTATCTTGTTTAAAAAAATATGGTAAGGTATTTCATGTACATCCAGTTTTACCTGAAGCAGGTTCCATATAAATATAACCAACAAGTAAACAAAAGAAAAAACATAGTAGGCTGGCCTCTCAGCTCAGTTGATAGTAGCTCTGCCTTCTGGGCCGTAGGTCGCAAGTTCGATCCCCACCGAAATCAAATATTTGTGTACTGAACACAGACGTTCGTTCTCTGTCTGTTGTAATATTATATTCTAAGTATGTTTAAAAAAAAACAAATGTATAAAAGCATTTTATCAGCTATCTGGTTCCCATAGTATAATCTCTGCTTAGTTTGGGCTAGATGGTGTGGTGTAGATTGGCTATAATATTTATAGTACTTTTTAAACTTTCGCTATCATAATACAGAAAAAAGTAATTAACGTGATAAATACCCGTGTAAATAGATTCAGTAAAAGAAAAACATGTTTACATCCTTTAAAAATAGCTTCTATTATAAGACTTATTATTATGCCAATTAAATTCGAAGAATCAGTTGGATAGGCCTCTTAACTCGAAATAATTTAAGACATTTTTATTTTTCTTTCCGTAATTCCTTGGGGTATTCTTGTCACCACAGGATCTTAGTCACAATGATTTGTCGAGGTTGCTCCTCTCTCTTAATCTTCGTGATTTACCGCTCGGTCGATGACCTTGTAAAAAAATAAAACACTGATGTACCTATTTAGAACTTAAATCCATAGTAATGTTTCATTCACCTTTCAAGGGTTGCTAACGGTAGTTTTACATAAAAATATATTTAGTGTTTGTCAGTGGGTCGCGCACGAAAACGGTCATTGACCTATGTACCTACTGTCAGTACTGTTGTCTTCAATAAAAATCATTTCAATTTCAAAATGTTTTTGTTTACGTGTCACTTTTGTCTGCAGAGAACCGTTCATGTTTATTTCTAAGTGCAGAATAGCGTTTTTATGCGTCAATATTATAAGAATGTGTCCGATAAAAAAACAAGGTCAAGAATTGTTTATTGACGATGTAATAGCTGCAGCTCCGTAAGATTATACAAAGAATTTCATTTGCAGAAGAATTTCAGTATCAAGTATTCATGCGGCATTTCAGTCAGTAATATCTGTTCCTTCCCCATAATTACCCTCGAGAAAATCGATTACATGCATCGTCGTTTATTCCAATACAATAGTGCTACTGTAATATTCCCATGCCTAAGAAAAACAGAAGGAAAATCGAACAAAGGTTCTCAGAGGGGACGAATGACTCATGTCGACCTAACGGTGTTAAGAGTTTAGTTTAGATCAGATCGTCATGACTGGTGACGATCAAATTCGCAGAACGAGGGCAACCGAAACTCCGTGATACTTCACGGATTTTTGGTTTTTTGGTTTATGCCTACTAAGCATAATTTCCTGTCTTAGTTAACTCGTAATCATTAAAATCTTTACGTTCCGGTTCACGACATTTTTTGTTTGCTGGAAAATATTTTTAATATCTATATTGTGTCTTGTAACATGGAGGTAACAATGAGAGGGTCAAAAGTAACGTAAAATATTGCAAAAGTAACATTCTGGTTGCCAGTCGTATTGATTAGCTAAACATTTTCAGCCCTACTTATAAACGCAATTTAAATTTAATCATTGCTTAAAGTTAGCCTGTCACTGTTTGTCATTACCCAGTGGTAAGAGATGGCAATAGTTTAACCAGTGTTTATCTTTTGACATATTTTTATAAGTAAGGCCATTTGAGGTTTAGGCTCATTATTTTAAAATTTCGTAATAGAAAAGCGAAGTACCAAACCAAACACTGGCGTAGGTAGATATCCAAATAATCTATTATCGTAGTATTTATTATTTGTGTGCTATGCTGACGGGTGCGGTGACACAAATCGCACACCGCGTGATAGGTTCGGATTTATTTATTATTCAATCTATTCTGACGATAAACATGTCAATCTCGGAGCTATCAAAAAGTTTTACGGTGAAAATCCAGTGCAGAAATTCAGTATTGCATGCCAAATATCGAAGGTGTAGGTTTAAAACGAAATGGCGGGGTTAAAGGCTGATAAACGGGCATTAAAGTTTTATGCACAGTGATTTCAGCACGAATAGTTTTATGTCACAGAAAAGTAAATCTAAAGTCTTAATCTGGCTTTTCTTATGGAGGCCACGGTAACGAGAATGTGAGGAAATCATCGATGGATGGGAAGAAATAGTAGGCGAACGACTGTGATCCTTAGGCACGGTAGACATTTTAAATCTCTTAGAAAACACTTAAAATAATTCGACCTAGAAATTCGTAGGTCGTAGGTCAAATTCGTGACTTGAATAGAATAGAATAGAATATATATTTGCTATAGGTATAATAACTGATAGCATTTATTATACCTATAGCAAATAATTAAAATTACCTAAATTACAATATTTTTATACCTAACTTACATTTTAAAATAAAGTTTGTGCCCGCCCGTGTTAGAACACGGGCACAAACAATAAGCTGATTATGGTGAAAAGTTCTAAATTAATTTCCTTATTTCTAAATAACTAGGTACTTAATTATAATAACGTTATACAACGTGATTCAGTATAAAAACAAACAAAAACTTTCTCATTTATGGGTCCTCCCAAAAATATGGTAAGAGTAATCGGTATGAGTAAAATAGCGGTTAAACTTAGTTCCAAAACCAGTTTGAGCCGGAAAGTAGAACGTCGCCCCCATTCCTGCTCAAGTGTAGTTTTGATTTCTTGTTTCGAGGTACGGCGTTATGTTGATTGGATTGGCTGAGAAGCAGAGAACGTTATATGAAGGATACGGTTGCTTTAAAGAGTAAACGAACCTTGAACTAGTCATGAAAATTGAGGGTAAAGGCAATCGCAGCAAGAATCACTAAAACTTTTTATAAAAAGTAAATCTGGGTTGTCCAAAGCGCGATAGGTCGAAGACATCGTAAGGTCGCAGGAAACACCTGGACAAGAGACGCACAGGACAGAGGAGGCTGACAGAAATTGAAGGAGGCCTTTATTCAGCAGTTGGTGATACCCGGCTGAGATGAAGATGAACTAAATCTAGGGAAGGCGTGGTGAAGACAGATGGTGCAAAAGATTGACGGAGTGGCCGAGGTCTGAAAAAAGAAGCGTTGAACGTCCAGTTGCACTATGGGTCGACGATATTGTCAGCGTCGTGGGCTGCAGATGGATGAGGGTAGCCCAAGATCGTGGTAAATGGCAAGAACAAAGTGATACCTATGCCCAGCAGTGGTTTATGTCGGGCTACGGATAATGATGATGATGAAATCTAGGCGTAGACTTTAACATGAAGTTCCTATAGTTCTTATTTATTTATTCGTTTGGGGATTCCCAAGAGGCGACTTCTAACTAGACATTTTAAACAAATACACGGCCGTTCGATAACGGTGGCCGTTTTATAGTAACTAAAGTTTTACTCAATTGAAAAGTAATGCCTTTCCGGTTGACTGATTCGTGTGAAACTGAGTTATCAGTGCCTACAAATGTTGTTCTGTAAGTAGTTAGTTAATTAGCTTCTATAACTGAACAGAAAAAAACTGCTGTTTCATACAATAGTCGAATACCTACTAGGCTAAAATGTATGAGACATATATTTTTTTCGTGTTTACAGTTGTTTTTATAGAAATAGGTTACATAATCCCCTGAAGTTTGCTGCCGTGGTCTTAGTACAAAAAAAAAAGGATTTTTTTCAAATTCAAAATTTCTTTATTTAGTTGTATCACATGGATCACTTTGGATAATAATCCCCCCCTCATTCATAATGACTTTTTCTTCTTCTTCTTAATTAATGGCATCTGTCCATTTTGCATAAATTTTGCTAGTGTCAAGTAAGGATATACTACATCAATAAAATAGTTTTAGCTGTTTTTAGTAATACCAGTCAAAAATAGACAAGTCGGTTGTCATTGTCGCGTGGAACTGGCACCTAGACTCACCCAACTTTAAAAGGCGGTGCATATCTAGGCGATTGCGATGGCGTTCAGCTGAAACGCTGTCAAATATCGCTGTCATATTTGACAGCGTTTCTGTCTCCTGTCACTATCATGTCAACAGACTTATCGGTCTGCTAAGCTAAATGACTGCAATAGGACCATTATGAGTATAATATCCGAATTAAAACACAGGTCCAAAATGAACACTGAATTATAAAGCCACAGGTAAAATATCGCTCCCATTTATCCACACACTATCACCGCATCCTCTGTGTTTGTTCGTCAGCTTATACTTAATACAATGACACAAAGCGCGGCTCCATACGCTTATAATTAGTTTTAAAGCTACGCCTGAAAAACTTTTTCCCGCCATGAAATTGCATGCGTTGTTGTTCATTTATGTCCCAAGTACCGTAAAGCCCTTTTATCTCGCAATACCGATCGTTAGGAGCTTAATTTTATTGAACGGGTCACCACAAAGTCATTTCAAGAATTTCAAGAGCTTTAAGTTCTTGCTTAGCGCTTTACGATTCGCAAACAATTCGGCTTCAGCTGACGCAAAGTTGGTGGCTAGCCAAACGGGTCACCGATGTTTATATTGAATTTTCTTTGCCCTATTGTGGTAATTGAACCCTATATTGTCTAAAACTGCAGTGGGATAGCACTTTTTATTTCAGACGTTTTCAGCGTTATTGGTTACTTTGGCAACGATCTTCTTACAGTGTGTGAGGTTGGCCGGCACACTTTTTTCCACCAGCATTCGCCACTGTGAACATCAACACTGATTTGTGACTTCCCAAGAAACTGTTGATTAAATTCAAATTCAATTCATTTATTTGAGGACCACTTTGAAACTAAACTAAAACTTAAAATATTTAACTAGTTAGTATTTACTAACTACACTAGCTAATACTTAAGATTTTGTAAGTGATTATGTAGAGATAAAGAAAATCTTAGTAAACTAGTTATAACAATGCAATCTTAGGTAACGTCGGCTAAGTATAACAACTATGAAAACATTGTTAGCATTGTTAGATACCTGAGCCTAAGTTTTAAAAGTCGTGAAGCCGTTTAGTTTTACACTGTACTTTTAAACCTATCTTATTTCACGGATAAAAAAAACAACACAGGACAAAAAGCCAGATTACTAATTTAAATATTCCACGGATTTTCACGCCGTGCCTGCCTCTACAATCGCGAAATCCAGACCAATTTCCATTCTCTCCATCCGCCTGTTTTTTTTTTCATTTCAGCTTGTTTGGCTGCTGTGATTCCAGGAAATCATTTTATTGATACGCTTTACTGTCTACTCGCTAGTAACAAAATTATCTCACGTCTTGTTACAGATCAGCGGTAAACCAATCAGTTTTATATGAAAAATCGGCTTATGCCAATTTTTTTTTACATATGGAAATAAAAATAAAATGCATTGTACGGGCATGAATAATGGATTAGGGATGGTGTTTTTCCCTACAGTGGAAAGTTGCAGGTTGAAAATAATAGTATTCCTTATTTACACCAACCCTTAGCTTTGTCTGCGTCTTAGCTTTGCATTTAATATGATTTCATAATTACGTATGGTAAGGTTCTTTGTTTTATTAAACCTTAAAAATTTTGTTCAACTGTTACAATTTGAAAATGTTATCGAATATCAAAAGTAAGCCTATTACATCATCTCGTGGCCTATTGAACCGTTCTCATGATATCTCGTTTCCCATATTTCATTTGATTCCATTATGCGTGTCGAATATGGCACTGATTTGAATATCGGAGTGAATTTGTAATAGCCTGTGTTCCGATAACTGTGTGAAAACGGTCAAAACTTCGTGTTTAGATTCCAATAATTTATTAGGTTGATAGTCGTCTTCAATAATTTAGTAGGCAAGTATATGAGCAGTCGATAATTTCAAAAAACTGAATAGCTTCACGGTACTTTTCCGACCCATCTCTTATTACAAATACCTTACCTTACGTCTAAAGGGGGTCGTCAGAGGTTCGTCCAAATTTATAGATTTACTAGTTAACTGGTCTCGACAGAGCCTATTTCTATTTCTTCAAAATGTTGTCTAAGCGACTGATCGAAGCGACGCGTGACCCAAGGGCTGGTGGGTATCTGGCGCAGCGCTATTCAGCGTGGCAATGCTGCCAGCGTCTTGGGGGCGCTTCCGTCTGGTACTGATTTGGATCAGCTGAGCTATCTCTAGATCGTTTGTGACGGTCTTGCAGGTAGCTCAACTGTTTCTTGTGTATTTTGTTAATATTTATTTTATAGTAAGTTTCATTGTGTAAATAAATGTCTTGTTAACTGGCTGGCATCATAATTAACTCGTAGCTCTCTGAATACGTCTCGATAGCAATTTATCTCATCAAATTAATGTGGTATTGTGGTTTTTGGTAACTATCTGTGATTACGACTGAGACCCACAGGCTACAAAATATAGACCCAGTCCCAGAGATAGGTGAATGTCTTAGTAACAAATGATCGTTCTTGGAACTGCAAGAACTAGATACTGCCTACAATCGTGACGGTCGTAATATCTGTTCTTATTAAGCCTACCGCTCGGAGTACTAATTTAATTAAGAGCACTGAGTTTTTCTGTAAAAAATTTTTTTTCGCAATGGGAACCAAATAGCTGATGACTCATACATTTTTTTGTCAATATACATTTACCTAGAATACAATATAATATACACCCATACAGAGATCAAACATCCACACAAATATTCGTTCTCGGTGTGGATCGAACCCACGATCTACGGCGCAGAAGGCAGAGCAGCAACTGAGCTAAGAGGCCAGTCACAAAGAATAAGGGGTAGTCTATGAAAACCACAAGTATATGTATACCACTATAATGTATATAGCCGCTATACCCCGATGATATAATGGCTTTTGCTACGTGACACAATGCAAAAAACCTCTCAGTCATGTCCTATGTCGGTGAATTTAAATGCGACTCGCAATTTTTTTGCCGTGTTGACTTCCTGAGTCTACGTTGTGGACAGTAAAATATGCAGTGCAGCATACTCGTCAAAGAATTCCCGAGATTTTTTCACTTTATTTTCTACAACGAAGACGTTTTATGAAGAAAAAAACTCACTTGCAGTTACTGGAATTTGTTACGAGACTTTATTTTACTCGACCACATTTGGTAAATAATTTCTCTTGGCATTTATATTGAATTATTTATTTTAAAATGTAAAAAGATCAGGGCAAAAAATCTCGATGCGCTCTCAAGATCTTGGCACTGTTAAATCGTGAACAGAGGGAGGAAGAAACTTCTGCAGTTTATTTGTTTGTTTATTTATTAGGCTCACCAAGAAATAATACACAAAAATTAAAACTAGGTTCGAGCCAATAAAATATCCTTCCCCGTGCTTATCCACTGAAGGTAACCACAGCTAACACAGGTATTATAAATAGTTAATAAGAATGATCTAACTAAATGATATAAGGAACACACAAAAAGTAATTCTAAGTAAATGATGTATCTAATGCTGCCTTCCTACTTCCTACGGTGCATGGTTCTGCAGATCATCACGCACAGCCGACGACGATGCACGGCAACACACACAGAAAGGGCTCCTGTCCTACCGCGCACCTCGGCGCACGAGACCGTTCCCATGGCGTGTCGTGCGAGCTGATCCGCCCCTCCGTGCGCGATATCACACACCGGTGGGAAGGGGCTATAAGACTACAAGTTAGGAACAACATTGTAAAATATTGAAATAACTAGAACAACAAAATAAAATACATAGGTATAGGTGCAGTGGGATAATCACGCACGAACAACTGAAAAATAAATAAACATTAGTAAGAAAACAAAACATTTATGAGAAAACTATCAAAATCTATTCATCCTAGTTCTCGCAAAGTTTACCGCTTGGGTCTAAGTTATTCTAAACTTTCTTTTCATACCGCCAGCCCATAAATGTACTGTGAATTCTGTTATGCATATCAAACTACCCTCATCCTGATCATAACAATGCAAATTTTGTCAAGCACAGACGCAACTCACGAAACAAGCCCCGAAACTGTAACAATTTCAACCCACCCTGACCTCACGCTCATCAAGTTTCGTATTATTCAGTGAACCAACAAGGCAAAGTGACACGGGGTTAAGGGGCAGACCACCGACAAACAACTTTTCACTCGCACATTTCTAAATTTTGAAAGATAAGATCACTGAACTTGTTTTTGTAAACTCGCAATCAGCAAAGTTGTGTCCAGTCACATTGCACTCAAATCAGTAGAGATATTTTGTTCCAAACAATTTTACCTGCCGAAAAGTTTGTTTCACTAATTGCTAAACTTTGTGCGATTGCGATTTTTAATCTAAGTTCAGTAATTTTATATCTCGCAAAATGTTAAAGTTTGCGAGCGAGAAGTTACCTTGACGGTTGTCAGCACCTTAAGCTGTGTATACATCGTAACTAGTGAGGCAATACGTCAGGTGTCTGTCATGCCTCTGGCACTTTTGTAAACTGTTTTGACGTGTGTTTGGTCGATAATTTCAGAGACTCAGAGACGTGCCTTAAGTTTCATGTTTCTATTTAAATTTGCCTGTAAAGTCTAGAAGATTCGGGAACTTCCTTCATGGCTGAGAGGTTAATTTAAGAGATGAATTCCAGGAATCAGTCCTATTAAAGTTGATGGGAAGCAGTCCAATTTAGTTCCTCTTCTTTTGGTCGTCGCACTGTGATCTAATTATTTTTAGTACGTGTCAGAGACCCCTTTCGTGCATTTGTAATTTTTCAACCTTTTTAGGTTCTCTACAATATTTTGGACGGAAATATTTTGTGGGGCACGACCATATCTAAACCCACCATCTCAGGATCGGAAGACGAAGCCGCTACCACTAGACCAGTACTTCTCTTGTAGTTTGTAAGAAAATAACACGTGTAGGCGCCAGTATAAATACTGCACACACTGACGCCAGTTATTGGCATGTGTGGCCTTAACGAGTCATACTCAACGGCCGAGCCATAGCCGGTGCGTTACGTTACGACGCAATGTACCATAAAAACTGAAGATAAGCCAGCCTTACTTTTATCACCATGGGCTCGAGTTTTCAATGTTCTAGACTAGACGATATTAGATGTGTGATTTTACCCCTACCGAAAATAAGGCTCTACAAGTAGTGGTCACACAGACACTAAGAGCTTACTACCTTATCGTTTTGGTCAAGGATAAAAATAAACCTTTGCATTTATTGTTAGGGTCAACGATATGGTACTACGCACTAGATGACGTGGTCCGAGTAATAATACACTCAATGTAAGTTACATAAACTTTTTCCGAGCTAGTGTTGTCAGATGAATTTCTGGATGAATTAGTTTTATTATCCAAGTATGTACCTATTAAAACTTTAACTTTTGAAATGCCGGGATCCCAAACTATGGAGTTCTTATTGTTCTTGACTCCCTGAGGAGCCGTTGGATGAACAGGCATTACTTACGGAGAAAAATAGAAATACCTTTCTTGACGATAACATTAACTATTAAGGCATTAGCGTCAATAAGGATCAAAGGAATCTCAATTCGGCGCAATTCATTTGAGGCCATTAGATTCCTATTTAAGTAAACTTATTATCTTGACATCGACATTATAGTCTTCTTCTTATCGTGACTTCTTCAAAACCAGTGTGGTGAAACCAGTGCGGGTCAGGAGAGGCTCCTCAAACAAAGTAGGTACCTAGTACCTACCTAACAATATATTCGTGACGGCAAGAGACGGTGAACGTCCCGTGCCGTCCACGACTTCACGTATGCGACGATTTGACTATCTCGCGCGACATTGGAAACGCACAGTCATAAGCTAGCCGAAGTAAAGTTGTTTACTACTCGTAAACGTAATCAATAAACGTAAGTTATGTGACAGCCCACTTTTTAGTGGTGCCAGGAAGCCTAATATGAAGCGTAAAAAAATCCTATAAAAAGAGGGATTATGAAATACATTTGGAACGCGTTGAAAATAATAGGCTCCCGAAATCGTTAAATAGCATGGCACTGTATTATTTCTCAATTTCATTCTCTCTCTATGGCATTTCTTGTGGAGCGAGTAAAGCCTAGCGCATATCTAAGCGTTCTGCTATGGCGATCTGTGAAACAATATTTGACAGCGTTTTGGCCTAGATGTCATCTTCTTCAATTTGAGAGCTGAACATCATCTAGTGATTGTACAAATTTGAAACGCCAAACAAATGGAAATAAAAATATTTATTTATTTTCCCGACGTTTCGGATGTTGCAATAGTCGAGTACGCAGGCAGACTGAAGCAATGACATGAGAGCTACCTTCGTCGTTGAGAAGTGGAGGCAGCATCACTAACTACCCTCACTTGATCTTAGAATCTAGAAAATCGCGAAAGTTTAAAAAATTCCAGAGGCAAACATCGATCCTGAACAATATTAACAAAAGTTATTGTAAATAGGTTTGTTCATTCACCAGTTTATTAATAGAGTTGATGAATCATTTTCTTTCATTATTTCAGTCACAGAATATAAATGAAAAAGTGACTTAAGCCTCAGTTCCCATAGAAACGATCGACGTAGTTTGACGATCTTCATATAGCGGTGACCACGTTGTCATGGCTGCGATTTTTCATATTTCTATTGCCGAGGGCCATCTGATGTTAAGTAGTTACCACCGCCTATATCAAAGCATTGCCTCGTAGGTCACGCATGTCAGGAACATGCCCTACGATGCACTGCCCTGCGTATAGACGCAGGGCAGTGCATCGTAGGGCATGTTCCTGACATCTATATCTATGACATCTATGGCCTCAACAGGCTGAACATCTGTGTGCCTCAACTTGAGGCACACAGATGTTCAGCCTCACGTGCCAGTAATTTCACCGGGACCCACACCCTTCAAGCCGAAACACAGCAATGCTGCTTCACGGCAGAAATAGGCATGGTGGTAGTACTTCTCCGGATGAGCCCTTTACAAAGAGCTCTACTACTACTACCAACAACTAACCAACGAACTTCCAACCAACCTAGCGAAAAGCTACTGAGGCCGTCAAGGAAAACAAAGCTTCAGGAAACCAGGGCTTTACAAGCAGATTAACTTGTCATTCCGACGAGAATTGATTGTGCTGTGCCATTCATTCAGAAATAACCATAAATCTTCATAAGCCGGGACGGCAAGTCACGAACCATAATCTTGGTTGTTTTAAAAATTAAAATAACTCAGAGCTAAGTTAATCCTTTGCGTAATTACTTTTTAAAATCACTGAATTTATTGGAATAGGCTTTTTTGTCCTTTTTATCTGCGATCGGGTTCTTAACCATAATTAGATATTTCTAGTAAACGACACCGTATGAGTTGAAAAAGTGGTCAGGTTCAAAAATGGGCTCTTTTAAGCTGTTTTTTGAACAACCGAAGTTGCACCGAACATGCAAGTTTATATTTTTCGACGCGGGTTCACCCACGGCATCGTATGTCCTATAGCCGACAAAAGTAGCAAAAATTTTATCCCGGGTCACAAACTATTTGTATTCCAAGTTTCATTCAAATCTGACCTGCAGTTACGGAGAAGTGTGTAACCATAAAAACTCACTTGGTTATTTTAATTTTAATATTAATGAATATTTCTACCGGTTACCGCTGTATTACGACCGTCACTAACGTTCGTCAAACACCCACTGGCACAGTTTAATAAAAGCCATCCCCTGGCCTCTTTCCCGCGTATAAACTCAAAATGGGGTAACGACAACCCTTAATTATATTCCGAGTACACCTTCGTTAACACAGCATAAATCACAATTCTTTAACATAAAAATCTCATCGTGCGCGCATTCATTACTTAACTATGACGAAACAGCGCGAAATGGTGATGGTTTTTGTTTGGGACGCGTCTTTTACCGCGACTTGCGTTGGTCGCTAGTTTTTACTCATTAGAATAGATAACTGAAATGAAATGAAAAAAAAAAATGAAAAAAGTTTATTTAATAAACACAAATACAGAAAAAGACAAACTTGAACCTTAAATACAAACAAGGTATAGGTACAAGGTGAGAGGTTTGAGACAAAAGGGAATATATGAAAATTGGCTAACTACAATAACTGGCATTGTGTTCTGTACATACATTTATCGACAGAAAAACGGACGACGACGGTGCGTGGTAAGCGATGGAATTAGGATTTGTTTATTGATATTTGGAGCTAAAATAAGTATTGGGCTTCTTGCGTCCTATGTGACGTGGAAAATGGTGATTTTTCAATATTTTTAATGTCTTAGTTGCGGATAACGGGGATGATAATGATAACACTCTAAGAACTACTTACCTACATTTTTTTTGTAATATGTGAGTGCAATTGTTTGTTGCCCTTAAACTATAAAACACACACTGTAGGCAAAAAGTCACGTTTCCAAAAGAAAACTCTGCCTTAACAGTTCCCCTGTCAATTAGGTAAATTAAATAAACCGATGCGGGTAGGTCCGTGAAATTAATATCACTTTCAGCTTCAGCGTCAATTTCGTCGAAGGCGCGTGCTACGGTGCTACGTGCCACCCGAAAACGGCGAAAATTGCGAAAATATGTGAGAACGCTGGTTATGGCGGCGACTAGCTTTATTTACGACCTCTATTACACTCCATGGTCTATGGTTTAAACGGGAAAATTGCTGGCACATTTGTGGTGGAAAACTTTTCACTTGACATAGATATTTTCGTGGCGTCGTAATTTTTTTCGGGTTTCATCTTTATTTGTGAGCTGAGAATATTTTGCCAATGATTTTTAACCCTTGAACCAGAGAAGTTTTTATAATACTACTAGCTGACAGAACAAGCAGACGGCACAAAGCATTGTTTTAAGGGTCACGCACTTTTGGAGCAAAATCAAAGACATATATATATATATATTTATTCAGTAGTATCACAAGGATCACTTTTTGTCTTAAAGCTAGGTGAGTCTAGGTCCCAGTACCACGCGACCAATACCTACTGATGATAGAATAACAAACTACGAGGTATTGCCCTGCATCCATCTAATTAAGGTTTAGGTAGGAACCCTTAATTTCACAGGAGGCCATAATTTTACCGGCACCCTCACTTTTCAACGCTTGGCAGCAGAATAAGGCATGATTCTGGTCGAAACACAATATAAACCTTATGGTATCTAAAATCACCAGTTGAATGTTGCCAAATCTTCAGATCACGTGTGAACGTGGTCAGCGCCAGATAAACACATAATCGTTTCAGATATAGCTGGCAGACCCCGTTCCAACATGTTTGTATGATGGTTGACAATTTGGCTGTTTTCCCAAAGACCTTCAAACTCCTATAAAACTTGATGGAATGCATCAAATCGTAGACAACAAACATTGAAACGTGATATTGTTTGGGTGGACCTATGTTCCGCCAATTCCACAAGATAAAGCCTATAAGTACAGGGCAATAACTTTTTTAGCATATTAACCTTTTTGGTTAGTTGATTCATTTTGCTGGACGCCTTGGAACTCTGTCCACTAGCGGCTGGTGGCACAAGATCGTGGAGAGTGGTGAATTTGGGGGGAAGGACTATGCCCAACAATGGGATGAATCGGGCTAATAGTAAAAGTAGTAGAGTTGTCCTTTTAAAATTAATTAGGCCTAATGAAGTTCCAGTAAAAAAAAGCCGTATATTTCCTAACATCTAAGGTCCAATTTCACCGTTAAACGCGTTTAACTAAACTCGTTTATATGTACGTACACAAAAGAAATGCAACGACATTGACAGGTCTTTAAGCGCGTTTAGAGAAAAATGTACCAACTGAATGCTTAACGAGTTTAAACGTCAGTAGAACGCGTTCAATTTCAACGGTGAAATTGGACCTAAGTGTATGACGTAGGTGACATGAATTAAAATTAGCTAAATATGTTTTTTGCGGTCACCGGAGAAATAGGCATGGTGGTAAGTACTAATTTCCAGTATAGTAGATCAAGTAGATGCAAACCAGTTCACCTCATTCCCTAAAACAATACTCTTTGATGCCGTTTCAAAATGAGTCAGACATCATCAGCTTACTGGCGCTAATTGAACGCAACGCGGAAAGTTTTGGTTTCTAAGAGAAAGCGGGAAACGATCTGATTAAACATTTATGCCGAAGAACCGTAAACCAAATGTTCCGTCATGTGTCTCATTACCGCCGCGATGAAAGGAAGAATCGACTTCATAAACTTGCACAGTTTCGAATTTCCCGAAAATTATTTTTGTACATCGGACGGAATTATAATAACTCCAGAAAATCTATACTTATATTATAAAGCTGAAGAGTTGATTGTTTGGTTGAACGCGCTAATCTCGGGAACTAATGGTTCGAATTGAAAAATTTTTTTTTGTGTTGGATAGTCCATTTATCGAGGATTGCTATAGAGTATAGGCTATTATATAACATCACGCTCTTTTCTATTAGCTACCTGCAGGGCTACCACGAGCTCCATATGGTTATGGCTATGGCTGTCAAATTGAGTATAGATAGGCTGACCCACACATTCATTTTCTTCTTGGGTTTGAATGTGTTGACACTGTTGACACAATTTTGACAGCCATAACCATAACCATATGAAGCTCATGGTAGGCCATCTGTGCGAAGCTGGGGCGGATCGCTAGTTCTTAAATGCCCTGCAATCAATTTGGTCTAATATAATAATTTGATAGGGGTCTATGAATATAAGATAGTTAGGTGCATACTTTATTTACACTAAAGAAGACATTTTAAAATAAATAAAGGTATCGCTGAGAGCAATCTCAATACATACTTTCTATATCTAGGTGTACAAATAATATTCACACAATTTTATAAGAAGTTTAATGTGTTGTTTCTGTCGTATGCTCATGTATACGTTACAAACATCCGCCATAGGCCCATACTTATTAATTATGTAGATATATAGCTACCCTTTAGGTTCTTGTAAGTTCAGGGGTCACGTGTTTTGTCATATTTTGTCATAAATGAATAAATAAATATAGCCATTATGTATAATACAACCCATCAGGTAGTAAGTTCAGGGGTCATGTGTTTTGACGTATAGCCACAAGCATAAGTCTTCGAAAACTTGACTGGCTTCTAGCTCAGTTGGTAGTAGCTCTGCCTTCTGCGCCGTAGGTCGTGGGTTCGATCCCCACCGAGAACAAATATTTGTGTGGTGAACATAAATGTTTGTTCTCTGTCTGGGTGTTATATTGTATTCTAAGTATGTATTTACAAAAAAAAATATTCAAGTACCTATTATATCAGCTATCTGGTTCCCATATTACAAGCTCTGCTTAGTTTGGGGCTGGGTAGTGTTGTGTGAATTGTCCACAATATATATTTATTTATTTATTTATATTTGCTACAGAACCAAAGTTATTGCATTCCGCTAGGGCGTAAAGCGTGGAAATTGAAATATCAGTCCTAAGTTATATCAAGTTGGTCACTTCTGTAAAGTCGCAAAGTTTTCTCTAAGCTAAGCTTGTTTTCTAAGAGCGGGTCGTAACCTCGCTAGTTTACTTGTTCAATATTTTGAGTGGTGGTTGCTAACGGGATTTTTGTAATTTGAATTTTTGGCTTTATCAGTCTGTTCTGTTGTGTATATTATCATAATGGAAAACCTCGTGAGGAAACCGGCTTGTCGTAGAACCTAAAAAGTTTGAAATGTGTGTCAAGTTCAAGAAAGGAGCCTCTTAAAGGTGCACTTATAATCCTTTCACCACACTTGGTTCAAAAGAACCAGTAACACGATAAGAAAAAGATCATAATCATCTCAGTAATCATATCACTAAAATATAATAATCATATTCACTTTGTGGGTAGAATTTATTTTTCAAATACTTGAACTCCTTAACTTTTTAATAATCATGTTTGACCTACTTTGTCAAAATTACCAACTCGGGTATCGCCATACTTAATAGAGGTTCAACCCCATGAAATATTAGGTAATGATCAAAATAATAATCCTACAAACTCTCGGTGAACGGCCTCAAAGCTTTCCTAAGAGTATTATTTTCAACAAAGCAACAGCGTAACTTGCCCTACAACAAAGCATTATCGCCATGGTAACTGATCTTTGATCATAGATGGATCAAATTGGAGCTAGCCAAGCCTATAGTGGAGCTAGGTAAGTTCGTTAGCCAGCACACCCTGCATTTCACAAGAGCTTACGACCTTCCAATCTACTTACCACTAATACCTCCTTGCACAAATAGTCATTTTGAAATACAGGGGCTGAACGATATACCTACAGCCGTACGTACTCCATTAACTAGACTTCCGCTCATAGAAACTGATAGATACGCTAGACAAAGCTGGCTAGGGGTGTACGGAGATTCTATTGGGTATGTTTGGGCTTAATTATCGACTCACTTGACGGCTGATATATAACATTTGATTATTCTCTGAGAAACTGGAGTATTCTAGAAAAGTCGGAAGTTCAAGAACACAATATGGCCAGTCATCAACTCTTAAATCTTGGCTATAATAATAATAAGCTTCTATTGCCGGCAGTTCCAACTAAACTGACAAGTGAACCAATTGTCTAAAATAATAAATTGTAGTTTAAAAAACTAAAAAAGAACGCTTTTATAACTAAATGAACTAAAAAGTTAAAAATAAAACTGTAATAATTGGAAATTGGATTGAATGGGGGCTTGATTTTGATTGTTGTAAATATTTTATCAATAGTCTATTATGGATATCTGAAGTTATTATAAAAAGCACCCCACGCTTTTTTGTACAATAATATAAATTTTTCAATTGATTATTACAGTTTTATTTTTAACTTTTTAGTTCATTTAGTTATAAAAGCGTTCTTTTTTAGTTTTTTAAACTACAATTTATTTTTCACTTTTTAGTTTTTTTTTTTCTTTTTTTTTTTTCATATTATTGCATTGTCATCGACCTTTGACAGGTGCGTGCAAAGTTTGAATCAAATCTGATCGTTCAAAAGTAGCTTTTTTTTATTTTTTTTTATTTATTCATATTTTTTTTCATATTATTGCATTGTCATCGACCTTTGACAGGTGTGCAAAGTTTGAATCAAATCTGATCGTTCCAAGTAGGACAAAATCGAGCTCAAAGAGGTCGGTTACATACATACATACATACATACAGGTGAAGCTAATAAAAGCGTTATAAAAATAAACTACATCGATAGACAATCTATGTAGATTGATAAAAGAAAGAGGAGGGAAAAGAAGGTGTAAACGACACACTTGACATTGGTCCCAAAAGTGCTATGTTCACAATTACATTGAGGCTTAGTCCTACGAATGCGATGTTTATGAGGTCACCACGCAAAACAAAAGAAGAGATACACTGCGCGGTAGCAACAGCTCAACTGTGGAGTAATTCCGCGTTACTGCGCAATGTAAAACAAAACATATACATCTATCGTTTTCCGGAATAGGCCCCCTGTGTGAGGAGTCAGTCGCATCCCTACGGCCACTAGACAAAGTGCTTCCGTCTAGATTGTTCCCAAGATACGAACGTTTACTAATTCACTGTTACGCACGCTTGTCACGTACGCGCCGTATCGTATGACAAATAGTTCAGAGGGAAAATGCCCTATTTTTGTCCTTTTATCAACTTGACCCTTAAAAATATACTTTTTGATGAAAAACCTGGGTTTGCGATGAAAACTTAATATCATCGTTGCTCTCCACATTCCACATCAAGCAGCGGTAGTAACTCCTCCTTCCAATCTTAAGATCTAGGGCCCTAATTTTTAATCTCACAAAAATAAATTGACAAGCAACCCTATAGTTTTCATTCCACGATTACTTTTGTGAACTTTTGTGAAATGCATCACATAAATTATAAAACAAATGTGCCACAAGAACTCCTAGTTCATTCCTCTTCATCGAACATTAAAAAGTATACTGAGCTACTGTAAAATAAAAATGCAATTTTCAGAAAGATTCAAAGTTCCGAAGTTTTCGCACTTGTTATGCAACATCTTGTTTAAAGTTCGCTCTCCAGTCATAGATTATAACACTGCTCCAAGGCACAGACTACTGGCTGCCAAGAAAAAACATACTTTAATAGTTCTGGTAGTTTACTTTGTAAACTGTGGATACTAAACAATACTGCATAATATACTGCAAGACTCTAAAAAATAGAAAAAAGTAGGAATTTATTTTATGAATTTAGGGTTTTTAAGAGAAGATTTCCACCTGTTCGGTGGATAATCGCTAAGCATGCTACATCTTAGGCTGCATCGTCACTTTCCATCTGTGCGATGGCAGCCAAACGCTGAAGCTATCATAATATTTAAAAACCGAAATCTCTTAAAATCTGAGAGGCTGGTAGCTGGTAGACTACTGGAGTAATTTGTCATTGCCTGGTTAAGATCGATGACTAAATAACCATTGCGCTAAGAAGGAAAGCAACATCAGCCCACCCAAAGGGTTCCCATAACTTTAAGTTAGCGAAACCCTAAAAACGTAATCCCTTTTGTAAATTAACATTCTTTTAAATTAAAATATTCAAAAAAGTATAATTCCTTCCGTTGAATTTATCTTTTAAAACGCGCTTGAATATTCAAACCATTATTCCTTCTGTAAAAGTGATCTTACTCTAGAAGCTATTCAGAGTAGGACATTATTTATGTTCTTGGTTCACGTTCATTTTGATAGCCTGCTCGGAACGTGCATGTATATCACATTACTGCATGCACCTCCAAAAGGAAGACGTTCTAAAATTATCGACTGCTTATGGTAACCTAATATAGCCCCAGGCTACAATCGATACCCTTCATCTAGTGGCCAGTTAATGTACACTCGCTTTGCGGCACAGTCGCGGCCAGAAGTAACTAAAAAACTCATTCGACTAAAAACTACAGGCTTCAAACAAAACCTGTTTAAATTATCATACAGAAATCCAAAAGTCATACCATTGTTTAGAAACTGTTAGTAATTTTTAACGGACTCTAAATAACAAAAGAGCATCCTCTTAAATAAGAAGAAGAAATAATAAAGAAAGAGGTCCTCAATTCAGTCGTTTGAATAAATGTTTGTTTTTGCATAACTTCTATATAAATGCACCGATTTGAAAAAAAAATTACCTGGTTTGGTTCCATAGGAATTTCATCAAAATCGGTTTAGCAGTTTGGCCATGAAGTCGGTTTTTCGGTTTTTTTTAACTACACTTGTTCGTCAAGAGCGTAAAGTAGTAAGTACCTTCGTAGCAAATTTTTGGTGTCTCATTTAGCAGTGCTACTTCTGAAGATGCCAGTACGGCCACAAATAGATATACACCGCAGTATCTACCGTAATAAGTTCTGCGCTATCCTCAAGATAAGCATCAGTAAACAGGCTGGGGTTGCTTCCTGTGGAATACGCCATTTAGGGCTGTGTGAATACTTCTACTTGTACTATAGTGTCTGATTTATGAACTAACCCACTGGGTGTATTGCTTATTGTCTTGTTTTTGCGTGATTTGACGGAGTACTGCATTCCAGAATGAGGGCACAATTTCATGGTCCACTGTCACATGTATTACACACGCGGTCTTAATCGGTGAATTCTGTCATCAGTGTTGGCTGCTAGCCACAAACTTACAACTTACTCCGTTCTTTTTCTTTAAATTTTATAAAATCTTTGCGCTTAATGGAGCTAATTTTCAGACCTTGCATGTCACTGATATGCTCCTGTTTGCAGCTGTTTCTTGCACCAACAAACCGCTCGCAGATCCGCTCATCTTGCCCGAGGGTGTTTACCCAAACGCTTTGCCTTTGCGCTCACTAGCTCTGATTATCAAAGATTTCAGTGTTTATGCGTTTCCTTTGAGTTTCACTTGGAAAACTCCTTTAGCTAAAATCACCGGGCCAACGTTTTCTGACCTCGAATTCTTGATCACTGAAGTTTTTTCTAAAACTAAAAGAAGGCAGTTATTTAGTAAATTCCCCAATCGATACCAGTAATCCTCTTTAGTTCCCAACAAATTAGAACTTCAATGCCCGAAGAAAATAACAACTCCCCAACACAATTATTTGAAACCGAATACGTAGAAAGGCTATCGAATAAAGAATCTTTAGTTTCCAATCCAATTTGCTGTATTCCCTTGCGTGTCTTAGCGGGAAGCGATTTATTTTGATTATAGCTGTTCGAGCAGTGGAAAACAAGCTATAAATTAACACGGACGACTTAATTAGGGCTGTGTTTCCAATACCATTAATGGTTGGCGATGACAGACTGATGCCTGGTATTGATGTTGTTTGAGGGTAGAAGTGATAGACAAATCAACTAGTACATGATGGAGAATGGGCGAGGAAGAGCGATGTCGGGTCCTTTTAAGAGAATCTGGTAATTTATGAGCTTGAGTTCAAGCTTTTAACTTGCTTATCCATTCATTCGTATTGATCAGTTTAACACATATCAATACAAAAAATATTCTAAAACTGTACCATAATAAACATCTATAATATCCTAATAATACAGACAGGTAGACGATATTTCTTTATTGCTTAAAATACAAAATCCTTTATCTCCAATAGAGTGTAAAATGCTGAAATTAAGAACCATCTCCGAAGAGAGAAACGATGAATTTAGCAGAAAAAATAAAAGGAACCTTTTCATAAAAATCATGGCTCATTATCCCTAAACAAAAGGGAATTTATAAGCCAGGTTTGGGCGAAGCACTGGACCAACAAAGGGAGGGTTTCTTAAAAAGTTTACGACGTTAAATTAAACCGGAAATTAAGAATATCAATGTTGTATCAGAGGGGATGATTTGTGTCTTCCTTATCTAGTCAGCTACATTCTGTTATTTGATGACGTAACTTAAATTTTTGTTTTTTTATGATCTGGGGTAAGAATTTTAACTTTTCCTACAGACAAATTTCACAATTTTGTCTGTTTAACATATGATTAACAAAAAATTTGCTGGGGACTAACCCAGCAAATTTTTGGTCACAGCTATATTTTGGAGAAATTTTATGACATACGTCGAATTTTTGAGTTGAAAAGTAGTAATATCTGCCTTCTGTGACCATTCCTAGTAACATTTAATACTAGTACTATTTGCATATAAGTCGGGCCTTTTTTCTCAAACTACGTAGTTTTTTTTCATATTGCTAGAATACATAATTGTGTTGGCTTTATTAATTAATGTTTTGGTTGTGCCTCTGTATTGTGTGGCTAGCTTCGGGTGTTGGTGGCATTCTAATTTAATGTGGGAGATTTTATAATTCAAATTGTAGCTTACACCTTATCTTTGTTCTATGAAATACCATTTTCGGGGCATAATTTGTTTGTTCATTTCAATTGTTTCCATGAATCATGTTGTTTAGAAACGCATAACTAAAACTAGTGTGAACATTGTGTTTGTTTTTGTACAATTCAACTACCTGCATATTATATCCAGCTTCTAACTCTACTGCAGTGGTGCCGGCATTTTCTGGTTCAGTGAGTTTCGGTTTCGGTGTCTCTACAGAATCCACATTAGCAATTCTGCAGTTGCCTTCTCCACAGTCCCAAAACTTGACATGCAAACAGCGTCTGTGGCCGACTCTTGTATCCTGTAAGCATAACTGTTTTTGACTTGTTGCTCTTATCTTCAGAGTAAACCACAGTATAAATAATATTTACTGAACTTACGCGACCGTGAATGCCTGCGTGAAACGGGTCTTGAGCACGCGAGATTTTATTGGCTGTTACCTTAATTAGGGCGCTATGGATAGGCTGCCAAGTGACTGGGAAATCGCAGACATGAACGGAACACCTTTGAAGGTATATCTTGCGAAATCGCTGGAAATTATGCTTTGATATATGCTTCTGAAGATTCGCCGTGGTTTTTGCTAGAAAGGTATTTGATGAAAATATGCAGATATCTTAGAGTAGCTGTTCCATGTTAATGTTTAAAATATATTGCTACGTTTTTAGACTATAAAGCCTCAGTTTAGAAAGTTCCAACCGTGGAACTTTCTAAACTGAGGCTTTATGTATCCAGGTGGTTTTTTTATACAACTAGCTGATGGAAAATTATATGGATAAAACGGGCTTTTAGCTGATGGAACAAGCATATGGCCTACCTGTTAAGTGGTAACCATCGCCTATAAGTCACGCACGCCAGAAACTAGCCCTAAGATCACTGCCATGCGTCCATCAACTTGAGGCATGCAGATGTTCAGCCTCACGTGCCACGCCCTTCACACCGAATCACAGCAATGCTGCTGCCGAAATAGGCATAGTACTTCTCCGGATGAGCCCTTTACAAAGAGCTCTACTACTACTAAAAACAACTAATGCAACAAGGAAACCCTTCCTTCTCTCTGCTTAATGGATCTTCTTCAATAGAGTTATCATCACCATCCTCTGATAATGCCGTAAGTGTATTTGTGCCCTCAATGAACAAGATTACACTGGCGTGATTAAATCGACTGTAAAAACGGTATTTTCAGCCGAGGCCTAGTTCCAAAACAACTGAAGTTAATAAGGTTTTGTTTATCTGTCCGATCTAATTTACAGCTCTCCAAAGTTTTGTATTTAATTGGACTGTAGAGTACAAAGAGAGGATAAATCATGGATATAAAAGTCAGTTCTTTCATTACTACCAAAACGTGGAGTAGGAATTCAACACCAGAATTTGAATTACACCAGTTGTAAAGTTGCGTATACATATAGTTGTGGTTAGTTCGCAATGTCAGCATACCTCTGTGACAAAATTTACTGGTATTACCTATTTGTGTTTGGATATTGTTTTGTTTTTATTATGCTACTAGTTTTACTACCTGACTTCATCCGCCACGTTCAGTGTAAAAATAACAATACTCTTGCTTAATAATCTTTTGTTATAGTGACTACCTCGAAGTTCGATAAATCTAAAGAGCTTTTTAGGGTTCCGTACCCAAAGAGTAAAACGGGCCCCTATTACTAAGACTCCGCTGTCTGTCCGTCTGTCACCAGGCTGTAAATCATGAACAATGACAGTTAGACAGTTGACATTTATCCAGATGATGTATTTAGGTTGCCGCTTTAACAACAAATACTAAAAACAGAATTAAATGAATATTAAAGGGGCTCATACGAAAAACGTGTTTTTTTCTCGTTTTTGTTCGATATTTATAACGGCAACAGGTAAACTCTTGAAATATTTACAGCATATCGAGTTATATATTCACTTTAAAAAAGAAATAGTTAAGTACGCTCCCATTTAAAAGACATGATTTTTTATCGTTCTTATGATAATTTAACAGAACCCTTCGCGCCCAAGTCCGACTCGCACTTGGCCAGTCTTTTATTGTCTCTTTGCCGCAAGCATGCAAGCTTCTTAACAGTAGCATTGGGTTTGACACGCAAGATTTTGCATATTGCTAGTTACAACTCATTATGTGGTGATTTGAATACGGATAATTTTCCACCACCTTATGTTGCTATTGCGTGGAAGTACGTAATGACCCTTTTACAAAAAAACATCTACTTAGTTACTACAATACGTACCTGTTACAAACTAAATACAAGTTCAATTACATGGAAATGGCCTTTACTCTTAAAATAAAATGTTTACCATTTTTTACTAATAGGTTATGTGGGTAATATAGCTGGCAGACAAGCAGACGGCCCACCTGATGGAAAGCAGTCACGATCTAGAGACAGCTCAACTGATTCAAATCAGCAATTTGTTATTTCAGCGGCATTGCCCCGCTAATAACTGCTATTATTAATAAATAATTACCTATATGATTAAAACACCAGCTAAGTATAGGTTCCTAATGAGCTCTTTATGATATATAATCTATATTTTCGAATATGAGTTTGAACAACTACTTTTGACGTCGACTGTACTTAACCCACAAACCAACGACAACTTTTCAGTGTACCCTCAACATTAATTTCTATTAGAAGTAAAAGGGAAGGAATAAAACCTAAATAGGAAGGTCAAGTTGTGTAGAAAGAGCTAGGGAAACTTTTAATGTGTTTGGATATAAATCGAGTAGTTTATCTTTATATCTATCCCTCGGTGCTCCCAAGCCCTAATGAAATGTACCTACGAGATCTATGAATGAACAGATAGGATAGGATAAAGTTTTGTGATTTTGTGCTGATTATTAAAATAATATAAGTTTAAAAACTTAAGAAACCGACGTCATTGCTGAGATGATTTTGATGGAATTTCTTTGAGACCAATCTGGACCAATACAGATCTTTCAGATAACATAATTATTTTTCAAATCGGCTCATTATTGACGAAATTATGATATAACAAACGTAAAAAAAATACAACCGAATTGAGAACCTCCTCCTTTTTCAATTTGGAGTCGGTTAATGGGTCTTCTTCCTGCCCTTATCCCACTTTATGTGGGGTCGGCACAACATGTCTTCCTCCTCGAATCCCCTCGTGTCAGCCGTCATCTCTGCATTCACTCCTCTTTTATCCATGTCATCTTTTACACAGTTCATCCATGTTTTCCTTGGTCTACCTCTGCTCACATATCCATCCACATCCATACTCATCACTCTCCTAGTCACATGACTTTCATCCCTCCTCATGACATGCCTGCCTATTTATTGCTCCTCAATTTTTCTGTTTGATTAATAAAATAAGTTATGTTGGTTATTCCCAAATTTTTCTGTATGACAGCATGTCACAACTTGTAGAAACAAATGTATTGTTCAAAACAAGATAAATACCTAAGAACTGTGTGGGAGTTTTGATGAATAAGCGATGACCTACACCTACTAACGATACGGTGTGGTTACAACATGAATAAATGATGACTTCATACATTTATTTACCTAATCCTCATTCGGAAAGCCATCTGCGCTCTTCTTTATGGTCAAACATCATCATCAACTATAAATAATAATAATAAATATTGTGGACAATTCACACAACACTACCCAGCCCCAAACTAAGCAGAGCTTGTAATATGGGAACCAGATAGCTGATATAATACTTGAATACATTTTTTTTTTGTAAACACATTACTTAGAATACAATATAACACCCAGACAAAAAACAAACATTTATGTTCACCACACAAATATTTGTTCTCGGTGGGGATCGAACCCACGACCTACGGCGCAGAAGGCAGAGCTACTAACAACTGAGCTAGAGGCCAGTCTTTACTATATTAGTCCTCTACTGGACGTCGGTCTGTCCGAAGGAGGGCCATTGAGCCCGGTATTCGGCTCTACTCCTCCAGTGCGTGCCAGCTACAATTTGCAGATCGTCGTTCCACCTTGCCAGAGAGCGTCCTACACTTACCTAAAGTTCCGAAGAAGTCTTGTAGGCCGGCCTACCGCAAGCTTTGTTTGGCTCTGTCACTGCCTCTAGTTCTGAGTCTGTGTTTTATCGGTTTTGAGGTTATCTCATTTTAGCTGTCTTTTTCTTCTTCAATCTTATCGGCCATTAGTTCTTACGGACCAGTGTGATGAAAGGATTTTAAGCGCCTCAATGAAGCTCATCTCACGTAGGTATCACACATGACTATCCAAAAGGAACGTATTTTTTTAGTAAGATGTTTAAAACTACCATTTCGTTCTGGCCTAGTTTAATCATGCTAGATATTATAAATACTGCAAGTCTCGATTTCTAAAGTAGTAAAATAGGTTAAGTTGGTGGAGTAATGGAAATAGCATAAGCGAAAGTTAAGAGCTTTACCCACTGCGGGACACTAAACAACAATCGAGGATGACACGCCGCAGTTTAAACTATGGTTTAAACTATAGTTTAAAGTTAAACTCCAACTGCTTCGCGAAGTTTTGCCTTGTTTAATAATAGCTTGAACAAGTCACCTTAAGGTGTCACCTCTAATGCTTTAACACAGGGAAAAGTTGGATAGTTGGTACAAAATTGGGTTATATAAAGTGCCAGTTACTGTTCAAAAAGTCTTGGATTCGAATTTTAAAAATCATACAGTGACCTACGTAAATCTAGATCTCTCAATGAACCTTTGAAAGAAAGAAGAAAAGAAAGAAAATACTAAAAAACAAAGAAAAGCAACATAAAACAAATAAAAGAGAAAGTGGATATCAGGTGAAGAGTCTTCCCGATGTCTTCCTCTCTGGCAACAGAACAAGCCGAGGTTTGTATTTAAATACGGGCCTTTGCATTTTTTGGGAAAATTCTTTTACTTGAGTCAGTAGTCCGTCTACGATTGTCGGTATTTTAGACAAACTAAAAAATAGTGATATAGAAAATTCAAAGAGGCAGCCCTGAAGATAAACATATAGTATAGATGCAAAGAAATACATCAATTGTCCGCCATTTTTCGTATTCTCCAAATTCTTAGACTAGGGATGTGACGCGTAGTTCCAGACCGGGTAGGGATGTTCCAATCCTCGAGCAGTAGGTAGTGATAGTGGGTGTCCGTCGGACACCCACTATCACTACCTACTGCTCGATCATTTGAAAATGACCGCAAACAAAAAATTGGCTCTCGCTTTTAGATTGATTGATACGATACCTATCCATTATCTTAGATCGAATTTCCATTGCTCATAAATTCTATTTTTGGTGCGAAATATAATCTCATAATTTACAGTCAGCATCCAACGTGAAACGAGATCGATATTTTTTTAACTGCATTATTTGACTTAAAAATCCGACAAAACCGGACAAGCGCGAGTCGGACTCGCGCACAAAGGTTTTCGTGCATATAAAAAAACGTATGGTGTATGATACCCTCCTTAAATATTTGTTTTATTCTGTATTTTAGTACCTATTCGTTTTTTTTGCGTCACCAGATAAATAATCATTTGCGAAAATGTCAAGTGTCTAACTAGAGATATTAATAAGATACAGCCTGGTGACGGTCATACAGACAGACAGATAGACGGACAGATTATGGTAGTGTCAACCTTCAGAAATAATATCTTTATTTGTACGTAGGATACACTCAAGTTACCAAAAAACAAAGAAAAATTACGCTTACTGCAACGACATAAGACCTAGCAGTTTTAGTCTGATGCGTATCCTTGTGTACGACCAATTTTGAATACCTGACCTAAATAATGTCTATTTTTTAACTAAAATTTACCTTTTTTGCTATGTTAAAATTTGTAAACCCTTCACGACTATATCTCAGATGAGTAATTACGCAATTAATTAAACAAGGCACCTAACATTAAGGAACTTTGTTTTTGCAAGGAGAAACAGAGTCCATGCTCAAGTTTTGCATTTACGGTGTTTAAGGGTAAATTACCTCTAATGAGTAGCTTCTATTATGGCTGTTACGAAAAGGATAATAAAAAATAACTATAGATTTAGTACCAGTAATAAAGAAGATCATTTATATTGACAATAAACTTTTTTGATTATCTTTTAGTACTGATGTTAATTAACGGTGTATTTGTTAATGGCTTAACTAATATAAAATTATTATTTTTGTTTTGTAAAAAGATCATACAAAAAAACGGTAGGAACCAAGCCGTAGTTTGTTGCCTGTTCTTCTAGGCTTAGTCGCGTCGAACTGGCACCTAGGCTCACCTAGCTTTATAACGTTTCAAAGTGATCCTTGTGATATAGATGCATAAATACTACATAAAATCACGCCTCATTCCAATGGGGGTAGGCAGAGATCACGGATTTCCACTTGCTACGATCCTGACACACCTCTTTCGCTTCATTCACTCGCATATCATTCTTCATGCATGCTCGTCGGTTTAGGGTACTCCTAACCTGGCCGTTCTCTAAAACATCTAAACTTCCTAGTAAACGTCCTTGTGATTCCATTGAATTAAGCTATTTTTGACTTTGACTTGAACATCAGATGGGCCATATGTTTGTTCCATCAGCTACAACAGTTTTCATTTGAGAGTTATTCAAAACGTTAAATCATAACCCTCCTTTTTGCTTCGCCGTAGTCCGGTTACGAATGTCATATCACCGCAAAATTAATTTCGGGTATGCAGGAATGTTTATGCGACCATTCTGCTGTTGTATGTTGATCTGCGTCCATGCATGCGGTATTGAGCACGTACGCTTTGAGAACGAAAATGTCGTTGGAATTGCACAAATCCACAGGCGAATTGATTTTCTGATTAGTTTGCCGTGTGTGAAACGTGAAGCCGATATCTTATCGATTAGATTATACTACCAAGTCGCAGGTAGATAAAAAGTGAACATCAATGATTATTTAATTAGTCATATTTTTAACGCTGGTGGCGTAATAGTAGCGGCCCCGTCTTCCAATCCTAAGGTCGTGGGTTTAAATCCAATCGTGTACCAATGAGTTTCTCTGCCCAAAAATGTATGTACACTATGTCAGTGCTCCTCAAATGGTGAAGGAAAATACAGGCAGAGCTGACAAAGCCATGGGTTTCCTCACGATGTTTTCACTCGCATTTTGTATACCTATACATTTTCTGAACAGATAAAGCCTACACATACACAACTTCAAACCTGCGACCTTAGGATCGGAAAGCGGGGTACTACCACTATAGGCCACCAGTGCGTTTGTTTTGTTTTGGAAACAGAAACTAGTAGCTCTGTTTGTTTTACGCCCGTAGTGACTAATCATTTTGCATCTCTTTCACACATAATTCACATTCCTATGCATCTAGCATGCATTTGCATTTAAACTGTCAAGGTTGAATCAATTATCATTATATTTACGCTGCCATAGTTGCAACCATCTGTAAAAGACCTCTATGGGATATTTTTGTCTTTTTGCTCAAATCAACAGGTCTCCTTTTATTGGCTGCCACGTGAACCGATATGGAACAGATAAGCCGTGATATTGCGGATCCTCTACTATATTGTTTTCTTTAAAAATCGAACCGGCTTTATAAAGTTTTATCTTCAGTACCTACTTTTATTATTTGAGTCAGATATTTAAGTCATTTTTTATAGAAAAGATTTAACTAAGAAATGACAATATCCATTTTCTGACAGTTATGTAAAACTGTTAAATAAAGCTTAAAAGTCAGCATGTTTCTTTATTAGTTTCATTAGAAGTTTTTAAAAACAAAAAATGTAATTCATTTAAGGCCTGCGCACACCTAGGCCGCTGGCGAACGCGATCAATGAAACGCTTTTAAATATCGCTGTCAAATTTGACAGCGTTTCACTGATCGCGTTCGCCAGCGGCCTAGGTGTGCGCAGGCCTTCACATACCTCTATGACCAAAAATCTAATCCGGTTCCCAACTTCAAATGAAATAACAATTCAAACTTTCATAATTCAAAGCATTTTGAAAATAAAACAATAGAATAATTAACTGTCTTTGTATTCTGAGATTATCGCTCAGTAATTTAATATTCCCACCTTTCTCTTTGCCTCGCAAACTATAATATACATAATATAAACCTATTGAAACTATTGCCTAGCTTCGTGATGGTTGGTCCAATGGCGCGTCACTTCGAAACCGCAGGAGTTAAGAGGGAATCACACCGGCGACTCTCCATACAAACGTAGTCCCCTATTTCCTCCCTGGATAATGCCTCTAGAGTAACCATTTTGTATCATAAAATCCAAATCTGCTATATACGTGCTCGTATTTTTTCCTTTTTTTCAGAAACTTATTGATAAAGAAAATATGACCCTCTTAAGATTTATATGAAATATGAATTGGAGGTGATATTTTCTTTATCAATAAGTTTCTGAAAAAAAGGAAAACATACGAGCACGTATATAGCAGATCTGGATTTTATGAGAAAAAATGGTTACTCTAGAGGCATTATCCAGAGAGGAAATAGGGGACTACGTTTGTATGGAGAGTCGCCTGTGTGATCCCCTCTTAACTATGCCGGAAATAGATGCCCGGCTTAGCACTGCACTGGACCAGAAACCTTGGCTTTAGCTAGACTTTAATAGGAAACTCTGACTGACTATGCATCTAAATTTGATTGAGGTTCGTATTTGCATGAACGACTTAGTCAGCAATACCAATTAACTATTGTTTTATACTTCACTATAGATAGTGCAATTCACGAAGACACGCCCCTCGCGGGGTGCGGGGAGTTTGCTCTGAGCGGCAGTCGCGAATCGTAGTCTATTCATTGTAGTGTGCGTGTGCACTCATAGGTAATTAGTGTGTACCGATAACACTCAAACATTGACGGAAGCTTGCACACATATACTATAAATGGTTAGGAGGAATAGTGGGGCGCGCCTTCGTGGATTGCACTATCTATCTATACTGTTCTAAATCAATATCTTTTACAGACTTTAATAGGAAACTCTGACTGAATAAATTTGATTGAAGTTCGTATTTGCATGAGAGATTTAGTCAGCAATACCAATGAACTATTGTTTTATACTTCACTACTGCTCTAAATCAATATCTTTTACAGACTTAGTAGTATCTAAATTGGTTTAAACTTAACTAGGGGAAGGCTAAACAGTTTAAAGTTATACCTAGCTTTAATACGTTTCAAAGTGATTCTTGCAATCCTACTGAATAAATACACTTTTGATTTGATTTGATATAAATGTTAGGATTTATTTCGAGGAGTGTGTCCAAAAACTTAAGAACTTGGTTCCTTCCATCATCAGACCACCAGACGTACGGAAACGAGGCATCCATTCATGGTTGATACACTTTCCCGCACCAAGCGCTTTGCGTCAACCTATAGAATGCGGACAGCCAAATAGTGTAACTCGTTGCCGACGTCTGTTCTTCCGAATACACACTTTAGATGTTTTTAAGGAAAAGGCTAATGCATAATGTATCTTCTTCTAACTTCTATTATAAAAAAAGTTGTTCCTTCTTCTTATCGTTTCACTGATTCTTTCGAATCCAGTGTGGTTAAAGGATTTTAAGTGCGCCTCAAAAAGGCTCCATTCGTGCACGTGACACTTCGAACTTTTTAGGTTCTACGATATGCCGGTTTCCTCACGATGTTTTCCTTCACCGTTTTTCTACCGCTGAGTCAGCTATAAAACCATCGATACCTGATTAGTATTATAATCAAAGTTACCATTGGTCGCCTAGCAATGTCGTACTGTAACAATTGACACACAATACTACTGCCATTACTTGGTTTAATGCCATAATTCACTTAGTATCTGACGCGTGGCTTCCTGACTTAAGCCTTGCACACATCTAAGCGTTTTGCGGTGGCGATTAGTGAAACGCAAATACGACAGCAATATTTGACAACTGATCGCAAAAAAAGCTAAAAAAAAATTGGCGTCCTTGACTCGTTTATGGAAGACTGGGCATCCACAGCACAGGACAGGGAAGAATGGAAGGGGGTTAGGGAGGCCTTTGCCCTTTAGTGGAACGATGCAGGTTAAAAATAAATAATTAATCCACTGATCGCCACCGCACAACGCTTAGATGTGCGCAAGGCACATCTCCTGTTTTTTATACATACTCGTAAATACATCGCTTCGCCTCACTTCATTTACTTAGTGCCTTATGTCGTTCGTTATTACGAGCGTCGTGTAATAAGCCTGACAAAATAGGCTTTAAAGACTTAAATCTTTATTGATTGTTTCTGTCATTATCTGTAAAAAAATTAAACAAGGCGCAAACCGAGAAGTGTTGAAAGTTGAATGTGTATATCGTCAACCTGTCTTCATCGTAGCACTCAAACGATTTGTTTTTTTTTATATTAGAAAGGTGATTTTGTCGAGTGTTCTTAGTTCTGTTTTTAATATGATTCAAGAAATTATATTCATTCAACTCTTTACTGGTCGTTCAACCATTCTATGATGTCACAGTCCTATAGAACAAATGGAAGTTATGGAGAAAGTCTACTTGTGATTCACTATAGACCAAAGATAAAAAAGAATGGAGCTTTGGAGCCTCTGTTTCAACATTGCCGCTGTTTTTTCCAAAAGTTTTTAAAGTAACAAATCCACAGTTTCCGGAAAAAACCGTGATTTGCTTCTTTAAAAGCCTGTCCCATCCATACCTCACAATTAAGAATGCTCCGGTCATCTCAGGCCAAGTAATAGTTTGGGCCGCATCGTATTTCGTACCCTAATAATGTTGTAATGGCGCTTACGACAATTTTGCGGTCCTCTGACATATTGCAATATGTTTATCGCCCGCGTTTACGCACTATGTTTTCCCCTTTATATCTTTACGCCAGTTTCGTATTACGTTTTCATCAGATTTTTTGTCCTACAATAGAGGCACAGAATACATGATAATTCCTATGTTTTTTCAGGAATTTCGGTCGTATTTTTGATGGTTAAAAAACTGGACAAAGCTGAAAATGGAAATAGATCAACTTGGTAGAGAATATACTGGGATGTCAACTAGCGGAATCTATACTTATTATTATAAAGAGGAAAGATTTATATTTTTGTATGTTTGTATAAATAAACTCAAAAACTACTGTGCCAATTTCAATATTTCTTTCACCATTGGAAAACTACATTCATCCTGAGTAACATAGGCTATATTTATGTGTTTAAAAAATGAATCTGGAAAGCCGGGACATATATAGAATAGGTCACGTCACGACTGTGATCCCGAGACGGTAGATATACTCTCAGATTCTTTGTAGTCCTTAGTATCCTGTCAAGTTTCTGTAAGAAATCTGTTCATTTTAAGGGCAGTCAGACGTTAAAACATTACATTTGACACATGTACGTGTGTTGGATATCACTGCCATTGCGCACAGGCACTTTGTCGGTAGCAATTTTAGTATTTGTATGTTAACAAATATTACGAAACATAGTGCCCTCAGTGAGAGAGATACATGATCCAATACTGATCAATGACTCATTGGTTCTTTTGAACTCTCCAAAATAACTTGAGGAAATTAAAGTTGTGCAATCAAAACCACTCATGATTCACCATAAGTCTTCAAATTGAACACGGATGAACGAATCTATTCCGATTAGTTCCGAGTATAAAACTCTAATGCACATTACCGTTCCAAATTAGAATTAAAAGCACTTTCATATAGACTTGATTTATTCTGATTTTGATATCAGAACTATATTGCTCCTTTTCAGACATGTAGAGATTGTTTTTGAGTAGAAAGAGACAGATCGCTGGTCATTTGAGTCATAAGGAATCCGTGAGTCACGATCTCGTGGTCACTGAGTCACGTGGACTGTCGTGTCCTGAGGATTAATCATTGGCGCCGTTTGTAGGGATAGGAAAACAACCAATTTAAACAATAAACTTTTCGCTTTTAAAATACCTACCTAGTTGTGCTTCTATTGGAATACTGCGCGATTTCGTTTGCGTGAAGCTCTTTCCATCTCGACTTTCACAGGCGATGCATTTTTTCAGGGGTTGAATTTTGAGAATTTATTTCTTTGTGCACCTTTACACTTCTTATCGGTTCTTTCAAACCAGTGCGGTGAAAGGATTTAATAAGTGTGACCTCTACAAACAACAGCAGGAAGTTGTGTCTCAAATTTCCTTATGCCAGGATTTAAAATATCAGCCAATTTACAAACAATAATGAAAATATTTGTACAAATGTATTTTAATTTGGAAAATTATACAAAGCAACCGACCTCAAGAGCAATAAAACCAGGAAACAAAAAGATGGCGGTCCTTTCGCTATTAACCGTACATTTTCCCACTCCTATTTAATAGCACAACATCCGAAAAATATAAAATTACACCAGCAAAGTGTTTCTGGTGTTGTTATAATCTCCACCCCTTCCGAAGGCGGTTAAAAAGATGAATCTAATTAAAGCAAGGCTTTGATCTTCGGGTTAAGCAAACAGTTTATAATTAACAGAAAGCTGCGGGCAGATAATTTGTATTTTACCTGTAAATGATAGCAGATTTGAGGCATTTTTCTGTAGCAACTGTTGTAGATGTAGCAGTGCTATCTGTTCATTTTTGATGGAAAAATGTAAACAAACTATGCATGTATATTTTTCTTTTCATTGGGTAAGTCAGCCTGTCCGAGACATGTCAGATTCTTTGATGGCTGGCCTCTCAGCTCAGTTAGTGGTAGCTCTGCCTTCTGTGCCGTAGGCCGTGGGTTCGATCCCCACCGAGAACAAATATTTTGTGTGTTGAACACAAATGTTTGTTCTCTGTCTGGGTGTTATATTGTATTCTAAGTATGTATATACAAAAAAAATGTATATAGGTATTAATATCAGCTTTCTGGTTTCCATAGTACAAGCTCTTCTTAGTTTGGGACTAGATAGTATCGTGTGGATTGTCTATAATATTCATATTAGTATTTATGTATAATTTTTCGTCAGCCTGTCCAAGAGATGTCAGGTTATTTCACAAGCTGAATCCTTTTTCTTATCTTCAGTTTTGCTTTTAGGCATTTCAAATGATGTATAGGTTCACTCCCAGGTGTAGCCGATCATCCTAGTTTTGCAAAGCTGATTCGCATAATCATGAACCGCTTGATGTTCATGAATAGTGTACTCGTAGCTTTGGACAGACAACATTGCAATCGCCAAAGGCAGTGCCTATTGACCTATCGAAACAGGTTTTCGCAAATACAATGGGTGTTTTCGTGTCGTAAAACTATTAAATTTCTCAAACCGTAAATCTGGAAAGTTTAATATGTTTGGTATCTTTGTCTTGAAACACAATAAAAGTCAACGGTCTGTTGGTAGCGATCAGTCAAACGCTGTCAAATATGAATGTCAGCGTTTTGACAGCGGTCAAAACAGCGTTTCACTCATCACCACTTCAATTTGATGTTTTCAAGCTTGGACTTTTAAATTGAATGTGTTCCTAAGCAGCAGTCGAAGATCAACTTCGCAAAACGACAATCGTTAGTTTATTTCTGAGTTCATGTGACTCAAAATGTGAACCAACTTGAGTGAATAACGATCGTTCGCTGTCGTTTACTGGAATACATCTCCTATGCCGCATCATCTCCGACTTTCAAGTCCCTTTATATACCGGAAAAAGTCGGATCCCAAAAAAAATGCTGCAGAAATTCGCTCCTCAGGTAGATCCTTAGATCATTATAATCATCAGCCTGAAGAAATGCAATGTTGGGCATAAGACTCCCGAATACATTTCCAGGAAGAATGATTCTAAGTCATCTCTGACTTTCCGCGATCTTAACAATGTCGTCAGCCCATCGGCATCGGAGACATCGCGTGTCCTTTAAGAATGTAAGGTTCCCAAAAAAAGAAGGCCAAAGTCGGACCCTTTGAGTCACCGACCCTAAACCAATTGAGCGTTTGATACAATATCCTTAGCCGGTAAGTAACGCCCCGCTTCATAAAATGTTACACGGCTTACCGGAATCCCGTTAGCGTTATCGGGAGCGCAACTAATTAAACTCTAATTGAATTACCGTCTCTCTGTAGCCTGTACTATGAAATACTGCTTTGTTTGCTCTTAGTAGTGCCGAGAAAATAAAGCCGGATAAACATCATCAGCCTGAAGATGACATTATGAATCTCAATACATCTTCAGGAAGAATTATTTTTTACTGGTTTTAATCCATAGTTCGCACTTTCATGTCCTTTTTACTACGATGTAATATAAAAAATAAAAATAAATAAAATAAGCCTTTATTTCTACGATGTAATAACAAATATTAAATAGAAAGTTAAAACGTCAGTGAATATCCAATGCTTGCTATTATTAAAATAATTAATAAATATTTAAATCTTTGCTACAAACTAATCACTAATCACTACTTAGCTACAAACTAAGCAAAACTGTAAATAAAATGCACAGAATGTTAAGTCCAACAAAATATTGACGTGTGTTTACTAGCACCTCTCACGGCACCTGCAATAAATAAACCGAAAGATGTAATTACGTGAAGTTGGCGAAAACAGAATCTCACATCTATTTATACTTAAGACGTTTCAAAGTGATTCTTGTAATTGTAATGAATAAAATTTTATTCAGTTTGAGTTTTTTTTTAGTCTTATCACGCCAAGGACATCTTGTAGAAATGAGGAACAAAACCTCTACTCCGGCCTAAGTTAATTTTGCCGGACGATAAAGTTTCGAGTATATCCATCCCTAGCACTGAGCTTTCGTAATGTGGATTACGTACGGATTTGTAACTGTTTTATTTATTGGTTTCCGTTCATGCTGCACGTTAAATAAGAATTAGGTCTTCTGAAGATTTCGGTTAAAAGCGTTGATATATCCTGTGCAATTTGTTTTGCTTTCATTTAACTTATGAATGTTACTATTGTTTCAGGTATGTTTGATCCTGATCAGAATTTTGGAACACAGTATTCGAAATACGAATATTACAAATGGCCGTTCATCTCGAGACTTTCAAGACAATAGACAATAGTTGTCTATTGGTTTTTGAACAACTTCTTGATTAAAAAGCAGATTAGTTAAAATGCGCCTTCAAAATAATTGGGAACATGGTAAGAAGCAACACTTTTTCTCCCTTAACTGGTTAACAATAAATCACCATAAAAGTCATGAGTCATAAATCATTTTTTCCTCAAATCATGCTGACATCAATGACGTTATTTTCATCGATATGGCTGCCTTTGATCGGCAGTTCGATTATTGGAAAAACTTACAGTAAACCTACTTAAGTCAACAACATCCCACTCGCACACTATTGTTAAGAATAATTTAGAGTGAGAGGTAATGATTTGCTGCGCTTTTTATTGGATTATCGTAGGGTTAGCGTGTTCGAGCGCGGTTCATAGTTCCCAAAGTCTATCTGAAATAGCAGGAGCTTGCAGGAACGTCTGTCTGCTGTCATGCGGAGAGATGACATTTGACGTCACAAACTACGAGAATCATCTGTCGTCGACAACTGTGAGGACTGATTCTGTTTACGCCGAGATGCGACTTTATTTCTATCAGTGACATTTATCTTTCGTTTTCGAGCATAAGGCCCCGGATTTAGATATTTAAAAACTGTACTTGTGTCTGCATTTTTTAAGGAGAACTATATATACATGCTTTTATTACGTGTATATTGTTTTTGTGCCCAACTCACTTCTCCCTCAAGCACAGAACTCAGAAACTTCCTAGTTTCTTCGTCGACATGATTTGATCTGTTCTTCTAGGCTTGGTGGCGTAGAATTGGTTCCATGATTCACTTGGCTTTTCGACGTTTCAAAGTGATCACTGCGATTACATTTAATAAATGGACTTGGTCGCATGACGCGACGGTATTTAATTAAGTTAAAAACTTTAGAATTCCGGCTTCAAATTTAACTTAAAACAATCCTGAACAAATTAAATGTTTCAATGGTTCCTGATTTCTAGAACTCTCTTAATTTTATGCACGTTTTTAAGTCTTTACGAAGAGTTCTTTTTTTTTACAAATTTATGCTCGAAGTTTGTAAATGACATGATGATCTTTTGAAAGTAGAATCTGTCAAAATCGAAAATATAAATGTATATAGGGACTATTAGGGACACCTATGTCCAGGAGTAGACTTTGTTGGTCAGATGATGGTGACGATCTGTCGTACAATGAAGATACGATAATTGAATGTTAATAATACGATCCTATTTTTATGAAACAAAGGGATATTTATTTGTGTACCGATTTGAAAAAAAAACTTTTAATTTAAAAAGTAATACTTCCAGATTGTTCCCATAGAAATTTCATCAAAATCGGCTCAGCAGTTTGGTCATTAAGTCACATTTTTTTTAAACTGCATTTGTTTAAGATTGATGTCCGTTACACTTGTCTCTTGAGTTCCTTCCTTTTGCAGTCTGAATTAGTCTGAAGGCTAATAAAGGTTAACTCCTCAAGCCCGCCGATGCGGACTCAATTAAAACTAATAAACTCAACCTACATTCCCGTCTATAGCCCGTACAGTAAACAAATGTAGAGATCATTCATAAACTCATGAGTGAGTTCATCATCATCATCAGCCTGAACATAGGACTAGTCCACTGCTGGACATAGGCCTCCCCTAAATATTTCCAGGAAGAACGGTTCTGAGTTCCTTCCATCCGCCGACTTCCCGCGATCTTAACAATGTCACCAGTACCCAAAGTCCCAGTGCATTTACAACATTTACAACAAAAGATGAGACGGCAAAAATTCGTAACGTACTTAGAGTTGTTGTCTCATCATTTTTCCATGCAAAAGACAGAGACACGTAGGCGAAACGAGAACAACATTTGGTAACGAAATGTGGTAGCAAAACTCGGACTTCGGGTACAGTACACACAATAATGTGACCAGTGTGTGTGTGTTCAGTAATGTGACCAGTGACACCAGCTCTGTCATCGACTATGTCTGTCTGAAACTGGTGTTACGTAAAGTGATACACGGTTTAAAACCAGTGTCTACCAGGGTGACCTTGGTAGAACGCTTCTGTCTACACGGTTTAAAACAAACCCCAAACTTCAGTGGTTTGAAACGGGCACGCTGATTATACGTGTGTAGCACGCTTGTTTCGCATTATTACGAAGACGCCACGGCTCCTCATTTATCAAAATTTCTAAAGTTTGGAGTTTGTAATGCACTTTTAGCCACCATCTACACGGTTTGGAACCTCTGTTTTAAACCATCGCTCGTTTCAAACCGTGTAGCACATGCTTAAGTCTGTGTAAACCAGTTAGAGTTTACTTCCAAACCTTGACACGCTTGTACCGTACTATAACTAACCTAGGCACGGTACACACTGTAATTGTGTTGTCGGTCCATTGTAATTTGTGGCGTATTCAATACAAAACTTAGTAGCAGTGTACTTAGTGCTCAAGTTACTTGTTTCTTACTTATACTACACGGTGTTTCACTTTTTTTTATAATAGCACGTAATATATTAGTTTTTTATAAAAAATTTGTAGCTGAAATTCTTATGCCGGACCTTCTTTGGGCCAAAATATTAACCGATTGGGTCCCACAAGGTCGGCGTCGTAGAGGAAGACCCCGGAGAAGATGGCGGGTCGATCTTATTGTCATATGAATGACTGGCGCATTGTAGCCAAAGATCGAGAGGTGTGGAAGAAGGGGAGGGAGAGGCCTTTGCCCTGCAGTGGGACGACCCAGGCTAAAGATAAATAAATAAAAAATTATCTATTTATTACCTACCAAGGCTTATGATAGCTCTGGAAAGCGATGGCGAAAGAACCAGTGTGCCGCACCAAATCTCGTGATATCTAGATAAACTTATTTTGAAATAGAAGCTCTGGCACGAAGTAATGCTAAACTTTTGCTCTAAAGGAGCGGCGCAATAAAACCCTGTTTTCTTGGAAGCGGTAACCGCTACAAGACGGCCAACATAAAATTTGGTTCTTGCCCTATGCGTTTGTGTACAAAAAATATTTTTTAACCGACTTCCAATATAAAAATAAGAGGTTCTCAATTTGGTTGTATATTTTTTTATTGTTATCATGTAACTTCGTCATTCATGAGCCGATTTGAAAAAAATGTGTGAATTGTTATCAAAATCGGTTCAAACAGCAGTTTGGCCATGATATCGGTTTCTCAAGTTTAAAAAACATTTTTTATTGTTGGGATGGCAATATTCTGATTTGAATAACGTTTCATGAGGCTTACTTTCCTAGGCTAGGTTACTTTCCTGAAGTGCTTAGCGTCGGGCGCATGCCCTTTATGCCCGGTCATAATAAGACGGTCACCGCATTTCAAAACCATGGCATTATAGTTACAAAGTGATTTTACTAAACAATAGGCGCGCGTGCATAGCAGACCACGACCGAAACCAGGCTAGTCTCGTTTCTAACCCGTATTTCCACTAACTCGTATCTATTCCACTGTTTATACCTAGCACACTTTTCCTTGCACTCAACTCTAACTGCTAGATTCAATTGATTTATGATCAACTACCTACCAAGATCAAATCAAATAATTTTTATTTACACAAAATAGAGATTAAGTACAAACGAGCTAAAAAAACAATATCATTCTGTCTATTCTATTCTAGGGAAATTATTAACTCGTACGTACTCAAACATAAAAGCAGGTTGGGTGTTGGGGGTCGGACGAGAAATAAAAAAAGCGAGATAAGGTACATTACATCACAATCCTAAATATCAAGATATCAAGCTAACTATTCATAATTAAATCGTAAGTACCTACTTACCTTTAAACCTCGGCCTGCCTCCATGTTTGCTATACCCTATGCAGGGTCCATGTGATACCTACTTACACCTAAAAATTATATAATTATGTACAAACTAATTTATTGTTTGAGAATTGAGTGTCAAAGAAATGTTATTATGTCAAAATTTAACATCTCTTCAACCAGTATTTTATGCAATAAATACATTGAGTTAGGTATTTCAAAATAAAATTGAATTAAATATAATGCAGGTGAATGAACTCTTGCATCAAATATTTAGTAGATAGCACTGGTGGCCTAGTGGTAGCTGCACCGCCTTCCGATCCTAAGGTCTAATGTCGTGTACCCAGAGTTTCTCCGTTCAAAAATGTATAAAAAAAAATACAAAATACAAAAATATTTATTCGAGAATACAGTTTTACAAAAATCCAGATATACAATGGACCCCGCACTAGGACTAGCCTGTATCGCGGGAGACCTAAAAGAGTTTACAAAAGTGTATGTGCACTATGACGATACTCACTCTATGAGGCGCACTTAAAATCCTTTTACCACACTGGTTCACGATAAGAAGAACCAAGGAGTTCCATTAGCCTTTCGGTTCCTTCATCACTTCACTGGCTTTACAAAAGTTACTTGGTAAGTCTTCGTAAGCGGAAATAATGGGTTGCTAGATATCCTCCTCGCTAATATAAATTAGAGAGAGATGTTTGGATTTTTGGATGTCCAAAGCATCCATAAACCGTCACGACTGGACTGACTTGAAATTGAAAAATAATATCAACTACAATACCAATTCGTTCTAAACAAATTTTTAGGCACTTTTAATTAGCAGTATTTTATTTTATTAGAAAATTTCTTTTGTGTAATCTTATTTTAATTACTTGTCTGCATCGTCCGTGACTTCACTTGTCTCTAGGCCTTGGCAGAATACCAGTGTTGCGCTGAGTAGGGTGACCTACACGGTGCAATAGATACTGAGCCAATTTTATTATTTACACAGTATGGCACGTGCCTACCTACCTGTTTTTTTATTGTCTCTAGTTTTTAAGTTTTTTTTTGTCTTTAGTTTTGCAGTAGGTAGGTGCCCATTGTAATTAGTTCTTAAGGTCAATAAAATGATTTTCTTTTTTTCTTTTCTTTCAATTGACTACAAGTTCTGTGCGCATATATAGGATCCGCTACGATCTGCGGTGGCGATCAGGCGTAGGGGTTTTCATACGGTACACACTACACAGATCGCCATCGTTAGCAATCTAACAGAATCCTTATAAAGTTAGCAGAAAACATCAAAGCACAGTGAATTATAATGTAATTTGTACAAGGTGAAAATCTTAATGGAAATCAAATCAAATAAATGATCTAAATGCCGCAAGACTTTAAAAGCGAAGTCGCTATTAAAATATAACCATTAATTTAGAAGTAGAAATATAAGCTATAAAAAAAATGCCAAATGAAATATTTGCCCTGAACGCCTTCACATTAAAAAATATGAATGAGGAAAAGTCAGCCTAATTACACACGCGAAGTTTAACGAAAGTAAATGTTTCTGTAGGCAATTTTCCACTTTGTTTTTTTACTTTGTTATTTAATTTTTCACAAGGCATCGCGATTACGCAAGCGAAGCTATGGGCTAAAACTAGTCTAAAAACGGATTAAACTACAAAAGGCATTTATGACTTAAACTCGATATTTAGAGAACTATTAAAGGGAACTATTACGATTTACGAGTTATGGAGAGTTGAAGCGTGATTTACCGCGAAATTTTCCCGTTCGCCCCGTTAGCCTGTACGTTTACCACAAGTTCTGTCTGGCTCTGTCTCTGGCTCTGGTCTGTGTGAGTGCTCACCAGTGTTTTATACTGTGTGTGTGACTTTTCGACGTAGGATTTATTTAGACAGCACTCGCACAGACGCAAAACCAGAGCTAGAGACACAGCCAGACAGAGCTTGTGGTAGACCTACTGTTTTCAAATAGAAAATATTGTTGGTCGCGTAGGTAATTTACGACATTTCGCTAAGCCCTCTGGTCCTTTCTTGGGACATTGTGTTAAACGGAAGTGGGTTGTTTGGAAGTTAAGTGCCTAATTGAATATGGGGAGTGTTGCTTGCCTCTTATTTTGTGCAAATTAGTTGGAATTACTTCGTTATTTTACTGTGCCCTTCGTTTTGTTTTAGTAACTCAGTGTAGGGCAGAAGGACCAAGGCTCTTAGGGTATATTTTTTAAACGGTTTTATTAACTTCTACTATTCCCGCTTTTCATCTTTTGTAAATAAAGGTCAGTGTGTGAGTGTGAATGTGAATTTAAAGTAAAAATGTATAAAATAATTGGATTAAAGAAATTTGAAAATCAAGATTGGAAAAAAAAGTCCGAAAAATTTTCGCCCCACGAGTGAGTGTGGATTCAAAGTCAAAGTCCAAATTAATTGGATCAAAGAAATTGGAAAAAAGTAATATTTTAAAACGACTTTTTAAAATAATTTAACCATACTGAACCAATTTTTATGAAATTTCTTAAGGCACCAATCTGGAATCTGGTATTAAATTTCAGATAAAAAAATATATTTTCAAATAAGATAGAAGTTATGCAAAAACAAACATCATCATCTTCCTTCCCTTATCCCACGCTAAGTGGGGTCGGCACAACAGGTGGCTGTGACATACGGACAGACAGACAGACATGACGAATCCATAAGGGGTATTTTGCCATTTGGCTACGGAACCCTAAACAGTGCACCCAATGAGAACCTACTCCGCGACACCCCGTCCTAGTTAAAAAAACTAAAAAAAGCATAATAAAGACTAAATTAGGATTCTTAGGACGTACTTTAAAGTGTACCAGCAATGCAGTTGACAAAATTTACGAAGCGAGACACGGGTCTTTGCTGAGCTACTCAGCTCTTAATGAAATAGCTACTCGTTAAAAACTACAGCTTCGGTAAAGTGGCAAACTAGCGAAGTCGTTAAGACGTTAACCCTTTCGGGTTTAGAGACTTTTACACGAGACCATAAGGATGTACCATAAGGATGTTGTGGATTTACCGTAAGGTGTAAGTTGAAGTGGCAATGGGCAGGCCATATAGCTCGAAGAACCGACAACCGTTGGGGAATAAAGGTTCTCGAATGGCGACCACGAACCGGAAGACGAAGCGTAGGGCGCCCACCCACCAGATGGACCAACGACATTGTTAAGATCGCGGGAAGTCGATGGATGGAAAGGGCTCAAAATCGTTCTTGCTGGAAATGTGTAGGGGAGGCCTATGTCCAGCAGTGGACTTCTTCAGGCTGATGATGATAAGGATGTTCTTACACTTGCAAAAATATATATTTAGTACTAGCGGTCGCTTGAGGCTTCAGTCCGTTCCCGGCTCTTTTTCGGGATTAAAAGTATCCTATATCCGTCTCCTGATTCTAAGCTATATCCCCACCAATTTTCATCCAAATCGATCCAGCCGTTCACGCGTCATGGCGTATGTCTCTCAATTTTTTTGGCTGTTCGTCCCTACGCCTACGCTACCTACGCCACGTACGCCTACGCTTTAAACTTATTTCTCGCTACTGCTAGAAAACGGCTGCTATAAGACGTTTGCAATTTCTTAGAAACTCAAGGTTTAACTTTGCGAAGAACCATAATATTTCTCGCTGCTGCAAGAAACGGCTGCTTTAAGACGTTTGCAGTTTGTAAGAGATAGAAGTTTTAACTTTGTGAAATGCTTGTCGCCCGGTTTCTCTCCGGTGAAAGCTTAGTACATTGTGATCTTGAGATTATTCGGGCTCGTCAAACTAACTAGCGAAGTTTAAACCTCCTTTTGTTAAGTTTTAGTATGACTTGCCACTATATTGTGGCGCTTTGGCATCATAGCATAATTTTGGAGTACCTTTACACTTTGAATATCTTGTCGAAATGCCATTACAAAGCCTTGTTGAGCTCAACGCGATCAGCGACTGAGATCGTATTATGAAGTCTACAATTTTCTATTTTAATCCTCTAAGTCAGGGTTTCTCAAATTTTCGGTTATACGTACCCCTGTTAAAGTTTCCAGGTGACAGCGAACGCCTTAACTAACTAATTAAAACCCCCACTACATACACTGCACGTGGAACCTTGCATCGAAGCATTCGTTTCATTGAGACATAAAAAAATGACAGCTAAGTAGGCTTCTCTTTTTAGCCAGGTCTCATCTTCAAATCGGAATCCTGTCATCACGCCATCATTACGTAAATCTTGTCACGAACCCCCTGCTTTCGAATGGCGAACCTCTATGGGTTCACGTACCCCACTTTGCGAAATTCTGCCCTAGGTCTTTGAGCATCCCTTGGTCACCATTCTGTATATTATGTGTATCTGTATAGACATTAGCTATGTAAATAATGTATGTAAATGTTGGCAAAAAATAAATCTAAATTGTCTGCCACCATTACGTAAATCATGTCACGAACCCCCTGCCGTCAAATGGCGAACCCCTAGAGGTTCACGTTCCCCACTTTGCGAAACCCTGCTCTAGGTGTTTGAGCATCCTTTGGCCACCACTCTGTGTACCTAGAACTAAGCTATGCAAATGTTGGCAATAAATAAATCTAAATTGTCTGTCTGAATTTGTGTTTCCCTTCGATATGGGTTGAAGGTTGTACCATGTCAGTAACCTATTATGATAACAGTTGTATTGAAATAATTCAGTAAAAAATCCCACGTGAACGCTCACTGTGCTAAACTTCCACGTGGTGGTGCGAATGGTGCGCGGGCGTCGGTCAGCCGGGGTCGTTGACCGCAGCTCGACAACCTTTGTAGTCTCAACTGGTTGCTTGGAAACCGGTTTCCATTGAAGCACGGTTGCTACGATTATCGTACTGAGGAAAAAAGATTTTGCTTTAAAGAGTTCTGTGTAAAGCATTTGTAAGATTTGATTGGCAAGAGACAAGAATATTTTTATTTATTTACTAGCAACGAAGCCTGGCGTTGCCCAGGTATTCCAGAATGTTAAAGAAAATTCTAGAACGTTTAGGAGCATTCTATTCTGAAACAGAATCTTTTGAAAAATCCTTATCTGATAGAAAAGGATGGACATATAAAAGTTCCTACGTGTTAGAAAAGTATAGGCTGATTTTTGCAACATTGTGCATTCATGCTCTTCCTGTTAAGGCCTGCGCACACCTAGTTCGCTGGCGAACGCGATCAGTGAAACGCTGTCAAATATCGCTGTCAGATTTGAGATTTGACAGCGATATTTGATAGCGTTTCACTGATCGCTACCGCCTGCGAACTAGGTGTGCGCAGGCCTTTAGTCGTAGCGTGATGTTATACATAGCCTGTTGTTGTTTTTTCATTGCTCATACTCTGAAAGTAGGTCTGAAGTTGCCTGAGGGGCCTTATTGAAAGTAATACTTTCAGCCCTAGGGAGAATCGCTTTCTACTGACAGCTGTCAAATTATAAAAAAAAACAAGTACTATTTTATTCAACCATGTTCCAACTTTCTAAAGTCTTTCTAACTGCAAGGAGGTTGTTAAACCAAATTCCAACTTTTTATTCAGCAAGTAGGTTGGAAACCCATTACAAAGGTAAGAAGTTTAAAAAGTCTAATTAGAGCGCAATGTAAAATTTAAATTTAAATAACATAAAGATAGTATTAAATAAATAATATATCTTCTAAATTACTTTATTAATATATCATCGATGTCAACAATATTTATAAAAAATATGATAAAAATTAGCACTGCCTACTATCCTCATGTGTTGATCCCTTATACGGCTTAATTATTATATTCGTACTCGTACGTTCAACTATTTCTTTAAAATAACATAGATTTGAGCAAACAATTTACCATTTTTTAAATTATGAAAATGAAAATAATGGCTGAATAATGCTGGCGAACCGAAGCCGAAGGCCCGCCAGAGAAAAAGAAAAAAAAAACCGGGAAGGCGGCAATTCAATCTTCATTTTCACTAATTTTTCTTTCATGTTTTTATTTTTACTTTCCTTGTATTCGTAATGAAAAGCACAGTGTTTACCTCGGATGAAAGTCTTTTAAGTCCCTCAAGCTCCATTGGCGCCCTCGCTACGCTCTGGTGCCAAACCCGTCTCGGGACTCAAAAAACGTGACTTTCAACACTCAGGTAACAATGTACTATTGTTTTAAAATCCACTTTAATATTTATAAATGCGAGGTGTGTCTATTAGTAAATATTGATTTTTATTTAACCGATTATATTCAATACACAATAGATATCTTCAAATATGTGCCTAATGTAGTAACTACTGACCTGACTGAATTCTATCGTTTCTAGAAAAAAACGCAAAATGACAGAAACAAAGAAGAGTCGTGGAAAAAAACATCACTTTTTTTTCCACGACTCTTCTTATCCACGACTTTAGGTCTTCTTTGTTTCTGTCATTTTGCGATTCTCTAATCATGAAGAAGGAATAATGTCTGTAAAGTAAACTCCTTATCTAGAATCAGTAGGTATTTCACCTTCCAGGAATATCAAGTTCACTTGGACGAAGTCGCGGACAGAAGCTAGTTGTAATACAAACACTATTTAAAGCTGGTTATTGTATTCATTCAGAGGACAATGGAAACAGTACCCGCATGGTGTCACGGTCACACACGCGCATTCAAATTTTTTCTGTTCATAAATGTTTCTTGAATTTGTTTAATGTTAATTTTGAACTACATTTCGAATTTGAGTGAAAAAACTTTTACTCAAAGATGTAAAATAACAATAAGGAATAAGGAATGAATGTTTGTATAGAAATATCACACACAGCGGGCACAGCTAGTATGATTATAAATACAATGTTAGGTAAAACCTAGAGGGCCTTATTAATAATCCTGGCGTAGCGTTGGACTAGTTAATCCGTGTTTTGTCTCTTGCATTGACATGCAATTGTCAACTCGAACAAATGTGACAAAACACGGATTAACTAGTCCAACGCTACGCCAGGATTATCAATAACACCCATAGTGTAAAGTTAGTTTAAATACCCCCCAAAATCACGGAACAGACCATAAAAACATATCTAAAAACATTTTTAAATAAAAAAGCTATGTTTCTGCATCTATGAATCCGAATTTATCCCAGTGTTCTATTAAATTTTATTGAATAGACTTTGACTTGTCCACTGACTATTTCAGAGGATTATTCGATACATTTCCATAAAAGTCGTGATTCCACTGCATTTGTTCTAACATAGCAATATTGTGCTAGACCGGACGACAATAAAATTTATTTATTGTCTGCCTACCGTCTAGACGTCCGGAAACATTTTGTTAGTAAAAACTTTGAATATTAATCATATGGATACGTAATAATGTTGCACCGGTGATTACCAACACCGATGGAAAGTAAACCGGTGAAGATGGAAAGTATCTCTCTAATATAGTCTGCTGTAGACTGATGGTAATTTATTCTGGTGTCTCAGCTCAGTTGGGAGTACCTCCTAGGTTTTGGACTCGATACCCACCGAGAATAAATATTTGTGTGGTGAACACAGATGTTTGTTCTCTGTCTGGGTGTTTTATTGTATTCTTATCAGCTATCTGGTTCCCATAGTACAAGCTCTGCTGCTCGATTTTTGGCGGTACTCATCTTGCTTGACAGGAGGATTGGTGATCGCAGCTTCAAACCCTCGCTTCTTTGGAGAATATAACTGATTTGATCTCACCCTTATTGCCAAAGTCTTCCAGAGTAGTTCCTTCGCAATTTATTGGAGCTGAAAAATGTAAGTATGCGTGGAATTAATATGTACACGCCCCCTGCCGTGCCGGAAGGAAAACGGCAGGTGCAGCCGGTACAGCCTACATTTGATGTCTTGTTTCCACTTTTTTTACGTTCCTATTTTTTTATAACGCTTTTATTAGCTTCACCTGAATGTAAGTTTGTATGTAAGCTTGTATGTAACCGACCCCTTTGAGCTCGATTTTGTCCTACTTTGAACGATCAGATTTGATTCAAACTTTGCACACCTGTCAAAGGTCGATGACAATGCAATAATATGAAAAAAAAAATGAAAAAAAAACTAAAAAGTAAAAAAAAAATATAGTTTAAAAAACTAAAAAAAAAGCTTTTATAACTAATTGAACTAAAAAGTTAAAAATAAAACTGTGATAATCAATTGAAAAATTTATATTATTGTACAAAAAACGTGGGGGGCTTGATTTTGATTATTGTGAATATTTTATCAATAGTTTATTATATCTGAAGTTATTATAAAAGCACCCCACCAGCGCTTATTGTACAATAATATAAATTTTTCAATTGATTATCACAGTTTTATTTTTAACTTTTTAGTTCAATTAGTTATAAAAGCGTTTTTTTTAAACTATATATTTTTTTTTACTTTTAGTTTTTTTTGTTGTACGTATAAGTTCGACGGTGCGGTCTGCGGTTGAGTTTTACTTTCATTTAAATTGCATTAAAAGATTTCATAAGTTGATCTGTAGGCCTACAACAAGCTTGGTCTGGCTCTGTCTCTGGCTCTGTTGTTGAGTCTGTGTGAGTGTTGACTAAATAAATCCTACGTGGAAACGTCTTACACTACACTTCTTATAATTCTTCTTATAATACACTGGTGAGCACTCACCCATACCTACTCAAAACCAGAGCCAGAGACAGAGCCAGACAGAGCTTGTGGTAGTTCAGCATACACGCAGCATATTAGTATTATTATATTCTTGGCTCGGAAGTCAAAGCGTACGTTGGCCGAAAATATTGTGTGTATTAAAATTCTTATTTTATACAACAACCATAACTTAGCAAACGGTCACATAAAGCGTAATATGTGGTTTATGAGATAAATATGTACATTGAAGAAACGGGCACGGAACCCAACATATGAATCATAAAAATTATAGCTATACATCACAAAAAAGGTTGGTAGCATTTCCTATTAAATTGCAAAAAAAGCTTCTTCTAAGGGACAGTTGGTAAATAATGTACAAGTATAAAACCCGTCACACACGTAGCTATAATATATATTAATATAAATTACAAGGCATATAACGATAAATTTTCTATACAAATATTTAAGTGACCGCACATGCAGCTGATATAAATATATTTCTATAACGTCACTAACTTTGTAGCGTAATTAACCGTAATATATATTATAGCACGGCGTATTAATATATATTATAGCTACGTGTGTGACGGGCTTAAGAATTAACAGTTTTTTTTATTCTTTAGGGTACCAAATTGCATACTTACTTAGTTGTTGAGCCTAAGCAAAATGTGTTTGTTGATATTATACCGTTGGTTGGACCAAAATATTATAACCACTGACATAATATTCAACTACCCACATATTTTCATGCAATAAAATTCTATTATATTCAGTTATACTTTTACGCAGTCTTAATTTTTTTTTAAATTATAAAATCTTTAACCAATTATACTCGTACATCTGTAGTTAGTTCAGATCCAGACATCTTTGAAATTGTATGAAATTACCCGAATTCCCAATAAATAACACAGCTAAATGGCGTTTAAACTACTAGATTTGCCCTTTGATTAAACGTTCATTAACGTTCGGGGAATTATCGCCCCCTTAGAAATTAATTTAGCTGAGACACTGTATCAGTGCCACAGAAGAAAAAGTAGTGCTTTTTGGCACAAAAGTTTCACTTTGGGAAAGCATGCCTTGAAATAGCTAAGAGATCTAAGGGGAAATCCCCGCCCTCTGCTCCTAGGGTCGTGGGTTTGATTCCAGTCGTGTATGGATTTTTCTGTTCGGAAAATGTATGTACACAATGCACAAGTGCTCTCAAACGGTGAAGGAAAATATCGTGAGGAAACCCATGGTTTGGTCAGCTCTGCACGTTTTGATCATGTCTTTCCTGTGTATTAGGCCGACTAAGTGGTCAGGATGGTATATATGCTGGGCCATTCTATTCAATCTAAAATCCGTCTCAGGCACTATAACGTCCTGCAAGTAGGGCTTCAGTAATCACCAGTTGCCCCTGACGCTATATAAATCATCTACAATAGGCATCATATATAGGCAAAGGCCTGCTTATTTTACTGGGGGGATATCTACCGTGCCTGAGGATCAAAGTTGTAACGCTGTTTCGCTTTTCTTAATATAGCGACCATAACGCTTGAAATATTTTACGAGTGAAGTAAGTGTAATAATACGGTGAAGGTACACACCTTGTAGATCCCTTAAGAGCGGGTCGTGCGAAAATTTGAGATGCGTTTTTAAAAATTCATAACTAAATAACTAAGTGACATTTTAAAAATCGCAAAAGGACTAATTGTAGACTATACATTTGAGATTAATTCGAATTTAAGTGTGTTAAAAATATCTTATACCTTTAAACGAGAAAATCTTGTATATATATATATATATTTAGGATCTCGGAAACTGAACCAACAATTTTCATGAAATTTTGTAAACAGGGGTTTTCGGGGGCGATAAATCGATCTAGCTTGGATTCATTTTTAGAAAATGACGAGAAGTTGGTGTTTTGCAATAATCAAACATAAACTCAATATACGACTGTTCCTGCCATCTATTGGCGATTGTGAGCAACTAACTGCAAGCTAGATGGCGTTGTTAATTAAAAATAAGCCACTAAAGATACGACTCTTCCTGACATCTATTGGCAAATAATAAAACTATTTTTTTTAAACCCGAGCAAAGCTCGGGCATACCGGCTCGTATTATTTAACATGACATTCTATTTAACGCTAATGAAAATCGTATGTCAGATTTTTAAAATGTCACTTAGTTATTTAGTTATGAATTTTTTAAAAACGCATCTCAAATTTTCGCACGACCCGCTCACTAGGCTAGGCATCCCTCCGCTAGGCATCGACAAAATCTACTCACTTCTCTCGTTTCTTCTTTTAGTTTCCATCGGATGATTAAGTGTCCTACGCTTCATCTTCTGTTTCGTGGTCGCCAGAACCTTTATTTTCCAGCGGTTATCGGTTCTGCGAACTACATGGACTGCCCACTCAACTTTCAAACTTCAGCGAACTGTGTCGATGACCTTGGTTTTTCTTCGAATTTCTTCATCTCCAATTTCATCACGCGTGTGCGAATGTAGGTGGAAATGATATCATCAAACTGTTGCACTAAGGCTTATACTGCTTGCTATAAAGCTCAATTTACTTTAAGAATGCGAAGTGGCACAGAGTACAGGCTGATAATGGTTCTAATTGGTGAATCTCATCCGATTTCAAAAGGGTGTCTGTAATTAAAATTTTGTTCCATGAAATAGTGAACCAAGCTCTAATTAAACCTGTTTCGCGGTAAAATTGTGGTGCGTAGGCCAGAGGGGGACTTAAATGTTCCAAAAAATCGTGGGTTGTCTCGGTAGCATTCTTGCCATCACTATTCCTCATATCAATCTGGAATTTGTGTGGAAAATCGTAGGTGACACCTAGCTTTAAAACGTTTCAAAGTGATCCTTGTGATCTTATTGAATAAATGCATTATATGAATTGAATTTATCTTTCGCTCCGAACAGTGATGCTCACATTACTGCTAGGCAGAAACCAAATTCATGCAATTTGTTGCATAAAATTTAATTTTCGTATTCGTATTTAATCAGGCGCCAACGTTCATTACGCACGTAATGTTATTTCTGAATGCAAACAGTTCTCGTAAATATCTCGGTTACTGGAAAGTACGCAATTACATTGTAGCTTCGAAAAAACAAGTATTTTCAGTTCAAATCGGACCGAACTTCCATTCAATTTTATTAAGGTTTTTAAAACTGGACGTTACACTATGGGGACATTAATATTATGATGCGTGGCTAGAAAAGAAATAGGTACGGCCTTCTAGATGAGAACACAGCATGCAAAAATATATACGTACCTACAACACTAAGAACTATTTACAGAAAAAAATTAAAAATATAAAAAAAATAGCAAATGAAGAAACAGTATATTTGTTATATAAATACCTATACAATTAAAACAAAACTAGGTATACCTTAAAAAAACGGATGAAAAATTTAAGTAAATAAATAAATAATGTGTACAACTCACACAACACTGTCTAGCCCCAAACTAAGCAAAGCTTGTATGATGGTAGCCAGATAGCTGATACGATACTTGAATACTTTTTTTTGTAAATACATACTTAAAATACAATATAACACCCAGAAGTGTTGCCTGTAGGCAGTCTCTTTATCGATGAGACTGATGTTGGAAATTTATCAGTCTATGTGTGGTAAAAAATGAGAACCTTCTCCTTATTAAATAAATATATAAGAAGTAGGTTAAAAATGAAGCTAGTTCTGTTTACATTGGCTGAAAAACTATCTTGCAAGTAAATGCACAAAGTCATTCAATACTTCCTTCTCTGTAAAATGTCGCAATCTTGTTCTTGCGGTCGGCAATTTCGCACGCTTAAGGAAATTCATCCTTGATAGCTTCTGTGCCAATTTCACTTCTTCTTTTTTGGCTACTGCGACTAGATGCCACAATTCTTCCACTGTGCCAATTTAACGAACAAAATATTCGCTGTCTGCGGTATTCCAATTATGTCAATCCTGACAGTGACATCTTAAACAAGTTTCCCCCTATTTTGACGAAAAGCTACAAGACAAGCAATTATTTCTCGACATCCCAACGTTCCCGCAACGAACGATTTGAGCCATAATTAATTTAGAATTAGAAGGACGTTTTATTATCGAGTTACAGAAATTTTTGGACGAGTCGTAAACGGATGGGGAAAGTTACCTAATTTTACTCATAATTTTATTACCCAAGTCTCCAGAGTTTGTACATAAGCTTTCGAATTTTCGATCGTTGTGGGAACTTAGGAAAACAGTCGCGCCGACGAAAGTCTTCTTTCGAGTTTTGGTAAACATTGTGACGGAAAATATTTTCTAATAACGATTACAAGTTAGACGAAATTCGCGGAACAAATGTTTATTTTTAATTTAACACGTGCCGTGAGCGAGTTTACAAAGCAGTGTTTGAATTTGAGCGAATAGTTCGTAATTACCAATACCGTCTAATATTTCATAGTCGATTGAGGTCGAGATTCAATCGTATTCAAACAGTTTTAACTTCGTTTAAGCGAAAATGAGCTCTGACTCAGAAGAAATAAGTGTCTTACTAAAGAAGTTTCTCTTCGAAACGCCACGTATAGTTCTAACTCAATATCAATCGACAAAATTGCTGGAGCCCTGATTTGAATTTCAATTTCGTAAAAATCGAATCTAAAGTCAGCACGGTAACTCTCATTTTGCGATGAAAGCTATATTGAAGGTACTTGGGTGGGATAAAAATGTTTTCATTTGTCGAACAAGGAACTCTTCGATGCTGTTTTATTCAAGAGCGCTGACCTCCATATTGTTCTTTTTATTTTTCTGAACAGTTGATTCTTTGTCAGCCTTGGCACTATTGGGTCAGTCATCTGTCTCCTGGGTGCTGTTTTGCAACTGGTATGGTCCAGTTGTCACTTTGCTTTGCTTGAGCTACTTTAGCTGCTAGCCTAAACCTCTGTAAACCACTTTTTTGACTGACTTTGAAAAAAAAGTAGGATGTGTAGGTAGGTATTGGACCACTAGCATCTGCCACCAGTTCTACTAGCCTGGTACTGACCAAAATAAAAAGCCTATGGTGTTATTTGGTCCAAGTTTCATCCAAATCTGTTCTGTGCCTACAGAGATGGATGGGACCAAACTCGCACACAACTTTTGCATTTATGTTATATTGCGATAACAGATTACTCCGAAATGAGTGATGTTCTATTTTTGTTTGGTTCTATTATGTGCTGAATTACCCTGCTGTCCATATAAAATGTATTTACATAATAGGACTAGCAGTTCTTCGGTAACTTAAAGACGCTATTGTCCCAACTTAAAAGTAGCTAGCTGGACATTAGTGGCAATTTTCACCATAAGTGCCTCAATTATAGGGGCGTGAGTATAACAAAGCGTTTGTTTTGTAAAACTTTCTATTTATTACACACAAGTGGTAAGAAAACATGACAGAGCCTACAAATGAGTAATGTTGGGCGTGACTTGCACTGTTTATTTTCTGCTTACTCATCTAAACAGGCCCTTGTACCAAAGAACACTGTCTAATCGTTTGTTGCATTATTTATTATATATGTATTATTTATATTAATAAATTTAAGATAGCAGGCATAGTAGCTAGTTTGGCTGCGATGGCGATCAGAAATATCGCACTGATGACACACACACGTGATAAATAAAATTTAACATTCAGCCTACCAAAACCATAAGTTGTAGACAGGTGTATTGTAACGTTATTGGTGCTAGTATTTACGTACAAAAACCAGCCACAATAACTTATCAAGCTACATAAAGTAAATTTGATTTATACAAAAATAACTCAAAATACTAAAAAAGTCAAAATGAGGTCTATTCTTCTGTTCTTCTTGCCCTTGAATGTTAAACACCCTTCAAAATAAAGTTAAAGCCGATAAGGTAGGGTTGTCAATAGCTGGAAGAAAAGTAAAACGTCTAAAAGTGGTTCTAAAAGGAAGCGTCCTTGGGCTCGTAAATATAAAACAGTCGTACAAAGAAGCGCGGCACTTCGTCTCGAATTTAAATGAAATAAAAAATCTCCGTAAAACAACAGGCACAAAAGAATTTCTCGCTCTCAAACATAAAGGCATAATGAAATTTATCCCCAAGTGTGTTGTGGCCTATTATTCAACCGCATACAATATGTAGTGTGCGGGTAACGAATGCTACCGGCTCAGAGGTATTACTCCACCTTGGTTTGCTGGAAATGGCCACAAAGCTTTGAGGTTCCACAGAATGCACTAAATATTTTTGCAGAACTTCATTGTTTCAAATTCTTTCGCTAAAAGCTACAATATTGCGCTAGACGTGTTTCGTTTGTGAATTTTGGTTGTAGACTTTTGAGATTGTCTTCTGTTAAACATTGTGTATAGTATTTTTTAATGAAAATATAATATAGCCTGTCATCCAGGGATAGTGTATCTTCCCAACGGTGAAATAATTTTTCAAATCGGTCCAGTAGTTTCGGAGCGTAATCAATGCAAACACACAAACAATATAAGTTATTAATAGATTAAAATCTTAATTTTTTCAATCGTTTATTGCTAATTTAGATAAAGCTTCCCAAATCTTGGGTTATACTAGAATATTCTCCAGATAATCAGGGGAATTAACAAATATTTTAGTAAAAAATGGCAAAATCTTTTAATTTAAAGGAATTTATCCTTCGTTCTCTGAAAAGTAAACATTCCATTGAGATTAGTAAGTCTATACTAAGTCCAATGAACAAGGGTCCAATGATTATATCTACCCTGAATCCAAATACCCTGGCTATTTGAAAAGACGAGGGTATGAGAAGGCAACCATTGATGTGCAACACGTGTTGTCGAACAAAAGGTAATTGTTGGTGTACGTCATACGCACAGGCTATGTGGATATTATATTTTGGTAAACCTACGAAAATCGATCAAAAATCATAAGTGTTCAGTTGAATTGCAAGAATCACTTTGAAACTTCTTAAAGCTACGTGAGTCTAGGTGTACTTCTAACTTTTTTGTTTTACAACAATGTAGACAAAAAAGCATACGGCCCACGTGATGGGAATCGGTTACCGTAACTTATGGACGCCTGCAATACCAGAGGCGTTACAAGCACCACCCTTCTTGAAGAATTCAAAAACTTCCTTTTTGAAGAACCTCATAGGGAAAACCTCAGAAGGGAGATCATTCCACAGCCTGGCTTCTACTTTGGAACGTGTTTTGATTGAAAGAATTTAAGACTTTTTTATTCTAAAACATGCATGAAAATTGAAGAGCAATAGGCTGGCGTGGTACCGGCATGTCATGAAGAGGGATGAAAGTAATGTGACTAGGAAAGTATTGGATGTGATGGATATGTGAGCAAAGGCAGACCAAGGAAAACATTGATGAACTTTGTGAAAGATGACATGGATAAGAGAGGAGTGAATGCAGAAATGACGGATGTCAGAGGGGAATGGAGGAGGAATACACGTTGGGCCGACCCCACATAAAGTGGGATAAGGGCAGGAAGAAGAGGTTCTAAGACATGTTGGTTTCCTCACAATGTTTGTATACCTCTGACCGTGAATTACCTCCTCAAGATATTATATTGAGTGATTAGCTTCGTTGCCTTATTAGCGTTATTTATTCCTGACCTTGACTTCTCCTACTGAATTTAAAAGCATTTCTAGTTGCTACGTCTCCACGGCCGTGATTTGTATAGTAATTCCGCCGTTATGACTGCCATACTTCTTGCCAGGTATAATTTGCCAGCCGCTTTGCGAACAATTACAGTACCTCGGCTCCATAAACACGCGTGCCAAGATTACATCTCTGCGTTTCCAGAAATGGTTTAAATACCTTATAGCCAGAGTAGTTTGCGGCTAGGCCAGGTGCTAGTGATGAATACAACGTGAGGAATGAGGAATTACGGAAGGATTGAAACTCGCAACTTGAATAATATGCTTGCTTAAACCGAGCAGCCAGCCTTTACTCTTTTTAAGCTTTTTTATAATTTCTATAATAATCACGCATACACACACCCACACGTTTGAATAATCCCTCCTCCTCTGCCGGTCCCTCAGTGCTGAGGATCGTGACTTCGTGCAAGAAATTTTCGTACGGTTTCCCTCCACTTCCTCTTTTCTTCGGCTTGGTGGAGTGCTGTTATAGTCACAATAATAATTTCTGAATTGAGGGTAGTCCTGTTATTTAGGTACCCAACGGTTAGTCACGTTCGCCAATTCAAAAAATAACAAAGATAATTGCTAAGTAGTTAGTAAAAGTTCGTTGAAGTGGGTTTAATAAACGATGATTTCCGCTTGCTACAAGCAAACCACTAGAGAATTTAAAATTCCCTGTAGCTACATTCATTTGAAGCATTTTTCGTCTTATTATCTGTAAAACCAGGTCAAAAGCGTAATATATTCTGATTGAAAATATAAAAGATTGGATTCGATTCGACTTTGCTCCTATTGCCCTTCTCCAAACTTTCGAACCTCAAGTTCAAGCGAAGTTCGATTGCACTTCAAACCTATTCCAGACGATAACCGTACACCGTACATTTATGAGTTTCGATAAAATTAATATATACTTGAAGATCTTCAGGTTCGAAGTAGAATGTATGGTTTCAAATGTCAATCGAAATCGGTCGGGGTCACCAAATGCCAGAGAAAAAAATTTCATTGATAGTATGAAACAAAAGATTTTTATAATGTCCTAAAAGTTTAAAGCCGAGCGGGATTAGAACCCGCGACCTATCCCTTGATACGGGGCTGCGCTGACCGCTGCGCCATCGGATCCTAATCTCACTCGAACTCGACGAATAACTCCCGCTCGCGTCTTAACTTTAGAGACATTATAAAAATCTTTGTGATTTCCTTTAGTATAGTAAACACTATAAAATCAATAAAAAAATAATGAAACAAGGTAGAAACAAAGATTTTACACTAACACTACACTATAAAATCCATAAAAAAATAAAACATAAAATAGGTAGATTTTTTAAAATTTAAGAATACAAACAGAGTATTCTTCCATCTTGAATTAAAAGTCACAAAAAAATCTCACTTAGCAGTTATTTTGTTGAACAACCTCTTTGTAAGTAGAGGGTACAACGAGCCATTTGTTTCCACAAAAATAAAACACCTCTAATGTTTTGTACTTGTAAAGCGATTTTAAGAATTTGCTGAACAATTGTTACGTGTCGTTCTCTTTAATTTAAACAAATAGTATTCTTTGTGAGAAGCAATGTTGTTTGGAACTGCTAGGCAATTTTCAAATACTGATTGCAACCAAAAAAGTTTATGCACATTTTATTTTTAATTAACTTCCGCTGCTCTGATTTTTCTTCCGATGCAGTAAAATAACCCTTTTGCCCACGATACACGAGGCTAGTTTTTCAAGCCAGGATAGCAAAATACTAAGAGTAAGCTAGCAGTTCTAGCTTACTATCACTATCTTTTTTATCTTAAAAAACTATTCCCAGGCATAACGCCATTTAAATATTTTTTTATCAAAATTACTCATTTTAATTTGACAATTCGTGGCTGACCAAACAAATTCCTACGTTTAAATTTATTTCACATTAAAACACTTGAATTTTCTAAGACAGTTTCTCTGTATCTATCTATGCTATGGTTTCGGACTTCCCCTTATCTATTCCAGTTAAAAAAAAACACTGTTTTGGTGGTAATTTAATCCAAAAGTTCAAAGCAAGCCTTTTCCTTATCACAAACTAATAGCTCAACTTTCGTACTGCAAGTGATTTCGACCTTTGTAAACTTACCGCTGACCTAAATCAGATAACTTTGACATATTCACCAGGACCTCAATAGCTGTTATAAAGTTCCCGACCGAAGGGTGCCTTATCATGACTGAAACACTTCAATGTAACTTATGTCCTAATACTTTTTTAGCGGGCTCGAGTAGTATCTACATGTTTTTGTCTCTCCCTTATCTACCTAATGTCGTTTCTTTTATTTATCGTCTTTTTACCGAGCTGGGGTATGCTTTTTACACTACTTTTTACGCAAACGTCTTTATCATTTGACATGGCAATAAATTTTCTGAGATTATGTACGCACCTAATAAAATCTCCCTTTCCTAATGAAACGTTTGGAGGGTTCGAGTTGACAGCAAAAAATTAAGTCGGAGGTTCTTGTCTCAAATCAAGAGAACCTTCCCAGCTGCTTACGACTCTCTTAAACTAATTTATAGCTCGTTTAGATTGGTCACTGGTTTATTTTGGGAATGCAAACTCGTTTGCGATTCTTATAAAGAATGCTATAATGTTTTGTATAGCCAGTCTCTGTATGCAGTGAGGCTTTAATTTTGGCTAATGGATATATTTTTAAAGACTCTGGTTAGAGCGAGCCTGTGCCTGCTTTTCGCCTATTTAAAAATAAATGGTTTATTTGTAAATAAAAAAGGCAGAATTTGTTCATAGTTATTTTAGTTTCTCAACGTTATTTCGCTAAATATGGCAGATTCGACAATGAAAAATATTACAAATTTTTTGTAATATTTTTTTGATTTATTCTCTACATTTTGTATGTAGGGAAGCAGACTCATACTATCTGCTCTACTTTTTTTTACGAACTGTCGTACGTACGAACTGTCAATCACATTCATAATATATGTGCCTGATAGGTTTTTGGTGCGTCTCAACACGCGGGGCAGGTGTAGTGAGATTGTAGAATCTACTTCTACTTCTTCTTTACGGTGGTAATAAATCCACTTTGTTGATAGCACTCGCTAGGTACCTACTCAGGCAGGGTAGAATACTTATTAGCTTTTATGACATGTACTCCACACGCTAACTAAACACAATGCGGGTCACAGAGCTAGTTTCACGCTCGTAAAAATACTTTTATTCCCAACAGGCGAATGTCACCGCATTAGTTTTTAATAAAAACCAACACGGTAAAGCCATTACTGAATATTTCAAAGAGGTGTGAAAGATTTTAAGATAATGGATTAGACGCCAAAACGGTTGGGGATTTTATTTGAGTTCACGGTAAGTTGAACGTACCAACGTTGCTCATATTTTTCTTTATTCAATCAATTTGATGAGGAAAGTGAACCAACTGATTCTAACTGATGTTGAGCTGCCTCTGACTCACAAAGCACGTTCAGCGAAACTTGTCATATATCTGTCATTGCACTCCTTCTCTGTTGAGTCTCATTTAACGAACTCAAGACGAGTGATTAACATATTTTATTCGTTCTCTGGCTCAGATTTTTTAATTCATCCGCATAAGATCCAGATGTAGACTTCTTCAGGCTGATGATGATAATGTAAAAAATAACGGTAGGAACCAAGCCGTAGTTTGTTGCCTGTTCTTCTAGACTTGGTCGCGTGGAACTGGCATCTAGACTCACCTAGCAAAATGATCCTTGTGATACCATAAAAACATATCTGGCTGCCTGAGGGCTAACAAACCCGAAGTTTTGGCGAAATATGTCGATCTTTACCGAAGAGGTGTCGGTGATGGTGACGCGAGTTCATTGCTTTTTTCCCGCCTCAAAAACTGCTCAAAGAAGTTTTCACTCCAATAAATCAGTGGCCCTGGCCACTCACTCAGCTTAGAGCATTCCTTGTTTTCCCCCAGTCATTACTATTGATTCGGGCGCACTCCAATGTTCACGACGGGTCCTGACCACTGGATTAAGGACCCTCATTAGCAAGTCTAATAAGTACTCCGGAGTGCCAGAACAAACGCTTTTTAAGGATATCTAGCGTCGTAAACGTCTACGTGTGTCTGTATGGGGGTTTTTGTGGTAATTTGAGAAAGAGCATTTTTATGACGATTTTCGGAGTGCTTTTGTTAGAAGTTTATGACAAGTTGCGAATTTTGAGAACCGCTGAAATGGGGTTTTGGTGTTTTTTGGTGCTTTAATTAACAGATATCCAGTCACAAATAAATGAGGAACATGCTTGGAATACATTATGCATTATGCTTTACGAAAATAATTAGGTAGTATACCTCTAAGTTCAGTTGCCTTCTTCGGTTGGCTGTTGGTTCCATTCCCCTTATATTCCCCGTATTTATTGTAAAATCCATTCCCCTCCCAAAAATCCAACACAATAAGTAGGTACGGGGAATATAAAGGGACTAGAATCCACAGCCTACTATACCTCTGTCCGGTAGCGCTGTAAGAATCGTCAGACGATCACCAAAATTTAGTCCATCCGATAAAAAAAAGCCTGCAATAGCTACCAACAATTTTTTTTCGAGGCTTGTGAAAAATTAAGTGCGTTGTAAAATTCACATATTTTCAGCAAATCATGACTCGAGAATGTATATCACCTGCAAAAAATAACAGTTCAATTTATCGGCGATGAAGAAAAGTGCTAGTCTTCCATCGGTTTTTCGAAAATGAAGGGCCAAATAATACATCGTGTTACAGAAATAAATTCTCTAATACTGCCTGCGTCACTTCGAATTGGCATATGATGTAAAATTAACTTGCTTTGTTTTAAGATTTTGTAAAACCTATTTGCAGAATATGGTATTCTATGAGTACTATGCAAACACAAACCTATCGCCGCTGGTAGAAATACTAACTGGTTTCCTCGCGATATTGTTATTCGCCATCTTCTTCTTCTTATACGTGTCACCGGTTCTTTCGGACCAAATGTGGGGAAAGGATTTTAAGTGCGCCTAATAGCCCCTTCTCAACGGTGCGTGATATCGCGCACCAGCCCGCACCAGCTCGCACGACACACCATGGGAATGGTCTCGTGCGCCGAGGTGCGCGGTAGGTAGCACAGGAGCTTTTTCTGTGTGCGTTGCCGTGCGTAGTCGTGCGCGGTGCGTGATGATCTGCAGAACCACGCACCGTAGGAAGGCAGCATAAGACGCTTCTTTCATGCACTTGACACATATTTTCATATTCGAAAAAGTTCGAAAGTTCACGGTCTTTTCCTTCACCGTTTCAGAGCACAACACAAGCCTAAAATTACTATGGTGCACCACTGGATTCGACCCACGATTAGAAGGCGAGGTTAACACTAGACCACTTGCTCTTCAATGCACGGGTGAAATAGATATTTCTAGATGTATTATATTGATCTATATCAACCTTGTATGCATAGAGTTAACCAGTTTTGGGAATAGGACATCCCTAATCGAATCGGGCAGCGTGACACATCTCTAGTGGTGGAAAAAAGAAGAAGAGGAAGGGTGATGGGTCGCGATACGTAGTTGTATTTTTTGCCGTGTAATAAAGTTAAACAGAATTGTAGCTATAATCAATGAAGAGTTTTCGGTCTAATAATAGATAGACATGGATAAAGTGAAACTTGAATCCATGTTAGTACCAATTCTTCCTTGGCGAAGGTCAGAAAAGAGCAGATAGAATCCGGGATAAAGCGACCAGACCCCTGACCACACTATCTCCCGATGATATTTCAGCCGGGAAATAGGAAAGCCCACTAAACCTCTAAATTTCGTTACATTTATTGATTTCCGAGTATCAAATAATGGGAATCGGTGGAAACCTTCTGGAGTTTTGGAACTAAATTGATTCAATAAAGCTTGAAGAACCCGAGTAATAAGATATAAACTAGTTTATAATAACTTCAGTTATAATGTAAGTTTGTACAGTCGCGAACAATTTCAACGATTGTGAATCAATTTCAGTTCAATGAATTTCAAGTTTATTTAATGAACATGGCTATATTACAGATTGACAAACCTTAAGAAGAGGTTTTATAAAATATTCAATAAATTTTACACGTAAATTAAATAAGGTTTCAAATTGTTAAAATACACCTTTTTCTACGAAAATTCTTATTAATTTGTCTTCAAAATAATCTTTTTTGGCGCGGATACATAGACACAAATGCTTAGGAAAGTTTTCTTAGTGTTTTTTTTTTATTTCATTTTGTATTTGATATCGTTTTTTTATGGCTAATGGAATACGCAGATAAAAAGTGATAATCATCGCCTTAAATCAAATATGTGAGTGTTTTGGCATAAGTTACGGTCTACAGTCGTGTGTTAAGATGACCGTTATATGACGGTAGTCATTTTTGAAACCCCCAGCCTCAGCTAATCCGATAAAAGGCAAGTTCAAACGTACGCAAGATATCGTCATTTCGTATTCGAGACACTTCGGGCGCACTCGGCTGATTCCGGGATGATAAAACTTTGGTGGAGTTATTATTTACAGATTACGGGTTAAACTACTTATCATCATCCTTCAGCACCATTGGCTTTGAACTTATACCTACTGAGAAAGCTATAACTTACTAAACAATCTCACGTAAGTGATGTTTAACAAAGTTATAGTAGGGACGCTGAATACTAGGCGTTATATTGGTGCTGAAGCATATTGTAATAAGTAGAATGAAAAATAAACTCTTTTTTATCTGAAGGTAATATTTCAGTATTTTGTCAAGGAGGCCGCATACGAAAGACTTAATTGAAGAAAATTGCGTCAAAACCCCGACAAGAGCTATTCTCTTAAATTTAAGAAGAGGAGATGGGACCAATCTGGACCATTTTGGATCTGGAATATTCAGATCTTAAATGGTCCAGATTGGTCCATGAAATCGGTTCTATAGTTTTTTAAAACTTATATACGAGTATTATCGTTTAAACGCTCATCTTTACCTATATTAAGAAACAACAAAGAAAACCAAGCTCTCACCGCTCCATAAATATTTCCACTTGCGGAGTGAATAAAAGCGAATCAGATAATATGTCCCTCGATTCCTCGATTCACGCTTCGCTGTTGCACAACATGCAAAACATTTGAACAAACGTCCCGAACAAAGCAGAGGAAATATTTAGCAGGTCGGTGTTGGTTGACGAATCGATTGCATTCGATTGAGTCTATTCGATATCTCGATTGAGTATATTCGATATCGCGTGTACTCGCTAGGGCTATCACTAGTCTATAAAAAATAGCAAAAATATTAATGTTACAAATAGAGATAGATCTAAATTTAGTGTAGTTAGAGTAATTGTGGTCTTCCTGCCCTGGTCCCACTTTATGTGGGGTCGGCAAAACATGTCTTCCTCCTCCATTCCCTTCTGTCAGCCGTCATCTCTGCATTCACTCCTCTCTTATCCATGTCATCTTTCACACAGTTCATCCATGTTTTTTTTGGTCTACCTCTGCTCCAACTCCATCCACATCCATACTCATCACTATCCTAGTCACAGGACAAATAAACAAAATAAAATGATCATCAAACGATCTCCTCCAAATCGGTCCAGAGTGGTAAAAGGGCCGAGATTGAGTCACACATCCAAAGGTTTGAACTAAACATTCGAATTTTGAATATTAGTAGAATTTCCGTCAATACTTTCGAATATAGTGACCCTACATCGTAACTCGATATCCGACGCGTCTTGTTTGCATTCCAAATTCGAATGCTGTGGCTGTGGGTGAAATGGCGACGCAACACGACATGAGAACTCACTCGAATAGAATTGCAAAAATTCTACGTGATATTTTATTATTCGCTTTATTTAGTGCTAACACGATATCAGTCCTTGAACGGGCTTCTAAAGTTTTATGAACTGCGGTTCAAATATTTTATTGCTTTCTCATTATTTTGAAAAAGTAAAAGTACAATACCAAAAACATGTTTTATATTTATGTGAAAATAGAAACTCTAAGCTAAATCCTAGAAAATAAAATATTTCAAATATAAATGATTTAGACATGTTTCGATAAGCCCTGTAAGGTATATAATTTATTTTATGACTTATCGTAGAACTAAGTCCCTTCTTTAAATTCAGCACACAATTTGTCGTTTATATATATGTATTCTAGACTAACGGCCTCAAGTGAATAGTCTGATGCCTTATCCTTGTGTACCTGGAGTATGGTAGATCTTACACAAAACTGTGACATCTGTATCCCCACCTACGTTCGCAATAAAGCTATTATGATTATACAATCTTTGTATTAACAGTCAATGTTTTTGTTTCAGGTATGAACGTTTTATATGGCAAATGCAGACAATATTGGAGCCACCACCACAATGGAGCTTCATTACTTTTGTTAGAATTTACAAAATAGGTATACAAAGGTAAGGAGTTAAGTAAAGGTTTGATTCTGAAACCTGTTCAATATTAAATTTTTTTGGTACACAAAAAAGATTAATCTAATCAAATAATAACTACAAAAAATGTCAACAAGTAAAATAAAATTCTTAATCTATTTCCGTTTTTAAAAAGTTTATCTTCCTTACCAATTTGTCTGTTTGTTACAAATTCATGGCCCACTAAACTGGATTATGATGAAATTTAGCACAAAAATAAGTGGTATTTTAGAGTTAGGTCTCCAGGGAAAGTTTATTTTGGGTTGCAATTTGATAAAGACGACCAAAGATCCTTGTCATTTTACTAAATAAATGAGGATCAAATGTAATATTTAATGAGCTACTAATTGCCGCCCACGGCTTTGTCCGCGTCAGTTCCCGTTCCTGTTTTTTTTGGGATAAAAAGAAGCCCATTTGCAAATCCAGGTTACAAATTATTTTCAGTCCAGTAGTCATGACGTTTATTATATTAATTGCTTTTTTTATTTTTATTTATTGTTTAGTTTTTTGTTTTATTATTTTTTATTTGGCTACAACCACACCATTTTTACATAATAACGCATGTAGGATTAACGGTCGTCAAAATCGTTCTACGCCATTTCAAGGAAACCAAATCTTCCATGTACAGGCATTAAAAGCGAAATCATTAATCTCCAACTTTAAATCAACGTGTAAAAGGCTTATAAAATGTGGTATAGCCTATGTATTTACGAGAACCAACTTGCATCTACGTAAGTTGCAACTTCCAATGAATATATTACCCATACCAACTGTTGTATAGTCTGTGTCTCACAGGTATTAGTACTAGCGATTTAGTATTCATAGTAAGAGCTATGTGTAACCTGATTATAGTTCGGGAGACGGAGGCAATATTGGAGCATGATCTGCGAGTTTCGGAAACTCGCGGATCAAGCTTCAATGGGCAGGTAAAGTTTGAGTGTGCCGGTGAATAGCTAATAACAGAAAATTACGGTTGGTTCTTATCAGGGATGTTATACAGTTTAGGTATGAAAATACAGACTTAATTAAGGTGAGAGTACGTGTTTCACATATGAATTAAGATAGATAGAAAATTATTGATTGTTCTGTTACTTAATTATTTATTGTGTGTAGATCTTTATTGCACTTTTTAGTGCAAACTGCCAAGGAGTAGAACTGTTTGCCGTCGTCAATATTTCCGGAGCATTACAACCTTGGAATTTCCAAGTCAAGAGTGAACAAGTGGATTATTGCAAAGCGTGCTCCACCTCAGGCTGCATTTTCACTTTCCATCAAGTTTGATGGCAGTCAAACGTTTCTCTATCAACAATAAAAAAAAAACACATTATATACAAATTAATAAAAACCGAATATATTATAGATTATACTAGCTGCCGGCCGACATTTATTTTATAAAGACATAAATATAGCCTATGTTCAGTAGCCTACGGTGAATGTAGCTTTCCAATGGTGATACATTTTTTGAAATCGGCGCAGTAGTTTTTGAGTTTATAAACTCAAAAACAAAAACACAAATCTTTCTTCTTTATAATATTAGTATAGAAGTATAGGTACGAGTGTAGATATTATGCAATACATGGGTGGTCTTATCGCTATGAAGTGATTTATTCCAGGCAACCTTTAGATGGAGAGAAAAATAAATCCAACACTTTTCTCGTAATATATGACTCATCCCTACGCATGACCATACCAGGCCACTTTTACTCGTCATCTTGTCCGTCAGGTAGGATGGCTATATCTCGTATGTTTATTTGCAACTGTCTCTCCAACTATTTATGCTAGGAAAGCTACGAATACATATGGAATAACAGTAAGTGCACGAAGGAAGTGGAAATGGGTTATTAGCTCTATGGAGGGCTGCCTGCAGGCTGGCAATCGGGTGTGGCGTCGACTAATAAAACGCTTACGGAACCCTGGCTCACTCTGAATCCGTTGGTGTGAAATAAGCTTTATTCTACTTGTATGTAGATGGTAGAGATCGCTGGTAGTGATAAGGCCGTGAATGTTTATTTAAAAGCTAAAAACTGTGTCTTACCGTCTCGATCAGATCGCAGACAGATTTTGTACTTTGCATCCTTAGCGGTTGAGAATGGCGTTGACGCTTTCTTTTCGAAACGTCAACCGTGCCTTAAGATTACAGTCGCTTCTTTGTTTATTTTTAATTAAATTTTTTTTGGTAAGCTTCTTTGAAGACCTATAAAGACCGGCATCGGAGTGAAAATTCTTATTCCTTGTACCTATATATTCTGTGACATCACGAATTGTTATTTCTAGATACCGATATACGATATATTATATGTGGGGATTTAATAGATGTTATAGATTTGCGGTTTCCGGTCGCGGTTGGTCGAGCTATTTTTATAGTGTACGTTAGAATCATACCAATCGTTATTTTCAATGCACTCGTTTAAACTCGATAGAAATAGGTACCTATTTCTATCTCTCTCTTCTTCGTATCATTAGATAGAGTAAAGAAACCGTTGCATATTTTTTATTTTTTTTTGTATTGACAGCCCTAATATGGGGCTAGTGGCCTTAGACATGGTTTTCGGTAAAGTAGACTTGGCCAGCTCCTATATCTACGAGTAAGCGTGAATAAACACATTTCATGTACAATTTTAATTTTAGATTGCGTTGTTTTCTATAGTTTTTGCCTTTGTAAAAAGAAACAATTAGATAGAATAGAATAAAATAGATTATTACTTTGTTGTACACCAAAAATTAAAAGGTAAAACATGGTTTATAAGAATACTTAAAAACTAGAGGTACTACAATGGGCGGTCTTATCGCTAATAGCAATAGCAATTTTAAAACCTCTCCAATTTTAAACGTAAAGTATAATATGAGGGCACGCTACATAATTTAGGCTTTTTCGGTGATAAGGTTGAACGGATTAAAATAAGCAGTCTGCTATTATTCGATTTTCAAAAAATATTTACCGTAACTGACGTTCTAAATTTGAAATGTCATAACGGTTAGCGAAGCTGCAATGCAGGGTGCTCTGAGCATTAGATAGCGGGTAAATAACAAAAATCACTCCTTGTCAGCGTCTTATGCGCTTCAATAACAGTGGCGTCCGCTCAGAAACAGAAACCAGGCCTTATGCCTTTAAAGAAAAATCGAATCGATCGTTTGAAAAATATCGAGAGCAAGATTTATAAACGAACCATCCTTTCGTGGAAATGGTCAGGGTATCAATCTAAGTGTAAATTTTGAGAAACGGGTTTAATGAAAGCCATTTACGGTTACGGTGTACGTTGATTTGTTTGTTCGTTAAAAGGTTCACTTTTTCGAACTTTTTTGTGTAATTTTTTATGAGTGTGAAAGTTATTATAATCATATTTTGCTACGGAACCTTCCAAAAACATGGATGAGCACACGCCCTTAGCTGGTTTTATTTTTAATTAATTTGTTCTTGAGCACAGGATTACCAATGAAACTTTATACCTGATAATAAAAATAAGTTTATTTTACACATGTATGCGGTCTTCGCCTAAAGATAAATAAAATAAATAAATAAATAATGCGGACAACCCACACAACACAAAAAAACACGAAAAAATGGATGAACAGTGTGAAAGATGACATGGATAAGAAAGAAGTTTATACAGAAATGGCGGCTGATAGAGGAGAATGGAAGAGGAGAACATGTACCAACCCCACATAAAATGGGATAAGGACAGGAAGAAGGAGATACGGTTTTCGCATATATTTATAAGTGTCCATTGCACCGTCAAATTGACTTATTCACTGCTAAAACTATTAATCCCCAAAAAAAATCGACTTTCTGCTGGTGTTTTTTTTTCAACCAGTCAGCAAATAAGTGCTTGTTTTTAGATAAACCTGCGCTAATTTTATGTAGGTGACTGTAGTTTATTATACAACCATCTAATGGAACAATCATAATGACCCACATGACTTTAAGTGGTAACCATAGCCTAAAACAAAGCACTGTCTCGCAGGTAACGTAACGTCCATCAACTTGAGGCATACGTTCAGCCTCACGTGCCAGTAATTTCACCAGCACCCACACCCTTCAAACCGAAACACAGCGATGCTACGTCACGGCAGAAATAGGCATGGTACTTCCCCGGACGAGCCCTTCACAAAGAGCTCTACTACACGATGTGGTGCATGTGTAAAGGCGTTAGTTTCTAACCGGTAACTAACTAGGTGGGTACCTGGGTACCTAGCTCATCGATCTAAAACGTGTCTAGGTCAGCGGAATTATCCAATCTAGCTCATATGAACGTTCCACTTTCTGATCTTAGAGTAATCATTCTATACGGCACAGACACGACAGACGTCATGGCTCAGTTCAGTTGGTAGTAGGACTGCCTTCTGCGATTAGCCCCTAATTATTAATTAATCATATCCTGGACTGAAATTTGATAGGCAACCCATATAGAATATATTTATTGGCATGTTTAATTAAATATAAAATACGTTTCATTAAATAACATGTAGCTCGATGAAGGTCCTTCTATAGCGGGATCCTATACTATAAGTTATATTGTGAAATAAACTTTTACTTAAGAGTCTAGATAATTATAACGTTTATGACTACATTCTCTACAAATGTATTAAATAAGCAAAGTTTAATTAATTAAAAATCTTCATACTCAGTGCTAAAAAGGCGTCATATTGTTTTCTTTTATGAAAGTTAGTAATGAAACACACAGATGTTGAGTGGTTACTTCTTTTTAACCGACTTCCAATCAAAAAGGAGGAGGTTCTCAATTCGGTTGTATATATTTTTTTTTAATGTTTTTATTTATTTATTTTTTTTATTTTTATTTTTAATGTTTGTTACCGCATACCCAACAAACATTTTCGTCGTGTAATTGAAAGTTACGCGACTCAAACCGCTATAAACATCGTATTGAAGTAATTTTTGCGTATCGTATGACTTAGTGCCTCTTATCCTTTTACAACTTGTTGTCGTATTATTAACATTGCATTTCTACTTCTAAACGACTTTTTTATTTATGACTGTTACACAACTTTCGGTAGTATAAGATCTGTAGTCTTAGGAACGTCTATACGACGTTTACACCGACATTAATCGTAATAGGGTTGCAAGAGTTTCTTTTAAGTGACGTCCGTGTAAGAGTCATCAATTGCACTCGTATACGACGTTATGTTATGTAAGAGTGATAAGTTGCACTCCTATACGATGTAAAGTCAATAAGAACGTTGTTATACTACAATTTAACGACTGGATGTCGTACCAATATTACGCCCCGTATTACTACACGACAAGTGAACATGAATCAAACTGGAATGGGTTCCGCACAAAATTTAATTGTTTCTGAAAGCTCAGAAATAAGATTTGATGCCTTAACAGCTAGAAGAAGAAGAAATAGATGAAATAATATCAGATAAATTATGCCTTATTAATTATCTTCATTAATTAGAAATAGGTATCTACCTTCCTATTTGGTTTGTTTGCAAATTTTGAGACTAAGTATAAATCTAATTACAATAGTCACATTCTTTCTCAGGGTAATGATCGTATACGGCAAAAGAAGCACAACGTGGATACCAGAAAATATCGAAATTGATCATGTATTTGACATTTTCTTCAGTCACCATAAAATGTGTAGGGTTGGTTTCGTCATTATTAGTGATCAGAAAGCCAACTGAAACTATGATCTGCGCGTATGAAGCATGTAGATATCCTTGGCCATCTTAAACTTATACTTATTTATATGATAAAATCTGATTTTGTTAAAAATTTATCAATTTTAATAACATCACATATTTTTTTTGATTATACCTAATCAAGACGTCAACTACGTGTAAATAGATAAATCACTAGTTAAACTGTACCTACGTAGTAGGTCAGTATAAAAAATGGTTTTCATATGGGATTTATTTTAACTGAACCCTACTTTTGTTAAATAATGGCGGATACAAAATCAGCGCACTGAGTGAAACGTCGTTAAGATGTTGTATTACGGTTGTGTTTAAAACTCTTAGTCGTGAAAAGGTTACTGTTGACACGTATGTTAAAATATTGGTAAAAAAATGGCTTAAATTTCAAGAATTTCCATGGCCCGTTTATGAAATCGAGAATTCTAGCCCAAATTACCCGATAGCATTCGTTTCCCAATAAATAAATGGGCTTGAACATGAATTTCGATGATGTAGGTAATAAGTAATAATAAAATCCAATGGCTGCCGTGTCGACTAAGTAGAGTTTCACCACAATTCATTTCATTCACTCATAATAATCTATCTTAATACATGAAAATGCCACGTAAAAGTAGTATGAACACTACCTATCCGATAAAACGTCGCAAAGCAGCGGTAACAAACATCATAACTCGATTAAAAGTAACTTACTCGACATCTTTACGACCACTACACGACCATATTTGTGATCTATACGACTGCTACACGACTCTATCAAGACACTGATTCGTATAAAATGGGCCCTTTTTCGGTCGTAATAACGTTTTAAGGATGTAATTACGACCAGTGTATGCAACCAAAAGTTAGAATTAGCACGTTGTGGCGACCAAAAAAATGTTTGTTGGGTAACTTCGTCATTTGTGAGCCGATTTGAAAAAATATTTTTTTATCTGAAAGGTACTGCTTCCAGATTGGTTTCATTTTAATTTAATAAAAATCGGTGTTGTCATTTTTTTTTAAATAATTTTTTTAGAGGGAACTGGGAGTCTTTGGGGGAGGCCTTTGCCCAGCAGTGGGACGATGTAGGCTAATAAAAAAAAAAAAAAAAAAAAAAATTTTAATGTTTGTAACTGCATGCCTCCGTCATTTATGAACCGATTTAGAAAATTATTTTTTTATTTGGAAGGTTATTCTTATGTCCAGATTGTCCTAAACAAATTTGATAAAAATCGGTTTAGCCGTTTGACAATGAAGTCGGTTTCTCAAGTTTTTTAAACTTATAATTATTATTAAAACCATTACACGTTAGGAACGTGCCCTAGAATACATGCACTGCGTCCATCATCTCTGAAACAAATGGGTGTTAATTTGAAGATTCATGAAACTGCCACTGTAGTTTTATTGATGGGTTTTCTTGTCTAGGAGACTAGTCCACAGCTTTTCGTATGTCTATGGTTTGGGTAAATGTTTTCTCTACAATGCATTATTTATTCAGGTTTGTGTGTGAAGTTAAATTACAAATATAATTAAAAATGCAAAACGTATGCTTTAGTGCTGTCTAGACAAATTAGTTACACAATTTGTGGATGGAATAAGTTAAAAATCGTTATGGAGAAGCCTTATAAAATGTTAGACCTCTATCACCTCTATCCTGTAGGCCTACCACAAGCTCTGTCTGGCTCTGTCTCTGGCTCTGGTTTTGAGTCTGTGTGAGTGCCCACCTGTGTATTATACTGTGTGTGGTGTGTGACGTTTCAACGTAGGATTTATTTAGTCAACACTCACACAGACTCAAAACCAGAGGCAGAGCCAGCCAGAGCTTGTGGTAGGCCTATTGTAGTTATTGGCCTATTGGATTTCTCTGTTTAACCACCCGAGTGCTTGAGTCTGATTGGAGCCTCAAGCACTAACAAGCATAGATTTTTTGACAGTTCTCCATTGAAAAATGTCATAAATATTATGCTTGAGTCAACAGTGCTTGAGTCGAGCTTCAAGCCCTCTCAAGCATAGGTTTTTGACAATTCTATATTGAAAATTGATAAAAAATCTATGGTTGAGGCTCGACTCAGATTCAAGCACCGTTTCTGAATACGAGCCTTAGTGTGTGGTCTGTTTGTCATGGAGGTCTGTGGCATGGAGATTACCCCCCTTACAGGGGCTAATCGCAATAATTTAGATCAGTACGGTACAATACAAACAGAATTACCAATCCTTTTGAGTTCGCAAATGCGGGTATTTGTCACGCGTCAAGTAGAAACAGAAAGTAAAGGCCTCTATTCAAACTCAAGGTTTATTGTTTGGCTTGGTTTACCAATAATCGACTAAAGAGATAGCAAATCGTGTTTTTTAGGGTTCCGTAGTCAAATGGCAAAAACGGAACCCTTATAGATTCGTCATGTCTGTCTGTCTGTCCGTCCGTATGTCACAGCCATTTTTCTCCGAGCTAGACTGATGAAACTTGGCGAGTAGATGTATTCTGTGAACCGCATTAAGATTTTTACACAAAAATAGAAAAAAAACTATAAATTTTGGGGGTCCCCATGCTTGAAACTGAAACTCAAAAATTTTTTTTTCATCGAACCCATACCTGTGGGGTATTTATGAATAGGTCTTCAAAAATGATGTTGAGGTTTCTAATATCGTTTTTTTCTAAACTTGATAGTTTGCGCGAGGGACACTTCCAAAGTGGAAAAAAGTTGGTCCCCCCCCTCTAACTTCTAAAATAAGAGAAAGATAAAACTAAAAAAAATATATGTTGTACATTACTATGCAAACTTTTAACGATATTTGGTTTGAACGAGATCTAGTCAGTAGTTTTTTTTTATACGTCATAAATCGTAAACCGCAATTTACCTTTCGACGAACTACAAGAACCTTTATATTATGTTACTTGATGCTACGGAACCCTTCATGGGCGAGTCCGACTCGCACTTGGCTGCTTTTTTAGTATATGATAGGAGTGCCTGACTGAAGGAACCTCAAATTATCTCACTACGAGCTGGTATGACCGGTCGTATTTTACGTCGGTATTTTTTTTTGTTAACTGTGTTTTTAGAAATTATATTTAAAACGAATTACAAACTGTTGAAAAATGGGTAATGTTTTACGATCTTACTAACATCGCCATCTGCTGGAATAGCTAAAATTAGTTTATGTTTAAGTTGATTATAGATAAAGATGATTGTTGAAAACAATAAAAATAGATTTTCTAAACATAATGTCCAAGGTCCGAACTTACTTACTGGGACAATGCTTTCTAATTACCCTCGGGAAGTGTAGGGGGAAGGGGGGGGGGAAGGTAACCTATTGTCCCTTCCCTTGGCCACAGAGTATGCAATAGTTGTAATGGTTACCACAGGAAGCTGCTGTCACGGTTGTCGCTCACGAGCTTCGGTTTTTTTCTTCGCTTTCTTCTACATTGTTGTAGATATCCACCTGCATTATTAGAAGTAGTTTATTATTTAACAAGTTGACGAAGTCCTAGCCTTGTTCGGCTACGACGAGCTAATGGAGTAAAAAGTTAGCTTACATAAAATATGACCTACTAAAGTTGAAACATTTCTAATAATAAACCCGTTGTCACTGTGCAGAGATGGCCATAGCTTACGCTGATTATCTTTTGCATATTTTTTTATAAGTAAAGAACTCGTGACGTGACGGGACCTCGGGCGAGACGTTCCTCCTACATTATGTCCTGGTAGTATGCGTATTTTTTTAACTTCTGCGGTGTCTGTGTGTACATTATACATAATGTGCCGTCCGTTTTCGCATAACGAGAATTTTGTTTTAAGTAAAGAGGTCAAGAAGTCGTTTCCAGGTTGTGTTCAAGGTTTGTGTTATAACCAATGATCGGAATAGGTAGATTGATTTTTGGTACTTGCACACAGAAAGAATAACATGGATAAGCCATTTTCCCGTTTAGAGCAGATTCCAGAAGTCAGTATGTACACAAGCCAGGGTCAAGTAACGTTTTCACAACACAGTAACAAACAAAGATGCGCACTCTACGAACCGAAGTAAACGAGTGAGCTACCTGGCATGTCGTCGGCGGGCGTACGCATTGTTCTGATAACCGGTTATTGTACCACCCATGATCCTTTGTTCTGATTGGTCGTTGGGTTTTCTCAAATCGTGACTGTGTGCCGTAAAAAAAATATGAAGAATATAATATTGCTCATTTTATTACAATTCCTACCTTTTTTTTTTTGGATGGCAAATCATCAAATGACTCCTTCCACTCTGGCAGAATACAATTCCTACATAAGTTCCGGTTTTTTTTAAATAATCCACCAATTCCTTAGGAATGTCCATATTAATATATACGTTTCGGATCAATGACCCCAGTTCAATCTACCTATTCCGATCATTGGTTATAACTTATAACCCCTCAAAATATAAACAACGATCTTATCAGAAAATCCTCTAAGATAGTAGAGGAAACATTGAGAGGAAACTCGCGGCTTAATCATTAAAACAATAACAAACTTCTAATGGTCTTATCAATAGTGCTCTCAGACGGTGAATAACAAAATATTTCGAGAAAATCCGTGGCTTAATCAGCAAAATAATAACAAACTTCGGGTTTGATAAATAAAACGTTAAGGTCCAGTCAAGTTCAAAATTTGAGATAAAATCCGTCAAAATATATATAATGTTCTTATCAATAGTCTCCCTGACGATGAATTAGAATAAAATGCGAGGAAACCCGTGGCTTAATCAGAAAATAATAACAAACTTCGGGTTTGATAAAAATAAAACACGTTACGGGCCAGTTAAGTTCAAAATTTGAGATAAAATCCGTCAAAATATGTATAATGTTCTTATCAATAGTCTCTCAGACGGTACATAAGAAAAAAATATGAGGGAACCCGTGGCTTAATCAGCAAAATAATGTCAAACTTCGCATTTTAGAAGTATGATAAGAATAAATATACAATGCAGAACTTTTAACACAACGATAACCTATTTAATTCGATACCGGGACCTTTGATCTAATTGATAGGTTATTTATTAAATAAATTCCGCCGATAAACCTATTTGAATAAAAACATGTGATTCGTGTTATTTCAATAATGTTTGTTGATAGCGTCCTAATTACAATACAAAAACATATGAGTAATTAACAAAAGGTAAATAAAATAATCGGTAGTGTTTCATTCAACAACTCATTCATAATGATTTAGGTATTTACTCGTTTTGTATTGTTTTTGTTGTTTTTCCTCGAACAATACTCAACACGGGTTCATACTACCTACTATTTTCACCACAAATAACAGTCAAAAGGCGATCATGCGCCGTTTGTATGGGAACCTCTGTCGCCAGTTTTACATTTTCACTATTATATTTAAAATATCACTAAATATGAGGATTTTAAGGAAAATGGAGGGAATATCGAGAAAATAAGTTCTTGGTTTTAACTGGTCGCTTGACTTCTTGTTCAGAAAGTAGGTAATTATTGCGGGTCAAGGTATTTTTCATTATACGACTCCCCGAAAAAACTGTCTACACTTTGTTAAAGTAAGCATCACATTTATATACTTAACCCTCAGGCTGTTGTTTTTTCAAATAAGGTAGCAAAAGCGACTATAAAAACAGCCCCTGAAAGGTTCCTATTAAACACAAACAATTGCTCGTGAAATATTGGAAAGACTGAAGATTGTGCTTCAGAAGTAATATAGATGCTTTGACAAACACGGCAGTCATAATATTTGTTTGTACATGTTTTATTGCTAGGTAGGTACTCTAGTTCCTCTAAAGGCTATGAAAAATATTGATTTTACCAAGATCTCTCCTTAAGGAGAAACTCAGAGAGGATTCTTTAGTGAGAGACCATGCAATGGAGAGGAGAGTTCTTCTTCTTAGCGTGTCATTGGCTCTTTTGAGCCGAGTGTGGTGAAAGGATTTTAAGCGATAAAGTTTCTTTGAGAGGAGTGTTGATAATACGACACGCTAGATCTATACTGCAACACTGGTGGTCTAGTGGTAGTAATCCCCGCCTTCCGATCTTAAGGCGCGCGGGTTCAAATCTAGTCGTATACCTTTGGATTTTACTGTTCGAAAAATGTATGTACACAATGCTAATGCTCTCAAACGGTGAAGGAAACCCACGGGTTGGTCAGCTCCGGACGTATTGACCATCTAAGTCTAAGCTGTCAGGATGGTATAGGTGCTGGGCAAGCCTATTCCATCTAAAATTCAGTCCATTGCACTATAGCGCCTCGTAAGTAGGGGTATGAGTAAACACCAATTGCCCCTGACGCTATATAAATTATCTACAACAGATGCAAAGGCCTGTTTACTTTACTGGATCTAGATCGTGAGAAGATCTAGTGAAGGTGGTGAATGATAGTTTATTCGCTAGAACCGCAAAGATTTTGAAACGCCTTCTAGGTGAGGTGCTAGTTCCACGGTATCAGTTTTTCTAGAAATTGAATTGGGGATATTGAGCCTTAAAGAACCTACCTACCTTCACTAACAGTCGTTTATCGACGGTACCGTCCAATAGAAAACCTGGCTTTAGGAAAAAATCTAGTTCTGATTTTTATCACGAAGTGAGACTCCAGAATATTTCGATTCAATTAGATTCCCTTCAAAAGTTGAGCTTGGGTTTGTGGCTACTGCCAAATGACGGCCGCAAAAAAGTGAACCAATTTTCCGACCGTGGCATGGTCTAGAATTCTAGATGATATGAATAGGAATGGAGAGACTGGCAAATAATAGAAGAGAGACTTTCAAGGATCTTCATAATGTGTTATTGTTGGGTGTTTTTAAAGAGATCTTGAACGTTTCCCAGCTACCGTATACTACGATCGTTTGTGCAGGGGTTTTCGGAAACGCAGGCTTTCAGCCTTCCAGATTTGGCAGGTCTCCAGATTCTCACGAGCTCTACGCCTTATCTCCTCTTGTGAAAGGCGAATTACGCGCTGCTTACTGTATGTCCTTGTTTCCTGAAAACCGGTGGCTTCATACCACGGCCGTATAAAGATGCTGACGCGCATTAAAACATTATTTCAAATCGTAAACAACCAAGTTTCGGATAAAATCGTAACCAAGGTTCAATAAAATCATCAGTTTGATCCCAATAAATTTTTCTAGTTTTACTAAGTAGTTCTTTATAACTTTTTTTTTTACCAAGGGCAGTAATTTTCAGCAATGGAATTTGTTTCATCCACCTGACATTAAATGTAAATTTTGGCGTAAAATTAGGTTATATGGCCATGATTATAGCGTTGACAGCTTTCTGGGACAACCAAAGCGTTACCCATACCCATGTCCTTCCGCTGCGGTATTGGCCCACACCACATCGTACCTTTTCGCACTTTGTGGTTTGCATCCCATACATTAGAAGCGTTTTTACTAACAGCGTGGCGGAATTGTGGTAGTTTGTGTTTTGGGGTCGGGGGTTTTTGTCAGTTATCCAATAGCCGTGCTCTAAAACGGCTTTAAGATAAACACGCTACAGCATAGCGTTTTATCTAAATGGCAATTTGAATGGTTTGAAGACTTTAAAAGACTACGTTCTTAAGAATTTAATAGACGAACAATAATATAATTTGTTGTGTAAGATTCTAAGTACTTACTGGTTTAGCCGTTGAAGTTTGTGTTATGAAAATATTAATAAATATCATCATCAGTCTGCCGAAGTCCACTGGACATAGGCCTCCCTTTCACATTTCTAGGAAGAACGATTCTGAGCTCTTTGTATCCACCGACTTCGCGACCTTCAATGCCGTCGGTTCATCTGGTGTGTGATAATAATAAATAATAAATAACAGTATTGCACATTGGCTAATTTCGGACTCATAGACTGTAGTGTTCGTCATAAAGAGATAGCGCTAATTCTAATTCTAATTTGATTTGGGGGAATACGATCTGCACTGACGTCCCGCGATGGGGTGTATTGTGCATTATCCCCCTGCCAAACCTCACCCCAGCCAGCCCAACTCCTTAAAATAACGGAGAAGGACTTTGGGTTGGTGGCAGCAGTGCTCCAGTAAACCTGATGGTGACACGGATGTGGATGTGGAGGGACACGACTCAATGAGTTCCCTGAGCCCTGTCTTGGACCTCGCCTCTTCTGTTGCGGAGCAGTGCAGTACCACATGCTCCACAGTTTCCTTGTCCTGTAGGCAGCCCCGACACAGGTCGCTGTCTGTAGCTCCAGTTTTCATAAGGTGGTAGTTTAGGTCGCAATGGCCCGTGATGATTCCTACCATTAGTTTTAAGTCCTCTCTTTTCATTTTGAGTAGGTTTGTTGTGATGTGCTTATCCATCGTTGGCAGCATCGTTTTTGTGTGCTTGCAGTCTGATCTGCGCTCCCATTGCTTTTGATGTTCCTTGTGGGAGTACAAAGAGATAGCGCTCTACGAAGCCAAAAAGCCGATGTGCAATATTTATTGCCTACAGCCGTACAATAATGCGAGAGAGTGAAGAAACATTCAAAAATATCGTACAATACTGCGAGAAAGAGAAGAAACATTTATGAAAAAGTCTTTTATCGTACAAAAAGAAACATTAACGTAACTCATACACGGATACTTCACGGCGCTCTGTAAGCCAACTCCATTGAACTCTTTAGCTGTACCGGCAATTAGCGACTTGTAACTAGTCCAAAGTCCCCCTTCTCCTCAAGTTGCTACTGAATTAGTGCCGGTTTTAATCCGAAGAGTGCCCTAGAAAGGGTTGTGGAAACAAAGTTTCCAGGCCTCTTTCCCCTCCACTCTTTTCTTGATGGGATGTAATTAATTAGTAAGCCTAATGTATACAGTGTTTGTAAGCCGAAGGCCGTGGATTCAAATCCAGTCGTGCACCAATGACTTATTCTGTCCGAAAATGTATGTGCACTATTCACTCTCAAACGGTGAAGGAAAACATCGTGAGGAAACCGGAATGTCGTAGAACCCAACGAGTTCACAGACGAGACACATTATGTCGAGCGCCATGCAAAAAGGGCCGCAAATAGGCCAGCGCACACCGAGTGTGGATTAAAGAATTTGACGAAGTTACAGTGTTTGTTCATAGTTTGCTGGTGCTTAGTATCATCTGCTGGGTATGGCCTCCTTCGTCTTCCAGCCAGCCTCCACTGTCCTGCGTCTCTTGTCCAGGCCTTTTTACGATGTCGTCGACCCATCGCGCTTTCGGACGGCCCAGATTTCTTCGGCCACTATTTGATCAAGGCTTTACTCCACCGACCATCAACACGTCTGGCAAGGTGTCCTGCCGATCTCCACTTGAGATTTACCGCCCTGTCTCCGACGTCGTAAATTTTTGTACGCAGACGGATTTCAGTGATGGATTCAGAAGTCAACATGGATTTTCGGGTTTGGAACTGTCGAAAACAGGCTCTAATCGAGTCGAGTATAAAGTTCGCGCTTCCTGGGAAAGTATTATTATATTTTGATGGTTGCTAAACTTTTTACGTTCTTTACTTTCGATTTTTCTTTGTGAAATAAACTTTTTATCTATTGTTTTTATGAGAGAGGTCCAGCCGTCCTTAAATAATGATGAATCAAGTAAATATACGAGTAAGTAAAGTTACATATTCAAAAAGCAGACCAAGAATATAAATATATCCAACGGCCTCGTTTGCCTTCAAAAATGTCAGAAACAAGTGCTTAACATCATAGGAAGTAGAGGTTTTTTTTTTATACAACTAGCTGATGGAACCAGCATATGGCTCACCTGATGTTATTTGGTAACCATCGTCTATAAAAAAGCATTGCTTCGTAGGTCACGCACGTCAGGAACGTGCCCTGCGATGCAAAGTGGTAGCCATCGCCTATAACAAAGCATTGCCTCGTAGGTCACACACGTCAGGAACGTACCGTACAATGCTCTGCGTTGCGTCCATCAACTTGTGGCATACAGTTATTCAGCCTCACGTGCCAGTAATTTCACCGGTACCCACACCCTTCAAACCGAAACACAGCAATGCTGCTTCACGGCAGAAATAGGCATGATGGTAATACTTCCCGGACGAGCCACATACAAAGCCTACTACTACTTCTTTATATTTATTTCAGGTAAATCTTTGTGAGACTTTTCAGGGAAAATATGGAGTAATGAAACGCGAAATGCTTATTTGAGTGTTCTCATTACAACGAAAGCTCACCTATTTATTAACTAGAAACAAAAAGTATTTTGATGTTTTTCGTAAACGAGAACATAAAGTACTTAGCTATTATCTAAATGGCCATATTTGCTATAATATTGACTTTCCCCCTACGATGAAATACGAAAAAACCTTAGGACTGAATTCCCGATACTAACGTCAGCCTCTCGTATTTTATAGCTACAACAAAATATGATACATCCCATAATGCAAAAAATACTATTTTTTGTTATGGCAGTAATAAAAAGATCGATTCATGATGTACTTACTCCACCCATTATATTTTATCGTATCTCCTAAACCGGTTAACTTGAACCCTTCGTACACCTGTCTCAATTTATGCACCATTCAAAATCATTCTTCCTTATTCACAAGTGTTTTGCATTTTTAGGGTGAACCCCAAAAAAAATGCAAAACCGTAGTTCATTTGTCTAAAAACTAGGGTTGCCAATTGGGATTAGGGCGATCAAAATTCAGAGCGGCACTGCGGGTTGCCAACTAAAATATGCCACCCAATTGTCGTAGTTTTATTTGTGATTTAACGAACCATTATTGTGTTGTAGCGCCCTACTAAATCCGATTTTTGACGGTCTTTTGTGTTCCCTAATTTATTGCAACAAGTGACCGACGAAGTGACATTTGGCATGTTAATCAAGTCTTTTTATAAAACTTTGCGGGACGTTTAATAAATTCTGAATTAAATTGAAAGGTTGCAAAAAGTCATCAGGGCCGATCTTGACAAAATAAAAACAGTCCATATTAATTCGACTGTAATGAAAAATTGGTCATGCAAAAAAATAATTGGTTCTTTCACAAAGACCGTACTCTATTTCCGATGAGTAAAATTTTTCATTTTGATTTAGATAGGTACAGTAAGCATCAAACGTAGATTCGCATTTATGGTTTGAAAATTTCGAATATTTCTTAAACCATCTCACTTTAGATTGAAGTTTTGCAATTTATTTGAAGATTTGCTATGAACCACAACTATTTGCAAACCGAAGTTGGCCATGCTTTTGACAAATCCAGAGAAAAAGGGAATTGAGTAACCAAATTTGCCAATCTTAATTTAATTTTGATGGTGACTGTAAAATACGATAAGTTTACCGTCCGAATATCAATTTCCAAAAACTAATTGCAATGAATATAAAAATTGTCCACACAAGCTGAACACTTCCATGAATTAACTATAAGAGTGACGCTGACCATTTTTCCGTTTAATAAACAGTGTAAATTACTCAACAAAAATGTATTTTTTACTAATAAACTGAATAAACGGTTTTATAAAACGACAAACATTTCACAGAACCGTTTAAGTGTATGTATGGACATTGTTTGTTTACATACAGATATTTGCATATAGATTGTTGCGGGCGTCATGAAATTCTAATACAAATTACTGGTTCGTATCAAATTCTAACATTTCAACGTCATTTCGAGTTACTTTTCGAAGGTATATTTTTGCTGGCAACATTGAACGTATTTTTACTGAGCAAAACGTTCTAGATTAAAAGGAAAATTCTTAAAACTGTCTTCTCGGTGTTTAGTTGCCTTGTTAATCGAATTGCTTTTGCTCTGGGTGACAATGTAGATCGATAGATAGATAACTCTTTATTGATTACTATGACACATAAAAGTAGGAATACAGTATCTAGCTTCAAAATAAAAACTCACAGTAAAACAATGTATCTGCCAGCCGGAAGCCTTGCGCACATCTAAGCTATCTGCGATGGCGATCAGTGAAACACTGTCCAATACGACAGCGATATTTGACAGCGCTTCACTGATCGCCATCGTCTAGCTAGATGTTCGCAGGCCTTTAGGTTTACTCGTAATCAATTTGAAGTCAATGCTAATTATCGTCACAAGAATAACGAAATACTCTACAATCCCTTTTATCAAAACGTCAAAGATGCAAATTACTAAAATATCACCATCGAGCAAAAACTTTGCCTGAGTAATAATTACGCGTTCCTTTGTGCCCGCGAAGAACCCTTCAACTCCCAAACACAGTCAATCGACTTTCATTTACTCAGGCTTCACGCAAACACCGATTTGAATATTTACAACCAAAATTATTTCATAGAAAGCAGGTTATTCTACACCAGGGATGGGGAAACTACGGCCCGCGGGCTACTCCGGCCCGAGAAACGTTGAAATCCGGCCCGCGACCATCAAACAAAAACAGTTCCACGTGTCACATTTCCCCACATAGACCAGCGCTACTCAACCTTCTACTTCGCAATTAACATAAAAGTTTAATTTACTTTCAATTTGCAATTTGTTATTTCAATAGTTATTTTGTAATATTCCGTATTAAATTAGTGTCAGATTTTTTTTTCTCAGTAAATAATATAGCCAAAAATGCAATAACTTACCGCCGTATATTTTGAAAATAAATATTGGCACGCGAAGGACAAAACACTGTTCTACACAAAAATCCGGCTCACAGCAAAGGCGTCGCCTTCAACTCCAGACCTGAACCCAAGCTCTTTAGTAAACGTCTGACAGCCCAGGCATCAAGGTGCGCCGTCACCCTGTTTCTTATGTACTTACGCTTTGTTAAATACCCGTAAAATTACTGCCTGCGAAATTGATGTAAAACATTTGCAAATTGGATTATGCAAACTATGTGGCAACCCTAAATATCCTGCAAGAACGAGCGCTCTCGTCAAAGATTTTGATGTGATAGAAACGACTCGCGCGTGTAAAATATTATTAAATGGAATACAAATACAAATAAAATATTAGTGTTTCAATTAAAAAAAAAATGCTTGACCAATCAAGTTTTTTTAAACTATTTTGTTCAAACAAATTTGGGTCAAGCTCAAACCAATCATTGAAAAACAAAAAGATTTTGAATTCCTTTTTCAAAATTTATTATGAGTCAATCATCAATTATAAAAAGAACTTCTTCTCATTTTATTTAACACTTTGTTGAACGATGGGTCTTATTAGCTTCCTTGATTCATTTAACAAGAGGGAGAGAGGGAGGGTACAAGAGAGACAAATTTGATTTAAAATAAAACGAGGTCATAAAATGCTTCAACGAATCAATGGAACAAATTAACCCTAAACGTAACAGTTTTATTGAAATTGAATCAATTACGATTTATATCAATTTTATGTTTTTGTAGATAAAATCATGACAATGAAGTTAGCCACGTTACTATTGACAAAAAGACGGTTCTCGACTTTGATCCCTAGGCAAGATAGATATTCCAGATCACTTTGTACCATCTCCAGATTCTTAGTCGTCAGAGGTACGCACAAATATTTAATTTAGCACATACCCACCACAAACGTTACCATTGGCTGGCGGATTGATAAACTTTATTCCATCGGAATACGGTTCATTATTTTACGACAACTTATAGCGCTCTGCAACTGAAAAGCAAGGCTTGACTACTTGTTCTTCGAAAGTTAGTTTCCGCTTAGTGTTGATACTTGATCGGTAGAAGGTCCGATATCCGTTTCTACCGAGCGCGCGTTCTAGGAATATTAGTTCTTCTTCTTATCGTGGTCTTTTCACCGCACTGGTTCTTTCGAGCCAAGTGTGGTGAAAAGACTATGTGTACTTCAAAGAGGCTCGTTTCGTGCACTTGATACATTTTTTTCGAACTGTTTAGGTTCTACGATATGCTGGTTTCCTCACGACGTTTTCCTTCACCGTTTGAGAGTACCTACTGGCATAGCGCTTGGACAGAAAAACACTGGTTTACTGGATTTGAACCCTCGACCACCAGTGCTCTTAGAATATTGGTACTGTAAAGACATTATAAAATACTCAAACTTTGAACTCATGACGTCAATGGTAACAGCTGGAATGATTTGGATCTTTCTCTTGCGTGTCAAATGTACAAATTGATAAAACTTTTGAAACTATCATGGTTTTTAACACTATTTTTATGAAACGACGGGATATTTACCATGATTAAATTTTTCTGAGTAGAGTTCATCCGTGATCATGGTGCATGCAACTGTGCCGAAATATCGGAAGTCAACTCAGAAAAACTTAAGCATGGTAAATATCCCGTCGTTTCATAAAAATAAATTGATAAAAGTTTCAAATAAAACTCTGCCGCCCTCCATCGTCCGTGGCCTAATGAAATCATCCCTTTTGCAGGTCATGTTAGGGCATAGGAAACATTAAAAAATTGGACGAAGGAGCGCGGTTTTTATGCAACTTGTTAATGGAACAAGCGTACCTCTATCCTGATGTTAAGTGGTAACCATCGCCAAAGCTCTTAAAAGCAAATCACCAAACGGGTTCAAAAGAACAAGTGACACTGCAAGAAGAAGAAGCAAGCTGGATATGTGGTTTGGATGGACCAGCCAGTGGTCATACAGATTTTATGAAACATGCATACTTAGTTTGAGACTTAGTTTAGTTTATTGCATTACAGATATCCAATAGTTCACTTAAAACGTGAATAACATGGTGTATTTTTTAAATAAACCAAAAAACGCAAAGCAAGAAGTCGACAAATAAATCAATCCAGCGCCTAAAAATGTTCGGAGTTTTAAAACATTTGTTTTACTTTTGGCGCTGAGTCCAAAAAATATTCATATTATGATAATCCCGCCTCCAGGGGTTAAATAATAAAATATCGACTTGACATTCCTGACAAAGTTCCTTCACAACATCACAGACTTAGTAGTTTGAGCAGGAATTTGAACGAGCAGGCACATAGTAAGATACTCTACTTACCTCCATATTTAGGTAAGTAACATACACACCCACATAGTTCATAATATTTATTACTAGTGAAATCGTTCGCGTGAGGTTATTTTCATTCATACTCAATACATTTATTGCATAAACATGGTTTAGTTTAGGTACATACATAGTTCTTAGGTGTAAGTCAGTATCACATGGACCCTGTGTATAGGGTAAAGCAACATTCATTCATTAAACATTTATTCATTCATTCGTTCATTGGGGTTGATTTTTAACCGACAAAAAAAACCGAGGACGTTCTCAAGTCGACACGTCTCGTCGCGCTCATTTTTTTGGAGGAATTCCTTTTTTAGTTCACCTTTTATTGTATCCCCCAAGATACATACTAAAATTTCACGCCTCCAAGAATAGCGGTTTAACTGTACGAAACCAGTTGGCGCTAAAATGATGATGATGAATAAACATTGCCAAATATTATCTCTGTCTCTGTTTGTCATTCGAATTTGCTAAGAGATGGCAATCGTTTCAGAACTGTTTATCCTGTGACAGATTTTTAAGCTAAGGTTCTTTTATTTTCTCGCCTTTTAAAATCATACTTACCTCTCACTCAGATAAACGCAGTCAGAAAGAGATGTGCGAATGGATTCAGACCCTTAAAACTCCGCTGCGGCATTCCTAACGTAATGAAATTACCTACAAATGATTTACACCAAGGCGACCTAGAATGTGAATGAGGACGTTGGTGCACGAAACCGCGTTTTTGAATTAGAGCAATTTACTTCCCCGAGGATAACCGTGTTATTGCGAATGCTTCATATCTAAGTTCCAAGACTCTTTACTTCGTCTGGTTTATCATCAGCATTTCAAAGCATAACTCTAAAGGGCACGGTTCACTGTCGGTCTAAGACTTGCATTCAGAGATGAAAGTTGGCGTAATCACTTTGTAGTACGAGGCTCTTTGCGAAAGACTTCGGCCGGGGAAATACCACAATGCCTATTTGTGCCACCAAGTACTGATGCTCGCATTGCCATATTCCGGTTCCAAGGGTATGCGGGCCGGGGCTAGTTTTTTATTTTAAATATAGATAGCTAAGCATTTGGCTGCCATAACACCTTTTATTCCGCATGCTTAGCCATAATCCACCTATTCACTCTTGTCTCAAAAAAATCCTAAACTATAACGTTACGGAAATACTGACGCCGGATGAGAGTTCCACTCCTTGGCAGTTTGTACTTTAGAAGTGGTAGCAAGTATGTTATAGCAGGCCATTCTTTTTGTATTTATAAAGTGTCAGGGCCAACTTTTTCACTCATGCCCAAACTTAGGGGACGCTATAATGGCCAGGGCAGGATTTTAGATAAAACAGGCCAACTGTGCATTGCCCAGCACCTGTACTACACAGCTTAAGTCGGTCTAATCCACAGGAAAGAATGGTCAATACGAGCGGATCTGACTAAGCCGCAGTTGTTTTGCTTCTACGTTTGAGAATTTTAATATTGTGTATAGAATATTTTCGAGTTGAACAATCTATAAACTTTTGATTCAAACTTAGTCTTCAATTTTAGATCGGAAGGATGGGAAGGGGGGAGTGCTTTTTCGGTAATGACAAAAAGCCGCACAGCTTCATCTATGCAAAGTTTAGACGTATAAAAGTTAGTTTGAAACTATTCACCAACGTAAAATATTGCGATGACGTCCCCGTATGCCGTATTATGAACACATTTTGACTTATTTTGAACCAAGTAATCCCATTGAAAAAGTTTATTTCGTACAGAAGTTTAAGCTAATGAGTGTCGGCTAATCTCAGAGCAACGCTGCGCTAAACTCCTCACAAGTTTTAAGCCTTTATGAATAAGGGTAGATTTAAAATGAGATATTTGTATAGGTTTAAGACAGAAAGGGTTACTTTATATTTTCAAACACTCATCCATAACGCTTCCTTATTTTTATTTTTTTTAACCTACTTCCAATCAAAAAGGAGGAGGTTCTCAATTCGGATGTATTTTTTTTTTTTTTTTTTTTAATGTTTGTTACCGCATAACTTCGTCATTTGTGAGCCGATTTGAAAAAATATTTTTTCATCTGAAAGGTACTGCTTCCAGATTGGTCCCATTTTAATTTTATTAAAATCGGTGTTGCCATTTTTTTTTAAATAATTTTTTTAGTGTTTGTTTAATGTTGTAACTGCATGCCTCCGTCATTTATGAACCGATTTAGAAAATTATTTTTTTATTTGGAAGGTTATTCTTACGTCCAGATTGTCCAAACAAATTTGATTAAAATCGGTTTAGCCGTTTGACAATGAAGTCGGTTTCTCAAGTTTTTTAAACTTATAATTATCTAAATTCAAAGTGGTGGTATTATTGTAGGACCATAATAGCCGTCAGCTTTACCGGGAAGCCAAATTTTTTATACTCGTATTACTTAAAATTTACCCTGTGGCTGTTGTTCTTTGTTGGTAAGACGTGGCAATATTGAAGTATCGTTTATCTTTTCAGAGTATTTGAGATTTTTTCAGACGATTAAAAATTTATAGCAACCGTCGACAAGTTAAGCCCGTCACACACGTAGCTAAAATATATATTAATATGTCGTGCGATAATATAAATTACGGTATAAGTTGGTGACGTCATAGAAATAGATTACTAGCGGCCGTCAGCGGCTTCGCTCTCCCCGTTCCCGTTACTTACATCCGTTCTCCGTTACAATATCTTCATAAATTGTAACATAATGTATTATTCTGATGTATAAGCTATAATATTGTAAAGTTTCATTAAAATCCATTCAGTAGTTTTTACGTGAAAGAGTAATAAACATCCATCCTTGCAAATTTTCGCGTTTATAATATTAGTAGGATTAGAAGGCTCGTTGCGTGTGCGGTCACTTAAATATTTGCAATAGGCTTCGCTATAATTTATATTAATACATAATATAGCAACGTGTGTGACGGTCTTTACACGTACACCATGAGGCAGAGAAAACTGATCATTTAAGTTGATTTGTCAACAATAAAAAAAACATTGTAGCAAGATGTTCTGTAGTACTGAAACGTGCTTACATCTGTATTCCGCCCTCAACCCTTACAGCCAACAAGAAGATTATACACAAAAGGGTAGTAAGATGCGGATGTGAATTAACTTCATCCCCCTTTGCTGTCCTAATGTGCAATTATAATGATGGGGTTAAGCAACCTTTGTTTGTTTATGGAGTAACCGAACAAAGGATAGTTTAACAATACATCAGTTTTTCTTCTTGGTATATATATTAAAATATTGTGGTTAAGCATAATTTTCACAGACTTATAGTATGGTAATACTATAAGTCATAAGAAAGTCATGTGAATGGTAATTCAGCGAGGAAATACAGCTAGCATGTTAAGGACACTTAAAAATGGAAACCCAAAAGCATTATTTTGTTGAACTACAAGAATCATTGTAAAACTACTTAGGCCCGTATTCAGAAACAGTAGGCCTACCACAAGCTCTGTCTGGCTCCGTCTCTGGCTCTGGTTTTGCGTCGGTGTGAGTGCTGACTAAATAAATCCTAGGTCAAAACGTCACACACGTAGTATAACACACAGGTCAGAAGTCAGACAGAGCTTGTGGTAGGCCTACAGTGCTTGAGTCTGAGTCGAGCCTCAAGCATAGATATTTTGAGAGTTCTCCATTAAAAAACGTCTATAATCTATGCTTGAGGCTTGACTAAGACTCAAGCACTGTTTCTGAATACTTAAAGCTAGATAAATCTAGGCAATGCGAAAGTTAAGATGTTTGTGACGTGATCACGCCTTACCCACGATCGACTTGAATAAAACTTTAAATAGATATAGTTCGTGACCTGGAATAGCATTAAGCTACTTCTTACGAAAGTGTCACATAAAGGAAACCGTGGTGGAAGTCAATATTTGTTTATGTTAACCACGCTACTCGGTCACATGAAGCTAGTTCTATAGAAACTTTGACAACCCTTTTCAACCTCTTGGGGTGCGAATTTCCAAAAACCTTTTATCTAGTGAGCACCTACATCCTCAAAGAGTGGATATGCTAAATTTCAAAGCGTAATAAGGTAAAACTGTTGTTTAGGCATCATATCGAAGCGACACGTGACCTAAGGGCTGGTGGGTATCTGGTGCAGCGCATTAGCTTTGCTATACAGTGTGTGCAATGCTGCCAGCGTCTTGGAGACGCTTCCGTCTGGTACTGATTTTCTATCTAGTCTGGTACTGATTTTTTATTTTGTTCAACCGTGATCATAGTGCATACAACTTTGCCGAAATATCGGGAGAGAAAACTCGCAAAATTTAACTATGGTAAATATCCCGTTGTTCAATCCCTATCTCTAGATTATTTGTAACGGTCTACAGATAGCTCAACTGTTTCTTGTGTATTTTATACTTGTATGTGTTTAATTGTAAGTTTATTTGTGTAAATAAATATTGTACTAAGTCGTATCCTTTCGAAGATTTCGTCAATAACGAAATCATTCATTCAGTCTACTCAATCATTTTTCCACTTATTATTTGTGCTTTGGACTTCTCGTTTATGAATATAAATGTTCTTTCTTGTACTATCTGTGTCACATACATAATGTGTCATATTATATATTATCAGACGTTAGTGTGTTTAATAATATACGTATACTATTATAGCCAAGTGTGAGTTTGATTAATTAGGCTGTTATTCTCCCAAATCAAAGCAGCGATGACCGCAATCAATCAGAATATACATACTAGTCATTCTAATCTTATAGTGGTCATTGATTAATTAACTCAAAGCTTAAGCGTTTTAGGTTTATTTCGTCGCCATTTTAGTTTTATTTTAAGGCAAAAACTAAAATTTTAAATCCTGTCCCAGCCACTATAAAGACACGATTGAGTAGTTGCCTCTAACGCTGTTTAAATCATCTACAGTAGATGCAAGAGCCTGTTTATTAGGTATATGAGCGAAAAACTATGATTCCCCTATTGCCTTGCAAAGTTATTATCCCTTCAGATCTCATGGCACTCAAGTTTTTACAAGAGAGATAGAGAGCCAAGAGCAGTGCCACAGACAATCTAAACCACATTATACATAACTATTGATATTAAACAGAGAGACGATATGTCGTCACATGGTTCGCACGTTCAGGTCGCAGTTCGCAGCTGTTCACCAGAAAACTCTGCTGCCCAAAGACGAAATTTTGCTCAAATGCTTGCTTGAGCATCGCAATTTCACCGCATTATTACGACCGGCAAATGGTCGCTTCTTCTAAGAAAAGCAAAGCTAGTCTTTATAGTACCATGTTTTATATCTTGGTTTAAGACCCCGGGAGTCACGACTAAACCTTGTATTCATGACATAAAACTCCGAAAGATTATGTTTTTATATTTTTCTAGAATACATTTCGTTGTGCTATCTACAGTTATCACCTTTTCTACCTAACTGCTACGGTTTAGCACCTAAAAGCGTTTCTCTAAATACCCTAATTTGGTGCTAGCCTCATCAATCAAGGGTGCCAATAACATGAATTTAGAACGTTATTTTACAAATAAAATTGTTTTTTATTAATAAAGACATCACTTCTTTTTCCTTATCTGTCACTGTTTCTTTCGAACCACCCTTTCGTGCACTTGACACATATTTTTCAAACTTTTCTAAAGGCCTGCGCACACCTGCGCACACCTAGGCCGCTGGCATCGGCGATCAGTGAAACGCTGTCAAATATCGCCGTCAGATTTGAGATTTGACAGCGATATTTGACAGCGTTTCACTGATCGCTACCGCCAGCGAACTAGATGTGCCTCTAAGACATGCCGGTTTCCACGCGATGGTTTTTTATTTTGATCAACGCCCTCCTCTGTTGAAAAGTAGGTATAGTGCTTGCTGCCTGATAAAAAAAAAACAAATTATTGCATTGATTTTTTTGTTAATATTTAACTTTTTGTTTCAGGTATGGGAGCTTCATATTCATCAATAGATGGTAGAATCTTCATGTTGAGTCACGTGAGTACTGGAAACTAAACTCAAAATCGCGCAACCTTGAATAACCACCGGAAGTCGAAACGTAGGGTGCCCACCCACCAGATGGACTGACGACATTGTTAAGATCGCGGGAAGGGTGGATGAAAAGGGCTCAGAATCGTCCTTCCTGGAAATGTGTAGGGGAGGCCTATGTCTAGCCGTGGACTTCTGCTGGCTGATGATGAAGTTGACTGGAAACTATATACCTACTTACGAATCTACTAGTCTTGCAATTATTCCAGAACAATTACTCATGTTGTTCGGATTTGTGATACAAATGTTTTCAGATGTCAACTACTGAATAGATCGATTACAGCTAACGTTCCGAAGACGAACTATTAAGCATTGCACACATCTAAGCGATCTACGATGGCGATCAGTGAAATGCTATCAAATATGACAGCGTTTCACTAATCGCCATCACCATCGCCTAGATGTGTGCAGGCCTTTTAAAACTTTTCTAGTTACAGTTTTTCAAATCGTAAACAAACGTCTGACCGCAAATAAGTGACGGTGATAAGTAGGCATACCACAAGCTCTGTCTGGCTCTGTCTCTGGCTCTGGTTTTGAGTCTGTGTGAGTGTTGATCAAATATATCCTACGTCTAAACGTCACACACACGGTATAATACACTGGTGAGCACTCACACAGACTCAAAACCAGAGCCAGAGACAGAGCCAGACAGGGCTCATGGTAGGCCTTCTGGGGTGGAATCACTATACATGTAAAAGTTGCCTCGTTACTGACTGTTAAACAGTTTTGGAAACATGTAATTCTGAGTAAACTCGCATTCATACTTCCAAAATTCAACAACTAACTCCCTCAATTCAGAAGTGCTATGATTCGTTAAAGTTATGGGCTTTAACTCCACGCGAAATCACTGGGCTTACTTTACTCTAGCTAAATTCGTGGAATGTTTGTAAACAAACCATAAGCTAAAAAAATTGGTTGTCTGTAAAGTCGGTTTACTGACGATAGTTGAGCGTGACAACGTCATAAGAAAATACTGATGAAATGGTTGCAAGAGAGACAGATGTCGAACGCTGCCGAACGCGAGGCCGATTGTGCCTCTTTGTCGCTCGTTCCGCGCTCTCGCTTGAATTTCAAGCCTTAAATGGAACGCCTCAGAGCGAGGTAACGCCGCATGAGTCATGTTTTTCCGTGCGTGCAGCCGGCTCCATCGAATTATCAGACGTTGTCACGTCAATTTTAAGAAATAATGGTTTGCATTGCACATTGGCAAGATTTAAAGATTTGAAATCGGCGAATGATACAAAATCTGTAAAAATAAAAACGGCAAGAAAGGGATTCTCAGGTTAAGGTGGTTCCATACAAATTGATACAACTGTAGTTGGTTTCGGAAATCTAACAACCTTAAATAATGTCCATGTTTGTTGACCAACATTCTACATCGAATTTGGCTGGCTACTACTACTTCAAACTACTACTATCTACTAGTAACCGAAAAAAAAAACATCCAACTTACACCTTTATTGGATCTCCGACGCTCAGAATAAATATCAGTGCAGCTTCTGAAACACATAAACGAAAATCAAATATAACAAATTGAAACCCACAGTGCGGGCCCGATCGCAAACAGAACTGAAAGACGAGTTCCATTCTTATGTGTTATGGGTCTATTGACCTATTAGATTCAGCTATAAGGTTTACTGGAAGAACACTTTTTAGGGGAAAGAAAGGAAAATTTCATAAAGCTGCATCTGTTCTTCAGAAAGAAACTATGGCTATCTTTTGCATTACTTTGGCTATAACGACACTTTTTCGGCCATATGGAGAAGAAAGAAAATATTTGACATCCTTATACTGTAGACGTTCAAAATAGACAATGGTAAAATATGCCAAATAGGCCCCGACTTAACTTTTGCTGCCTGACAAGGCATATCTACCATGCCAAGCAGAGCTGGTTTTCAGGCGCTGGTTTTCATAGCCGTTCTACTATGTATGCCGTTTTACTATTTTCTGTGACATCAACGTCAACGTTCTCACAAACGTACACTTACTCACCAAAGAGACGGAATGCAGTGCATCTGTTTGGACAGAGAGAAATAAAAAACTCGCAGTTTTATGAATAAAAACACAGTCCAAGCTGGTGTGATTCTGTCCCTGGATTTGCATCAGACAAATACCAATCTAATCAAGTTTTCTTACCCGTGTTTTTGCTAACATTGCGAATCGTGCCATCCTAACCACAGTGTGGATTGGAATCCACACAATGGTAAGTGGCGATATGGAACGGCGTCGCTTGATTGGTTTTTGATGTGGAGAAGGCAGAAAATTAAAAAGGGTCTAGCACTGGTTCCAACCACTTTGACACACATGATTTAACTTACGCGTTAGTGCCGAATTGCCTAGGAGTTATTCGTCGAGTGTGATTTGGATCCGACGGCGCAGCGGTCAGCGCAGCCCCGTACCGAGGGCAAGATCGCGGTTTCAAATCCCGCTCGGCTCTTAAGTTTTGGGACATTATAAAAATCTTTGTAATTTAAGTGTAGTAAACACTCAAAATCAATAAAAAAATATTTTGAAAAAGTAAACAGGCAGACTTTGCATCTATTGTAGATCCATACTAATATTATAAATGCGTTTGTAACTCTGTCTGTCTGTCTGTCTGTGTGGCTTTCACGCCAAAACTACTGAACTTATTGAAATGAAATTTGGTACACAGATAGTTGAGGGCCTGGGGAAGGACATAGGCTACTTTTTATTGCGAAAAAAGGGTTGTAAGGGGTTGAAAATAGGGGTTGAAAGTTGTATGGAAGTATCGTCATTTTTAGAGCTAGAAACTTAAAACTTATTGTTTAGTCTGTTGATTTGATATAAAAAAATATGACATTCAAAGTTTGTGCTGGGGGGGTAGAGGGAGGGGAGTACAGGGGGGAGTGTGGAGGGGAGGTGTGGGGGGAGTGTGGAGGAGAGTACAGGGGGGAGTGTGGAAGGGAGTACAGGGGGAGTGTGGAGGGGAGGTGCGGGGGGAGTGTGGAGGGGAGTACAGAGGGGAGTACAGGGGGAGTGTGGAGGGGAGGTGCGGGGGGAGTGTGGAGGGGAGTACAGGGGGGAGTGTGGAGGGGTGGTGCGAGGGGAGTGTGGAGGGAAGGTGCGGGGGGAGTGTGGAGGGGAGTACAGGGGAGAGTGTGGAGGGGAGGAGCGAGGGGGGATGCGGGGGGAGTACAGGAGGAGTGTGGAGGGGAGGTGCGGGGGGAGTGTGGAGGGGAGTACAGGGGGGAGTGTGGAGGGAAGGGGGGGGGAGTACAGGGGGATTGTGGAGGGGAGTCTGGGGGGAGTGCGGGGGGAATGTGGGGGGGTGTTGAGGAGAGTGGGGGGAGTGTGGGGGGAGTTCGGAGAGGAATGCGGGGAGGATGAAAGTGTGGCGTAGTACGACGCCATATGCCTAAGTTTAGTATGAGGGCAGACGACTGTGTCACGTGCACGCGAATATGACGTTGTTATTTAATTACTGTTTTCTTCCGCTGCAAATTAAAAATGATACCCATAGACACTATACCACGCAGACGAAGTCGCGGGCACAGCTAGTAATTTATATAGCGTTAGAGACAACTGGTGGTTACTCATGTCCCAACTTACGGGACGGTACAGTGCCTGGGACTGGATTTTAGATGGAATAGGCTTGCCCATCACCTATACCATCCTGACAGCTTCGTCGGCCTCATCCGCAGGAAAGACATGGTCAATACGTGCGGAGCTGACTAAGCCGCGAATGCAGTCCAGTGCAGTCCAGTGCAGTGCAGTGCAGAGAATTACCCCTCATCCTTACCCTAAACAAGTCTCTAGACAAAGGCCTTCCCTATACATTTCCAGGACGTCCGATTCTGAGTCCTCCATCCACCGACTTCCCGCGGTCTTACTATGGCAATGTCCATTGGGTGGGTAGGCTACGTTTAGTTTTTTTCGTCTTCCAGTTCGCAGTATCTATTACTCACGCACCTAAAAAAGTGCTAGTTGCTTAATAGCCGATTTAGGGGCTAATTCGTGGAATGAGGTGAGGTGCGACGTAGGAGTAACGTTTGCCATCAACTTAGGCTCGGCGTAAACGAGCCATCGGCCTCATTTACCGATGGTCAGTCATCAACTCACACGCTTTTTCATATCTCTTTCATACTTTTTGTTGGGACAAGCGCAAGCCGAGGGCAGCAATCCGCAATCCCTGCTAAATGTTGTACATATTTTGTCACTGGTGTCTGTGGCTGGTAGATCCTTTGCACTGGACCTGGCCTTGCCGTCGCAGAACGCTTAGATAGGCGCAAGGCTTCAGCTATCGAAAGACAGTGATGCCCTTCTTACATATTCTTATCGTGTACATTACATTACATTACACACACTGATTCGAAAGAACTGTGTGGTGAAAGGATTTTAAATGAGAAGCTCTTTTCATGCCGACCCGAACTTCTATAATACGTTTAAATGCTACAAGTTGTCAACAATTTTAAGCATTTAAAGATAAATCTTCAGAAAATTGCGTTTCCACAACACAGCACGTATTTTCCATAACTTGCTCAAACTTTTGCATTCCAAGTTTATTCTACACGTGAGCCCCTTAGGGATTGCAGTACTGCACTCACTTCGCCCACTTCCTCACTGAGTTACACTTTCCCCTTTCTGTTTCTTTTTGTGCTGGATTTCTCTGCGAAATATTTTTATATTGTACTTACTATTATTATTGATGCGAAAGTGAGTGAGTGAATGAATGAAATAAAATGGAACCAGAACGTAATGCATACCTACCTATTTTGTGACTTACCCAGTTTGGTGATGCACGCGATTGTGGCTGTGGGTGAATATTAGTATTTTTAAAATTAGTATAGGTGTTATTTTTACCGCGTGGTCACTCGCCTAAATATGTATGAGAGAGGCCTATTTCCTGCGGTGGACTCATAAAGGCTTAAAGTTGTTTGTTTTCACTGGGCATTCTATTTTTCGTCCTCTTAAAAAACCCCATGTAGAACCATCGACTATTGAACTTGAAAAAAACGATATCCGATTTCTCTAAATTCGGCTGTTTGGTACCTACTATGTTAGCTCTCTGTGTGGGGTCATTGTGATTCATCCTATAAGATAATGTTTGAAAGACCTCCTAGCTAGTAATCTTTAGCAACCACGCTTTAAATACACTTTTCATTACTCATACTCTGAAAGTAGATCTGAAGTTGCCTGAGGGGCCTAATTGAAAGTAAAACTTTCAGCCCTAGGGAGAATCGCTTTCTACTGACAGCTGACAAATTATAAAAAAAAACAAGTTCTATTTTATTCAACCATGTTCCAACTTTCTAAAGTCTTTCTAACTGCAAGGAGGTCGTTGATCCAAATTCCAACTTTTTATTCAGCAAGTAGGTTGGAAACCCATTACAACGGTAAGAAGTTTAAAAAGTCAAATTAGAGCGCAATGTAAAATATAAATTTAAATAACATAAAGATAGTATTAAATAAATAATATATCTTCTAAATTACTTGATTAATATATAGCTTCAACTATTTATTTAAAATAACATAGATTTGAGCAAACAATTTACCATTTTTTAAATTATGAGAATGAAAATAATGGCTGAATAATGCTGGCGAGCCGTAGCCGAAGGCCCGCCAGAGAAAAAGAAAAAAAAAACCGGGAAGGCGGCAATTCAATCTTCATTTTCACAAATTTTTCTTTCATGTTTTTATTTTTACTTTCCTTGTATTCGTAATGAAAAGCACAGTGTTTACCTCGGGTGAAAGTCTTTTAAGTCCCTCAAGCTCCATTGGCGCCCTCGCTAACGCTCTGGCGCCAAACCCGTCTCGGGACTCAAAAAACGTGACTTTCAACACTCAGGTAACAATGTACTATTACAAGCCATTTAAAATACCTGATAAATCCCTCAGTAAAGATAATTCCTAAAATACTCCATCTTAATGGCCTACACTTATAGGCAAGTCTTTTAACGGCTCAGTACATTCATCATTCGTCGTAATGAGGTCATTGACACGGTGACAGCTGTATACAGCCGACCTCGTTATCACAGAGTAGGTACTAAACAGAGACTAATCTTCCTCCATGGCGCAATTTTGAAAGGGTTTTTTTTAAACAACTAGCTGATGGAACAAGCATATGGCCCACCTGATGTTAAGTGGTAACCATCGCCTATAACATGGCATTGCCTCGTAGGTCACGCTCGTCAGGAACTTGCCCTACGATGCACTTCCGTGCGTCCATCAACTTGATGCATACAGATGTTCACGTAATTTCACCGTTTTGTGTTGTTTCTTTAAGGGTTTTCTAATGCCGTTTCTATTTTGTCTTAGATCTGTATATTTTAGTAGTAGCTTAGCAGTATTTGAGTACAGTGTGTTTGACTGCAAGCTCTTTGTGGTTGTAGGCTTCTGTATTGGCGCTATAGCTTTATCATTCGGAATACAGGCTCGGAATTCAGAAAACATAGCTGAGCTTGAGCGATAAATATAGGGAACATTTCATACACATCTCCATCTAGCCTCAAACAAACGACGATGGAGCATTATTCCTATTATCACGATTTCATTAATCGTCTCCGTTTGATTCAATAGCGACGGGTAGTTTTGTTTTGTATCATCATTTAAATGCCAGTACTCTTAATCGGTGAAGGAACACATCGTGAGAAAAAGAAAACCGGCATGTCGTAGAAAAAAGTTCGAAAACATTTATCGAGTGCACCAAAGGAGGTGCCTCATTGAGGTGCACTTAAAATCCTTTCACCATTCGAATTGAATTCCTTACATGATTCGAAAGAACCAGTGGCACGTTAAGAAGAAGAATAGGATTACAAAAGTATAACCGCCGCCCCCCCCACCATGCCTTTCATTACAGTACCAGATTTTAAAAACTAAACTAAACTTCTCTGTAACTTGCTTACTCTGTGTTATGCCTGAACAGGCTGAACACTATGACATTCCTTTTTTAAATCTCATTAATTTAGAGCTCGCTTAGCACGTCATGGGTTTAGTTCCGGTTTTTGACGTTTTCTGGAATGACGTCATCAGTTTTTTTTCAAACTGCCTTGGCGCTTGACTAATCAAGCCTAAAACCTATAATTATGTAAATAATTATTCTTAAATGTTGCTTAAAATGTATTTAAATAAAAGCGAGTTAAAAAAAAGCGAGTTAAAAATGAAAACTATTGTTGGTGTAGTGGCAGCGATCCAACTTGATTTGGGTGAGGGTTCGAATCCAGCTGTGAGCTTGTTGGATTTTTTTAGGGCTTCTTCAGGCTGATGGTAATGATGTTGGCATTAATAAACTCCTGGAGACAACCACCGTAACATAACACTAATTGAAACTAATTGTGAGATAATGATTTCGGGTTATAATTAATTTACTTGTAAATTAACTTGGCAGAGGTATTTCCTTGTAATATACTAGCGAGCAATCAATCCGGGTCACCAAACTCACTAACATAAACCCGAATATTACTGAAAAGGCGCTAGATTACTTAATAGCAGTGCTATAAAGACCACAGAAATGAAATGAAATTAAACTTAATGATATGAAACTTTCTACTCCGTCTCTGAGATATCAAAGTTTTTGGAAAAATCCTAGATTAACTAATTGCAAAAGTTAGCTAACAATGGTATTTTTTATTATTATTTAGCCTTAGCTCTTTTCATAGCTCAACAATATTTGATCCTACTCTTTTATGTAAGAGAGCTAGGTCGTAAATACAAAACATTCATAATTTCATGACTACGCATTGCATAATGTCTTACGAGTATGTTCATACTTAAAACAGCATAACCTCAAAACGTCTATAGCTTGCTTCTTCTCATCCCGAGATGACAGATAACACGTCTTAAAAGTAAATTGAGCAGTAAAGTGAGTTTATAACTAAAACTTTTTTATTATGTTGGCACAAAGCAGAACTGCATTCCACTGCCAACTTAAACAAAAAAAACTCAAGGGTTGCGCGCGCGTTCCAAGATCCAAAGATAAGGAGCGAACTCGTCCGAGCTATCCCGAAGATGGGCGTAGACACCCGAGACCCCGAGGTCATTCAACGCTTCCTTTAATTGCCGTCCTTTATCAACCTATAAGGACCCATCTATCTCTCTCTTTCCCTCCCATTTGAATATTCTTATATGGGACAGAAAATGTAGTCTGACGATGATTTAGAAAAGCAGTGAGGCAACTATATCGTTTGAGAAGCAAGTCTGATTAAATTGAATTAATGCGGTCAATTTGTATGGCTATAGATAGATTGCTCTAAATTTGGGTGCTGTGCTGACGCAGCAGCTACCCAAATACCCGCATGCAATCGCCTTTAGTTTCATCATAAAACATTTTTGATCTTTTCAATTGAAATATTTAAAATGCGCCTTAAATATTATTCGATTTCAAAATGAAAATATGTTTTAAGGCGATAGACGTAGAATTCTTGTAAAAAACTTAATTGAGCCGACTTTAAAAACATTAAAGAACAAAAAAGTAAATGTTATTTGTTTTTGTGTTCCTTTCTTTTTATTTTATCACGTAACTAAACGAAACTATGGTCGTATGATGAAGAATTATTTGTGCCGAACTGGCACCTACGCTCACCTAGCTTTCAAGTTTAGCGCACATCTAAGCGTTCTGCGTTGGCAATCAGTGAAACGCTGTAAATTTGACAGATTCACTAAAACTGACTGACTGACACCAGAACAAATATGGAGTATGACGCAGATCGATTTTATGTGCACAAGGCTTCAGACGATACAAAGTAATCCTAACGAGTGAATACATTATTTGTTTTGACGTACGTAAGAAAATCCTCCAAGTTAAATAGATACTCCGTAGTAAAGGCTGACCCTAAATTGACTGTAATCACTGATCAATGTGATTTGAAAGATTGATTTTTATCTAGATGCTTGATGAGGCATTACTGCTACAGGAATATCGACCTCATAACCCAGGTTAAGTATAGAAGTCGTTACTTGTTGCCTTATCGTGGTCGTTGTGATTGGGAGTGGTTTCCGATAGCTGTATGACCATTCCAGTTAGTTTACGTAATCTCTATTGTCTTACTCTACTTTGAGTTATAGATGTTGTGCATTTTGCACATGTGAGTATCGATAATGCAATAATTAAGCTAAGTCGCAGTTTTCACGAGTAAATTACTTACTGAAACTAGATACGTGAGTGAAAAAGTTGCTCGAGTCGCTCAAAAAGCTAATTTGAGAGTTTATAACAAATAGCCATGCTCCTAAGCGTACTTTTTTTTATTTAGGTTCTCAAACCTCGACGTTATACAGGGTGGAATTTTGTAATGCCACCTGGAGGGAAAGTACTCTTAATACTGCAGATAGAAAATTTTACTCAAAGGAAACATTCCTTTATTTATTTTATATTTATTGAATAGAAATCAAACTGCATTCAAAAATTTTCAAAAATTCTCTATCCCACACCCGGGAATGGAACCGGCTAAAATCTGAAAAAAATATACCCTGTACTTTTATTGTATCGATCGTTAGGGTCAATTATAAGGATGAAATCTCTCTAACAAATATGATAAATTCTGCAGTATTAAGAGTACTTTCCCTCCAGGTGGCATTACAAAATTCCACCCTGTATATACTATGGGTACAGTAATATTATGGGATGAGGCTAGGAAAGACATATAAGCGAGTGTACGGCCTTCTAGATGTTAACACAGAGAAAAAATATAAGCAATTCAGATCAAAATTTATTTATTTATTGTCACACAAGGATGATAAACAAGTAACAAACACACAAAAATTGGTCGTCACTCAGCATATGCTATTGTAGCGACCGGCACTATAACGCTGGTATTCCGTGACACCAGAAGAGTGCGTCACAACGCAGCAACTGCGACTCATCGTAGTCGAAAAGAATGGCCACAAAATACTTGATCATTGTCAGTATTTCAAAATGTCCCTCTTTTGAGGTGTGCGATAAATAAACGTATTTCTTTCTTCATTCAGTTTGATACTAACAAATAAATGATTATTTGTTAGTATCAAACTTTTAGAACTGATAGCAACAGAATTACACAATGACCCGGCTGGTTATGGGACGTCTATTTGAAAAGTTGGGATGCGAAACTGTGTTGGATCTCTTGGAGTTATAATGGCGTTTGAAACTACATCTTTTTCATACTATTTGTCGTCGAAACTTTTCCCGGCTGTATTGATGGCTGATATTGTTGTATCGGGACCACGAATGAAAAGGTTCGATCAAATTAAATCATAAGGATTATTTATTATTAACCTATCAACTTTGATAAAAGATACCAGTCTTTTATTAAAGGTCTATAAACACCCTATAAAAAAGCGCTATGTCAGTGCTCTCAAACAGTAAGTGAAAACGAAGAAATTATCTAGAATAGATGAAATTTAGACTGGCCTCTTAGATAAGTTTGTAGTAGCTCTGCTTTCTGCGCCGTAGGACGTGGGTACGATCCCTACCGAGAACAAATATTTGTGTGGTGAACGCACGATATGCTCAAACCTGATGATAGCACCTAGACTGAGAACAAACGTCTGCGTTCACCCCACAAATATTTGTTCTCGGTACAATATAACTATTGTATTCTAACTACACTAATATGTACTATATACTACTATATGTACTACAGTAAGTATGTTATATTTACACAAAAAACTATAATATAAGTAGTATATCAGCTATCTGGTACCCACATTACAAGCGCTGCGCTAGATAGTGTTGTGTGGATTATCCATAATGTTTATTTATTTAAAGATGAAATTAAATTCAAATTTTAAATATTTTTTACTAAGTTGTATCACAAAGATCGTAAAGTTTTCTTTGTCGTTTGCTTGTCTAGTTTTCGAGCATTTTATCGAAGTAGATGTTATGAATAAGTTGTGTAAAAATTCTTCGTCCTGCATTGCGCCAGCCATTCGGTACTTGAAAATAACTGGGTTACTCAAGTGCGGCGACAGTCATATCACTATGTTCAGTTTTAAATTCTTAAAAGCGGTGACTGCTACATGACGAGCATATCCTGATCAAGTCCAAGTGAAATCCAGTCCTGTACCAATGACTTTATCTGTTCAAAAATATATATGCACTAAGCCAGTACTCTCAAACGGTGAAGAAAATTTCGTGAGGAAAACGGCATGTCTTTGAAGCTAAAAAGTTCGAAAACATGTTTCAAGTACACGAAAGGAGCCTTTGTGAGGCGTACTTAAAATCCTTTCACCACACTTTGGTAAGGAGACTGATGCCCAACTAAATTTTAAGTCTTTCGCGCGTTATTTGTGCGTTATTATCGAATTAATTGCTATCAAGTGTACGTCCCGCCATCGTATTACGTAACTTGCAACAAACTATTTTGTCGTTCGACAACAATTCCATATTTAAATAGTCATTGGAATGTCATTATTTTTTTAGAGTTTCTTTGTATAAACTCACCGTCACAGAACGGCCGTCATTTCTAAAAGCAGCACGAGTTCACGGAAGCGTGTCGTTATGAGAGCCCAAGGCATGTGTCACTTCAAATCAGCTTGCTTTCTAAAATCAGCTAGCACTGTAAAATGAGCTAGCTAGCGCTGATTTCAGATTCAATGTGGCGGATGCTGGAACTCTGGATCTCTGGATGTACTTGCTTTTGAGATAGAGCTTCGTAGAAATATTTATTTGTTATGAAGAAAATGCATCTCCACTCAATGGAAATAGATACATTCTGTGTTCTGTTAAACTTACTAGAGTCGGAACTAGAGGGCGCTAGTAAAAATGTACCATTCCTAGATCGCGATGACGAAAACTCACGGCGTTTCTATAAATTGTAAGTTAAATTTTTAAGAAAGTGTGCTTTGTACCAGGAATGATATCAGCCTAATGAGTGAATAAACCTTGAACTCAAGTATCAACTCCAGTGTTTGATTGATCTCCTTTTTTGACATCTCATTCTTGAGACCTATCGTACTTAGTTGTACATTTTGGTCCTTCGAGCCGGATCCGTGCGAGTGAATCGGCGAGTGTATCTTTTTTGGGAGTCTCAAGTTTGAGATTGGGAGCGGCGGCAGGGAGAACTACTCAAGAGTGAGTGTGTTCACGATCAAGCATCATCCAGTCAACCCAAGAGAGGGTCAACGGACGTGCAGCAGCCGAAAACTAGAAGGGGATCAAACCAGCTCTGGAAGTAGCTTGGTTACCAGACGACCGGAGCATATCATCATCATCAACAGCAGTGGTTGGCCAGGAGGGGCCAGACCAAACAAAGCATCATCATCAGCAGCAGTGGCTGGCCAGGACGAGCCAGACCGAGTACGCAGCATCATCATCATCAGCAGTGGTTGGTTGGCCAGGAGGGGCCACAACAAGCAGCAGCAGCAGGAAGGAGCAAGCATCGCAGCAAATTGGGTGATATACAACTTGGACTATAATTTTGAAGTAGCGAAATTTGAACTCTATTTGCTTAGCTAAAATAACTCTAAAAATTTGTGTAGTAAAATTGTAGGTAACCTTAGACTTAGAATAGTTTTAAGAAAAGTAGTCCGACGGGGAACCTATGCCCAAATTTTGAATTTTGAATTGAACTTTCAAACACTTAGAAAAATTTTAAGAAAAAAAGACTTAGAAAAATTGGGATTTTGTTTTGAGTTTTGTGTATTCAGATAGCTTTGTTGGAACTTTGAAATGGAATCTTTAATTTATCTTCAGGAAGACCTTAGCTCACGCATAACAAAGGCAATAGCAAATTTCAAAAAGTCTCCCAAGGAGCGCATAACTAAAGCTTATGTTGAGTCAAGGTTAGAAGCATTGGAAGAGTCGTGGACTCAATTTTTTGATAACCATGCCAGCCTTCTAAAATCGAATAAGCCAACAGAAATAAAAGCTTCTTCTTATATGGTAAAAGATGTTTACAGTGAGACGCATGAGGCATATCTTGAATATAAATGTGTTTTGAAAGAATTAGCATTATCGTTTAGTAAGGCAAGAGAACGGAAATCGGAATGCAACTCAACAGTTACTAATACCCAGGGCTGTAGCGCGAAGCTTCCGAAAATCATTATTCCCAATTTTCGGGAACTTATAGTGAGTGGAGTGCATTTCGAGGTCTGTTCGTATCTCTCGTCCATAACGCAGATATGGAACTTATAGAAAAGATGCAATATCTTAAGGGCTTACTAAGTGGAGAGGCAGAGCAACTAGTTAGGCATATCACTTTAACTGCAGAAAACTATGCACGTTGTTGGGACATGTTGGAAGCAAGGTACAATAATAAACGCTACTTATGTAACACAGTTTTAAGGCGATTGCTCTCCCAACCAACTGCAAACATCGAGTCTGCAAAATTGATTAGAGAACTGCTCGATACGACCTCAGAGTGTTTAGGTGCATTGTCTAGCATAGGGGTGGACATCTCTGGATGGGACACGATCATTGTGTACACAACAGCGTTGAGGTTGGACCATGAGTCTAGAAAGCAGTGGGAGCTGCAAAGCGCAAGTTCAAACGAACTTCCAACATGGAAAGCATTTGAAGAGTTCCTAGTAAATCGATTCCGCGCTTTGGAGTTCGTGGACTCAGGGTCGAACCACAACAAACCAAAGCCGCTTTATCCACCAAGATCATTCCATGTAGCAGAAGATCAAAACGACAATGTATCATGTAAGTTTTGTAAGGAGCCACACAAACTGGCTCATTGTCAAAATTTTGTAAGCGTAGAGGTACAAGCCCGACGGGATTTTGTCGAGAAAAACAGGATCTGTTTCAACTGCTTAGGAGACAACCATCGGGCCAGTCAATGCCGTAGTTCAATGACCTGCCGCCATTGCCGTCGTAGGCATCATACGTATCTGCATTTCAATAACGCGGGAACCGTAGCTCACCTGACAGAAAGGGAAGGTTCAAACACGGAAGATTTATCAGGGGAAACAGCTGCTCCAGTAGTCTGTTTCGCATCGGGAGGAATGGCACCTAGCAGCCAGGTCCTATTAGCAACGGCACTTGTTAGAGCACAATCAAAAAACGGAGACACTCGGATCATCAGAGCGTTGCTAGACCAAGGATCACAGGCATCCTTTGTCACTGAGGCAACCGCTCAGTATTTGGGCCTGAAAAGGATCCCGGTACGGGGAGTGATTTCTGGGGTAGGAGGAGGTACGAATGCTTTATCTAATTCAATGGTAAACATTACAATCAAATCTATCTATGATCATAATATCAGTCTTAATCTTAACGTATATGTCCTGAAATCTATAACAACACTCCTTCCGAACAAGAAGTTAGTTGTAGCGGACTGGATTATAGACAACATTCCACTGGCTGACCCGAAATATGAATTACCAAACAAAATAGATATACTACTTGGTGCCGCAGTATACGGGCAGGTGGTGCAAGAAGGAATGAAAAAGAATAAACAGGGGACACTTTTAGCACAGAATACTACACTTGGGTGGATTTTATCAGGGGTAGTGTCAAATCAAAACAATCAAGATGGGAACTTAGTAGCAATGCATACTTGCATAGAAGATATGCAACTTAAGCGATTTTGGGAATTAGAAGCTGATCCTAAAGTTAATAAGATAATACTTACCGAAGAAGAAAACCGCTGTGAAGAGTTCTTCGCAGCAACAACTATGAGAGATGAAGAGGGACGGTATATCGTAAAGCTACCTTTCAAACCTGAAAATGAGAAAATAGTTAATTCGAAGAAAATAGCAGAAAAGCGATTAACGTACCTAGAAGCAAAGCTGAATAAAGCAACAGAGTTGAAAGCTAGATATGTACAAGTTCTGGATGAATACTTACAACTTGATCATATGGAGAAGGTACCTGAGGAGGAAATAAACAGTAACAAAGGGACATACTTACCTCATTTCGCTGTAGTCAGAGAGGATAAAGACACAACGAAGGTCCGAATTGTTTTTGACGCGTCCTGTAAAGGAGAGAATGGTGTTTCACTAAACGATACGATGATGATAGGACCTACCTTGCAGCCAGAGCTGAGAAACTTACTGATGAGGTGGAGGTTGCATCGCATTTGCCTGTCATCGGACATAATCGAAATGTATCGCCAAGTGAAAGTTGCAGCTGAAAACGTAGACTACCAGCAAATTCTGTGGAGAAAAGAACAATCAACGTCTTCATCGGCATGCGTGGAAACAACCAACAACCGATCGGCATCCAAACTAGAAGAGTTTAGTTTACTCCGAGTCACGTTCGGTACTGCATCAGCTCCATATTTAGCAGTAAAGGCACTCCAGCAGGTCGCAATCGATGAAGGGGAAAATTATCTAGCAGCAGCTGCAAAAGTAAAATGTGATTTTTAAATGGACGATCTGCTAACAGGCTGCGAAGATGTTAAATCAGCAATGCAAATTTATAGTGAAATGATGATAGAATTATTGAGCAAAGGGGGATTCAGAACATCGAAAGCTCGTGGACACCATGCCTATAAAGGGTACATTCGTCTGTTTGTCTATATGGCAACAAAGGCTGTACATATCGAAGTGGTTAGCGACCTAACCACTCAAGGGGGTTCTTAGCAGCATTTAAGAGATTTGTTTCTCGCAGAGGACCTTGCACGGACATCTGGAGCGATAACGGAACTAACTTTGTGGGCGCGTTGTATCTCTGCGCACTAAAAATAACAATGTAATCAAACGTCCCACCTCGAAACTATGTGTATTGCCAGTAAACTAAAGGCCTAATGTATACCGTAAAAGTGAAAATTTAAGTGAATTGTTTGTTTTAAGCAGTGGTAGTGTTTTAAACATAGTAGTGATAGAGACAATGAACATTTAGAACAATATTATGTTAAGTTTGATTTGATAAGCAAAGTTTTTTTTTTTTTTATCATAGTTTGTAGCAGAACACTTGTTAGTTATTATCATAGCATAACGCTCTTGGTGGGCGGTTCAATATTAACGGACAAAATGTGTCAATTTGTCCTTGGTGGGCGGAATGTTAAACTTACTAGAGTCAGAACTAGAGGGCGCTAGTAAAAATGTACCATTCCTAGATCGCGATGACGAAAACTCACGGCGTTTCTATAAATTGTAAGTTAAAAAAAATAAAACTTTGCTTATCAAATAAAAACTTAACATAATATTGTTCTAAATGTTCATTGTCTCTAATCACTACTATGTTTAAAACACTACCACTGCTTAAAACAAACAATTCACTTAAATTTTCACTTTTACGGTATACATTAGGCCTTTAGTTTACTGGCAATACACATAGTTTCGAGGTGGGACGTTTGATTACATTGTTATTTTTAGTGCGCAGAGATACAACCCTCGTAAGATTGTCAGCCCCAGGATGTTTGATCACGACACGACCTAGTAGCCATCGGGCTGGTGGTAGATCTGCCTCTTTAATAAGAACTAAATCCCCAATGTTAGGTTCTGGAGCCTGAGTTGACCATTTATAACGGTGCACCAAAGTCGATAAGTATTCCTGCGACCACCGCCGCCAAAACGTTTGCATCATACGTTGTGTTAATTGCCACCTGCGTAAACTACCAATGTTTGATGATTCGAAGTTATAATCTGGGACAGTTAGCAAAGATTCCCCTACGAGGAAATGTCCAGGAGTTAACGCATCGAAGCCCTCTGATTCGGTATCCACCCGTGATAATGGCCGTGAGTTTAAACAAGCCTCGATTTGCCCCAGAACAGTTGATAACTCTTCGTATGTTAATGTAGTATCGCCGATTACCCGTTTCAAGTGAAATTTCACCGCTTTCATCCCTGCTTCCCACAAGTCTCCAAAGTTTCGTGAAAGCGGAGGTATAAAATGCCAAGTTGTTCCCATAATAGCTAAGCTTTGAGCTAGCTCTTTCGCCATCGCAGATTGTACTGCAGAGAACAGACAAGCTAACTCCCTGGACGCGCCCACAAAGTTAGTTCCGTTATCGCTCCAGATGTCCGTGCAAGGCCCTCTGCGAGAAACGAATCTCTTATATGCTGCTAAAAACCCTTGAGTGGTTAGGTCGCTATCCACTTCAATATGTACAGCCTTTATTGCCATACAGACAAACAGACAGATGTACCCTTTATAGGCATGGTGTCCACGAGCTTTCGATGATCTGAATCCCCCTTTGCTTAATAATTCATTCATCATTTCACTATAAATTTGCATTGCTGATTTAACATCTTCGCAGCCTGTTAGCAGATCGTCCATGTTAAAATCACATTTTACTTTTACAGCTGCTGCTAGATAATTTTCCCCTTCATCGATTGCGACCTGCTGGAGTGCCTTTACTGCTAAATATGGAGCTGATGCAGTACCGAACGTGACTCGGAGTAAACTAAACTCTTCTAGTTTGGATGCCGATCGGTTGTTGGTTGTTTCCACGCATGCCGATGAAGACGTTGATTGTTCTTTTCTCCACAGAATTTGCTGGTAGTCTACGTTTTCAGCTGCAACTTTCACTAGGCGATACATTTTGACTATGTCCGCTGACAGGCAAATGCGATGCAACCTCCACCTCATCAGTAAGTTTCTCAGCTCTGGCTGCAAGGTAGGCCCTATCATCACCGTATCGGGACTTTTACAGGACGCGTCAAAAACAATTCGGACCTTCGTTGTGTCTTTTTCCTCTCTGACTACAGCGAATTGAGGTAAGTATGTTCCTTTGTTACTGTTTATTTCCTCCGCAGGTACCGTCTCCATATGATCAAGTTGTAAGTATTCATCCAGAACTTGCACATATCTAGCTTTCAACTCTGTTGCTTTATTCAGCTTTGCTTCTAGGTGCGTTAATTGCTTTTCTGCTATTTTCTTCGAATTAATTATTTTCTCTTTTTCAGGTTTGAAAGGTAGCTTTACGATATACCGACCCTCTTCATCTTTCATAGTTGTTGCTGCGAAGAACTCTTCACAGCGGTTTTCTTCTTCGGTAAGTATTATCTTATTAACTTTAGGATCAGCTTCTGATTCCCAAAATCGCTCAAGTTGCATATCTTCTATGCAAGTATGCATCGCTACTAAGTTCCCATCTTGATTGTTTTGATTTGACACTACCCCTGATAAAATCCACCCAAGTGTCGTATTCTGTGCTAAAAGTGTCCCCTGTTTATTCTTTTTCACTCCCTCTTGCACCACCTGCCCGTATACTGCGGCACCAAGTAGTATATCTATTTTGTTAGGTAATTCATATTTCGGGTCAGCCAGTGGAATGTTGTCTACAATCCAGTCCGCTACAACTAACTTCTTGTTCGGAAGGAGTGTTGTTATAGATTTCAAGACATATACGTTAAGATTAAGACTAATATTATCATCATAGATAGATTTGATTGTAATGTTAACCATTGAATTAGATAAAGCATTCGTACCTCCTCCTACCCCAGAAATCACTCCCCGTACCGGGATCCTTTTCAGGCCCAAATACTGAGCGGTTGCCTCAGTGACAAAGGATGCCTGTGATCCTTGGTCTAACAACGCTCTGATGATCCGAGTGTCTCCGTTTTTTGATTCTGCTCTAACAAGTGTCGTTGGTAATAGGACCTGGCTAGGTGCCATTCCTCCCGATGCGAAACAGACTACTGGAGCAGCTGTTTCCCCTGATAAATCTTCCGTGTTTGAACCTTTACTCTCTGTCAGGTGAGCTACGGTTCCCGCGTTATTGAAATGCAGATACGTATGATGCCTACGACGGCAATGGCGGCAGGTCATTGAACTACGGCATTGACTGGCCCGATGGTTGTCTCCTAAGCAGTTGAAACAGATCCTGTTTTTCTCGACAAAATCCCGTCGGGCTTGTACCTCTACGCTTACAAAATTTTGACAATGAGCCAGTTTGTGTGGCTCCTTACAAAACTTACATGATACATTGTCGTTTTGATCTTCTGCTACATGGAATGATCTTGGTGGATAAAGCGGCTTTGGTTTGTTGTGGTTCGACCCTGAGTCCACGAACTCCAAAGCGCGGAATCGATTTACTAGGAACTCTTCAAATGCTTTCCATGTTGGAAGTTCGTTTGAACTTGCGCTTTGCAGCTCCCACTGCTTTCTAGACTCATGGTCCAACCTCAACGCTGTTGTGTACACAATGATCGTGTCCCATCCAGAGATGTCCACCCCTATGCTAGACAATGCACCTAAACACTCTGAGGTCGTATCGAGCAGTTCTCTAATCAATTTTGCAGACTCGATGTTTGCAGTTGGTTGGGAGAGCAATCGCCTTAAAACTGTGTTACATAAGTAGCGTTTATTATTGTACCTTGCTTCCAACATGTCCCAACAACGTGCATAGTTTTCTGCAGTTAAAGTGATATGCCTAACTAGTTGCTCTGCCTCTCCACTTAGTAAGCCCTTAAGATATTGCATCTTTTCTATAAGTTCCATATCTGCGTTATGGACGAGAGATACGAACAGACCTCGAAATGCACTCCACTCACTATAAGTTCCCGAAAATTTGGGAATAATGATTTTCGGAAGCTTCGCGCTACAGCCCTGGGTATTAGTAACTGTTGAGTTGCATTCCGATTTCCGTTCTCTTGCCTTACTAAACGATAATGCTAATTCTTTCAAAACACATTTATATTCAAGATATGCCTCATGCGTCTCACTGTAAACATCTTTTACCATATAAGAAGAAGCTTTTATTTCTGTTGGCTTATTCGATTTTAGAAGGCTGGCATGGTTATCAAAAAATTGAGTCCACGACTCTTCCAATGCTTCTAACCTTGACTCAACATAAGCTTTAGTTATGCGCTCCTTGGGAGACTTTTTGAAATTTGCTATTGCCTTTGTTATGCGTGAGCTAAGGTCTTCCTGAAGATAAATTAAAGATTCCATTTCAAAGTTCCAACAAAGTTATCTGAATACACAAAACTCAAAACAAAATCCCAATTTTTCCAAGTCTTTTTTTCTTAAAATTTTTCTAAGTGTTTGAAAGTTCAATTCAAAATTCAAAATTTGGGCATAGGTTCCCCGTCGGACTACTTTTCTTAAAACTATTCTAAGTCTAAGGTTACCTACAATTTTACTACACAAATTTTTAGAGTTATTTTAGCTAAGCAAATAGAGTTCAAATTTCACTACTTCAAAATTATAGTCCAAGTTGTATATCACCCAATTTGCTGCGATGCTTGCTCCTTCCTGCTGCTGCTGCTTGTTGTGGCCCCTCCTGGCCATCCAACCACTGCTGATGATGATGATGCTGCGTGCTCGGTCTGGCTCGTCCTTGCCAGCCACTGCTGCTGATGATGATGCTTTGCTTGGTCTGGCCCCTCCTGGCCAACCACTGCTGCTGATGATGATGATATGCTCCGGTCGTCTGGTAACCAAGCTACTTCCAGAGCTGGTTTGGATCCCCTTCTAGTTTTCGGCTGCTGCACGTCCGTTGACCCTCTCGTGCTTTGTACCAGGAATGATATCAGCCTAATGAGTGAAATGTACAACTAAGACTAAATGTGACTTTTTTGTTCAAAAAGTCACCATAGTGGCAATGTAAATATGTAAGTAGGTATCTTTTATTTTTCGGTGCCCTAGTCTTCTAAGAAGATGTCTACCGTGCCTGGAGACTTCATTACTGTCATTTATTCATACTTATAGGTGTTTATCCATTGAATACAGTTATAACTCTGTTTATCTTTATAAAACCAAAAACAATAATCTATGTACGACGCCATTTTTATAACGCTTTTATTAGCTTCACCTGTATGTATGTATGTATGTATGTAACCGACCTCTTTGAGCTCGATTTTGTCCTACTTTGAACGATCAGATTTGATTCAAACTTTGCACACCTGTCAAAGGTCGATGACAATGCAATAATATGAAAAAAAAAAATTAAAAAAAAATTAAAAGAAATAAAAAAAATAAAAATAAAACCTACTTTGAACGATCAGATTTGATTCAAACATTGCACACCTGTCAAAGATCGATGACAATGCAATAATATGAAAAAAAAATGAAAAGAAATAAAAAAAAAAACCTACTTTGAACGATCAGATTTGATTCAAACTTTGCACACCTGTCAAAAGTCGATGACAATGCAATAATATGAAAAAAAAAATATAATGTACTCGTATATGAAAAAAAAAAACTAAATAGTAAAAAATAAATTAAAGTTTAAAAAACTAAAAACAAACGCTTTTATAACTAATTGAACTAAAAAGTTGAAAAATAAAACTGTAATAATCAATTGAAAATTTATATTATTGTACAAAAAGCGTGGGGGGGCTTGATTTTGATTGTTGTAAATATTATATCTGAATGAGTTTATTATATCTGAAGTTATTATAAAAAGCACCCAATTGTTTTTGTTTTTAATGTATTCCAAAACTATTTTTATTTTTATTCTTACCTGTGTAGTTTTTAGATAGTAATATTTGGAAAACCAATGTAAGCTGAACTGTCGTTGGTAAGAGTTTCATTGAATGACCAGTTCAATTACGATTGGTTATAAGCTTAATCGCGTTCGGTCTGAACCCCTACTTATATAAATCGCTCTTTGTTTACGATGACTGACCAAGTTCATGGACCGTTATGATATTATCGGCATTCCGAACGCAGATCGCCAACAATTACAGATTGTCACGAGCGTATATCATAAACGTCAAAGATCGTGTTTAGACGTATAGCCGATTTCCAGCGCATCCAAAAATTGGCAAATGGCAAATTCATCATCCGCACTTAGTGTGCGGACTGGTTTCCACAAGTAGGCCCCTGGCGGGTCCTTCTTGCGTGACGCTTGACACGCGTTGTTTGAACTTTTTTAAGTTCTACGACAAGCCGGTTTCCTCACGATGTTTTCCTTCACCGTTAGAGAGTACCTACTGGAGCACATACATTTTTCGATAGAAAAACTCATCGACTGGATTTGAACCATCCAGCATTGTGATCTATTTAGAAGCGCTTATGGTGATGTCCATGTAAGTGCAAAAGTATGTTTGACGTGTAAAGTGCATGGTAGCAAAACTCCATACATTTAACTTTCACGCTCCATACATTTAAACACTATTTCCCTCTAGATTTAATTAAGTATATGATCTAACTACCTAAAGCATCTTTAATACTAGTCTGAGGAGGTGTTTCATTCAAGACCCCAGCGCCGACATTACCTTCTTCCGATGTAAATGCGTCTAAGAATCCAGATTGAGATAGAACGCACAATGGACCAACTTCCCCAAACTATGACTAATGAATCTTAATAAATCCATCCAAGACATAAAGTGCTTATTGATAATTCAAATTGTTATTGCCGTGCGCCTATTGTCTACCGGGCTCATTTTCTCTTTGTTTCTCGGACATATTTCTGTTGGCAAATGGCCACAGATGATGGATTATAACCCGCGTATTCACGGTAAATTCACTGAATACTGAATAATTTTTAGGTACCTCGTGGCTGGTCAGTCACCTTTTGTGTGGAACACCCTTGTTGGGTTTCGAACGAAACGATTTTTTCGAACGATGTTAACTATGTGCGATCATCGTTCTTTTGCACGCTGTGGGTTTGATTTTGGTTTAGCATTATCGTTAGCCCCAGAAAACACTTCATCGAAATTCGTTTCAATAATTTCTGGTAATTGATAAAGCAAACCCATTGTAGAGTCTAAATTTGTCGCAATAGATCTCATTTCTCGTTGAAAGCTTATTCTCAGTGAGACAGGTCTACTGGCCAATCAATTCTCGGGTTCCCTTATAAATCATCTAAGATGTCAGTCGGATGTTCTGGCTGGAAAGGAACGGTGGGAAATTCATAGCCAATAATTTTAGGGACGAGAGTAAAGTGAATGTTCAAGTCATTAGTTTCTATACTTTGTCTATGTAAATTTATTTCTTATCAGGGATTTATAACACTACTACTGAAATACTTCGCGACTTCTTTGTGTGAAGCTATTTTCATATTTATATTTGACACTCCGTTTCTTCATCATGGAGTGTGATTTTTTAAAATTGTTTTTTTATAAATCGTTTCCTCCTTGAGGACATTGTTTACAAAATGCACCTTTTGTATAATATCAATGGTTTGAAATTTATCTTTGTTCTAGAATATTTAGATCATGAATATGAATACCTATGTTTTTGTTCGTCCCTAAGTTACTAGTCATTAAGAATTTATTCATGTATTACCATTTCAGATGAAGTTATTTCCCTTTGGCTTTTAGTTAACAATAAAAATGTATATGAACGACTCCAGCACATGAAACCAGCAGGAATTTTCATTGCTATTGCATGTTTTCAGTGGAATGGCTCGTTTAGCTCCGACCTAATGACGGGCTTATGTGGTGCATTATTGTACAAATACCGGGTTCAGAAGTTTCTGGCATTGTTTGAGTATACCTGAAATCCTGGTTTTCTGCAAAACGTCAGACGCAGTAACGCTGGACAGATTCGGATGAAAATGCGAAACAGGTATAGATAGATAGATAACTATTTATTGATTACAATGGCATTCTAGGTAAGTGCAATACAGTTTTGCTTAAAAACAAACAGTCACAGTAATACAATGGGCGGCCTTATCGTTAACAGCGATCTTTACCAGGCAACTTTGGGTTGGATTTTGTTCAGTTCAACGCAAAAGACAGTACCTACTCTACTCACACTATGTTATGTGTGGGTAGAGTAGGTACTGTCTTTTGCGCTGTAAGTTGTAGACTTGATTTCCACCGAGCATACAAATTTTATCTGATTAAAATATGTAAGTAAATGCATATTTATCTAGATTTATAATGAGTGATTGTTCCAATATGTTTATAAAATACATTCATATCGTTTATCTTGTTCCAATAGTACCTACCTACATGTTTTCCTTAGTTTGAAGCTGGAAGACACTGAAACCGCTACGAATTCTGCGTTTACGGCCGTCATGACGGCAACGGTCGCTGACTCTCGGAAACCAGAATCCGAGGTACCAAGAATTATGAGACCTACTTCGAAATACGAGAATTCAAGTAATTTCTGATATTTGAATTTGCGTTGCTCGTAGAGATGATATTATGATCGAATCTCGTTTCTGGTTTTGCTTGGAAATTCGGAATTTAAACACAGTTGGTATATTAAGACTGTTTTAACTGACCTCTCAGCTCAGTTGGTAGTAGCTCTACTTTCTGTGCCGTAGATCGTTGGTTCGATCTCCAGCACTGAGAACAAATATCTGTTTGGTGAACACTCATGTTTATTCTCTGTCTGGGTGTTATATTAAACAACATTTGGTAGACGAAATGTGGTAGCAAAACTCCGACTTCGGGTACAGTACTTTTTTAAATAAGTTACGCAAATTGACTCAGAAGCTTAGAGCCTATATACCTTTTAATTTCAAGATAAGCTTAATTGTTTCAAAAACTAGGTTATAATTTATAATAATTATTTATAACCGACAAAGGCTAGGTGAGTAGGGTGATAGCCTAGCCTATTTGGGGTAGTAAGAACCACGTCTCGTGATTACAGAGGCTTGTGAAAGATTAAATTATAATTCGTGAAACGTGAAACGCGTATGTTTCCTATGAAGGGTGGTAGATGGGTGGTGAAGGGTGATAGATTACACACATCCCAAACGCTGAAATAGAGGAGTCTCAAATTCACATAATAAATTTATCAATAGGCATCACGCAAGACGAATCTACTATGACGTCACTGTCACCCTTCAAACCACGTGACAACCGTCCCAAATATTAATTCCCTAAGTAGCAGAGCCCTCATCCATTTACTTGATGAGAAACATCATCGTTATTGATGAGCCTTTTGTGTTGCCACAAGTAGTCTATTCATCAGGCGAAATTTGCTCGACTGTCCAGAAAAGGAAACAAAACTTTGTTAGGTATTATTTTCTTTACCGCAACACTACGTATCGGAGCGAGATTCGAGTGTCAAAACCTCGATATGTAGCGTACTTATTTATACACACGTTATACAGTCGTTGCTAAATGCAGATAATATCTTTGTGAGGAAGACCAAGACATAGATACACAACAAATTATAAAAGTAAAGTTGAGTAAATAAAAAAAAACTTTTTACCTAGTACAATGGGTGGTTTTATCGCTAAACAGTGATCTCTACCAGACAATCTTTGGGTGGGATGGACTCATGATAATTACAACACATATCCATAATAAAAAAACAAATGGAATTACTTAAATGAAAACGAACTTCCTACATAACCAAAGTACATCTAAACAATCTACAAACACGGTAAATTTCAATCATTGTTTTTAAGGACAAACGTAGGTATTGAATGGTCTGAACTAGGTACGTTTATTGTAGAAAAATCTGTGATTAAAATTCTCCTTTGTATATTAAATAAATTATAATCTAGTCGCATGACTGCCTTAAACCACAAGATATTTCGCTTTGTAGACGATTCTCAGCAAAATTTACCCAAAATGTCAAAGAAATTTTGATTTCGCAACGACGATGTTAAAATATTGTGGTTTCAGGGGCCTAATTCTCGGGCCGATCTCGATCATTTTGCAATTTTATCTTATTGCTTCTTTTCGAAGAGAGAATGGCAGATATCCTCGAGTAAAACATCAACGACCTCATCGTAGAAGCTTCGACAGCTACGATATACGGAAAACGTAGAAAAAAATGCGGGCTTGTGTAAAGAAGCAATAAAATAAAATTGCAAAATGATCGAAGATCGGCCCGAGAATTAGGCCCCTGCACTTATACATATATCTCTCACACGGAATATTATTTATTTTATAAAAGACGGTTCTTCTGACAAAGCTCGGACTCGTGAGGACGTAGATTTGTGGGTCGAGGAAAGGATTTCGTCGTTCACGTAACGAGACTGTAGATAAATTGTTGAAGAAAAATTCCCGAGTTGGAGTTTTTCGGCGAAGATCTCGATAATGACAGCACTCGACCCTTAGTCACAGAAGAGTTTGTACGTACCTTTGTATATGTCACTAGGGAAAGGTACAGTTACAAAGAGAGGTAGGGATTTCGCCACATTTGTGATATATGGCCTTACTTATAAAAATATGTCAAAAGATAAACAGTGCTTAAACGATTGCCATCTCTTACCGCTGGGTAATGCTAATGACAAACAGTGATAACTTAAAGCAATGATTGAATTTAAATTGCGTTTATAAGTATGGCTGCAAATTTGATTTGTGAAATTGTCTGACACACATACGGTAGTAAAATGTAGTTGATTGAAATTTAACTAAGAAGCAAGAACAAATGATAAAAGAAAAGTTTTTTTACTGTTGGTTGAGAGAAAATATCGTATCCAAATCGTTCTTTGCAGCCAAAATATCGTATCCTAATCTCTGACATCGTAAGTTGATGAACTTTCTAGCTCTAAGATGCCCTTAGCAACAGGTTCTTTTTATAGCTAAGTGCCTCATTGCGTTGAAAGCTTCAAATAGGTCAACAGGCCGTGCTTGGTCTTGTATCTATTATTAAACATCCGTATCCGCATTAAGACAAAAGTAGTTAACTATAAAGGGTGAGCTTGCTTTTGTAGTCAGCCTACAATAGGTCTTTTTCGGGCCTTTTCAAGCTATAGCCAAATTCTAAACCATAGTGACACGGGTCAGTTGTAGTGAGGTAGTTGAGGCTTAAGTGGGGTCCACCGTCCAACAGCTAAGGCCTCTTAAACATGCAGCCTGCATTTGTTGCCTGGGATTATTTGGCTTTCGGGTTTTTTAACATTACTCTGTTCCTTCAAAGAAAATCATGTAATATGCTTGTGACTTTCTTGGTTCTCAAGTTCTTTGAGTTATACATGCGAGGGTATAGTTAGTTTTTTTGGATAGACGTGAAGGCTGGTGTAATCGGACGATTGCAGAAAGCATTACCGGGATAATGATATAGTTTGGGGCTATTCCACCTTTTTCATATGCGCCCATGAGGTTTTACGAAATAAAGAAATGTTGTATTTGAAATGTGAACCTATGAAAGGTGAACAATAGCGCAACACTGTATTTTATTTAACAAATTGCTCACAAGAGAGAACTGTTGAAGTACAATGGATTACAGACTGACTGTGATTTACCAGCATTGACTCCTGTCTCCTGGCGAATGTAATTTGACATGGCTGCTGATGGCCTGTTGCAGGTTTTAATATGCTTTCACACGGCGAGCAACTTAACTCATATACATAATAGCGCTCTCTGAAAGCGGCTTTACGTAGGTCTAGTATTTTATATTCTGCTCCTTAAGGTGATATCAGACGGTTCATTTTTTGTTCATTTTCACCTTTCATTCGGTACATTTCACTCGAAATGAAATGTCTGAACAATAAATGAAACACGAGTGCCGAATGAATTCATTAGTGAACCGATCCAACAGTGTTGGATATTGGCATCCGGTATCTTTCATTCCCACTCCGAATGAACGAGAAATGAACGGTCTGAACATTGAGAGAACGTTCATTCGGATTCGGCCATTTTTTTTCGAGTCCTGTAGCCGATGGACATCACGTTGTCGATGAAGTTATATTTTTTTCTGTGTGTTATTACCTATATTGTTTTCATGCGGCAAAATGGTGTTCAAGTGGAACGATCAAAATACATTACTTTTTTTGGAGAACTTTAAAAATTATCAATGCCTTTGGAACCACAAAATTGATGAATACAAAGACCGAAATGATTAAATTTAAATGATCACAAATTAAACTAATTCCAAGACGTACGACTTTATTCGATGACATATTTAAAAGAAATAACAATGAATGTTCATTTCTGTATCATTTCGTCTAAGCCGTGTGAACATAGAATGAAAAAAAATGAAGCATTCACTCGAGTGAACAATCATTCGAGTGAACAGTCTGATATCACCTTTAGATCAACTTCAATTTTCGTATAAGTATATAACATAATAGAATAAAACATGGAAGAACTGTGTGAAAGATGACATGGATAAGAGAGGAGTGAATGTAGAGATGACGGCTGATAGAGGGGAATAGAGGAGGAAGACATGTTGTGCTAACCGCACATAGAGTGGGATAAGGGCAGGAAGAAGGCGCAACGAGCCATGGAGAGAGCTATGCTGGGAGTTTCACAGTACGTGATATAATCAGAAATGAGGATATCCATAGAAGAACCAAGGTCACCGACATAGCTCGTAGAATTAGTAAGTTGATGTGGCAATGGGCAGGTCATATAGCTCGAAGAACCGACAACCGTTGGGGAAAAACCCTTAATGGCCCGAACACACCTAGTTCGCTGGCGGTAGCGATCAGTGAAACGCTGTCAAATATCGCTGTCAGATTTGAGATTTGACAGCGAATATTTGACAGCGTTTCACTGATCGCTACCGCCAGCGAACTAGCTGTGCGCAGGCCTTAATTCCCCACGAACGCGACCACGAACCGGAATACGAAACGTAGGGCGCCCACCCACCAGATGGACCGACAACATTGTTAAGATCGCGGGAAGTCGATGGATGGAAAGGGCTCAGAATCGTTCTTCCTGGAAATGTGTAGGGGAGGCCTATGTCCAGCAGTGGACTTCTTTAGGCTGATAACGATGATGATATCTTGATATTTGAGTGTCTCTATCAGAATACCTCGTCGTCAAAAACTTAATCAATAATTTTAGACTGTTACTGCAGTATAAGCAAATTACTGTCTTAAAGCACAACGAAACAACGTCTTTGTGGATAAAATCGCTTTGAACCAGTCCTTGCTTTGGCATCAAAGAAAATACCGTCTCATTAAAACTGTTTCTGTTATACTTAGCTATAGGTACTTAGATTTGACTTAAAGTGAGTTTGACTTTAAGTTATGTTACGACCCAGTATGTTATGTACACAAGAGCACAAAAAACAGGTCATCAGTGGTAGTTTTTTGAGGTAAAACATTTATTAAAAATAAAGGTAAACTTAGATCTTTAGAGAAGGCCAGAGCCAGAGTTTATTCTGATCGCATGAGCTGAAAGTTGTTTTTTTTTTTTTTTCCTTTAATTATATGGAAGAGTATGTAAGAAATCGCTTTTAGTGATAAGACAACCCACTCTTGTTTTGTTTTTTGTAACTTTCATGTACAATAAAGTTCTAATCTATTTTAAAGAGTACCAAAGTAGATTTATTTTGCTATGAGCTCTGCAAAGCAATACTCAGAACTGCGACCCGCTTTGTGAGATGTGATACGAGCGATATCACTTATTGATTCCTCGAGGCACGGCATGCAAGAGCCCTTTACCCAATCTGATAGCGTATGGGTCTCCACAAAAAGGTTTGTATTGACATTTGATTTACATTGCGTCGTTCGCGCGACTACGACAGCTAGAAGAGCGTCTCGCCGCTTAATGTAACTCAAAATGTTAGTAACCTTTGCCATCACTTTGCGGAGTAGATCAGGGATAAGTGAAAATGTCGACCCTCCAGATGTTATTAAGTCGTGATTTTTTCACATCCAATCTATTTCATCCATCTGTTGCAAGTGTTGCAGCGATCCTTTAAAGTTTAAACCAACTGTCATAGTCGTAGTAGAGGCATCTTTTAAGTTTGAATATTTATACAAATTTCTCCTAAATTCTGATTATTATATGAATTTTATTTGAAGAGAGCACTGAATCGATGAAATACTCTTCATTATTTTAACTATGTCCTAACAAAATATATCTCTATTAAATCTAGGAATAAAAACCTGAATTTTAATGACACCCTACACCTTTATAGTGGGTTCACTTCACACCCTAAATAGCACCATACCAAAGCTCTAAAAACCGTGACAACAAACCGTAAAAAATGATTGCGAAACAGTGATGTGTTACGAAAATTGGTGTCAATCAGGTTTTTGTTGTAGCCTAAAGTTGGGAAGTGTCGATAAAATTTCCATTTTACTAGCTTGGTTGAACTGACAGGCCGATATTGCTCGCTTCCACACAGAGTTAGTTTATTGTATAACTAGCGGTCTGTCCCGGCTTCGCACGGGTGGACATTTATTTTTTAAACACATACATATTTATGTTACTCAGGGTGAATGTAGCTTTCCGATGGTGATGGATTTTTTAAATCGGCACAGTATTTTTTAAGTTTATTCATTACAAACATACACACAAAAATACAAATCTTTCCTCTTTATAATAATAGTATAAATATAAATGTTTGTGAATTTAGAAATTTATTGCATTTTATTGCAGACGATTTTACCTCCATCGTGTCGATATAATACCATCATAACCCAATAGGTATTCTATGGTAATACCATAATTTTGTATTATTCAAAACAAATCGAAAACATGGCACGTAGCACTCATCTACATATTTATTTTGTACCACCTATTAAAATTGCAAAGTAACTAACGAACAGAAATAATTTCGTTCAAAACTTAGTTCTTTTTTGTGTTGATTCGTGATAAATAATGAATGAAGAGCGCTGGTGGTCAAATGGTCCGCCTTCCGACCTTCAGGGTTACCGCGAGCTCCATATGGTTATGGCTATGGCTGTCAAATTGTGTATAGATCTGCTGACACTCACATTCATTACTTCTTGGGTTTGAATGTGTTGACACTATTGACACAATTTTGACAGCCATAGCCATATGAAGCTCATGGTAGGTCAGCTTAAGGTCTTGGGTTTAAATACAGTCTTGTACCGATGAGTTTTTCTGTCAAAAAAATTATGTACCTACACTATGCCAGTGCTTTACGGTGAAGGAAAACAACGTTAGGAAACCGGCATGTCGTAGAACCTAAAAAGTTCGAAAATATGCCGCAAGTGCAAGGAAGAAGGCGTACTTAAAATCCTTGCACCTCACTTGGTTCGAAAGAACCAGTGACAGTGAGAAGAAGAATAATTGCGTATTTTTTCCTTTTTTGTGCTTATCTAAGTACTATGTTAGCCAACGTAGCCGTTCTGTGTATATTATGTCAAATAAATAAATTATCTTTCTTTCTTACTTAACAAATTTTGTCAAAAGAGAAACAAATCTCAGTATTTTCATATAAATTCTAATTACAATTCGTTGTGTTGTAGTAGCTGTAAGTGGTATATTTATTTTTGGGAAGCCTAAAACAGAGACGGTAATATTTTTATCTAACGTATAGCGATACTCATAAGGTAAAAACCGCCCGTAAGGGAAGATTACACTGGCGAGAAAAAGACTTTGTTAGTTGTTAGAAAAGACATAAAAGGAATAGCCTCACGGCTTTATTCCCCTGGTACGGTTTCCCCTTCTTGTTATGTATTAACCGTGTCATAAGTCCTTATAATCAGTAGGGAGTGACCTCTTAAGCCCCTGAGAGCCCGGGTCCATTCACAAAATTGCAACGCAGTAAAAGGTTCGGACCAACCTCTTTGGGGAGTGCTCGAGGTTCATGTTTTTTTAAAGGGATAGTCGAGTGTTTCTTAGAAAATTGAGGATGATTGTAAACACGTCTCTGCTGCCTTAGATTTTCCTTGATCGTTATAAAAAGACATGGAAACTGAAAGAAATAAAATAAGTATTGTCGAATCGAGTAATGATACATTTGACCTGTGCCAATATAAAATTGAAACCAAAATGGCGTCGCTAGTATATACCTCTCACTCGCACACTTTTGTTAACAATAGTAACTATCTGATTATGGTAAGAAGGGATTAGCGGCACTTTATATTACACTAGCGACCTGTCCCGGCTTTGCACGGGTGGATATTTATTTTTTAAACACATAAATATAGCCTATGTTACTCAGGGTGAATGTAGCTTTCCAATGGTGAAAGAATATTTGAAATCGGCACAGTAGTTTTTGAGTTTATTCATTACAAACATACTCACAAAAATACAAATCTTTCCTCTTTATAATATAAGTATAGATTTGTTTTTTATTGGTGCTTCGTTTCTTAATTGGCATGGATCATAGCAACTTAATAATGTTGATTTTAAAGCATGCCTCGAGGCATCGAATACATTTTCGATTCCGGAACATAGGTATTTCCGAATTCGAAATTAATTTAAATTATTATTTATGTGTCTGTGCCAGTGAAATCTTGTTAAAGATCCTGCATATTTAATTAACATCAGGTGAGATTGGTCAAGCGTTAGCCTATAAAAAAATTTGCTAATAAAATAGCGAATCACCCGCGACTTTACACGTAGTATTTCATTTTACATTTCAACTTTAACTATTAAACGCTCTAAAACTTAAGATTCAAAGACAAAACTTAGAGAACGTAAGTTCTCTGAGTTTTGTCTTGCGTATATTGTCGTAATGCTTCTTTTGACGTATAAAGCGTAGTAAGTTCATTCTAAATTTGAATCCTAGAATTAGTCTTGTATAACTTTTTACAATTATTATTATGACCGCTTGAAACTGGAATCTATTTAGATTTAAAAAAATTCAAAGAGTTCTTTGCGATTTTAAGTGAATAAATTAGATAAAAATATACTATTATGAATCCACCCAACTTTATCTCGGCCCAAACTAAGCCGAGTTTGTACGATAGGAACCAGATGGCTGATATAATACTGTTTTTTTTTTGTCAAAACATTCTTCTAATACGTTATAATACCTAGATAGAGAACGAAAATTTGTGTTCACCACACAAATGTTTGTTTTCGGTAGATATCGAACCCACGGCCTACGACGCAGAAGGCAGGACTGCTACCAACTGAGCCGCAACGCCTATCAAAGTATTATCATTACCGCACCTGTTTTTACAAAAGTACAATCCATCGGTCCATAATCTAACACCAACAGAAGCACGGAAGCAGGTTCCATGGTTTCTGCTCTCAACAATATCACATTGCAGGAGATGTAATTATTGTCTCCGACAGTACCGTTACCCGTCAGATCCTCAGTGGTGACCGACAATCAGTGCAGAACAGAAACAAAACGTTCCACGTGCATAGTCACGGTGGAGTACGTACACCCAGCGGACGAGTACAGCGGAAATTAGTATTCTGAAACTTTGAAAATTATAAAGATCGCAGGACGTCGCGTCGGTGGATCCATTATTGAATTGAATAGAAACCACTACTTTTAGTAAGATTAGATTAGTTAGAAAATACATGAGCTGATAAATAATGTTGATGAAAATTTAGAGAGTAAAAGATCTCGAATCGGAAAACAAAACATAGGGCAAGACGCTCAGGCGCCCATCAATCTGGTACAGACCGGTTGCGGGAAGCCGGGTCGGTGGTGGCTAGAAAGGGCTCAGAATCGTTCTTCCTGGAAATGTACAGGGGCATGTACAGGCATATGTCTAACAGTGGACTTTTTCATGGTGATGACGAAAACAAAAATGAACTCATAATAACAACATCATCTGTCTCTTTTTAGGGAACAACAACGAGGCCACATTCGTTTATTTACTCTATTCTTATCCCCAAATTTCTACCAGGATTCCGGGAAGCTAATAGTGCGGTTCGTCCGCTTAACAGAGTCCGCTACATAAACATAGGCTATTAAACCCCGGCGCGAACAGAATTCCGTCGGCAATTTCGTTCATTTCTTTTGAGTTTTCATTTTCAGTGGAATTGCGAAGAGCCTGAAACGGTGCCGAGTGTATCGCATGTGTGCCGCCAATTATCTTGGCATTTGATTGTGTTTATTTATTTGTTTTTTGTCGTTCGCATTTGAATCAGTTTTAGGTGGTACTGCATTTATTTTGTTTACGATACTGCGGTTGCTAGATTTATTGGTATTTTCTATGTACGCATAACTAAAGTTACGAGTCTTTTCGCCGCTTTTATGAAACGTCCATGGCAGTTTTCACTATGATGCTGAAACAAATCCCAGCGTAATAGAAGTGAAGTCAAAATTCACTGCAGATTTAAAATGAAAAATTCTTTAGAAAAAAACTGCATTGTTTCACGAGTAGCCTCAACATTGATGGGATGTTCGGCTTTGAGAAAAAATACGAGAAACAAAGGCTTTCCGCTTTTCCATCCGCAACGCCATTCATCCTGCCTCTCTTTAAGGGGTTCCGAAGCCTGACAAGCCCTATAGTCTCGGCTAGTCCGTCTTCCCGTCTGACCTAGTCTTCAGCCTGAGTTTTACGTAGTTGTTGATACCATCGTGCTTAAATGGCAGAGTAACACAATATCGGTAAATACCCGTGTCGATAGATACCGATGTTTCATAAACTATTTTTCGATACAGAGATTAGTAATTGCGAAGTTTTAAGGTGGATCATCGATTAGGTTCTGAAATATCAATGGTTTGGTTCGGTGTCGCAAACGGATTGGTCATGACACCGTTGTCTCATGATTAGGACAAATATTAAAACTGTGCTGCCATACTGGAGCGTAAACATCTCTCTTCCTCTTCTCCAATAGTCTCTCTTTTAGGTCACCGTGGGCTAGAACATGAGGTCCCTGCCCGAAGTCCAATACCAACTAAGCTGAGAGGCCGGAAGGTGGGCTTTTGTGTATGATTTTGTTGAGTCTCCGGGATGTGCTATCGTGATAGTAATTTAACACAAGCGTCCCTGATTTAGACTAGATTCTAGACGGTTCTTATTGGGAAAAAGTAGACAGCTTTTCTATAGAGCGGCCGGGCAACACCACAAAACCACTTTTACTGACTGTTGCGCACTAATGAATGATATCACGCGATCTATAACGCTCCTCATTGGTTAAAAATGATCACGTGATGGGTATGAAACTGAATTTGTGGCTGAAGCTGAAACACGCAATTTTGTGTGTCTTATAAAAGTTTGCGTCGCACGATTAGTATTTTTAACTGCGGGGAAAGCTAATTCGCATAATAGGGGAATGTTTGTGTAACTGTAAAACCTTGTTTACAACATCCCAGTAATTGGGCCTGTGGCGAGGTCAAACAACGGCCTATTTGATACGGCTTGTAAAAATGCAATTAAAATCAGTTACGAATTCAGTTTACAGAGGAACGTTCGTTTTATTTATCGAGGCTTTAGTGAATGTGGTCTGAAGGTTAAACTAGTTACAACAATCTATTTTGTTACCTAGATTGCAATACCAATTGCAATATCTAGACCGCAGTTTATTATCAAAATGAGCTATAAAAAAGCAGCCAAGTGCGAGTCGGACTCGCCCATGAAGGGTTCCGTAGCATCAAGTAACATAATATAAAGGTTTTTGTAGTTCGTCGAAAGGTAAATTGTGGTTTACGATTTATGACGTATAAAAAAAAACTACTGACTAGATCTCGTTCAAACCAAATATCGTTGAAAGTTTGCATAATAATGTAAAACATATATTTTTTTTAGTTTTATCATTCTCTTATTTTAGAAGTTAGAGGGGGGGGACCAACTTTTGTCAACTTTGGAAGTGTCTCTCGCGCAAACTATTCAGTTTAGAAAAAAACTATATTAGAAACCTCAACATCATTTTTGAAGACCTATTCATAGATACCCCACACATATGGGGCCGATGAAAAAAAAATTTTTGAGTTTCAGTTTCAAGTATGGGGCCCCCAAAATGTATAGTTTTTTTTCTATTTTTGGGTCAAAATCTTAATGCGGTTCACAAAATACATCTGCTCACCAAGTTTCATTAGTCTAGCTCTTACGGTTTCGGAGAAAAATAGCTGTGAAACGGACGGACAGACAGACAGAGTACCTACAGACAGACATGACGAATCTATAAGGGTTCCGTTCTTGCCATTTGGCTACGAAACCCTAAAAAGGATTCCAAAACATCATCTTCTTCAATTTAAGAGCTTAGCTCTACTCGAGGTTTAAATGCAGTTTTCTCGAATTAAGTCTTTCGAATTGTCCTTGACTTCCTTATACGACATGACAGCGACCTTTTTTAGGGTTCCGTAGACAAATGGCAAAAACGGAACCCTTATAGAATCGTCATGTCTGTCTGTCTGTCTGTCTGTCCGGCCGTGTCACAGCCATTTTTCTCCGAAACCATAAGAGCTAGACTGATGAAACTTGGTGAGTAGATGTATTTTGTGAACCGCATTAAGGTTTTTACACAAAAATAGAAAAAAAACTATAAATTTTTGGGGTCCCCATACTTGAAACTGAAACTCACAAATTTTTTTTTCATCGAACCCATACGTGTGGGGTGGGGTATCTATGAATAGGTCTTCAAAAATGATGTTGAGGTTTCTAATATCGTTTTTTTCTAAACTGAATAGTTTGCGCGAGAGACACTTCCAAAGTGGAAAAAAGTTGGTCCCCCCCCTCTAACTTCTAAAATAAGAGAATGATAAATCCAAAAAAAATATATGTTGTACATTACTATGCAAACTTCCAACGATATTTGGTTTGAACGAGATCTAGTCAGTAGTTTTTTTTTATACGTCATAAATCGTAAACCGCAATTTACCTTTAGACGAACTACAAAAACCTTTATATTATGTTAATTGATGCTACGGAACCCTTCATGGGCGAGTCCGACTCGTACTTGGCTGCTTTTTTTATCTAGCTCACGTAACTTATTCTTGGCCTTCCTCTTCCCCGTTTTCCTTCAGCCTTTCCTGCTATGATGTTCTTTATGTAACTGTCATGTCGTAGAAGATGTCCAAACATTTTCCCTCTTCGATTTTGTATCGTCTCAAGTATAACTCTCTTCTCCTTTACTCGCTCTAAGACCTCTTTGTTCGTAACTTTTTCCGTCCAACTAATTTTCTCCATTCTCCAAACATGCATAGGTACCGAGAAATAAAAGATTATTCAGCTCAAATCAGGCGGAAAAATGATCGAGAAGTTTCAACTGATTGATAAATATCGTCCTGATTCAAATCAAATAGATATTGGGACATGGGACGCTGTTCACTGGAGCAAGTAATCTTTTGCGTGGGATTTTCAACTCAATTTGAATTGAATAAGGACGATATTATCTTATCAATGAATAATGCTTAGATCAGTAGGCCTACCACAAGCTCTGTCTGGCTCTGGTTTTGAGTCAATTTGAGTGCTCACCAGTGTGTTATACTGCGTGTGTGTGTTTTTTTTTTGACAGCACTCACACAGACTCAAAACCAGATGCAGAGACAGAGCCAGACAGAGCTTGTAGTAGGCCAACAGAATAATGGCTCGAGTCCAATCTGGGATGACCCAAAATTTGTTTTGATAACGATAACATCATTTGAAGTCGTAAATGCAGTCATACATTACGTCACTTTGAAGCGTTTGTGGCGTAACTTGCTTAGTCATTAATAAGTCATTTTGGTCATTGTATTACCAAACGATCGACTAATTTAAACAACGTTCTGCACCATTTGGATGGGTGACCACTTTAAAACTAAACTACACGATAGGTACTGCACGGTTTTTTGACCGACTTCTAATAAAAAAGAAAGAGTTTCTCAATTCATTTGTATTTATTTTATGACTGTTATAGCGTAACTTTGCAAGTCATGAGCAGATTAAAAAAATATTTTATCTGAAAGGTCTCAGATTGGTCCCATTGAAACTTCATCAAAATCGGTTCAGCTGTTTGGCCATGAAGTCGGTAGTTTTAACTAGCGACTAAGCACGTGAGACCTACTGGTCATGACGGCGGCCTAAAAATTTCATTCAAACTGCCACCGCTATAATGTTGCCTTCCTACGGTGTGTGGTTCTGCAGATCATCACGCACAGCCGACGACGACGCACGGCAACGCACACAGAAAGGGCTCCTGTGCTACCGCGCATCTCGGCGCACGAGACCGTTCCCATGGTGTGTCGTGCGAGCTGATCCGCCTCCGTGCGCGATATCACACACCGGTGGGAAGGGGCTATAACAGGTGCCAAATGGCAATACCATTTTCACAGGAATTTGTCTTCACCTGTATTGTCTACCTACAGCTTCTCTCAAACAAATTCCTGTCTGAATATTTACCCTTTGAAAACTCACGAACCGTCCAACGCGACTTTACAAAGATATTTCACAGAAATAAATTAGAAAAACAGGGCAAAGTACTATCAGGTACACCTAAACCCAATTAAGGTTACTTGATTGATTTACGTTTTCGTGTTCGCTATAGTGTTGGGGCCTGAAGCCGAATTTTTATTCGGCGTTTTTATCAAAACAATTCAGTTCATTTATTTACCACATTATCACAATTGACTGTAATACTAGGCATGTCAGTTTTTAAAATATTATTAGTTGCTAAAATCGAATTAATTAAAATGTCTTCATAAAATCAATCATGTAAGATCACTTTATTGTACACAAGGATACATAATAAATATGTACTACGGATACATTATAAATACTAAAAATAATGTAAAATGGGCGGCCTTATCGCTGAAAGCGATTTCTTCCAGGCAACCTTATCATGGAAAGTAATTGAATAGAGCAGTAACAGACGGTGGTACATAGTGTGTTAAAATTAAATAATTGAAATTGTAGATACTGTATTGTGTAGACTTTTAAAACACTGTCGTGGTTTACGAGGTGCTTTGTTATAGGCGATGGTTACCACTTAACAGCAGGTGGCCATAAGCTTGTTTCATCAGCTCGTTCGATAAATATCAATCGGAGCATAAATTCCGGAGCTAGTCGGCCACAGCCAGGCTGACAAGCAAACAAACAGATATACACAACTCACACAGTTTCCGTATTGTTATAAAACTTTTTTAGCCGAAGAAAATGACCGAAGCCGATAACATAAACACTAAAAATACAAAGGTAAATGGCGATCTTAGCGCCAATTTGTTAAAAGTTACTGCGAATTCCGTAGCACTTAAGTGATTTCGAAAAATTACTTTGCAGCTAACTTCCTAAATAAGTAGGCAATAAAGGCGACTGAAACTATTTAATTTGGCACAGCTCCCTATTAGTGCCATGGGGACTTAAGTAAGTTAAAAAACATAATTGATTTCCTATCCTCAAAACATTCTCAACAAAAAGTTTGGCGATGCTCCAAACATGTCTAGAGAATTAAATCGTTACTCATATTTGACATGTTTAAGTACAATTTATGTGACGTGCCTTATTAGGAAACTAATAAGAAAAATATCTTGAGGAGAGAAAACAACCTATGCCGACGAGAATGTATGAAGAATGCTATGGAGTGAATGAAGCGAAAGAGATGTCAGGAAGTCAGCAAGTAGAAATCCTTGATCTCTGCTTACCCCCATGGGAATGATGCTTGATTTTCTGTATTTATGCATGTATTATAGCCCCTTCCCACCGGTGTGTGATATCGCGCACGGAGGCGGATCAGCTCGCACGACACACCATGGGAACGGTCTCGTGCGCCGAGGTGCGCGGTAGCACAGGAGCCCTTTCTGTGTGCGTTGCCGTGCGTCGACGTCGGCTGTGAGTGATTATCTGCAGAACCACGCACCGTAGGAAGGCAGCATTATAAGTCTGATGTTTACTGCTGGACCTTTAGTATGTGCTCAATAAGTACCTTCAGTTTGGAGGTTTTTGTCGTAGTTACAATGCTTGGCAGGAAAGGGAAGGAAAGCAGCAGGAAATATACTCAACCAAAGAACATCATTGAAGGAAAGGTTGAAGGGAAACGGGGAAGAGGAAGGCCAAGAATTAGTTACATGAGCCAGTTATAAGAAAAAGTCGCTGTCATGTCGTATAAGGAAGTCAAGGAGGCCGCATTCGAAAGACTTAATTGGAGAAAACTGCATCAAAACCCCGACAAGAGCTAAGCTCTTAAATTTAAGAAGAAGAGGTTAAATGAGTCATAAAACAGAAAGTCGAATGACGTATCTACCTACGCGTAGGTATTCTCTCTAAAACTACGTCTTCATCGGAATAAAAACGCTCACTAAAACGTCCAGTTAATTGAAACAGGTAAAAAGTGTCAATTGATGGTGCCTGTCGGTAAAAACGTCTATAATTTAAAATAATCGGTACTTATTCGTTTAAAACTTTTTAGTTAATCATTTCAAACCGTTCTTTTAAGTTTTTCTCAACAGGTAACTTGGGCAATAGTTCTAGAACTTTTATAAGCTTCTCAAGCTTAGATGGATAGATGGGTGGGTCTACGCTGGAGGAGCCGAGCACGAGCAGAGCGCAAGCTGAGCCACTCTACTTGTGGTGTTAAGTGTGGACGTACAACTAGTTTACAACAACCACTGTGCTCACGTATCGAACGCGATGAAAATCCGTTTGTCATGGTCAAAAAACCGACAATAGGTGGAGCTCAGTCGAGCACGAACCAAACTCTCGAATCGCGCTCGCTACATGATTTTGCTCGGCTCGTGATACGCTTGTGCTTGGCTCCTAAAACGGGGAATTACCTTAATACTCGTAGTTCAGTGGTGAAACCGTAGTGTTTATTATTATTTTCGCAGATGCTACTACTCTCCTGGTGCGTTCTCATAGTCATCTACACTTTGGTCTAAAGTCTAAAGTCTAGCTAGAGTATGTAATGAGTTAGCTGATTCATGGATTCACTGTGGCTATGTGTCTGGTTTTCTTTTGCCATCAACTCACCTCAATTATCTAAATATTTCTAATGATGTTTTTTTCTGTTTATTGCAGGTAATTCTTCAAGGCCGATATCCAGTGATAACTATTTATTTTAGAAGCCATCTGTTGCTCAAAAATGTCTGACTCATTCAAGGTTGGTAAACTACTCGCACAGTGTAAAAGTATAAAAAAAATAATGTCGAACGCTGACGAACGCGGAGGCTGATTGTGCCTCTAACATGGAACGCCTCAGAGCGAGGTAACGCCGCATGAGTCATGTTTTTCATGCGTGTAGCCGGCTCCATCGAATTATAAGACGTTGTCGCGTCAAAAAACGGCAGGAACCAAGTTTTCTTGCCTGTTCTTCTAGGCTTTGACGCGTGGAACTGGCACTTAGACTCGCCTAGCTTTAGGACATTTCCTTGTGATTCAACTGAATAAAGAAGTTTTGAATTTATGTCTTGGGGACGCTTCCGTCTGGCGCTGATTTGGATCAGCTGAGCTATCTCTCGACCATTGTACTGGTCTGCAGATAGCTCAACTGTTTTTTGTGTATTTTAGTAATTGCAAGTTTCTTTGTGTAAATAAGTATTTACCCCAATTATTTCTTCTGTGCTGGCTATTGAGCTATGAGGGTAGTCAATGTGTAGTCAGTTTATGCCACGTTCTCAAAATCAATTTATCTCCCCGGCTCCTATACGATTGTCATCTATGAATATTCAAATCGTCTACAATGTATACCTAATACTCAGTACCTTGTTTAATTCCAATTCAAACACAAATTCAATAACTAAATCATATTGTTGTAAAGCAAACTCGTAGAACAAAGGTTTTACTCAATTTAGAAATAACTTACGCCCTTAAAATAGGCACAGATTGAGTAATAGTAGCTGGTAGTGTGGATGTTTCACTCCGTCAAGACTTTGTTCTTTGTTTGTCGTATGGTGATGTTTTACGTTGTAATAACATAAACCCAATAGACACAATAATAATTGTTATACATAGTTCTGAACACACAATAGTGTTCTCTATATTCTATCTCAATTCGTGCGGGGAAGTACTACCACCATGCCTATTTCTGCCGCCAAGCAGCGTCACTGTGTTTCGTTTCGAAGGGTCTCAGTGCCTGCGAATTGGCGTGAGGTTTAACATGTAGTCTCAAGTTGATAGACGCAGGACAGTGCATCGTAGGGTACGTTCTTGACAGGCGTGACCAGGCAATGATCACCACTTAAGATCAGACCACGTGCTTTTTCCATCAACTAGTTTATAAAGGCGACGAAGTGACCCAAGCCTAAACGATAATTTCCGACTATTGGAGCTCTCAGCGGGCATACCGCTTCGGGCCATAATACTCATAATAAAATGCAATTATGTCTGAATGTTGCCAATTTGATATCGGCTCATTGTGAGACCCCAGGGGCAAACGCGCGCCCCAGCAGACAATGGATATCAGCTGGGGCATTTCGAGCCTAAGGCTAAACCACGTGTAGAATTAGCACTGCGATTGCTCCCCCTGTACTTGGGAATCAGAATAAATTTGATCAATTTGGCGATTTCAAATACATGTATTCCCCTTTCCTTTTTAGGAAATTGGTTATTTCCATGGCCTGGAAAATGAATCCCACGTAATGTTATCTATATAAGTAACTTAGCTGTTTTCTAGCGAGCTATTACACCATCTCAAATTGGAGATAATCATTGATATTCTCGGGAATTATTAATTACTTCGCATGTCTTCGTTTTGGGGACGCTTCCGTCTGATACTGATTTGGATCAGTTGAGCTATCTCTAGATCGTTTGTATCGGTCTGCAGATAGCTCAACTGTTTCTTGTGTGCTTTGTACATTTTGTAAATATTTGTGTAAATGTGATTTTCTTTCTGTACTTAAATAAATATTTACTTCGCACATCAAAGCCTTTGGCTAAGTTTCATCTCCGAACCTTAGTCAAGGAATTCTTATCCAATTTAAACACAAAATTACTTTAAATCGTATTTAACATACACATATAAACACAGGCGGAAAACTAGCGTCTTCATCCACAAGTTTTTGTAAAACCTTGCGCACATCTAAGCGTTCTACAGTGGCGATCAGTGAAACGCTGTAAAATATCGCTGTCATATTTGACAGCGTTTCTCTGATCTCCACCGCAGAACGCTTAGATATGCGCAAGGCTTAAGACCTGTCATCTCCATAGGCTTCATTAAATACAACAGCGTACTACACCCACGTAATACCAATCCCTACTTCATAAATAAGTTTTGTTCCTGTTATTACATTGACAGGCTGAGAAAATCCTGCTTTGTTTGAGTAGCATTAGTATGGGCCATGTCCGCTGTCCGCCACGCTCCGTCAATCTCGTACGAGGCATTGCTTTTAGCTGATTGTAGGGTAGCTCATAAGTATCCTTTCTTGCAAGGAAGTCCACTTCTTTGATTCAAAGAATCTGGCATTCTAAGTTATTCACGATATCAGTGCTATGAGAGACCGTACTTTAAATAATGTTGCAGTTCGCAACGGCTTCTGGTATTGATGACTGGATCTTGTGAAGGATTTGTGGTTAAAAATTGGAATAACAGCTTAAATTTCTAACAAACTTTATACATACGCTTATTTTTTTAGATGGCTTTTGTAACTTTTTTTCTCTTAATATTTCAAAAGCAAAAAGCAGATTATTTTATTAGAAAACCAACAGCAGTTATGGTAAAACAAATTAAACTTAAATTAGTAGAAATATCTAGCAAATAACAGGTTATTAGAACCCGAACATATTCAAGGTTATGCAATTTCAACATTTCTAAATTTTCATCGTTTAGGTAATATTGTTAATCATATTTTCCAACTTTTTGATTGTGCAAGCAGTATGCTTGCTTACTGTGATAAAAATAAGGTTCAATGTCATCAACATAATTCAAAAGCACTAAACGAAAAATGGTTGAGCTTATCGTGCCACTGGTTCTTTGAAACAAGGGTGGTGAAAGGATTTTAAGTGCGCCTCAGAGAGGCTTCTTAATAAAAAGTATAAAACGTCGACTGAGAAAATACGTCTCGTCTCTCTTTTCAAGAAACCTTTACTTTTAGGGGTGGATTCGGAGCTTTAGCCCAAAGGGTAAGTTCTTGAAACACAACACTGATTGCATTTTCATTCGAATTATTTTTCTGTCGCATCTGTTATTTTCCAAATAAAATGGGTGCGTATGAAAAGCAATTACTGTATTTTTCTATAGAGCAGGGGTCAAAATTGCCTCTGGACAAAAACACCCCATAATTTAGGGGACTGCACATATGCTGTTTAATGATTACCACTCTTCGATTCGCACCATTAGCTCTTTCGACCATGATGGAGTATTGAAGTAGCACGTTATATTAATGGGGGACTGATCAAATACATATATGAATTGAAGTTGTAGTAAAATAGGTTTGAAACGTTTTCATCTCTGAATAAATGCAAATGTTTGGGTATTGGTATTTTATTGAGCTTTCAGTTGAGTAACTGAAAGCTCAATAAAAGCACAATTGTTCTAAATATCTTATACCTTTAAACGAGAAAATCTTGTATACTATATATATATATATATTTAGGATCTCGGAAACTGAGCCAACGATTTTCATGAAATTAAGTATACGGGGGTTTTCGGGGGCGATAAATCGATCTAGGATTCATTTTTAGAAAATGACGAGATGTTGGAGTTTTGCAATAATCAAACATAAACTCAATATACGACTGTTCCTGCCATCTATTGGCGATTGTAAGCAACTAACTGCAAGTTAGAAGGCGTTGTTAATTAAAAATAAGCCAATAAAGAAACGACTCTTCCAGACATCTATTGGCAAATAATAATACTATTTTTTTTTTAAACCCGAGCGAAGCTCGGTCATACCGGCTCGTTATTTATTTAAGAGCGATTCGTCTTTCTAATTCGGTCCACGAGCACAGACTGCCTGGACCGCCTCCATGCCATGCAATATATCACCCAGACAGAGAACAAACATCTGTGTTCCCCATACAAATATTTGTGCTCGCTGGGGATCACCAGCCCTCCAGCGCAGAACGCAGAGATACTACCAACCACTCTGAAGCTCCAAAGCTCTGGCAGTCGAGTCGAATAGACAGGTTTTGATGAAACTTGGAATATTTTTTTATAGTTTGTGGCCTGGAATAGTAAATCTATTTAACAAAATTCTGTTCGGGTATTGTGCGGTGAAGGAAATATGTAGGAAAATCACTACATTTTCTACACCAATATTTGTTAAGTAGACATTAAAATACATACCTATCAATTAATTTTACAGATAATTAAAATTTGTTCCCGTTGTCACCATTACCCTAAAAGGGACAACGGGTACTAATTTTTAATTATTATATTCAAGTGCCATCGGATTCAAGTATTAATGGGGATTTGGTAACAGGGACAAGGGAATTATTTTTAATTATATTATTCCAATGCTACTTTTCGAGGACAAGAGAAGTACACGAAGCAAATATATTTTATATGACCAATACAGAATTGATTGAGGCAGAGTCTGTTTTGCGACGCACAAAGCTCACCTCAGTATAGTGTTATGTAAATAAATAAAATAAAATAAAAATAGCCTTTTTTCTATTACACCATTAATACATACAGAAATTCTTAATAGTAATTGATTTATAAAATAGATTCAGATAAATTACAACATAAAATTCAATAATAATTTGATTCAATTTTCAAAATTCAACATAAAGATCTAATTAATATGATGTAAAAGTCGCCTCTCGGGCGTAGGCCTCCCCCATGTCTCTCCATTGCTCTCTGTCTCTAGCCTGTCTCATCCAGTCTGGTCCACTTATCTTGTGGAATATGTCGTCCCAACGTGTCTTAGGGCGTCCTCTTTTCCTTTTACTATTGCGTGGGATCCATTCCAGTACTCTTTTAGTCCATCTCGAATTCTCCATTCGGCAAATATGACCTGCCCAACTCCATTTGAGTGTTCCCATTTTGTTGACGATGTCACTTAGCTTTGTTTTGTCCCTAATGGTTTTGTTGCTGATTCTGTCCGAAAGTTTTATTCCCAGCATACTTCGTTCCATCTTCCTCTGGCACACAGCTAATTTGTTTTCTTCGTGTTTGGTGAGGGACCACGTTTGCAGCCGTATGTCAAGCACGGTAGAATTATGACTTCGTATACTTTCTTCTTGATTTTTATGTCTGTTTGTCTGTTCTTCATGATTTCTTTTAGGCTCCAGTATTTTTGCCATGATATTGCGATCCGTCTATGAACTTCTTTTTCTGTACAGTTTTCGAAAGAGACAGACTGGCCCAAGTATACGTAATCATTCACGAACTCTATTTTCCCACCGTCTACTATTATGTCTTGTTTGTCTCCGTTGCTTATAATCTTGGTTTTCTATGTGTTTAGTGAAAGACCAACTGTTTTGCTTTCTTTTGTGAGTTCGTTTAGCATAGTTTCCAGATCAGTTGGGGTTTCGGCAAACACTACTATATCGTCTGCGAAGCGCAGGTGGCTCAATTGCTCTCCATCAATTTTAAGTCCTTTGCTTTGCCAGTTTAGATTTCTAAATACTGTTTCTAAGACGGCAGAAAATACTTTCGGTGACAATGGATCACCTTGTCGCACACCTTTCTCAATTGGGAGAAAGGTTGAGAAAGGTAGTGTTATGTAGTTAAGTTTAAATTGTTAGTGTGAGTTTTGTTTCGCATATTAATATTTTTATTTCTTTCTTTTAATAAAATCCTTTAAAAGACGTACCTTCTTTCCAATCTAATCTATCTTGCACATTATATTAAAAAGAGTAATCTTCTACAATCATAAAGAAAATTACACAGCCTTCGAGTAAAGGTTTTGATTAATTGGCGAGTCTAATCTTAAACCTCGTCAATTTAATAAACGGAAAGGTTTTCAGAAAATTTATGCATCTAGAACATCTTATATCTAGAACATTACATCTTATAACTTAGCCTAAATCGAGAGCATCTACTATTCTGCTATACGGATATATAATTATGTATGTCCTATAACTATTACTAGCGGACCCGACAGACGTAAATATATATTAAACAAAGTATGAAATGAAAGACAAATAATAAAATTATTTGTGAATCTAAACCATCCAGGGTGCTACCCAAACGCATGCAAAAAAAATTATTCAAATCGGTCCTGCAGCTTAGGAGGAGTTCAGTGACACATGCACGTATCTCGTCCACATAAATTCTTGGTCATAATATTTCATAATCGAATTAAAACTAAACCCAACACGTGACGCCTCAAACGAAAATCTTGTTTAATTAAATACATCGCCAAATATTAAATTCCTAAGTTATATCATTTTACACGAATGTGATTTATACAAACCGACAGACAAATCCCATTTGGAAATGCATTTAACAAGGGCTCTTTCTACCCTCAGTGTCCCGAACTAATCAAATAGTTGCCTATTGCTATCCCGTTATTTATGTGAAAATACGGAGGGTAGTTCGTAATAAGATGTGGGGCAATTTACACCCCAGCGTCATCAGGGGTTGAGGCCGTAGATAAACCTAATAAGAATTTTATAAGACGTTGACTGGGGCGTTACCAGCGGGGTGTTTTCGTTTAATTTAACTGAAAAAAATGTTGGGAGATCTGAATTTGCCACTATAATTAAAAATATTTTTTTTACACAAGCCGGCTTATACACTTCGAAACGAATCTGTCTGACATTTGAATTTGTAAGTTAAACGGAACTTATTACCGACATAGCTCTTAGAATTTGAAAGTTGAAGTGGCAATGGGCAGGTCATATAGGCTCGAAGAACCGACAACCGTTGGGGGATAAAGATTCTCGAATGGCGTCCACGAACCAGAAGACGAAAAGTAGGTTGCCCAACCACCCGATGGACCGTCGACATTGTTAAGATCGCAAGAAGTCGGTGGATGGAAAGGGTTCATAATCGCTCTTCCTGGAAATGTGGAGGGGAGGCCTATGTCGAGCAGTGGACTTCTTCGGGCTGATGATGATGATGATGACGTAACTTATTTAAGTGAATTAATTCTACAAAAAATTGTGTATTCCTGTACATCTTTCAACTTCCAAGTTAGTTTCGCAAAGTTTTTCCATCGTCCCAATTAGTGAGTCCGTGATCTTTCAATCTTAAAGGAAGAACTAATTGGGTATGAGGAATCTAGCTGAGCCATAATAAGGTTAGGTTCACATTCCGAGTGGCTAGTAACGGCGCCGATGAGTTCTAGATGCCCTAGAATAGAAACTAGAAGCCTAGCACTAGTGGAGTCAATTGCAATGTCTGTAGCTGTACCTACTTTTTTCGTATCTTATTTTTATATACTGTGGATAGGTACTTTATTATTACTTTGAAGCGTAGCGTGTGCTGTCTTTGAAACTTTTGCTTTTGTATTGTTGCATAATATGTCTCACTAAGTGAAGTGGCACCACACTGGAACTTCACTGCTATTATTTTATATTATTTTTGATTTGTAAAAGGATCATATAAAAAAACGGTAGGAACCAAGCCGAAGTTTGTTGCATGTTCTTCTAGACTGGTCGCGTGGAACTAGCACCTAGACTCTCCTAGCTTTAAGAGGAAAACCTCGGTCTGCCAACCACTTACTATTGTAGTGTTTTAAAGGGGCTCACATGTGCTACTTACCACTGTTTGTAAAATTAACACCTCACTTACAATAAATCTATTGAGTATTGAGTACATTTCAAAGTGATCCTTGGGATCCTACTGAATAACTTCGAAATCACAGAAAGTAAATTATTGTGTCAAATGTTCAGCTTTACACGGATAGCGAGAATTGCGGGTTTGTCATTACCACTTTCGCTCTAGCTTCGGTGAAAACGAACATTTAGTTTTAGACCGTGTAGGTTCCTATTTTACGGTACGGTACGTGTTATACGGTACGGTATCCTTTGTTCCGCACCGCACAAGACTTTTACCGCAAACCTCTAAAATATGCTACGGAAATTTATCATGGAAATGTCGCTTGCACATAATCCTCGTTCCGCTGAGCAGTTGTTCCCTAATAAACAGCGACCGTCAGATAGCGTGCCGGCGTTCACGTTTTCTAGCCGTTTAGCTATCATCGTTCCAATTTTCTAGCCCTACCTGAGAAACTTCATCTCGCAAAACAGCGCAAAACAGGTTTTAATATCGCCGAACAGGGAAAAACATTTTTTGCATTATAAATGGCATGAGTTTTATGTTTATTAGTTACCAATCAGATTTCAGATCCAGAACCAGATCAGATTTTCTTAAACCCGAACAAGGTCCTTCAAAAGGCGGGTCTATCATTTCTTAAAAGGCCGGCAGCGCATCAGCACCACCTCTGGTGTTGCAGGTGTCTATGGGCAACGGTGACTACTTTCCATCAGGTAGCCCGTCTGCTCGTCTGCCTGCTATGGCATAAAAAAAAAAGGTTAGATTGAAATTGTCATGACAAAATCCAAATTCAATTCAGTTAGCTTTCAAATTAGATGTTATTGCGTGAAAAGCTTTCCTATTCCACGGCTACAAAGACGTTCGCCGCTTTTCGCAAATGTCGCGTTTATGAACGCTCAAGCAAGTATGCGATTGTGGATCCCTACTATGTTGCAATCTACGAACCAGTTTCTTGGTTAAAGGAAACCTCGCGATCCTTCAAAGGCCTTGGAGATGGATAAGGCTGGTTGGTTACTTTGAGAATGAGCTGCAAATAAGTCTTGGGCCAGTGGCGCCCTCATCCGATAAAAAAATAGATAAAATAATTATAAGATGGTAATAAAAAATCTATTCAGCGCATAATTGTAGATTTAAAATTGTTACAAATCCTACTAATATTTTAAACGCGAAAGTATGTAAGTATGGGTGGATGCATAGATGGATGTTTGTTACTCAATAACGCCAGAACGGCTGAACGGATCTGGATGAAATTTAGCACAGATATAAATTATAGAATGGAATAGCACATAATGATACTTTTTATCCCGTTAAAATGTATATGGTTCGTGTGGGATAGATTTGTTTTTTGTTAGTTATGTACAAGATTTTTAACTCAAGAACGGCCTGAACCGATTTGTCTGAAAATTGGTGAAAAGGTAGCTTAAAACTAGGAGACAGACATTGGACAGACGGGGCAAGCGAAGCTGCGGGCGGCCGCTAGTGTGTTATAAATGTATAAAACACAACTACAACAAAACGCAATGTACAAAATGTAAATGTGTTACAAATGTTTTTCAAATGTGTGCAAGCGCACCTTTGATAAAAACGCCAAAGAGCGCCATATGAGCTACTCTGATTAATCGAAACTCCCGCCGAGTGGCTGAACCTTTAGCTTCGAAAGCAGGAAAGGGCAAGTCACTTATAAAAAGCCGTGACGGAGTGTCGATAAAAGCTCGAACGGCTTCCATTTCCATACCGAAGGTTGACGTGTTAAATTCGAATAAACTCCCGCCGTAAAGCGTTGCTAATCTAATAGAGAAGTGCGATCACGTAGTCGCATAACGCCAAGTGCCTCCTAAAACCACGTCTCGCCTCCGAGATTGCTCTATCCAATGCGTTTTGGAATACGGCGTCGTGGGCATTCGGCGGTGAGTGCATTTTTCGCCGTTCTATTCCATAAACTTTGATGGAATTCGAATTGCAAAGTGATACGATATCATGAAATTTATTACTTCAAAGGAATAAGTTAAAGCATCAGCTTATGATATTTTTGATATAGTACATTATTTTGTAAGAAAAGCATGCATTGCATGATTCATTCTATGGCATTTCTTTTGACGTTATAATATCAAGTTGATGGACTCAGGGTAACACAAATCTCTCCTCTTTATAATATTAGTATAGAAAAGACTCCACGAATGTGAAGAGAAAGTTATCAACGAATTAATCAATTAAATAATTATTTCAATGAGCAATCTCTGGCTTCAATAAATGATAAAACAAATTGTATTTCACTTATTCAAACCACAGCGCGAGATTGTTAATACTATTTCGACAATCGAACAAAATAAAAATTGACGAACTGTTTTCAAACTCAGTGAGCAAATTGTATCTCAATGAAAAGACAAAACAGAATAAAATAGTATTCACAAATAGTATTTATAATGTAAAGATAATGCAGACTTCATCAAACCTTGATCTTCTCTAGTTATTTTCCAAAAACATTTCCCCATGTTTACCTCCCTAAAAAATCACCCCAAAAATCTAAGTAAGGGATGACCATGCGGTTATTCGAAAATGTGATAACCGCAGGAAATGTCGAAAGTCCCATGCGTGACGATACCACCACGATATATGAGGGGGCATAATAAAAATTACGCAATACGTCAACCTGACATGCAGAGGGCTCGTACATTTCAGCCTGATTAATGAAGGTTTGAGCACGCGGACCCCCAAAATAAGACCATGTATTCATTAACAGTTGTGATTATGAGTTTTGAAATCCTTTCACCACACTGTTGGCTTACCACAAGTTCTCTCTGGCTCTGGTTTTGAGTCTGTGTGAGTGCTCATCATCATCATCATCATCCACAGCCCGACTTCACCCACTGCTGGGGCCTCCCTTAGTTTGTGCCATCTACCTCGATCTTGTGCCAGTCTAAACTATTGCCGTCCTGCGACCCTGTCTATGTCGTCCATCCATCTTGCTGCAGGGCGCCCTACGCTTCTGTAGCCGGTTCTTGGCCACCATTCGGTTGTTGTTCTACTCCACCTGTCATCACCACGCTAAGCAATGTGTCCTGCCCAACTCCATTTACTTACCAGTGTATTATACTGTGCGTGTGATGTATCGACGTAGGATTTATTTAGTCAACACTCACACAGACTCAAAGCCAGAGCCAGAGACAGAGCTGTGGTAGGCCTACTGGTCCAAAATAACAAGTTCGTGTAACTTGTTATGAAGATGAAAATAGACAAGCGAGAAAAGGTATAATGAGTAGTAATACAAGCTTCAGCCCTCTCACTAAAAAAAGAGATGTCAGCCCCTACTAATTCGAGCCAATCACATTTTTCCTTGACATTCACTAAATTCCTCCAACAAATTTTAATCCGGTTCCCCAGAAACTTAGCCACTATTACACAGTACATTAAAGGCGAGATTCGTTTGATGCTTTGTGCGGCGGCCACCGGTGTCCGGGTCTCGATTAAAAGGCTCATTAAAGTGTCTCGTTGGAGGATCAAATTTAAATTGCAAGTGTCATCAGACGCCAATTACTAACAGAATGTTTTGTGACTTGGAAAATGACAGGGAACATACCGAGCATTGGGCCATTAGTAGTCCCTGCCATGCCAAATAGTCGGGCCAAATTTCACGAGCACAATTAGGTTTGAACCTCGACAAAGGCTTATTGAACACGGCGCTGGCTGTTTTGGATAAGTTTCGTTCGCAAAAAGATCAATCATACACTTCTTCTTATCGTGTCACTAGTTCTTTCGATCCAGTGTGGTGAAAGGATTTTTGTGCGTCTCGAAGATGTTCTTATTGTGCACTTGTGTGTCAAGTTTCTAACTTAACTGATACAAAAATACCAAAACCATACCTAATACCGAATAATAATCAGAATACTTTATGAAAGAAAAATATTTATTACAGTGATTCTAAGAAACGTTATGCAGAGCTTTTTTGAATAAACTACGTGGATATAGAGTAGGAGTTTGTTGTTATTTGTATAAGTTTTTCCATAAATTTAGTACTTTTATGAACCACGCATGTTTGTTGGTGGTTACCATCATGTTTATTGAAACGCTTTTAAAAATAAGCTCAGCGAACTACTTTAAAGAATTGAGCTTAGTAAACTGAGAAGTTTGGACACCATCCAAGCTCTTAATGTTTCACTTTTTCCATTCTTGACACTACTTACCAATATTTCAACGATATTGCTAGTTAAAATTAAAATACTACAATGGCAGGATCCCAATTTTATTCATAAGCAAAATAAAACCGCTGTAAGAAAGTATCGGTTATTTTTTTCCCGAAACCCGAGATACAGTCGAAACGTCACAAATGAATACTTCATCGGCGTTTCGATGTAGGATTTATTAACTCACACCGACTTAGAACCAGAGCCAGAAACAGATCCAGACAGAGCTTGTGTTAGGTCTACAGTTGTTTGCTTACGGAAAACAAACTGGTAAATTTTACCCTAAAAGCAAACAGCAAAAAATTATAATCTTATTGCAAGTGTAGCTCGTACAATATGATATGATTGTGTAAATATTGGAAGGGGAGGGGAAGGCAGCTGGCGGAAATGAGCACAATTGACGCAATGAATATAATTTTGCAAATGTACCACCGATTAATGAAGCTATAGAATTGCCCCTATTTTTTTGCAACTTGCTTTCTATTTTTTTGTATCATATTGTTTGTTAGAATCACTCATGATGCCAATTTATGTATGTAGCTTGGTTATCCGGGCCAATTTCATCAGCTACTGTAGAAAAAACTGGCCAAGTGAGAGTAGTTTTTTACTCATTATTACATTACATTAGTCCAAATGTCCTTTTACGTTTTGTAATAATTTCTGCAATCATGAGTTACTAATCGAATGTGGGCATCTTTTGACCAATCACGATTACTAACATCCATTATACCCCGAACAAAACTTTTATGAGTAAAACGAAAACAGCACACGAATGGTTACATTAAAAGTGTTTGATAAAGCGACGAACTCACAGGATTACTTTACCATTAAAACAAAAGGCTCAATGAACTTCATTTATATTCCAGCAAGACCCAAAATCTAAATGTCGTTCAGAATCGTATGTAATGTGTGCACAGCTTATCTACATCGTGTGGATTCTACTCGGCAAAAAAAGACGCAAGGATTAAAGTCTATACACACACATCAGTGCTGTGTCAGGGACGGGGCAGAAGACCGAGCATCCGTGTCCCGTCAGGAGCTGCCTGTGCACACGTTAGAGCTGTGTTGCACATTAGTACCAAAAATAATAACAATCACACAGATCTCGGGTTAGACAAGTCGTACAATACGCTATATATAGGTATACGCGTAGGTACAGTATTATAGCTTACATACCTTCAACAATTACCGACCAGGGTATGCAAGTACATTTTTGTAGGTACCTAGAAAAGATGTAACTTACGCATTGAAATTATTTACGTGTTTTGTTATTTTTAATATTAAGAATGTATGTACGTTACCCATAAATTTGTTAGTTTCAGACTATCTACTCAGTAAGTGAATTTTGTAAATTCTTATGAGTAATAAAGATTCCTAAACTGAAATAACTCATCATTCATATTCACCAACAAAAAAACACCAATTTGCAAAGAAAATATATCGACACGTGCATCGTGCATACCACGGAATGGAATCGGAACACTTGCACACTTTACGGCGTCGGCCCTGACACTGAAGCTTCATGCCGGTACGGGCACGGATAAGTGTGATAGAGTTCATAGACAATTATAATAATTTAAATTGTTTATTCAGACAATTAGGGAGTCCATGGTGTTAGTAACAAAAAACAGAAAAAGTGGGTTAGTAACTTATAACTAGTAATGATTTAGTCCTCTGGATGAGTCTCCAAATCACAATGTATGCACTGATATTTTAGACTCCTGACGTAACCCGTCCCTGACTCGGCACTGATGTGTGGGGATAGACCTTTAGGTGGCTGTATTATCAAGGGGTCGCGGTTACCACTCAATTCCTTGTTCCTTTATATGTTATAAAAAACGTACGACTATTGTCCCTTTTGCCATTATTGCTATGAAAAGGAAATTCTAGAGGTCAAAACTAGCTAAGGAAGATATACTATATTGCTCTGAATTTCTGTAAAATAAGTTGTATTTCATTACACGGGCACAGTTTTTTATCTTCTTCATGTACAAACTAAAAACTTATCTAAAAAAAAAATAGTAAGTTGTTTTTACCGCTATTTAAAATATTACAAAAAAAAATATTGCTAAAATTTATTGAACAAAATATATTGTAAGCCCACCACTGGATTTAGGTCTCCCCCACACTTTTGGGGCGGTTTGCCTGTACTCGATATTAGATATTACCAGTGCCATATACGTTGACAAAACATGACTTAACAATGTCTCATATGATCCGTAGTCAAGCCCTTGTTAGGATCGATATGTTTGATATCGTATAACGTGTGATGCTAATGTGTACCAAACTTATCTACATTATATCGCGCGTGTCAACTCAAAACTTCGGATATTTATTAATAAGAGCTTGTAAGAAGATAGGTACTACAGTAAAGATTTTTACGGGAGTCTAGATTTAGTCAAATATGATGTATTTAGTCAAAAGTGTCAAAAAGAACTACTGAGCAAAGATCACTTTGAAACGTCTTAAATCTAGATCAAAGTCAAAGATGATTTTATTCAGTAGTAAGTTAGTAACTCAAGGATCACTTTGAAACGTCTTAAAACTAGGTTGAGTCTAGGTGCCAGTTCCACAAGGCCAAGCCTAGAAGAACAGGGTGTTTTTTTGCATGCTCCTTTTACAAATCAAAAACAATAATAATAGTAGTGGAGTTAAAGTGTGGTGCCACTTCACTCAGTGAGACGTAGGCAATAATTCAAAAAAAAAAGTTTAAAAGACAGCACACGCTACGCGACGATGAGCCTAGGTTCCAGTTCCACACACTACTGATGTGGATTAGTGCGATAGGCATATTTCGTTCGTCCCAAAATAATCCCTATTGAACGGTAGCAACCCAAAAGTAATTGGTCCGTGTGACTGCTATCTTAGATTAGATAAAATTTACATCTGCTTGTGACTTTACTGCCATTTCACAACTCTTGCTACCTACACATAATAATAAGTAATAGTAGGATTATTTTTAATGGTTTGTAGAAGTTTTATGAACAGAATACGGTCTTGGATTTGTAATGTACAACACGAATCTATAGACCCAACCGGTAGTAAAATATTTTTTTATTTCTGTATTCGAAATGTCAAATACCATAAATTTTACGAGTGTACATAAAACTGGCGGCATAGACTGAACAATATAATTTTGGGACTACAGTTTTATCTCACTCATGTAAAATTGCTTCTTGTTTAAGGTATAGTTATTTCGATTTGATATATAAATTATATTTTGCGATTAGAATTTTATATCCGAAGATTTGATGAGGAAATATCCGTAATATTTCAAAAAATATTGCACAAATCGAATATATAAAAATAATAGCGACCTTTGCCCAGCCGTGGGATGATATTGGTAAGATTTAAAAAAAAAGAATAGGCGAATTTACAATATTTGTTACGTTTTTAGCCTAAAACCGACTTCCATTCTAAAGTATATAACAATGTGTCATGTTATGTTTGGACTCGTAATATTGAAATTTTGAATAAAAAAATTTTTAGTTGATTTGTAATTATGCAAGCACTACTATTAAAAAACAACAATGCCATTCAAAACTTTAAGGAACTTACACGAAGTTTAAGTAACAATTAGAATATACGGTTTCAAGTAACATCTCAGCGATCAAAACTTATTTATAAGTATGGGGTTTAACTCCAATAATGTACGGTCCATTTATGTTGAAGTTATATTGGCTCAATGGAAAATAATTGTTCCGGTTTTTGGTCGAAGCGTGAATTTATATTATTAAGCTTTATTGAAATTGATTTTATTACAATTTTGGTTATTGATGTAGTACATCGATAGTATGAATGTTATTGGAGCTTTATTTGATATACAACTTTCTCGCTTCAAGCGAAATACGCTTGTTAGGAAAAAGTATTTATGATTGTGTGCAATATAATTATACATTGTTACAAGCTCTGACTGGTACACTGATGACCACTCACGCAGACTCAAAACTAGAGCCAGAGAGAGCTTGGTAGGCTATAGTGACTATGATGTGTATTGTGCCAATTTTAATCAGTTTTTTCTTTTTTTGCAAATAAAGTTGGCTAAACTGCAGGATCTTGAACAAATTCATTAAATCTTACCTTAGGCCACATAACTACATTTCCGAACCTCAGCTTCCTCAAACCCTTTGCATTCGCAAATTGGATATTATATCAAAATCAAGAAAGCTTTTTGTAAAGTAACCAATAAGATTTTTCGGGACCAAGATCCTACAAAGTTTCGTCCAAAAACGCGATGTATCCATGTATTACCATAATATTTGTCATGGCAATCGGCATCCACAACAACCCAGGCATTACCAGACCCGTTATGTAGATTAAGTGCTTTGTTGTACGACGAATAAAGCGGGTCAAAGTTATATGGAGCCGGCGGTTGGATGCTAGAATTCATAGCTATCTATATGCTAAAGGATATCTGTTTGTTGCTTTTTTCACGGCTAAATCATGGAACTGATCGTCCAACTCAGTTGGTACAGCTCAGTTGGTAGAAGCTCTGCCCTCTGCGCTGGAGGGCGTGGGTTCGATCCCCACCGAGAACAAATATTTGTGTGGGGAACATAGATGTTTGTTCTCTGTCTGGGTGTTATATTGTATTCTAAGTATGTATTTACAAAAAAAATGTATATAAGTATTATATCAGCTATCGGGTTCCTTCCCATAGTACAAGCTCTGCTTAGTTTGGGACTAGATAGTGTTGTGTGGATTGTCTATAATATTTATTTATTTATTTAACTGCTTGGCGAAGGCCTCTCTCTCTCCTTCCTTTTTTGTGCAGTCTAAGTTGACTGGTATGTCTAGGCGCGGGCCACACATAAATGGTGCCATGGTGTCAATCGCGGATATGGCACGGACGGATAAAATGCATGAAAATGGATTGATGGATTTTTTGTATGGCCGAAATTGTACCAGACATGGATATATTAAATTGCGCTTTATTTCCATGCATTTTGCCCCGCCTGCATGATGATGAAATATTTTTCGTATTTTTTAGTCTTACTTTGTTAGAATTTATCCCGAATGTGCAGTGTCTGGTTTTTTCTGGGTCACTCTACGAGAGTCCAGCGACCTCGTATCTTGTGTGTGATAGTAAAATAAATCGTGCGCTTGCGTTGCTTTCATCTTTTGAATTTAGTTTTTTACGGTACTGCATACTAAAGATACGGTAACACAAACATAATAAAATAACCATTGAATCTTGCTTCTCTGCTAGGTTTCTGAGAATAAATGACCGTCACATAGCGTAGGCTATTTTTTTTGGACATACATTTTTTTTTATACAACTATCTGCTGGAACAAGCATACGGCCCATCTGATGTTAAGTGGTAACCATCGCCTATAACACAGCATTGCCTCGTAGGTCACGCACGTCAGGAGCGTGCTCTACGCTACGATGCACTTTCCTGCGTCCATCAACTTGAGGCATACAGATGTTCAAAGTCAAAGAGTTCATTATTCAGTTGAGTCAAGGATCACTTTGAAACATCTTAAAGCTAGGTGAGTCTAGGTACCAGTTCTACGCGACAAAGCATAGAAGAACAGGCAACAAACTACGGCTTGCTTCCTACCGTTTTTTGTATGATCCTTTAACAATAAAAAATTATAATAATAGCAGTGAAGTTCCAGTGTGATGCTACTTCATTTAGTGAGACGTAACGTAATGTGTTTGATCAACACACAGCCTAAGACCTGTATGTTGTGTGTATTTCAATTAAAAATAATTGCTAAAATTAAAAAAGGCTTTACCATCTGTTTAAGAAAACAGTTTAAATAAATGAAGTTTTGTGGAATTCCGTTCACCGTTATATCAAAGCCGTCATGTGTATTGCATCTTAGAAAACCAAAACTTAAAAGTGTTTTTAAACGAAACGATACTTACTTTTTATTACCCCACTGCAATATGCTTGTACACACAAAATAATCGTTTTCGAAGCACACGAATAAAATGGTATAAACCAAACATCACAGACATGAATCTATGGTGGTGTTTGTGATGGTAATCTTATTTTATAGCTGACCATCATTATCATCCGCAGACTGGCTTCACCAACTCCTGCCTATAAGCCTTCCATTTTGTGTGTGCCACCCTTCTTCTTAGGGTGCCTCTCCTGTACTGAAGGTTGGCAGTCATCCTTTTAAACTTTTCTTTTATCGAGGGCAAGCCTAAATAGGTCTTCTGCTTTCTTGATCCCAGCACATTCTCTGATGTTCCGAAGCCATGATGTTCTTCTTCTACCTACTCCTCTCTTGCCCAACAACTTGGCCATTATAATAAGTTAAAGCATATGGTAACGCTCATGCCGTAAGACATGTCCTAAGTAAGCCAATTTTTCTCGGCGTGTGCCCTAGTTAAATTTATGTTCATTTTAAATGTATGCCTAAACTGCTGAAATGCGCCAGAGCCAGGGGCAGAGCCAGACAGAGCTTGTGGTAGGCCTACTGTGATGGACAAGATGAGAAGTAAAGGTTAGCATGGTATGGGCATGCGGAGGGATGAAAGTCATATTAGTGAAAAGGTTAGGTATGGATGAATGGTAGTAACAGAAGAAGAGGTAGACCAAAGAAAAGATGTACTATGTCAAAGCTGACATGACCAAGAGCACTGAGGTGACGAATGATAGAGGTGAGTGAAAGGAAATCTGTTGTGCTGACCTCACTTAGCGTGGGATAAGGGTTAAGGGAAGAGGTTTAAGGGGTAAGGGAAGTTTTTTTTGTACATTTATAGGTTTGCGTTTGACCGCTATCTCACTTGCTGTTAAGTGATGATGGGGTCGACAGTGTAGCAACCTTACCTAGAAGATACCTATTCACTATTGTCTTGAAAACGTCTAGGTTGTGAAAAAGTTATAGGTTCTCGGAAATAGATAGAGATGAGAATGCTGCTAGACTGAATATTAGGCTATTTCAAAGTGACTTGTCTATTTACCTTGCTGCAAGATATTGCCATTTCCTATTGTTTTCAATAACAATAACTGAGATTGAAATCATCTTTTGTTGTTCTAACAATGTTCTGGTATAAGAAAATATCACGAGAAAAGCTCTTGTTGCACTCTAGCATAAGCTTTCATGCTAAGATTTTTGATACAGATAGCTCACTGTATAAAACTATTCTCAATAGAACAACTAATCTGGATTGAGGAACTAGCAAGAATAAACAATACAATTTGGTATACAGGGTGGTTTTTTGAGAAGGGCGGTGATGGCCAAGTCCGAAACCACGAGAGTTAAGGAAAAATCATTAAATCAGTCATGCCCTGGATTTATAAAAAATCAGTAACTACACATTCATCTTTTTGAAATTGAAATGAAGTGTTCTTCTGTGTAATATAAATAATAAAAATTTGCTATTTCTATTCAGTTTTAGTAAAATATTTATTTGCAAAGATTGATCCCTATCAGTTACAGAATCTATTGGTTTAATAATACAGGGTTGTCAAAATTAAAAGATTTTATGAAAAAAAAAATAAGCAGTTATGGTTTTCTTATAAATCGAGGGCATGACTCCTTTCGCGACTTTTGCCTAACTCTCGTGGTTTCGGACTTGGCCATCACCGCCCTTCTCAAAAAACCACACCTGTAGATAGATATTAGTTAGGGTTAGTCTCTCTATTAAAAGTCTATTTTACTACACTGGTTGGATAGTATGAAGTGACATTGAAAAACCAAAAAAACGATATAATATAAAAAGATTTCGAATGAGGGGAACCCTTAGAGTGCATCCAATCGCTTATCGTGACGCAGCTGCGACGCTCGTGTCCAATACTCACGACAATGATAGGCCTAGTGTTAGTGGCCTCGCCCTCCGATCCTAAGCTCGGGCTCAAATCCAGTCTTGAACCAACAAGTTTTCTGTCCAAAAACGTATGGGCACTATACCAGTACCCTCAAACGATCAAGGAAAACAAGATACCGGCATGTCGTAGAACCTAAAAATTTCGAAAACATGTTGTCAAGTGCATGACAAGAGCCTCTTCGAGGCGTATTTATAATCCTTTCACCACACTTGGTTCAAAAGAACCAGTGACATGATAAAAAGTGGAGTGAACTATCTGTTTCTTCTATCTGAGCTATGCTTTTACGCTACATCGGCCCATTTCATATAATAACATGTTCTCATATCAAAAGTCCATATCCGTGATATCAGCCGTTGTCGACCACTCAGGGCGCTTGTACACGCTAAGAAAAAACGCCGGGCCTACCCAAGAATTCTTGTCGTAACAAGAAAATTACTGTGTACACGGCTCGCAGCGGTGCACGAAAAAAATCTTATCTGCGCAAGACAAGAATTTTGTCTTTTCCACACACGAAAACGCAACAACGTTCGCCGCGTCGTGTCTTGCGCAGATAAGATTTTTTTCGTGCACCGCCGCGAGCAGTGTACACAGTTATTTTCTAGTTACGACACGAATTCTTGGGTAGACCCGGCGTTTTTTCTTAGCGTGTACAAGCGCCCTTAAGGGGGCACCGTAATTAGGGTTGCCAGGATGGCACAATTTCCCCGATAATGGGAAAATTGTTGCGCTTGCAAAAATCTTAATAGGGGTCCATGATGTCGTTTGCGACATTAAGGACGACTTTTGGACGATTAGATACGAGGTAGTTTAGTTTGAAATTCAAATTATCAGATTAATCAGTTTTTACGTTATGCTGAATTTTAGAGTTCCCCAAATTAATTGTTTGTTTTTCGTTTCAGGTATGGAAATTTGAAGTGTCAAACAGAAGAGGCAGCCCTACGGTAATGGCTTTTGCCTAGCGATCGCTTGCATCAAGTGGTAAAAGCATTCGATAAACCTATAGTTTACTACAATACTTTTCTATTTGTCGGTTGCGTGACTCCGTAGTAGTCACTCTTATCTTATTTCTTTTAAACTGCAATGTTTTCGATTTTTTGAGTTATTCACCTTACAGTGTGAAGAAAGATAATTATTTTTTGAGTGCAAGAAAGCTCGTATTGGTTTTCCCGGGCAGAAATTGTGAACCGAAAGCCTTGCTGTCAAATATGACAGCGATATTTGACAGCGTTTCACTGAGCGCGTTTCCAACTTAGATGTGCGCAATTTCACTGAATTGAATCTGGATTTGGTCATGTCGATTTCGATCTTTTCATATATTGTATTCCATGAATTTGCCTTCTGATTGATAACTAATAAACATAAACATTATGAGCGTTATGATGCAAAAACTGTTTGCCCAGTTTAACGATATTAACACCAAAGAACAGTTTCGTACTATGGCTGGAAAACAGGAACAATGATTGCTTAATGTTAAAAATATTTATACCAAGATTTATGTTCTGAGTCAAAGCCGGTGACATTTCAAAATAAATACATTACACTGGCAACACAGATCCACACTTTGTGTTACAGTTTTTTTGGTAAAAAGCTCTAAAGCGTGGTACGCACGTGAGTGAGCGAGCGTAGAAGTGTCACGATTTGATTGATGGCCATGTGTGTGCCGTGTCTCGTGTCCCATGCGGTCGGACAGTGTTATTCAATGTGAACAAGTATTTTTACTTTGTTATAAAATTTGGTTCTACCCGCGGGGGTTTTCGGTTGTGTTGCATAGTCAACCAAACGAAGTGTATTGCAGCATTATTGTAAGAAAAAGCTTCTCTCTTGTCTGTCCTTCTAGGCTTTGATCGCGAAGAACTGAATATTATGTCAGGAGTAATTAAATCAGCTATGTGGTACAAGCTGTGCTTAATTTGGAGCTAGATAGATTGTCCGAAATATTTATTATGAGAGTGAATGAAAGAGGTATGTCAGGATCGTAGCAAGTGGAAATCCGTGATCTCTGCCGAACCCCATGGGAAAGAGGATAATTTTATTACGTACATACATACATACATACATTAATATGTGCATGTACCTAATAGCTACCTAAAATATCACTGAAAGCATGTTTAAAAAAAATATAAGTCAAATTCTCCCCTCCCAATATGAGTCACTGCACAATGAAAATTTATGCGTCTACTGCGTGTACATTGCAGTTAGAAAAAACTAAAATAGAATTTATTAAATAAAAACGCGTTGTTTTTGTCTCATAATTTGATTATTATAATAACAGACAGCTGAGGGTGGAAGTCGAATAGAATTTAGTGTTAATTAATTTAAATCTATTTGGTTAATTACATGATCATTAGCATAAAACATGACGCTTGAAAAAGGATATAATACATTATAGTAAATTTTGGTACAGTCGCCTACATTAAATAAATAAATATTGTAGACAATCCACACAACACTATCCACACACAAAATCAGCCGAGCTTGTATTATTGGAAACACACAAAAACAAAATAAAATCGAAAGTCAGAATAAATTTTAAACAAAGTTATCAATAAAAATAATGTATGTCACGTCTGAAAGTCAATGAATTCATCAATTAATGGCCTGCGCACACCTAGTTCGTTGGCGGTAGCGAACAGTGAAACGCTGTCAAATATCGCTGTCAAATCTCAAATCTGACAGCGATATTTGACAGCGTTTCACTGATCGCTACCGCCAGCGAACTAGGTGTGTTCGAGCCTTAATATACCTACCTAGCTCTTGAGCTAGTGACACGATAAGAAGAAGAATAGGTACCTTAGACCATAGCGTAGGTATATAGATAGTGCAATTCACGAAGACGCGCCCCTCGCGGGGTGCGGGGAGTTTGCTCCGAGCGGCAGTCGCGAACCGTAGTCTATTCATTGTAGTGTGCGTGTGCACTCATAGGTAATTAGTGTGTACCGATAACACTCAAACATTGACGGAAGCTTGCACACATATACTATAAACGGTTAGGAGGAATAGTGGGGCGCGCCTTCGTGGATCGCACTATCTATAAGTACCATGTATAAGTATGTAATAATAACATAATTATATAAGCGTGTAAGTACCATAATAAAATTAGTCGCACACGACGAAAACAGAGTATAATCTATCCTGAAAATAACTTTTTAATTCTGTTCCTTTCGCATTAGCCGACAATCCATTATCCACAGTATCAATTAGGGTCGCTTATGGTTAAAACAACATATTCAACTCAACACCAATACGGCTAAGTGCATCATTTGCGAACACTGCACGTCTGACGTCATACGTCACTGTTCTAACTTACACTGAAGTGTTACTTCAATTTAAAATGAACCGTGTTGTTCTTAGATTTAGAGTCTGAAAAACTTTATACGGATATAATAATCCCTGATTTGTTTCCTCTTTGTTGTGTTTTAGATTTGGTTATCCTAAATAGTCTGGCACCTAGACTCACCTAGCTTTAAGACGTTTCAAAGTGATTCTTGTAATTCAACTGGTTAAAGACTTGATTTTGATTGAGTCGATTTTTATTTATTTACTAGCGATTGCCCGCGGCTTCACTTGCCCCTTTCCCGGTCCCGTTACTTTTTCGGGATAAAAAGTATCCTATGTCCTTCTCCTGGTTCTAAGCTACCTCCCAACCAATTTTCAGCCAAATCGGTTCCGCCGTTTTTGAGTTATAAATAGTGTAACTAACACGACTTTCTTTTATAAATTTAGATTATATTAGTTTTCGGTATTTGTCACATGGCTAATGATCTTTTACACTAGGCTTTAAGCTTCAAAATTGTGTGCGTGTGGAACACGGGCATTGAAGTGGAACTATGCTGAAGCCTTCTAATGGCGCTTATGTCAAGTGCAGTAAGGACCAAAATGGTTGTGACGTGAAGTGTTACCGTCATCAATCATATGCGGAAAGTGTCTGTGTTACAAAACTACTTCGGAGTTTGGTATTAATTGATGTAAGTGTAAACAAATTCGGTTCTGTGAGTGATGTGTCGAAGTGATTTGTTTGTTTTGGGTTAAACATGTTTGTTTTTGTCGGGTGCATGGCGTGATGGATACATTTTGATATTTATAAAATTAATATTTAAGTTGCCGATCGATAGTCTTTCTAATATAAAAAAGATATACCTATGATAATCCAATGGGTAAGGTAAGGTGTATGAAATTGCACGTGAGGCTTAAAGTAGATTTCTATTTCTATTTAGTAATTTAGGTGCACCTTATGATACAAAAAAGATAAAACTAGTGTATAGTCTATACATTGACTACTCGCTCTAACTAAGTATAAAACTTGTGTTTAGACGCGAGGGATCCGTGTTTCGGCTATGCAACAAGAATTACGATATAATGTTTTTCGGATGTAACTGCTAGGTTTTTAATATAGTTTATAATTAATGTTCGATATTGTGATTTTTGCGTGTATGTGATGTGTAAGTGGTGTATATGTGGTGTGTATGTGTGTAAAGAGTGTGTGTATGTCAGTGTACTAGTTTACCGTTCAGTGTTGAAATTGCGTTAAGAAACTATTTGTAAGAAGTTTTCCGTAAGAAGTTTGTGAGTAATTCAATTGTTGAAGGTAAGCTCTGATTTTAAGTTTGCATTCGTGGTAGGTTATTTTCGAAATGGTTGTTTTGCAGTTAATTTTGTTATACATAATAGGGCCCAGGAACCCGTAGTGTTTGTGAGCAAAAGTTATTTTCCAAGTAGAAAGTAACGTGTAATACGGTGAAATTACGTGAGGCTGAACATCTGCATGCTTCAGTTGATAGACGTAGTGCAATGTTGTAGGGCATGTTTTTAACGTGCGTGACCTACGAGGCAATGCTTTGTTATAGGCGATAGTTACCATTTAACATGAGGTGGACCATATGCGTGTTCCATAAGCTAGTTATGTAATTAAAACGATAACTAGGTGTTGCTATAACTAAAAGCTTTACCGATTATAATATTAGTAGGATTTTGCTTCCAAGTAAAGCCTTATATGTAATTAAATGGTAATTTCTAGCAGAGCCTGGATTCTAGAAATGCCTTCGAGCTCCGAACAACAAGCAATTAAAAGCTGGAAACGTAATTTTCTCTGTAATAACATGAAATAGGCGTCATTTGTAAGTTAATTTTATGAAAAAGCTACGTAGAACTTTTCAACGCACGCACACAATTTGTTTTTTTTTACAATCTCTATTACACAATGGTAAAATAACCATAGCTCACTTTCATTTTCTTTGTACGAATACTAATAGCAAAAGTTAATTAGCTATAAATTTTTACAGAAACAGAAGGGCCGGTATCACGGGAGAATTATCCCCCAATCAAGTATTTAACTCATAACAGTCGTACATTTACTAGCAAACAATTTAGTTAAACAACTGTCAAAAATAGATTGGGTGATTAGTCATCCGTAAATCGGGCCCACAGACTTATTTGATACTAGTGGCCGCCCGCGGCTTCGTTCGCCCGTTCCCGTAACACCCCGTTCCCGTTGCTTTTTCGGGATAAAAAGTATCCTATGTCCTTCTCCCGGTTCTAAGCTACCTCCCCACAAATTTTCTGCCAAATCGGTTCCGCCGTTCTTGAGTTATAAATAGTGTAACTAACACGACTGTCTTTTATAAATATAGATTTTCTTCATAATATTTCTAATCTCGGTTTATATCGCAATAAAAGATCAAAATCGAAGAAGGGCTCATAAGTTACTACCAGTAATGTTTCATCTTCTTCTTATTTAAGAGCATTGCTCTTGTCGGCTCAATGTATAATGCATTTTTCTCCTGCATTTTTTTTGAGGGCAAACTCCTTGACCTCCTTATACGACATGACGGCGATCTTCGCTTTTATTTGGCTCATGTAGCTTATCCTTGGTCCTCCCCTTCCTTTCTTTCCTTCGATTATAAAAATTACAAGCAATCTAATAAAAAAAGGTATGCAATTTATCAACCGGTTGCACTGGACAAAAAGCTCTTAAAACAACTCCAAGCTTCTGTTGTGGCACCCGACAGTTTCAAGTACGAGTAAAAAGACCATGTAAACCCTTTATTACGTTGGCGAAATTAAATCGTTGTTTTTAATAAACACATTGCTGGCGAGGTCGAACGTTGTGGTTGAGACTAAAAATGTACTGTAGGAATTTTAAATATTATAGAAAACATTGTTTAATGTTATTTTAAGCTTGATTTACGTAATTTACAACTAGATGGTGCCCCTAAATGTGTAACAATCGTAGATCGCGCTATCGTTGCGTTTAGTGGTTTATATGGCAATATTTGTGAGAAAATAAATTATTGCTTGCTTCTTGAGATAAATTACTTCCTATACTCTGTATTGGAATTAGACAAACATAATACTTGCTGTGATATAAAATTAAGAGTAGGCCCTACCACAAGTTCTAAACTAAATAAATCCTACGTCGAAACGTCACACACACAGTATAATACACTGGTGAGCACTCACACAGACTCAAAACCAGAGCCAGAGACAGTGCTAGACAGAGCGTGTGGCCTACAGGATTTTGGAAAAAAATGTCTAATTTCGTTTCGGTTTTAAGAATAAATCTCCCGTAGAGGTGTAAGAATCGGCAAATGGATTTTAATCAGCATTTTTTCATTCGAAAGTGTTTTTTTTTACTACTTGCCGATGGAACAAGCATATGGCTCACTTAATGTAATGTTGTAACAAAGTAATGCCTCGTAGGTCACTCACGTCATGATCGTACTCTACGATGCACTGCCTTGCGTCCATTAACTTGAGGCATACAGATATTCAGCCCCACGTAACAGTAATTTTACCTGACCCAACATTAGGTGTAATAATATGTGTGATTTGATCACATTTCTGATTAAAAATGTAAAGAATTTAAACCCCTTATATTTTATAACGTTTCATAAGATTTTTCATTGAATTAATTTAGTCAGGAAGGATTTGCTTACATTATACGTTCTCTTAGTTACAGAACAGTTTTAATGCGAGATGCTTAAACTTGTTTATTCCTGGTCTTGAAATGAGGTTTGAAATGGAAATAATTTGGGAAGGTTGAGTTTTTCACTGGAGGCGGTATACGCAATGAGTTTCTTCTTTGTTTCTTGTTTGCACGTGTCGAAATGTATATTCGTATAATCTGAAAGATTGCTGTGTAAATTGTAGCGCCCATAAAGTTTTATCAAGTATCTGTATTTTTTTAGATCTTCTTCTTAAATTTAAGAACTTAGCTCTTGTCGGGGTTTTGATGCAGTTTTCTCAAATTACGTCTTTCGAATGCGGCCTCCTTGACTTCATTATACGAGATGACAACGACCTTTTCTTTTATCTGGCTCACGTAACTTATTGTTTACCTTGCTCTTCCCCGTTTACCTTCAACTTTTCCTCTTTCCTTCAGTTATGTATCTGCCATGTCGATATCCAAACAGTTTTTGTTTGGACCTCTTCGATTCTGTCTGTATCATCTCAAGTATAACTCTTCTCCTTTACTTGCTCTAAGACCTCTTCGTTCGTAAATTTTTCTGTCCAACTAATTAACTTCCATTCTCCACCAGCACCACATTTCGAAAGCTTCCAGTAGTTATCTGTCCCGCTGTGTCAATGTCCATGTCTCACAACCTTAAAACGCTGAGCTCCATACATAACTTATGCGATGCCCTAAACTTAAAGGCCTATTATGTATTCACTATTTTTAACTTTAAGACCTCACCATGTAACATAATAATTGCAATAAAAATTATGAGTATGAGTATTTTCTTGATCGGCTCCGAATTTACGAATCGAATCCGTAACTATTCGGAAATGCATTTAATCAAATATCACAAGTTTATTTTAAAGTATTTTCATTCAGCGCGTGTTCGTACGAAAGCTTTCATCGTATGTTACATTACTTGTTGAAAAACACTCACGTATGTTTTGATTATATTTGAAAACTGCCTTGTTAAAAGAGCTTTTATGTCTTATAAACATTGACAAGGCATGTTTATCTAAAAAGCGTAACAAGAGAGTAACGATAATGAGGAAAATTGACTTTAAAATCCATCCGTGAGTACATTAAGCTCGAAAGTATCGTATTATTGCGGAAAAAATAAAATTAAATAATAGCGAATTGAAACGCGCGAACAGCGGTAAGACTAAAGTGATTCTTAATTTTCAATTTCGCTGAGATCTTCAACGTGATATTACGTTGCCTTTATTAAATTCTCCCGGCGTACGAGTCCCTACTTATTTTTCACGACAAAATTGGAAACACCTTCGCGAAGGTAATACGTCCGCACAATATATGAATGGGTTTATACGGTTTTCGATCGGCCGCGGCCACTCGACTTGCCAGGTCACCAGTGTTGCCACCTAGGAAGCTCGTAAATCCTTTACGACAAAAGCAGGCCCTTTCAAAGCCCTCGGCAGCATAAATCATTCAATCGTTGTGAATAAGTAGCCTCTCAACTCAGTCTAATTAAAAATATTCCCTGCATTTCTGCTTCTCGAATTCTTAACCCCTTCCTTTATCTGTTTTTCCATTGGTCGTGTTTGTACCAGACTTGTTAATCTGTTAAGTCCTCTCCAATTTGCAGGATCTTGTCTGTTCCCTAATGTAAGTACGGGGCTTCGTGTTGTTTACTTTTATATTTTCAGTCGGCTGAATGTTGCGAATATTTTAGTTTGAATATTTGGCCTTGACCTAGCGAATTGCTGGAATATAACACCTGTAACACCTCAAGAAAATTATGTCGTTAGTAGCCGGGTAGAATACATCGTATGTTTAAATGTCATGAAAATATCAAATCGTTCTAGAGAATTCTAGTACATTTTGGCCAAACTTAGAATTTTTAGGTAAGTCGCAAAGTGATAGAAAAGGATAGACATATATATTTCAAAACTTTTTTCACCCACAACCAACCTCTTCCATCAATTCTGTGCAAACTTCTTACTAACAGCAGGAGATCAAGGGGTATCTACCACCACAACTGGGAGTAGATCCTAGTTGGCGGTGATAGAGAAAATCATGTGCTTACGAGTATGTATGCACATGATTTTCTCTATCACCGCCTTGCTTTTTATAATATAATTATTATATAGCTGATTAATTGATTTTGAAATGAAGTTCCAATTACGCAAAATCATTCATAATTCAAAAAACCAATTAACTCCATTGTTTTCGATACAAATACACCTTAAATATTTAATTTATTTGTCGGCATTTCTAAAGTGATTTCTTAATTGTTTCGCTCGTCATACGAGACGCGACCTTTACAAAGAAAATGTTGTAGATTTGAAACTTGAGACTAACAAGTAACTCTTGGTCTTAATTTACATGAGGGAACGAAGTCACTCTCAGAAACAATGTTTATTTCGTGAAATTTATCTTACGAGAATATATTTTTGATAGAAAATGTATCCTACTACGCGAGAGTTTGTAAGTATGGATGGATGGATGTTTGTTACTCTTTCACGTAAAAACTACTGAATGGATTTTAATGAAACTTTACAATAACATAGCTTATACATCAGAATATCACATAGGCTACAATTTATAAAGATATTGTAACGGAGAACGGATGCAACTAACGGGAACGGGGCTAGCGAAACCGAGGGCGGCCGATAGTTGTTTGCATATCACAAATCTTACCAAAAATATTCTGTAGACGAGACACTGTCGCCATAACTCTTGAATTATAGATTCAAATGCCAAAAAAGTTCGATACAAATGCTTCGTCTGATTTATATCGTGTTGCCTGAATTGATTATTATTATAAAGGTTTTCCGAAAATTTACAATCCGAATACGATGTTTTCTTATTATGATTCTATGAAATTTTAAACGCCGTCGACGTCTCAAAAGGCTGCTAAGGGACAGAATTCTTGGAAAGTAATATTTTTATCGGTAGGACGGTTAGCATTATTTTTTTTAGACCTGATTCTTCTTCTTATCGTGTCACTGGTTCTTTCAAACCAGTGTGGTGAAAGGACTTTAAGTAATTTTATTGGCAGATGGGAGCAACTATCAACTGTTGATGGAAGTCAACAGATAAATATTAACAAGTCCAGTGATGTTGATACGATCTGTAGGCCTATCATGAGCTCTGTCTGGCTCTGTCTCTGGTTCTGGTTTTGAGTCTGTGTGAGTGTTGACTGAACGTCAAGATGTCACATACACAGTTTAATGCACTGGTGAGCACTCACACAGACTCAAAACCAGAATGAGAGACAGAACCAGACAGAGCTCACGGTAGGCCTACTGGAGACAGTGTTGACCTGGGAGTCAGATGTCACGGTCACCCATTGTTCGTGGGACCGCATGTAAATAAAAGCTTGTGGTCGAATACAAACATAATTTATGGATTTCGAGAGTTGTAGAATTTGTATTTGGACACTTTTAATCACTTAATAATCACAATACTGAAAAGACTGGCGTAAGTGATATAACGCCTAAACCAATGGTCGTAACGACTTGACATTAGCTGGGTGTGTTTTGTAGATATACTAAAAATATTTTTGAAAATTCACCCCAAAAGGGTAGCAGCGGGGGTTCAAGTTTGTATGTAATTTGGGATTCGACTAGTTGGAAAATAAGAAGAATAAGAAATCATCTGATTATGATATTTCCACAGCAACCTTAACCTAGAGCTTATGCCTCAACTAACTAATTACCATACCATTTATTCGTCAGTCAATGCATTCCAATAACGGTAATAACGAACTCCTTGTTATAGTGTATACAAACATACCTACATATAAGTATAGTAGTAATACAGAACGTGATCTGGTTTTAATATATCTTAATGATCTCTCTGGCGCCTCCATACGTCACAGTGATAATACTGTCCTTGTTTAGAGTTAGGCATTGAATTGTTTATGAAACATTAGTAGGTCATTTACATACCAGAATTCTTCAAAAGAGGCCTCGCAGCTCAATCTTAGGGTACAATATATAATGAAATCTGTAATACTTTGTACCTATTCCAATAAAAAAAAAAAAACTATCTATCTATTATAAAGAGGAAAGATTTGTATTTGTGTGTTTATGTTTGTAATGAATAAACTCAAAAACTTTTATGCCGATTTAAAAAATTCTTTCACCATTGGAAAGCTACATTAGCCCTGAGTAACATAGGCAATAATCATGTGTTTAAAAAATAAATGGTAAATAAACACGAAAAAAACAAAATAAATGGTACAAAATAGGGGTGTGCTGTGTATACACCCCTATTTTGTATCTATCATCCACCATTAATTTTTTACCAGGTATTTTTTCAGTACCAGTACCTACAGTATAATACACTGGTGAGCACTCACACAGACTCAAAACCAGAGACAGAGCCAGACAGAGCTTGTGGTAGACCTACTGAACGTGTGTTTCACCTTTGCTTCTTCGCTATTGTAAGAAACGTCTAATTTTGTAAACTCGAAACTTCGTAGTCTCATTTTGTAAGAAGATCTTCAAACTATACACTTAAGTCTGCCGTGTCTTTACTCATGGCAGTGAAATGAGAAAACTTACGTCACATCCCCAAATTTCATTATAATTTTCAGTGAAATATTTCCTTTATTTTAAACATACCGCTTTCCTACACAATGTTAAGGTCCGTATGCAGAAACAATGCTCGAGTCTTCCTCTGCTGCTTGAGTATTAATTTTTCGACAGATCTCCATTGAAAAGTGACAAAAATCTGTAAAATCAAATGAGGCTCGACTCAGACTCGAGCATCAGTTTAAAGACTCATGATCTGCATGCGGCACTAAGATTTGTATTGAGTTACGCTGCGCTATTGATATCCTTACATGTTTTTAGGGTTCCGTATTCAAATGGCAAAAACGGAACCCTTATAGATTCGTCATGTCTGTCTGTCTGTCTGTCCGTCCGTGTTAAAGCCATTTTACTCCGAAACCGTAAGAGCTAGACTGATGAAACTTGGCGAGTAGATGTATTCTGTGAACTGCATTAAGGTTTTTACACAAAAATAGAAAAAAAACTATAAATTTTGGGGGTCCCCACTTACTTAACCCTTAATTAACTTCCTGAGTCCCTGGGACTCACATCAAAATTTCAAACTTCCATAATTGTAACATTTGAGCGGCTAGATTCCCTCCCGTCTCAGTACCTTCCTGCAGTGTCGTGGGCTACGCGGAGGTGAAAGGACGTGTACCTACACTGCGTATTTGGTGAGTTATTGCGTCGAGTGAGTCCCAAGGACTCATACAAGTGAATTGTGCTATATATTTTTTTATTTGTTTCAATTTTCGAATGTTGCTTATTTGTCGTTATTATTGGTATAAATTATATTTTTTATATGCTTATAACATATATCTTTTTAGGTTTGCAGAATGAATCCAGAACAAGATAAATTCGTTAGTATGAATGAAGATGGGGCGGATTCCGTTTTGGAATCTTGGCTGTCAAGAATGAATTTTCTGAAAAGCATTGATGAAAAATTAAACGAAGCCAATCTGATGACACGTCTGCACAATACTCACCTGCCACGCAAAGTTCGCTGCTCGGTTTCATCTATATTTAAAAAAGACATTCTTGAAGATGTGAACCACCCTGAAACTGAAGACAAGCTACCTAGGAATGAAAGAAAATACTGCTATATGTGCCACTATAAAAAAAGAACAAAGGCTGCATATCTATGCACCAAATGTCTGAAACCAATATGTTTGACCTGCTCGAAAAAGGTATGCCGACGTTGCCTGTAAGCAGTGCCAAAACCCATTGCACCTTTTATTTTTTTGTATTGGAGCAGACATTTTTGTTTTATTATTATTAATTTGTATATCTTTGAGAGTCCAAAAACATAAAAACATGTATAAGTTACGAATATTTCATAGTTTTGTAGAGGTTTTAAAATACCTTTGTTTTTTGAGACTGATAAAATTAGTTACTTTAATTTTACTAAAATCTCTCTCTCTCTGTCCAGTTTTGATACTTTTTCCTAGTGCCTTTATAAATATTTAATATGAATAATAAAAAAAAATTGAAAAAAAAATGTTTTATTTGAGAATATCACGCTTAGAAAATATATGAGTCCCACTGACTCATACAAGTTAATTACGTTAGTAAATTTCACGAAGTTAATCAAGGGTTAAAACTGAAACTCAAAAAAAAAATTTTCATCAAACCCATACGTGTGGGGTATCTATGAATAGGTCTTCAAAAATGACGTTGAGGTTTCTTATATCGTTTTTTTCTAAACTAAACAGTTTTCGCGAGAGACACTTCCAAAGTGGAAAAAAGTTGGTCCCCCCCCCCTCTAACTTCTAAAATAAGAGAATGATAAAACTAAAAAAAATATATGTTGTACATTACTATGCAAACTTTTAACGATATTTGGTTTGAACAAGATCTAGCCAGTAGTTTTTTTTTATACGTCATAAATCGTAAACCGCAATTTACCTTTTGACGAACTATAAGAACCTTTATATTATTGTACTTGATGATACGGACTTCATGGGCGAGTCCGACTCGCACTTGGCTGCTTTTTATAAAGAGACATTATAAGCGCCTCCTTGAGGGCGTGTTGACATGGACACCAATGATCTCAAGTCAATACAAATCCTAGAAAAGGGGTACAGGTATGAAGCAAGCAGTCACATACGTAATTTACGACGCCAACCAATAAATCTTCCTGACATAATAACCACTACCTACATATTTGCATAACAGATAGCCGTTATCTCGGGTTATTGAATCCTTATCGGGGGTCCATGACCCCTGTGTTTGCTTGGTTCGATACGCTACTATTTGAGGTTAGTTAAATATGTGACTGGTAAAAGAAAATAGTGTCTGATAAAAACTCGGAAACTTCTATATTTGAAGTATTTATTACTTGTAGTAGTTATCAACAGGTCAAGTTAGTTACGTGGTTATAAAATTGATCGTTTTAAAAATAACAAGTATCCGGAAATAATCACGTGGTTATTTTTGGACCAGACGTCATCGGCCCATTAGCTCAGTTGGTTAGAGCGTCGTGCTAATAACGCGAAGGTCGCGGGTTCGATCCCCTCATGGGCCACTTTCTTTTTGCAGTTATTATTTGTTTTATAAAAATACTGTCATGTACTTACAGAAGCGACGACATGTTCCACAATATGTTTTATAGGTACCAAAGTTTTATTTTTTTATTTTTAGGTACAATATTTACCCTGTAAATATTTTTACATAAACAACGTTTTACCTGTTTATTTCCAAAGAAAAGTAAAGGTCACTCCCACGCGCTGTTCGTTGAAATCCGCTTTGTAACATAATCGTTATAGCTTTTTTTCAAATTCAATACGGGGCGTCTCGATTCTCGATGGCTTCAACTCTGAAAAACTACAAAACAATATTACGAGGTTGGTACAACAATATAAAACAATGCGGGCATCACTTCTCGGCGGCAGAAATAGGTACGTACGTGATAGTACTTCCCCACTTCTAAGAAAGAAAGAAAATACATGTATTTGGACACACAACACACATAAACACAGCACGAAAAGTTAACAGTCAGTAACAATAAAACTAAAATTTAGCAAGCACATAACAAAAACAACTTAAATTACACCAAAAGCTGGTCGATAGTGGTGCAAGTATCTATTTACAGCCCTACTTATAAACGCAATTTAAATTTAATCATTGCTTAAAGTTAGTCCTGTCACTGTTTGTCATTACCCAGTGGTAAGAGATGGCAATAGTTTAACCACTGTTTATCTTTTGACATATTTTTATAAGTAAGGCCATTAGTTCTACTACTGAAGGCTTTGCTATAACAGTCGTTAAGCCAAGAAGGCTCTCAGGCTTATGAATGACGTCACTAGGGTCTACAAACTGCTGTACTTATACAATTATACAAACTTAGGGTACTTTAGAATGGCTCCATTTAGCAAATCTTTTGTCACAAACAATTGAGCAAAAATACTACAAGGAAAAAAGCCTTATTCACAAATTAGGTGCTCAGACTCGATAAATACAGTGTAAAATGGGCCGTTCAATATTAGGGGATTTTCTTCCGGAATGTTTGAGAGGGCGAAGGCGGGTCTTTTGTTACTTTTGAATGAAATGTCACGTTTTTTTTCATTTAGGAAATCTTAAGCAGAAAAATCATATCGATAATGTAGAACTATTTTTACAAAATCTACAATTTTCAACAGCTTCGTCAACAACTTCGCCATCATCGTACGCTAAATAATTTTGGAATAACAGGTTTTATTTTATTTTTCCTTTCTCATCTAACAGTTGTCATCTGGTAGGCCTACCACAAGCTTTGTCTGGCTCTGTCTCTGGCTCTGGTTTTGAATCTGTGTGAGTTCTGACCAGTGTATTTTACTGTGCGTGTGACGTTTCGACGTAGGATTTATTTAGTCAGCACTCACACAGACTCAAAACCAGAGGCAGAGTTAGACAGAGTTTGTGGTAGGCCTACTGGTTCTCATTATCTTTTTACTCAGTTATCATCTTACCCAGTCCATCAATGTTTCTTTTTTCTACATATCCATATTGTCAGCATCAACGATAGGAAATGAAATATTAAAGATTTAAATTGCGGTGTCGTCGCGCATACAAATCTACGAATAGAGTTTTTAGCAAACGTAAAAAGGAACGGTTATAGCCCTAAGGAGTTTCAGATGTTCAGTTGAACGACAGAATTACAGCAATCGTGGGACCTCGTAAAATTGTTGTAGACTTCAACTTCAGTCAGACCTATTTCACATAGATAAAGCGAAAGTGGTGATAGGAACTTTTGAAGTAATAACTGTAACCCTCGCTCGGCAGCAGTATTGTTTTTGATGGTGTTTAGAAGGAAATAAAGCTATAAACGTAATAAACTTTGTAATGATTTGTGAATTACTTTCAATTAACTTATAATAAATAATGCTTCTCATATTTAAGAATTTGGAAAAATAAAAACTTTTCAGGCATTGTCAAAGGACTGACTTGAAGAATTCGTAAAGGAATCTATTAATATAGAAGGAAGGAAAAAGCAGGGTGATAAAGACAGCTTAAAATATCATCCAAATATAATATTTGCCTAAAGAAGTTTTGTTTGGATCTCAGCATTCGGAAAACTGTTACGGACTTGTTCTTCTTATCGTGTCACTGATCCTTTCTAACCAATGTAGTGAAAGGATTTCAAATGCGCCTCAGAGAGGCTCCTTTCGTGCACTCGACACACATGTTTTGAAACTTTTAAGATTCCAGAAAGTTATTTTAATCCGGTTGCGGACTGAAATCTCTTAACTTCAGAATTTCAAATACAACTCAATCAGCCCAATCCGGGCTATGAAAACGTCACTCAAAAACACACTTCCTAAGGATTTGCTGTCATATTACCATAATTCCAATTAATAACGATTATGAGTCAAACTTCGAAGGGTTGGACTGTAGGATCAATATTGTTCTTGCGAACCCGTCATCGTGCAAATTGAAATTTGACGGATTAGAAGGGTAAAGTTCTTGTGATTGTCACTTCTAACAAATCGGGGATTAAAACGATGATGGAAATTTGAACTACATCAAGTCATCAACCATGGAGACGGGTTTTACTTACTGATCACGATCTTTGATATGCTGTAACTCTTATAGCTTAACAGCTCATCTATCTTTCGGAGACACAGATGATGAACTCAGCCTGGTATCACCCACTGCTGGGTGCTTTCTGGCCTTCTTCATCTTCTGCCAGCCTCATCTGTCTTGCGCGTCTCTTATCCAGGTGTCCAGGCATAGAATAGTAAGCCATGACGGAAATTTTCATCGAGAATATAAACACTACAGCGTTGAACACTAACTCACACCTTTCTAATATGATCAATACAATAGGGAATTTCAAAGCCACAACATGTCAAAACTGATAGGTTCATTTCATTTCAGATTCAAAAGCAGACTGTATTTTTATCTCTTTGAATTATTCAAGCCGAATATTGGAGGTACTGAACAGTACATAGCACTGGTTTTAGACTTTGTTAGAGAAATCGTAACCAATGTAACCATCATTCTCTTTTGTAGAGAAATTGGTTACCATCATAGAATAGAATAGTGATTTATTTGCTAAACAAGAGCCACAAGGCCATACATAAGCGCAATGAGTCCACAACCATTTTGGTTTTAAATATGATATGGATGCCCAGGTTGATTTCAAACTATGACGTGCGACAAGGTCTGGCCAAGTTTCCCAAAGACTGATCAGATCAACTCATCTGAATTTAGGATTAGAAATTCGGTAGCAGTGTCAGTCAATCACCGTGGTACATAGCAACCGATCGCTGGTGAAGTGTTTAGCTGTTGATAAGGTTAAGTAACCTCACTATCCATTTGAACGGATGACCGCTAGTTAAATTTTTCAATTTTCATCTAAAAGCTTTCGTAAGGCACGTTACGGTGTTGGTTCCGGCAGTAGCAGTTGACCGTGCGTGTCAAAAGCCCCAAAACCGAGTCATCAGACTTGAGCTCAAACGCATAAGGTGGCCATGTCACAGTGGCCAAGAGGAACTGGACTGAACTGGTTATCTTAACTGATTTCTATCTAAATTTGATAATTTACGCGCGCTTAGTTACAATAAGAATACAAAAAGATGCTGGACGCCACGACCTGGTTGACACGGCCGGGCTGCCGAATGCTTTTGGGCTCTTGAGTGGGTTTACTTCATTCTACCCCTGAAATTCCGTTTTTGAGGGCGATTTGAAATCTTCAACAAATCTTGGGTATGTTAGAAACTGATGCTAAGTACACAGGTATCGAATGCCGAAAAGAGCCAGGTGGTTTTGCCATTATGGTTAAAAACCTAACCGGAACGACAGGTGTTCAAACTTTACCCAAAGATCTCCCGTCAATTTCGAGTTGTTACCCGAAGGAATAAGGTTGATTTTGCGGTGTAGGAGAAAGTTAAATCTGTGGAATTTGATAGGCTATCGATGGGCAGATGGTAGCGTAAGAACCTACTTTGTTTTTTTTTTTGCAAGACTAAATAAATATTTGGTCAGGATTTTCGAATACAACTTCAATCGAACAATAGCGAATTGGTCAACTTATTAGGTTTAAGCTCGCAGCTAAAACTCCTAAATCAATCCAAAAAGTAAAATGTGAGTATAAGCGAAATTAGACAAGCCGGTCTAACAGACGCATTCTCATGGTATTCTCATGTTACCGTGACGTGATTGGAAGGTATGGGCGCGACCCAAAACTGTGCCATATAATATAATATACCAGACTGGATTATATGGTATAGTAGATCAAAGAATACAAGTATGAGCTATGTGAAAAATCACATGGATAAGAGAGGAGTGAATGCAGAGATGACGGCAGACAGAGGGCAATGGAGGAGGAAGACATGTTGTGCCGACCCCACTTAAAGTGGGATAAGAGCAGAAAGAAGTAAAAAGTAAAGTAAACAGGCATTCGCATCTATTGTAGATGATTTATTAGCGTCAGGGGCAACTGGTGATTACTCATGCCCATACTTACGGGACGGTACAGTGCCTGGGACAAGATTTTTAGATGGAATAAGCTTGCCCAGCACCTATACCATCCTGACAGCTTAGTCGGCCTAATCCACAAGAAAGACATGGTCAATACGTGCGGAGCTGAATAAGCCGTGGGTTTCTTCGCGACGTTTTCCTTCACCGTTTGAGAGCACTAACATTGTGCACATTAATTAAGAACAAGAGACTGGGTTATGTAGCATACCAATACTGGGTCATGATACTTGGTCATCATAATACTATACCATAACTGGATCATATAATAAATTTTGCCATGGTAGATGCTTGATATTAAAATTATAATTTAATATTTTATTGCCCAAGTTTATATCCTATCGTTTGTCTTGAAATTTACGAATCCCAATTTCGAGTTATGCTCATTGCAAGCATCTGCGTTACTAAAATTTGATCTCTTTTTATTGCTATCAATTCCTGCTCCAATTGAGCGATTCTATATCAATGGGTTATGGTTGATTTTCCTCTGGCTTCTATTAAAATAAGGTGAAAAGGCAGTGACTCAGCGTCATAAACATCTGGCCCAGTTTTACGGTCATGCATCAAAATCCAGGCAGAAAAAATCAAAACCTCTGTTGTTTGGTACAGCCTACTGCGGTATCAGAAATGAATGACGGTATTGTGGATATTGTGGTGTCAGCATTAGTTTTTAACGATTTCGAATCAAGAGCCCGAGCAGTGATCGGTAGATAAGATTTGGACGAAAACTCTCGATAAAACAACAATAACTTCGTTTTATATATTCATATTATTATTTATTTGTGTGTTCCTATTATTTATGTCTTCTTCTACATAAATTTAAGAGCTTAGCTCTTGTCGGGGTGTTGATGCAGTTTTCTCTAGTTTTCTCTAACCTTCCTTAGTACTGGTTTCTGGATTTGAAAATGCCAGAAACCAGTACTAAGGGGCACTCGTTCAGATACGGGGATAATTTTTTTGTGTAGGATTGTATGACGATGCATAATTTGTCTTTGTTGGATAATATGCAACTCACTGCGTAAAACATTGCTTTGTAGGTACGTTTTTTATTGAAAAACAGGGCAAAAACACTTAAAATAATTGTCAAAAACAAAACGAACCCGTTTTGCCAAAAATACGTACTTTTAAAAAAATATTTTTTTCAATGGGTATCAAAATTTTTATGAACTCAATTAGGTTGTATTTTTTTTTTGATGCTTGCTATCGCGTTAGTTCGTCATTTTTGAGCCGATTTGAAAAAAATCTTGCTTAAAACTTTCAGACTGATCTCATAGCAATTTCATTAAAATCAGTTCAGCAGTTTGGTCATGAAATGAAATGATGAAATGAAATATATTTATTTGCAAGAAGTATGGTACATTTAGGTCATAGGGTGGGCATGTAAAAAACTGGCTTAGGTACATACTTCGTCGGAGACCGACATACAAAAATTAACACATCGAAGTCGGTTTCTCAAATTTTTTAAACTTTACTTTTAATAAATCAATATTGCAGGCAATCCACACAACACCATCTAGCCCCAAACAAAGAAGACCTTGTACTATGGGAACCAGATAACTGATAATAATGAAGACACATTTTTTTTTTGTAAATACATACTTAGAATACAATATAACTCTCAGACAGTGAACAAACATCTGTGTTCACCACACAAATATTTGCCCTCGGTGGGGATCGAATTTTAAATATTTTTAACTTTACTGGTTTTAGTAGGCAGGCCTCGCAAGGTGCAAGCTTCGGTCGGATTTGCACACAACAGATTGAATTTTGAACAGATGTTCACTATAATTGTTAAATGAGCCTTGAAGCTGCAAAAATAGGGTGGGCAGAAACCATAAGTGAATTTTAACGATTCTTTGTCAAGTTTGTTTAAGTGAATACTGAACTGAATGTATTCAAGGATTTTTCTTATTCATCAATTTTGGTGAGATCACTCCTTTTTTTCGATTTCAAATTTTGTTATGATTGTTTTCGCATAACTTTATCAATTATGAGCCGATTTGAAAAAAAATATCCTATATTTCATCAAAATCAGTTCAGTAGTTTGGCCATAAAGTCGGTTTCTTAAGTTTTTTCAAACTTATTTTTTTAACAACTTCTCTAAACAGTGAAAATTATTTCCTGTTTAAATCTGATGCGGTTCCATCGAGGAAATTTCAGGCCCATTTATCTTGATTAATGCAGCTTCATATTGAAATTATATTAAAATACTTAACGAGCTCAAATTATCTTTGAGCAATGTCGATGAGCTGAAATTGGCTCATTATTCTCTACTGAAAACGAAGTCCTCCTCCTCGCGTCGTGCTCCTCACTGCTGAGGGTCGTGACCCCCTCCATGGATCAATTTGTCCCTGACAATTTTTCGCCACCTGGATCTGTCACCGGCAACCTGAATGAAAACGAAGTAGACAGAGTTAAATGGGGAGGGGGGAGGGGACTGCCTTCGATGACCTTGTCGTTAGCACATTTTACCACTTTGAAGTATATAATAAACTAGCGGCCGCCCACGGCTTCGCCCCGTTCCCATTACTTTTTTGGAATAAAAAGTACGATAACGTTGGTCCTTCCAAATCTGCTCCACTCTTAACGTCCATGAAGCCATTAAGGCACTCCACGTTTTTTACTCTGAAACTCTGTGATAAAAAAATATTTTCTACGTTTTCGATAAGCTATAAAAGCGTGTTTTTTTAGTTTTATATCTATAATTTTTAAACTGAGCTATAAAAAATAACTAAACTTATTAAGACGTCGAACTCCACGAAACTTTTTGCTCGTACTTGGACCTTTTAAAAGATATAAAATAACTGAAGTTATTTATCTAAAATTACGATCTTGTGTGTGCAATGCGATTGCATACAGTTGAACAAAAACATCAATTTTATGGAGACTAGTTTTCCTACCAAAGATATTGCATTAACGAAAACGAATAAAATGTAAACTTGAGCATCGGAAAGTTAAAAGTTATATCTAAGTACCTAAATAAAATAAAAACACAGTGAAAGAAGTCGCGTACAGTCCACTATGTCAATACATGGAATGTTGAACGTAAACACGACTTCCTTCCAAGTGGGTTGGCTATCTTTGTGGCCGTGGTACATTGCCACTAGCACCGGTCATTTGAAGAAACCCATTCCGAACTCGGAAGTTCCCGGAGTTCGGTATGGCTAATGTTAGTATACCTATAATTATTTCAAATACTGAAATCACGCTCTAACCAATTTAAATTGTATTTGGGATAAAATACAGATTGTAACCTTGATTAACATTAGGCTGCTTTATATCATGGAAAAAACAGGAACGGGAAAAAAACTCCCACGCTGGGGAAAATGATAAAGCGAGCTTTTATTGGATTGGTCAAAAATTTCAGTTATTTCAAAAAGTTTTTTTTTTTACTCAAATAAAATATTGAAAAAATACAATTCTAATAAAAAATAATAGATTATAGAAAATGATAAATACAAGAAGTAATATTGAATTCGAGATCTGCTAATTTCAGCCTCGATAGCGTCAGAAACTGTTGTTAACTCCAACTAGAAATTGCACATCAAGCGAAAAGGACTGTTAGCACGGATATTGCAGCCTGAACCAATTTAGCTCTTATCGCTACGAGATAAGGTGCACAAATGGTTCAGTTTGCAACGTGATCCGAAATTGCAGTACGGATTACGTCAAATACGAGCATTAGGATTCGAGAATTCATAAACGCATGGAACTGCATTTTGTGGTGGTCGCCATCGTACTTCATACTAATATATTAATAAAGTGGAAATATGTTTGTAACGAATAACTTCAAAACCTTCTTCTTCCTGCCCTTATCACAATAGGTAGGGTTGGCACAACATTTCTTTTTCTTACTCTCTACCGTTCTAAATATAGATTGTTCTCTTAACTTGGTTACGGGTAAAGAAAACATATTTTTACCGATTTAATATAACTTTGTTAATTTGCAGGTAGATCTTGTGTTTGTAATACTTTTATTTTGTAATGTTGTCTTTTAGTGAAATGTTTTTATTTCTTAGGACAATAAATATTCTCTTAACCGCTGTTTACGTGGATAATACATGTAGATTTTTTGTTGCAGGTAACAGTGCGTCATAAGATGATGCATCAGCCAAGAATGCGGCCGAGGCTGGAACCGGTGGTATTCTATAAAACTTTACTGGTCATGACTCATTTAAGAGCAAAAGTGGGAGGGTCAGAATTTGAAACGGAAACCCGTTATCGATACCTTTTTTATAGAACCTAGATTATCTAACCTACTTTATAGCCTAGATTCTGACTTCTTGTAGATAATTTCTAAGACTAATTTTAGACGTATTTGATCTTTTAGTTGGGCTTCGAATTACAAAAGAAGGCACATTATTTACAAAAATATTATTATGAAACATTGTGACGTATTTTAGTTGTTTTCAGTTTTTAATTTTAATTTATCGTCGTAGCATATTTAATTTTGCCTCCTTTATCCGGCTTACAATCAACACAAATTTAAGGTTCTCCTTATCCATTAAAAACATTTTTTTTTAATTATTTTACTAGGCTACATCGTCCCCACTTCTGGGCAAAGGCCTCCCCCAAAGACTTCTAGTTCTCTCTATTCTGACCACCACCATTTCCTTCGTTCCCATTTCGAAGGTGTCCAGATCGACATTCATTATTTCTTTAAAAATAAAAAATAATTAAATAATTGTTCTTTTAATAAAAGTTAGTCTAGAAGTGAACTTTTTCAAGGTGGTGATGACAATGATTATTTCTTATTTAAATAGTTATCCTATCGTACGCTAACTAGTATACAATGTATCTTTTGTTCCACTATCCCCGAGGCATTCAATTGTGCTACAGTTTTTTAATCCAATTTGCTGAAGGAGTATCCTTCCACGATGTTAATGCGTCCTTATTACTGCTATTTCCTTCTTCCGTTCTGTAATTTCATTTCTCTGCATTCTACTTTCGCAATTTCCTCACGACACAATGTTTCAGATTAAGTATATTTTATTAAGTGTTTTTAATAAACTCGAATGCTTTGGAAATTTTATTTCTACTTTTGTGAGAAAATATGATGGAACACACACCTGTGGGCCTACCACAAGCTCTGTCTCTGGCTCTGGTTTTGAGTCTGTGTGAGTGCTCACCAGTGCATTTTAAGTAGGTATCTACTGTGTGTGGCGTTTCGACGTATGATTTATTTAGACAGCACTCACACAGACTCAAAACCAGAGCCAGAGACAGAGCCAGACAGAGCTTGTGGTAGGTCTACTGATGCTGAGTGGCTATCTAAAAAAAATCTAAATTCAAATAATGTCTTCTGTCAGTAAAATGTTCCATCTACAATATTCAAGCTACTTTCCCGCCATGAGGCATATCCGTGGAACACCCTGTATATATATATATATTTTAGGCTATTTCAGTTGCGCTTCAGTGAGTGTTAGATTTCAAGAAAAGGAAATGCTACATATAATACAACTAGCAGCCCGTCCCGGCTTCGCACGGGGTAGACAATATTGTTGTACATTATTTTGTTCTATCGCTAATAGTTTCGGCAGCGCATTCGACGAAAGACATTTTAAGACTCATTTTTCTACACCTTCGGTTACATTGTTCAAATTTTACAAAGGATCCCAAATTTTTTTCAAAATGAAATGTAGCCTATGTCAAATTGGAAGAATGTAGCATTCTATTGGTGAAAGAATTTTTAAATCGGTCCAGTACTTTTTGAGCCTATTCATTACAAACATACAAAAATAGGTGCAAATCTTTCCTCTTTATAATATTAGTATAGCTATAGATATCGAAAGCTTCTATTGTTCCAGTCGAAACATATAAGGCGGTATATGCATAATATGCATTCTATCCTATCTAACGCCGTACTTATTGTTCGGAGCTGCTCGCTTGAGGATAGATTAGGCAATGATACACGTGATGCGGTTCAGACAATGCAAGTGTCTGTGTTGCTGTTCTCGAGATTAAGAAACGCTAGATGCTAGTCTGTACTATACTAGTATTGTCTTGGAGACGCTTCCGCGTAGTGTTTTGGATCCGTTGAGCTACGAGTATCTACATTGGTCTGTATTAATAACTTTATTTTCATTGCCCATACTCGGAAAGTAGGTTTGAAGTTGCCTGAGGGGCCTAATTGAAAGTAATACTTTCAGCCCTAGGGAGAATCAGAACATTCATTCTACGTAGAGAAAAAAAATCCTACGTAGCTGGTTACAAAACCCGGTTACGTACAAGCAATAAAGGAAATATATATGTTTATCTACTGTATAACCCTTACAATTCTCGTCTGTGTAAACACAGATCCGGTCGAGACACAATATAAATTCTATTGTGTCTGGAATCACCGCAGTGAATTAAGAATTTAATACTTTTATATCCTTCTCGTATAATTTGTAAGTTAAGAATTTTTATTTTGATATTTGTATGGAACTCGGATTATGGGTTTTCGCAATAAAATAATTATAATTTATAAATTAAAATCATTTTAAACTTATATACTAGCGGCCGCCCGCGGCTTCGCTCGTTCCGTTCCCGTTACTTACATCCGTTCTACGTCACAATATCTTTATAAATTGTAGCCTGTGTGTTATTCTGATTTATAAGCTATATTATTTGTAAAGTTTCATTAAAATCCATTCAGTCGTTTTTACGCGAAGGAGTAACAAACATCATCCATCCATACTAAGATTTGACATAACGCACACCGTACAAATAGAGTATGGAGGTTAGGAAAAGAAAGAGACTGGGTATAGCGCGAGAGGGAGACAATTTACATACAGCGCTTGACACATTGACATTGACATTTAATACACAATGGAGTGTTTACTTCAACTTCATAGTGTCCTGGTTCTTTAAAGAGCCAGTGTGGTGAAAGGATTTTAAGTGTGCCTCAAAGCGGCTCCTTTCGTGCACTTTGTTAAAGCTTACCACGCCTCATGAAGACGAATTTCACAAACATTGTTTTCATGCAAGTAAAACGATTATGTTTTGCGGTATGCGTACAGTGCTTTTCACTCAGTTTAGAACTGAGTTGTCTAAAGTGGAGATACTTCAGCTGATTGTGGTTGGGTAGTTTGCCTACTGAATATATTTTATAGTGCTTCGTAGATATGTTTTCACCACTTAGCATGGGTTTGAACTTTAAAACACAAACTAGTGAAGATCTTGCTTGAAACTTTGGTGAAACCGCTGGGGAATGAAGGTTCAGTGTTGACCACAAACAAGAAGAAGCGTAGGACGACTCGTTAAATAGACAATGAGAAAGAGTCAGTTAGAAGGTATTTAAACAATCTGTGTACTAACATACGTTTGTGTCAGATATTGTTTATGCAATGTTTAGGTACTTGATATTTTTAATGACATGTAACCTGATAAATTTGGTAGGTACCAATAAATATAACTAAAAAAATGAAACTGAAGGATCAAATTTTTCATCCAACATATAATAAGGAACGCATATTATGCAATGTATAATAAGGAACAGTAAACTTCTTCAGCTTGTGTAAACTCGCCACTTTCAATCAAAACTTTACAAGTATTTCGGGCTGACTATTTTATATTTTATACAGTTTTATTAATAAAAGAGTAAGTAATGTTTTATTTAAACCGCGCGTGCTATGCCAAGTGGACTTGTAAAGTAGGCTTATTGTTAATGTGGAATAGTTGGCATGGTGGCGTAATGTTATCAGTTGGGCTTTCGGCCAGTTCGCCACTTAATTTAATTGTGAAATCTATGCACTTACCTAGAGGGTGTGTGTCACTTTAAAAGGTTTATTTTAGGCTCGTCCGAGGAGGCACTACCACCTCGCCTATTTCTGCCGTGAAGCAGCATTGCTGTATTTCGGTTTGAAGGGTGTGGGGATGAAATTACTGGCACGTGAGGCTGAACATCTGTATGCCCCTAGTTGATGGAGCGCTTTGCTTCAACTCATAAGTCACGGACAGCCAATGAGTGGAATTCCTTGCCAGCGTCTGTTTTCCGAACACCTATAACTTAGATGTTTTTAAGAAAAGACTGAAAATTTTCTAGGTAAGCGCAATAAAATACAATCTCAACACTGTCGGCCGTATCACCATGAGATTGCGGTCAAACGTATGCGAGGATTGTCTACCGCTTACAAAACTGTATACTTATGTACCAGTTAAGTGTCCATGAAGTGAGACTTCGTTAGAAGCACAATTTTTTAATCTGTGCCTGGTACCGAGTACCGAGTCGACCGACTGTGCACTTTTACGCAAATGAAATTTTCAATTCCAACTTTTGGAATTAACTGTTTGGATTTGTACCTACGCTCGTGTCCGTTAGGTACCTATTTCCACCTTGTAATAATTATGAAAGATATTATCCTGACCTTAGTACTAGCATAAACGAAAAAAATGCAGGCTTAACTATGTTTTGCTATTATAGGTAAATATTTTTAGTATCCCGATACCAGACGAGTAAAGGCCAAGCCACATCAAGGCGATAATATAGCGATCTGCGATAACACCACGATGACATGACAGCGATATTTACAAGGAAAGTTGTCATTTAATCGCGGTGTGATTTGACCTTGATGTGGCCGGGCTTTAAAGCCTCTGACAAAAAGCATTCGAAATGGGCGTGTGTTCTTCAACGTCAAAAAACAACACAAACCCAACTCAAATGTTATCATTTCAATAAATAATCCTATTTCCAATAAATCCTTTAAATTAATTTAAATTCGTGTCGCGATCACAAAATGTTAAAGTACAAAACATCCGTGACTAATAAAACAATGATTGACTTTGTAGAACGTGCGGGAATTCCTTGTTTTTACGCTGGTGTAAATTTTTCCGTAAAAATTTTACACCAGCGTAAAAACAGGGACAGAGTGTGAAAGATTTCATGACAAAAACATGTTCATATAACGACGACGGTTATGACGATGTGGGTTGTAAAGTTTTTTTGGATATTGTAGATCGTGTGACAGGCTTTTATACTTTATCTACCCATTGACAATCAAGCTTTTCTTTTATATATCTATCCAGCAGATCTTAAATAGTAACCCTCGCCTATAACAAATCATTGCCTCTTAGGTTACGCACGTCAGGAATGTGCGTCAGCAACTTGTGGCATACAGATGTTCAGCCTCAGGTTCCAGTAATTTCACCGGCACCCACCGAAACCGAAACACAGCCATGCTGCTTCATAGTATTAAGTGGCATGGTTGTAGTACTTCTCCAGACGAGCCCTTCACAAAAAGCTCTACTACTAGCTCTCGTAAGGTAAAATAAAATGACAGCAAACATGCTTTTGTAGTAGTTCCCGTCGTACAAGCTCTGATTAGTTTGGGGCTAGATAGTATTGTGTGGATTGTCCACAATATTTATTTATTTATTTTATTTATTTTAAAACGCATCGACCGGGTGCGAAATACATCGGCATTGCCGATGTAGGGAGCAAAACAGCGAAGCTCTAGTAGGAGTAGGCGGGCCACGTCAGCAGGATGGACCCTAAAAAGTGGGCGAACATCACGACTCATTGGGTGCCGGAGGATGAAAGGCGACGGCGTGGCCGGCCAAAAAGATGATGGCGAGACGATCTGGAGATGAATTGGTGGGAAGTGACCAAATATCGTGATAGTTGGAAGATTTTGGGGGAGACCTTTGCCCAGCAGTGGGACAGTGCAGGTTTAAAAAAAAATACTTGTACAGGCAGCGCGTCTCGACAGATTTTCACATGATCCTTACGATTTGTTAAACAGAAACCCACTCAGCGAATATCTCTTTTTGTAGATGAGAAGATCATGGTTTCGTCCCAAAGGATAGGCCATGTTCATTTCACGGCTCATTATTTAGGCTGTGTGCCTACTTGTTTCTCCGTTCCGCTGACACGTCACGTCCTTACGAAAATGGGTTAAACGGATTTATTCATAAAACCCGGGTTATTTATTCTTGGCGATGGTAGAGATTATTTTTGATGAGATTTTGTTCACAGCTCAGCGTTTTTACATGGACTAAGGGTGGCGTATCGTCGTTGAATGATCTGTTCGTTTTGGGAAATGTAATCAACGAGACTCGATTTAGGCTGGTGTGGACAATGGATTTTCAGGAAAAAAAACTTTAAGCCTTCATATATTATTGAAATATAATAAGGCTGTCTGGCTGAAGTGTGATTGGGCAGGGCATGACAGCCGGATGTCTCCAGATAGGTGGGCGACCATCAGCACACCTTGGGTCCCAAACGGGCGGCGGTCACGGGACGCCCAAGAAAACGTTGGCGGGACGATATCGACACCTTTGTGAGAGGAGATATTTGTAGGTAAATGGGCGAACCTGATACGATACCTGGGACGATCTCGACGCTTTCGAGCGAGGATGGTGGGATGAAGCGATGGATAGAGACGGTTAATTGGAAGGATTTGAGGGAGACCTTTGCCTAGCTGTTAGACAATATAAAAAATTAAAAAAAAACGTTTATTATTCCGAAATTAACATCTATCTATTTAGCCTGTATGCACCCACTGCTGGGTCTCCTCCCTTATACGCCACTCTCTTCGGTCCTGTGCCAGTCTCCGCCATAATAATTATATCTATATTTTTATATAAATTATGAACTAAAACGAGTACAGGCCTCCAAAAGTCTCCATTCTTTTCTTTCCTTCGCTTTCTTCTTTTAAAATCATTCTTTTTAATTTTTTCATGCCAATTCGGCTATGTCGTGCCAGCTGGGCCGTTCCATATGGTGAGACAATATGAGCTAAATAAAAAAAAAGTACATCGTCCTCTACTGTTGCCATACTTTATGATCTTAATTTTCCAGGACTATTTGCGTTTAACAAGCCTTAGTGTAGTGTGTACTGTCTTTTTATCCACTGCTATATGCTTTTAGCACAGGCTTATGCCTTTTGACTTTGGTTTCCACATAAACATAAAGCTTTAAAAGCAATTCTTAGTATTCAAACCAAAACTAGTACAAAATACTGTGAAATTCAATAAACTGTTTAAAAGTCCCCTAGTTAATCCTCCCCGTTAATGGATCCCTTCAAAGCCTATTAAATCTTCGAGCCGTGATATTCCACACCTTATTTGTATGATTATAAAAACGTTGTTCTGTCTGCCTTTCTGTTTTTTTACTGCCTTTATGGCATAATATTCTAGACCGCTCTTTTTCAACGTCGTGTCGTCGACATTTTCACTTATCATCAGGTAAGAAAAGAAAGAAAAAGAAAGAAAGAAAACTTATTTATTTGACCCACAAACACGTTTTACAGATTAGTAGGTATAGGTAACAGTACGAAGAAAAAAAAAAACAACTAAAAACATAAAAATATAAAAATAAACATAAATTTGCTTGGACAGGTAGTAAGTAGTTAGGTAGCTACACTAATACCTATCCAAGCTGTGTTGTGTGGGGCAAAGGGGTCCCGTCTCAGCTTAATGCTGCATAAAACCCAAGTGGGTAATGTGCGGCGCTGGTTTTCAGACGAGGCCAGGGTTCGACACTACGAACAACGGTAAACTACAAATAATACATTAAAGATAAGTTAACTACAATAGGTACATTTGTGATTTCCTAAGTGTAGTAAACACTATAAAATCAATAGAAAAAAAGAAATATATAATGCATTATACATACTTAGCTAAATTAGACATTAGACAACTTAAAATTATTTACGCAGAGACGCAGAGGTTAAACATGGTGGAAATGAAATAAACAAACTAATAACTACAAAACGAAAATCAAAAAGATGTTCTTATATATAATCTTTATATCTATTCATTCAAAAGAATAAAGTCGTGTTAGTTACACTATTTATAACTCAAAAACGGCTGAACCGATTTGGCCGAAAATTGGTGAGGAGGCAGCCTAGAACCAGGAAACGGACATAGGATACTTTTTGTCCCGAAAAAGTAACGGGAAAGGGGCAAGCAAAGCCGCTTATATAGGTAGTCAATGATCAGTCTATTCATTCGGTAAACAATCTATTTCTATACCTATATTATAAAAAGGAAAGATTTGTATTTTTGTGTGCATGTTTGTAATGAATAAACTCAAAAACTTACTGTGTCCATTTCAAAAATTATTTCAACATTCACCCTGAGTAGCATAGGCTAATATTTATGTGTTTAAAAAATAAATGTCCACCCGTGCGAAGCCGGGACAGGCATAGTCCTTAATATATCTGAGGAGGCTAGAAGTACCTACGTCTAAACATTACTTTGAAAATAAACAAATTTCTGACAAAGTGCGAAAAATCTTGACTACGCTGCACTCAACTAAAAATAAGCTGGGAAGAGCGGGCGTTGTAATTAGTCCTTACTACTCCGGCTGAGGGAAATTCAAAAAGTGTTCTTCATCACCACTTAGCGTCTTTGCCTTGTTAGCTCTGAGCTAACGGCTGTAACACCAGTAAGATTATAAACGGGATTTTTCATTTTATTTTCTTGGTAAAACTGCACGTTTACTAAGAAAAGCTCGTGACGAGATAAAATTTAATGTCGGAGCGAAAAGTCTCCCAAAAGCCATAATTTACCCAATAATATAAACCTTTTAGTTTCTTCAAGTAATCAAGTTAATGGACGCGGGGTAGTGTACCGTAGGGCACGTTCCTGACGTGCGTGACCTACGATTCAATGCTTTGTTATAGGCGATGGCTACCATTTAATATCAGTTGAGCTATATGCTTGTTCCATCAGCTAGTTTAATACAAAAAAGAGTAGGTATAAGAATTTTATAATGAGTTCCAAAAGTTAAGAGCCGAGCGGGATTTGTACACTATAAAATCAGTAAAAAACAGTGTTAGACTTGGAGCGAATCCGATGTGAGTTGTCAATTTTTGTTTGAAAAATTTGAAAATGGAACGCGGATTCAGCGATTACTCAATCAAGCCGTGTTGTCGGAATAGCAGGGACGCTATAAGGAGAAGAAGAAAACCAGAATGTTCTTTAAAATCCTGTCTAATTTGCGTGAGTACTCATGCAGCTGTCGGAAATCCAATTTATTACATCGAAGGGCAACTCATTAGTCGAATTAAAACATCATTGATATCATTAATCGTATTAAAAGGTCATTAGTCGTAGCAAAAAGGTCATTAACGGAGGTTTTGTTGGAAATAATTTGGGAGGAAGTCGCCAGGGAGCACTTACTTATCGCTCCAAACTATACGATGGGTTTCGTGAGGTTTTTGATTGTATTCTATTTTGCTTTTCTTATAAAGAACGCTTTAGTAGTAGATCTCTATAAAAACGATGGGTGAACAAAGTTGCGTATAAATGTTTTGAAGTGCGTCCATCAACTTTCCTCAAGTTCATGGACCCAGGGGAGTGCATCGAAGGGCACGTTCCCGACGTGCGTGACCTACGAGGCAATTGTTATAGGCGATGGTTACCACTTATTTTCAGGTGGGCCATATACTTGTTGCATCAGCTAGAATTCAAGCTAAATATTCAAGTATTATATCTGGTTCCCATAGTACAAGAGCTGCTTAGATTGGAGCTAGACAGTGTTGTGTGGCACCCACAACATTACATAGATGGAATAGGTTTGATAAAATGTATCTACACGCAACTAAATTCTTATCATACCCAGTATCTGTCAAGTTCACTACTCGAACAAGTCTCTTGAAATTCTCACGACGAATTTCTCGTCGTGTATTCGTTCGCTGTGATGTCATTGATCTATGTAGTCCTGGAACAAAATGTCAACGTGAAGCTTCCACGCTATTTTCAACTCTATGTCAAAGATGTCAGGAATCACATTTGACGAAGGACAGGACTCCAATCACCCTGGATTAAAAGCCTGTTATTAACATTTCAAACAAATGATTGCCCTTCGGAGTATTAACAAATGACCTCGTAAACAACGAGTGAGTCTCGTTTTGTCATGATTCGACGTAGATTTGTTCTCGAGATTTATTGTTTGTTAGTTTACTTTGTTTCGTTTGAGTTTGTTTTTGAAAGTTTTCGTTTTGCTTTTAAGATAATAGCGCCGTTTCCTTGTACACAATTTTACGTCCGTGTTTTTAGTTAATACTCGAAATGGCGAGTCGAAATTTTGGGAAGTTGTGATGTTGTGTTGTTTTTTTACAAGCATCCGTTGGTAGGACAAAGCAAATGTAATGACAGATCGTCAAAATGGATCACACAATTTATGGAGTGAGCTTTTTTATAAGGTGTGCAGTTTAAACGAGCGAGTCTTCATGATAAGTAAAAATATCCCATGTTTTAACGTTCTTTTTATCGCGTCACTGGATCTTTCAAACCAAGTGTGGTGAAAGGATTTAAGTGCGCCTCAAAGAGGCTCCTTTCGTTACTTGACACATATTTCGACACATGTTTTATCCTAAAAAACTTAGTTACAATGAAAGATAAAACTGCAAAAAAGAAAGCCAGCCTACAATTAATAGACAAAGCTTTGCATCTTAGTCCAAAAACGAAAGCAAATAGAACAAAAATTCACCCACAATTAAACTTTTTCCAGGGCGTCCGTGACGTCCAGTGGTGTGCATCGGAGCGTTGCCGTGGGAATCTCCCTTCGCCTTGACCCTACCACTAATCAGATTAAAGATTTTTACGATGATAAAAATATGAAAGTTTTAAAAAAACTAGGAACAAGAACAGTTTTTTTTGCACCAATGATAGGACAGGACAGGACAGCCTTACTTGTGTGGATTGTCTATAATAGTTATTTACGGCCTTTGACCAATCTTCAAATAAGCCAAAAGGCCTGCGCACACCTAGGTCGCTGGCGATAGCGATAAGTGAAACGCTGTCAAATTTGATAGCGATATTTGACAGCGTTTCATTGATCGCCATCGCCAGCGACCTAGGTGTGCGCCGGCCTTAAAATGCATCAAGACGATTCTTAGTAGGTACAAACGCACAGCTGATGACAGGTCAATAACCTTTTATAGAGCCTCAACTCCTAAAATCTCTTTAAGCTTAATTTGCGTAAACCTTTGTAAGCTCACGCTTAGTTTTAAGTTCTAGTACTTTCTTTGCTAATTCAAGTGCCTTTTATGTTCGGGATGTTAATTTTATTCATATTTTAATTTAAACTATCGTTGTCAAATTAATCTATGTAGATTTTATCAGACTTTTCACTTCAAATTTATCAAAAGTAATCTATACATATAAAAGAAAGTCGTGTTAGTAACACCACTTATAACTCAAGAACGGCAGAACAGATTTGGTTGAAAATTAGTGGGGAGGTAGCTTAGAACCGGGAGAAGGACATAGGATACTTTTTATCCCGAAAAAGCAACGGGAACGGGGTGTTACGGGAACGGGCGAGCGAAGCCGCGGGCGCCCACTAGTTAGTAATAAAATAATTAGTAATCAAAAAGTTATGCGTAGTGAAAATAATTACTAAACAATTTATCAAAAAGGAATAAGTTTACATCGTGGAAATTAATTATTAAAAAATCTCTGCCACTCAACAAAGTGGTAGCTTGGTTATAATTATTTATTAAGTTTTAATACATACCGTCATCTTATTTGATTTCAGTAGGTAGATAAGATACCCACTTAATACTTCTTTCACTAATAAAAACTCAGATATCTACTGCAATTTAGGACTACAATATTCCTGCCCTTACTATACTTTCACACAGGTGTTTTTTTAAATAGCATAAAACCAAAAAATAAAAAAAATACCTCAAAGTATCCTCGTTTTTTAAGTGAGATGATAAATAAACACGTCCTCAAACCCCATAAAGAACACGCTATCGCTGTGGTAACCATCATCTTCATAAAAAAACACCTCATAGAAAGTCTCATACAAAAGTTATGCTCCAAAATATTCTCAATTATTTTACCCCTGTTTACTTTGCCAGCGGTTAGCCAGTAATTTACGGACATAAAATTTTGCATAATAACTCGTCTTGGGCGGCCTTATCGCTACGGCTACCTAAGTAGTTACTTTCTCACTTTTGATAATGATCTGGGTACCACGAAACACTGCTTAGTAACGTAGCTCCAAAGCATAATGTACGGAAATATCGATAAGTACATTTTTTTATCATCATTTCATTTTCTTGTCCTTGTCCCACTTTATGTTGGGTCGGCACAGCAGGTTTTTGTTCTCCACTCACCTTTATTATGCTGCCTTCCTACGGTGCGTGGTTCTGCAGTTCACGCACAGCCGACGACGACGCACGGCAACGCACGCAGAAAGGGCTCCTGTGCTACCGCGCACCTCGGCGCACGAGACCGTTCCCATGAGGTGTCGTGCGAGCTGATCCGCCTCCGTGCGCGATACCACAGACCGGTGGGAAGGGGCTATTAGCCGTAATTTCCACTACTTTCTTACCCATGTTATCCTTCACACAATCCATCCATCTTTTCTTTGGCCTGCCTCTACTTTTATACCCATCTACATCTAGCACTCTTCTCGTTACATAAAAATCTTCCCTACGCATGACATGCCCGTACCATGCTAACCTATTGTTCCCCATCTTTTCAGTCTTATCATCTCTATAAAATTTTCTACACAATATATTTTTAATCAGATAGAAGACCTTTTTTTAAATCTTTTATAAGGTCGAGATGAAGTTTCATAAAAATAGCGAACGTAATAAAAAACTTCTTAACAAATTCAATATTAGATTGTTCAAAGGTAAACCGAGCGATTATTTATTAAAAACGCTTAATTAAAACTGCGAATGAAGGTATTCATCCATCTTTACTAGTTGCGAGAATTTTAATCTAACTTCGGGGTTAGTTAGGCAAATCGTTTTTTCACGATTCTGAATACATTACGCCCTTCATCTAAAACCTTCTAAATTTAATATCAGCAATGATTAAATTCATCGTTAAGGGGTTTTAGAAACTATTTATTATGAAGCAATAATAAAATCTAACGGTTTGACTAATCGGAATATTTTTAAATCCTAAGTAGGCTATACCATTTTTAAGCCAGTCGTTTAAATAAGCCTACATGCTTGACTAATAACTTGATAGCTTAGCCTCAACCAACGTTCCGATAAGTTATCTAGCTTATATTGGCCCTCAGTTATAATAAGTATGATTATAAGTTTTTTAAACTTGAGAAACCGACTTCATGGCCAAACGGCTGAACTGATTTTGATGGGATTTCTGTGTGATCAATCTAAGTATCCTTTTAGATAACAAAAATAATTTTTCAAATCGGCTTATAAATGACGAAATTGTGCTATAACATAAAAAAATTACAATCGAATTGAGAACCGCCTCTTTTTTTATTTGAAGTCGGTTAAAAAGAAACCACATGCGTTTAGTAAAGATCCATTTATTCCACTGACCATCTCCGTCAGGATAGTAATGTTCCGTGGACAATCGGCAGGTCGCAGACCAGCTCGTCATTGACAGTCCAATACGGCATGAGTCTGTCATCATGACATAACATACCTCCATAGCTAGATAGAAGCTAGAAACCTTGGAACCCGGAAAAAAGATCCAGGAACGTTAGAAGAAAACTTAAAAAAAACTTCTTATAATACACAACCTTGCGAGACCTTTCTTGCTTGTTTGTTTGCTTGCTTGCTTGCTTGTTGGTGTCACCGTAGTCGACGTGGTTCTTCACGTTCTTACAGCTAGGGTTAGTATAACTATTTTGACGATTTTGTGTAAGCGTCAGTTCAAATCAAAGTTATAGTAAGCGTAAGAAAGCCTTATAGAAAAATAAAGTTAACCCTCTCGGCCATCGACATCGTTTACGGAACGTGCCCACACTTGAATATTCAAATAGGCCCAACACAATGGGACCACCCTGGCCCCCTTACGACCTCTTGGGGCCGGCTGAGCCCCACAGTTAGCCAAAGGAAGCCCAACAAAGGATCACTGAGAAAAAAGCTAGGTTCCGGTGTCAGACACACGCGATATCGCCGTGTCCCCGATTTTGAATGGGTTGTGGAAAATACCTGGAATTTTCTCTATTTCTATTATTTTTCCCTACAGTAATACTCACTTACCCGCTGGCTAAAGCGACTTTGAAGAAATTAAACAACTACTTTTAATAATTTGCTTAGTTTAAGTTTGGAGTTTTAGGAAATCACCGAATCACTATTTAAACGTTATGAACTTCCGAATTTTGGTTACACTATTTATAACTCAAGAAAGGCTGAACCGATTTGGCTGAAAATTGGTAAGGAGGTAGCTTAGTATCAGGAAAAAAGCAGGGCGAGCAAAGCCGCGGACGGCCGCTAGTATTTTATAAAATTACGAAAGAGGGTAGACTAAAACGGCTGTCAAAAACTTAATAAGGCTTTGTTCTAAATAACAAACTCACTAATCATCATAATCTAATATTTTTATACTTTTTGTTCTTATCGTGTCATTGGTTCTTTCGAAACAGTGTGGTGAAAGGATTTTAAGTGCGCCTCAAAGAGGACACCATTGCGTACACTCGGCATATGTTTTCGAACTTTTTAGGTTTTTTATTAAATTAAATTTTCATGCTGAAAATTATATTATTTTTGCCATAGAGTGTCTTTACTCTAGTTTTGTTAGTCTATGCCGTGTTTTGCTTTATCGTTGTAGTTTCTTTTAACTAAATACAAACCATTGTTTCTACTGCATTTATAACAACAGCAGAGCATTTTTATGAGTTTCCTTTCCTCTACTGTTTTCGTACGAGCTCTATTATTTTTCCATGGTCCATGGTCCTACCACAAGCTCTGTCTGGCTCTGTCTATGGCTCAGGTTTTGAGTCTCTGTAAGTATTGACTAAATAAATCCTACGTCGAAACGTCACACGCACAGTATAGGTAATAAATACACTGGCGAGCACTCACAGCAGACTCATAACCAGAGCCAGACAGAGTTTGAGGTAGGCCTACTGTTCTTATATAGCAATATGCCAGTTCTATCAAGGTGAAGGAAAACATCGTGAAGAAACCGGCATGTCGTAGAATCTAAAAATTTGAAAACATGTGAAGCGCACGGGAAGAGCCTCTACGGAGCGCGCTTTAATACCTTTTACCACACTGGTTTTTTAAGAACCAGTGATGAAAAAAGAATATAAATAATGCTCTATATAGCTTAGAAACTAGCATTCATCTTCCAACGATAAGGCAGTAACTATCAACGCGCGCTATCTCTATAATAAGGTTCGTGTTACAAATACATTAATTATGCCGCGCGGTACTATAGCTGCCTACTGCCTACCCCCCGGGGACGGACGTGGACTTACACTTGCCGGTTCAGGGTTGACTGTTGCTGTTTCAATGTCAGATAGTACGTTGTGATAATTATTTTTAAATCAATAGAATATATTTTATTTACAACAGAATATACATTATTTACAAAAACTATTACTAAACAACATGAAATACCTAATTAAAAAGAAAAAATAAAAATTACATTTAAAAATTACATTTCATTTTTAAATTGAATACAGAAAACGTTTGCTCAAGTTTGAATCTTATGCTGCCTTCCTACGGTGCGTGGTTCTGCAGATCATCACGCATCGCGCACGACGACGCACACAGAAAAGGCTCCTGTGCTACCGCGCACCTCGGCGCACGAGACCGTTCCCATGGTGTGTCGTGCGAGCTGGTGCGGGATATCACGCACCAGTGGTAAGGGGCTATTAGACTATTTTAATTTTGGTGTACAATAAAGTATAATTCTATTATTTTCTATTCTATTCCATTCTATGGTTTAAGATTAGAAAATAATAAAAAAATTGGCTGTAATATAACTTTAATTTTAATTCCAATAACAAAAAAAATATCTATAATGCATATTATGTTTTGTGTATGAACACCTGACTCAGATCAGGGTTTTTTCTCCTTTGGGTTATTTTGTAAGAAAACTTTTTTTATATACAACTAGCTGATGGAACAAGCATATGGCCCACCTGATGTTGAGTGGTAGCAAAGTATTGCCTCGTAGGTCACGCACGTAAGGAACGTGTCCTACGATGCACTGCCCTGCGTCTATAAACTTAAAGCATACAGATGTTCAGCCTGACACCGAAAACACAAGCAAACATGATTGTTTTACCGTTTTTGGAGCGTGAAAGAATACGCTGCCATGTCATTCCCCGAAAAAGTATGGCATTTCTTTCTTCAGCGGTAAATAACTTTATCAAACCCCCATTTCCGTGAAAAAAACCTCGTCACCTTTCCATTCATTTTTAAAATGTGTCATTATATGTTTTTGATATTATGTTAGCTTATATTTTTTCGAACCGCCTCCATACTCAACACATCAAAGCCCTTCATCCCTTTGAGTGAAGCCTTGCGTGCTATTTTCCATTAAAACGATAATTTATCCTGAATCCCTTAAGAGGGAATCACACAGGCGACTCTCCATACAAACGTAGTCCCCTATTTCCTCCCTGGATAATGCCTCTAGAGTAACCATTTTGTCTCATAAAATCCAGATCTGCTATATACGTGCTCGTATGTTTTCCTTTTTTTCAGAAACTTATTGATAAAGAAAATATCTCCTCCAATTCATATTTCATATAAATCATAATGAGGGTCATATTTTCTTTATCAATAAGTTTCTGAAATAAAGGAAAACATACGAGCACGTATATAGCAGATCTGGATTTTATGAGAAAAAATGGTTACTCTAGAGGCATTATCCAGGGAGGAAATAGGGGACTACGTTTGTATGGAGAGTCGCCTGTGTGATGCCCTCTTAAGGTTGTTGATGCTCGTAGATTCTCCTGTAGGGCTGTTTGTCGTGCCTTGGGTACGTTTGGATAGTACACCTTTGTTATCTTAGAACAGTCACACAATAGGAGGCGAAGGAGCTTTGATTATTTATATACTAGCGAGTCCCGAGAAATTGATTATTCGAGATCATTCCAGAATGTTAAGGAACTTTTTAGAACGTTTAAGAAAATTCTAGATGATGACGACTTTTCTAAATAATTTCAAAGTCTTCGATTTCAATTTGATTATTCCAGACCATTCCAGAATGTTTAATAAAAAGAAGAGAATCGTTCTAGAGCGATTAAGAGCTTTCTATTCTTATCTAAATTGAGAATTTTTAGAATAGTACTTACGTGTTAGAAAAGGATAGACATAAATTTTTGCAATATTTTGCACTGATGATGTTCCTATTAGTCGATGCAACTATAGCCACATCTAGGCGATGGCGATCAGTGAAACGCTGTCAAATATCGCTGTCATAATTGTCAGCGTTTCACTGATCGCCCCCACAGAACGCTTAGATATCTTTAGTGATAAATTTTATTTATTTTTATGAAACGATTTGAATTTACCATGATAAAATTTTTCTGAGTTGACTTCCGATATTTCGGCACAGTTGCATGCACCATGATCACGGATATCGGAAGTCAACTCAGAAAAATTTAATCATGGTAAATATCCCGTCGTTTCATAAAAATAGTGTTAAAAACCATGATAGTTTCAAAAGTTATAAATTTTATCTACTGTCACAAAACAAACACGATGTGAAAAGTCCTGTAAAAACTATAGAGCTTTTAGCTCAAATCTCTTTAATTTACTTTGTCAATGCCATAATTTGTCTAGCTCCAGTCCAGCTTAAAATAAATTGAGTGTTTCGATCACTGTGACTTTTTGCCCTCCATAAATTTCTGCGGGTTGAAAAATTGCAAAATTGCTTTCAAAGCTGTGCGCTACAATGCGGGCTTGTTTCATCTAGTATTTTATTGTCTTTGTCAATAGATGCTCGCGTTTTTGCTAAAAAAAAATTTTTGCCTAATTTATGTAAATAAATAAATAATAATTAATATTGTGGACAATTCACACAACACTCCCCAGCCCCAAACTAAGCAGAGCTTGTAATATGGGAACCGGATAGCTGATATAATACTTGAATACATTTTTTTTTGTAAATACATACTTAGAATACAATAAAACACCCAGACAGAGAACAAACATTTATGTTAACCACACAAATATTTGTTCTCGGTGGGGATCGAACCCACGACCTACAGCGCAGAAGGCAGAGCTACTACCAACTGAGCTAGAGGCCAGTCAAAAGTAAGTGTAAGTGAGAGATAATGATAATGGAGGCACTTTTTCGTTTTTACTACACGATTCATAAGTATCTGACTGTAATTATAGCATTTTCGATTAGCTTGATATATTACGTCACTAATATGACGTGCTTGGCCCACTCTATACATTTTAATAGCTGGTAGAAACTTCAGAATGCTGTTTGGACGTCCGCACAATACTCTTTGTGAAAACACCAACAATAGCCTCGTTGTATGGTCTTAAATTAATGGTTTTGTAATTCTATGGTAGTTCAAAGTGAAACGTCAGATTATGAAGTCAGTAGGCCTACCACAAGCTCTGTCTGGCTCTGGTTTTGAGTCTGTGTGAGTGCTAACCAACCAGTATATTATACTGTGTGTGTAACGTTTCGACGTAGGATTTATCTAGACAGCACTCACACAGACTGAAAACCAGAGCCAGACAGAGCTTGTGGTAGGCCTTTTGGAATCCCCAGTGAGAATGAGAATATAATAGTACCTCGTAATTTATTTATGTGATTGACAGCGGTATAGTTCACTTTGATTAGCTAAATCAGTGGAGCTTATTCGGGTTATCGATATGCATTCATGAAAAATTATTTATTGATATTAGTGGTAGCCGTAAATAGTTTTACTGACGTAAATGCCGTGCCATAATTTCGTCCCGGTTTCGTAGTTTGTGTGTCAATTTCTATTGTTATCGACACACACATTATTAATAGTCCAGTCATTATAGTAAGTTCACCTCGGAATTCGAGATACCCAGCTGTGAGTCTGTTAATACTTGTATATTGAGACCCTAATAGCAAAAAACCCATACACGAAATGAAATATAAAAAAAAAAATGTTTTTTTTTGTGATCTTTGACCTTGAATTTTAATAGTTGCGTACCATATGTAGGTTTTGTGACAACTTTTAGAGTATCTACAGACTTACAGCTGGGTATCTCGAATTCCGAGATTCTTACCTAATTTAAGCTTAAATAACTGGACTATAAGCACATGACGGTCTTAGACATAGTTTTATACTTATGTAGAAAAAACGATTTCAAGCCTTCTCCATTCATCAACTTTTAAACGTGATTTTAAATGTCGTCGTCGTTCCTTCGAGCTAGGTGGGATAAGGTTCTGGAAAGTGATTGTAGCATTTATAAACATGCAAACGATGACGATTCAAATTTAACTCAGGGGTTATCCATCGCTAAATCGTGCGAAAATCTCATTTATTTAGACATGCAACAAATATAATTTAGATGAATTTTAAAGAAAAACGTTCAAGTGTTTTCTAATAAACATTCCTAACTGTTCTTTTCTTATCCATTCTATGAAGAGCTTATCGAAACTTTATATAATTCTATATACATAGGTATACGAACGAAACAGGCATCTAGAGCACAGAATTTTCGATGCCTGTTTTGTTCGTTCATCGTCAGTAGCTGAACTATTCCTCTATTAGTTCAATCATGCAATGCAACTAACATTGAAGTATATCGTGCGTTGAATTCATTAGAGCTTCGATTGAACTAGACAAAGCGACCGAGTGTAGCTCAAAAGCGGATCCCTCAAAGGTGTTACATGTCCGGATTTGGATAAGAACCTTTACGACTGTCACTGAACCAGGTAGTGATGGAGAAAGCTTTGTTGCAAAAGGATTTGGTTTCTGGACGATAGTGTATATCTAGCTTTAAGACGTTTCAAAGTGATCCTTGCAATCCTACTGAATACACTTTTGATTTGATTTTATGCAAGTTTAACAAGTCAAACCAGGTAACCACTAAGGAGGGGAACTCGTTACCTTATATTTTTCCGGGTGACTACAATCACACGATATCAGAATTCAGTAGAAAGAGGCGATCGGAAGGAGGTGATCATATGGGAGCCGTTTCAAGGTATTTTCGAAAAAACTGACGAATTTGTATTGGAGGAAAAAGCACATTATGCTCATGCATTTTGTCGATAATTTTTCGGTTACGTGGCTGTTCTACCATAATCTGTGACTACAATCTAGTATTCGTAGGAAAAGTGGTTTGGTGTCTTCTTCATGCCACTTCACATAATGTCTACTCCGTCGACGTCTTGAGTTACACTGCCAAAACTGCGTAGTGATTTCCACTCTAGCGCTTAGTGGCACTAAAGCGTCAATGAATCTTCTTGAAGGTATTGCTGAAATAATTATGAGGCTTTACTACTTGTAAAATAATAATTATTTGGTAGATGAGATAGCGTCCAAACATTTTGGGGCCACACCACAGGGAGATAAACTTGTGCGTCTACGTCTATTGATGTTTACTCCGTACCGTGGTCTACGTGTTCCTATTCTGCAGTGGTGAGATGCACTGTCTTATTGTTTTATACCGATCGGCTGTGATGGAGTATTCAGGGAGCGCTATTGTTTGTGTATTGGCGCAGACTCAATCCTTCTCGTAGATAATGGCTTTGTTTCGGATTATTCTGTAGACGTGCCGAATGCTTGAAGATTGCAGGATGCATTGGAATTATTCTCGCTGTGGTTTTTTATTTGTTTGTCACAGTTCACACCGGTACAATTTGAAATAGGATCGACTTCAAATAGGTAATTGAAATAACACAATAAGGAAATATTTTGACTGATCCTGATTACAAGTTTTTCTCATCTCGCTATATTTAGGGAAAGGCTTCGCAGATCGCTTAGATGTGCGCAAGGTTGAAAGGAACCTACAATCAACTGACACTACGCCACGCAAACAAACAATATAGACTCCAAATATACAGTAAATGCGAAACAGAAGTCCAATTCAATATAACATGCCCTAATTTTAGAGATTACTAATTAAGTAATACCTTCTCGTCTTACATAAACTCAAGACTAACGTAATCCCGCCGCAAACAAACAGTAGGCCTACCACAAGCTCTGTCTGGCTCTGTTCCTGGCTCTGGGTTTGAGTCTGTGTGAGTGCTCACCAGTGTAATAAACTGTGTGTGTGACATTTCGAGACGTAGAGTTTATTTAGTCAACACTCCCAGACGGTTGTATTTGTTCGTTGCGTTTTTTTCTAATTGTGTAAGTTATTACTTATCTATATCTATACCAATATAATAAAGAGGAAAGATTTGTACCTATTTTTGTATGTTTGTAATGAATAGGCTTAAAAAGTACTGGGCCGATTTAAAAAATTCTTTCACCAATAGAATGCTACATTCTTCCAATTTGACATAGACTACATTTCATTTTGAAAAAAATTAGGGATCCTTGGTAAAATTTGAACAATGTAACCGAAGGTGTAGAAAAATGAGTCTTAAAATGTCTTTCGTCGAATGCGCTGCCGAAACTATTAGCGATAGAACAAAATAATGTACAACAATATTGTCTACCCCGTGCGAAGCCGGGACGGGCTGCTAGTTAGTTATAAGTGTATTGATAGAGAACCCAATAGTAAGACAAACCTTACAAGCATTGTACTTAGGCTTTAAACCACTGTTCACTGTTAATTGTAACTTTCTGTATAATAAATAAATATAAATATAAACTCAAAACCAGAGCCAGAGACAGAGCCAGACAGAGCTTGTGGTAGGCCTACAGTATCAACTTGTTATCGCTGTCTTAGAACAGCAACGTATATCCGAGTGTAACATGTAAACAGTAATATAAGCCGATATTACACCTTTGTTAGATAATGCGGCTTCCTTTGGTGGAAGTAGAAACTCGATGAGTGTACTTGGTGTGTCATGTTACAAAAATGAATTCAAACGAACTACTAGAAATCTAAGAAATTATTTTCTAATTATCATAATAGATGAGAATGCTACAAATAGTTTTCATATTAAAAATAAATCCTTTCACCACGCTTGGTTCGAAAGAACAGTGACACGATAAGAAGAAGAAGATCAAGAAGTTTTAATATTTCTCTTTTTTATTTGAAACTTTTATCTTATACCTTTAAACGAGAAAATCTTGTATATATATATTATATATTTAGGATCTCGGAAACTGAGCCAACAATTTTCCCGAAATTTACTATACAAGGGTTTTCGGGAGCGATAAATCGATCTAGCTAGGATTCATTTTTAGAAAATGACGAGAAGTTGGTGTTTTGCAATAATCAAACATAAACTCAATATACGACTGTTCCTGCCATCTATTGGCAATTGTGAGCAACTAACTGCAAGCTAGAAGGCGTTGTTAATTAAAAATAAGCCAATAAAGATACGACTCTTCCTGACATCTATTGGCAAATAATAATACTATTTTTTTTTAAACCCGAGCGAAGCTCGGTCATACCGGCTCGTAACAATTAAAACAATAACATGTTTCCATGTTTTACAACTACTAAAAATTAGTAATATCGAAACGTGGTCATAATAATCGATGTTCATACAAAAAATAATCCCAATCTTGAAATGGACCAAACCTGTTTCTAAGTTCTTTTCGATGTTCTTTACTAGTCACAGGTAAAAAAAACTATTAGCACCAAAATAAAGGCATTGGTGGCCTGGTGGTAGCGACCATGCCTTCTGATCCTCAAGTCGTGGGTTCAAATCCAGTCGTGTACCAATGAGTTTTTCTGTTCAGTAGGCATACCACAAGCTCTGTCTGGCTCTGGATTTGAGTCTGTGTGAGTGCTCACCAGTGTATTATACTGTGCGTGTCACGTTTCGACGTAGGATTTATTTAGACAGCACTCACACAGACTCAAAACCAGAGCCAGACAGAGCTTATGTTAGGCTTACCGAAATGTACCTATATTATGTACTGTGTACCGAAATTTACTATACCAGTACTCTCAAACGGCGAAGAGCAACATCGTGAGGAAACCGGCATGTCGTACAGCCTAATAGCCCCTTCCCACCGGTGCGTGATATCGCGCACCAGCTCGCACGATACACCATGGGAACGGTCTCGTGCGCCGAGGTGCGCGGTAGCACAGGAGCCCTTTCTGTGTGCGTTGCCGTGCCTCGTCGTCGGCTGTGCGTGATGATCTGCAGAACCACGCACCGTAGGAAGGCAGCATGAGAAAGTCAAGTTTACGAATGGTGCCTATTTGAAGCGCACTTACAACCCTTTCATCACACTGGTCGAAAAAATCAGTGACACGTTAAGAAGAAGCACCGAAATCTAACCTAAGTATTTCTTTTGTCCACAGCACGAGACTTCACACCACACCACATCACGAGGTTAAGACATTCGAGGCATCTGCCCAGCTACACGGCACCCGTGAGTATTCATCATACCACATCACGTTCACCACTATTCACCACATCAGTACCCAGCCCCAACAGCTTTTACCCCCTTAGATTTCGATTATTTTAATGCTTATTTAAATAATTCTAGTTCTAAAGATACTTTTAGATGTATACATTTAGATGATATGCATGAATGTATTCAGTATTATTTTTTTGAATCAACGGGATATTTACCATGATTAAATTTGAGTTTTGACTTTTTTTTCGGCAAAGTTGCATAATGATCACGGTTGAACTGAAGTCCACGAGTAAAAGAAATGTTATTGGAAGACAAATCGATCTACCCTCTTTCGCACTATTTTATTGGTTTCGACGTTACTATTGGTTCCACTCTCACTTTTTTCTCGATTTTGACAAACAACACTGACGGTATCAGGACGATACCTTAAAAATAAATACCTAATCATTGGTAAATATCCCGTTATTTCATAAAAATAGTGTTAAAAACCATGATAGTTTCAATAGTTGTGTTCTATATGCCACATAAATGGATTATAAGTAAGTATAGCCTAACTGTTAATTCCACTAACGATCTGTCACTTATTTCTAATGCTCTCTGACATGCTACACAGGAAAGACACAAGGTATAATAGCTCCTATTATGTTGTGTTATATTCTACTATACTATATCCACACTGTTTACAAGTCTACACTTTTCTATATATTTTATACCGATGTTATTGTGTTTATGAATTAATTTGTTTATTTCGGGTAGTCAATTTTTTTTTTGTTTGGATAATAATAGATGACATTGATGGACATTGGACTTTTGTATGTTGTGAAAAGTAATTATTTTCAAAGTAACTTCATTGCACGCTGAAGTTTTCACATCAATTTTGTCTGCTGAAGTTGTAATTGGATTCACACAATTAGAACATTTTTCGTTGACGAAGTACCTAATCAGGTTTACGTGATCAATGACTATTTAGAAAGCATGCAATGTGGGATCTTAACTTCGGTCAGATTAATTTATATGTTTTTCACATCTGAGTTTATTGTATAAAGAAAGAAATGCATTACCAGATTCAGCCATTATTCTTCTAGAAAAACATTAACGACGAAAAAAAAGTTTCACTTATTCTTTTGTACACGTCTTTTATAATCACAACTTTCTAACTTTTGTATGTGTGTACAATAAATAATTAAAAGAAAGTTTAACATTAAAATTTCTCTCAAGGTTATCTCAGGAACGATAGAACTTTTAAATATGACTCAAAATATATGCATAGGTATAGTCCTATGCATATATTTTGAGTCATATTTAAAAGTTCTATCGTTTACAAATGAATGCTTCTCCTCTGGATCATTCTCCAGTAAAATTAAACTCCATAGAATCAAACCAACAATTTAGGAGTTTTACAATGGCCTTCTGCAAAGTCACGCCTGAATCAATAAATTTATTTTTAGAAATGATCGAGTGACAGTAAAATACATAAAAACACGCCAAATTAGAAATGTGTTAAAAAATATTTTTCTGGAATAATTAAGAAAATATTTACTACCTGCAAAGAAGATTAAAAAAAACTTATCGTAGGTGTATATCGCTAGTTTTTCCAAACAAATAGTTCAGCGACAGGATTTTAAGTGTGGCTCGTAGAGTTTGTATTATTTTTTCTCTGAAGACCTTTTATTATGTAAAACAAGATAGGCTGAATATGGTAAAACATTTCGCAGAGGTTACGTAACAAAAAGTAGTACAACCTAATGCGGTTTCAGTTTGTACCGGCTGCGACCCTGAAGCTAGCAGTCAAGGACAACCACAAACCCCTATTTACAGAATGCCTGAGCTACAGGCCAACTGTGAAGGAAGAACAGCCTGTGGGCACTTATGTTTTTACGGTAAGTAACATACATTCATTTACATCTGTAGTTTAGTCTCGGCACTGAACTTTGACTCTAGGTTCAAGCTCAACTTGAAGTAGGACGCTTTTAGAGATGAAACTATTCGCCGCTGCAAGTGTGACTTGGAAAGTTGAGCATTTCGGTTTCGGTTTTCAAAGTTCAGTGTACATGGTTATTAGATGTTAGACGGATGATCGATCGTTGATGTTGTACAGATACTTTAGATGCTTTCAGCAGTGAACTGAAAATTAAGATCGTGATGATCATAAGATTTTTAAATAAATCTACGCCTTACACTGGCGTTCACATGCACGCAATTAATAAATTTTGACTTAGCTTTGTATTCATAACCATAATATTACGAGCTATCGATTTGTGCCTGAACAATTTGCTAAGGGTGGTCTACCCTTGATCACTTCCAAGGTTTTTTATTGTACCGACTGAGCTTTAAAGTTTACCAAAGTTTCTGATTATTACAATTTTAACAAGGGATTTTTTTCATTGGTTTTTTTCATTGGGTCTTTATTTTCACAAGTAATTTACAATGAATATAAGTATTAAATTCTAATAATGTGATCAAGTGATACATTTTACTGCACAAAATTGTTTTGAACAAAGTACCCTTAACACATATATTTAGTAAATTTTTTCGTAACGATTTTTGCAGCTCTTAAATATTGTGGGAACAGGTAAATGAAAATCTCAATGAAAAAATAAAAAAGGTTTCTGATCGAAACTTTATCACCTACAGGTAAAAGCAGAAGACAGAGATCCACCCGAAATGGGTGGGACAGTCACGTACAAGTTCGTCTCCACACCAGGAGAAAAGGAAAGATTCCACGTCGATCCGGAAAGTGGCAGAATAACAACAGCTGACGTTAGTACCCCTTCACACCTCTCATTTACTTACATAGTTACATACATAAATACCACAAAGATGTCTTACTAGGTATACGATTTGGTTCATTATGCACTTTTTAGCACACTCAATGAAGGATAATGTAGGTAAGACCATTCCCGGTAACAAATATGCTGATTTGATGTATAATAATACTAAATTGATACAGATTTTCGACCACGATGAACCGTCGAGAGAAAAAGAAGCGTATATAACAGTAAGAGCAAGTGATAACGGTCAACCACAACTTGATGACGCGTGTACAATCAAAATATTAATAGAGGACATCAATGACAATCAGCCGGTCTTCGACAAAGTTGTAAGTATCAATCTAAAGTATCTGCAAACACGAGTTAAATTAGCCAGGCCAAGTATGTTATGCTAAACTTAGGCTAGTATTTTCTGATTTCTCTTTAAAATTTAGGGTTTTGAGAAGGCATTGGACAATCTGTGTGACGAACGCATGTTTCTAATGCTATTATTTTCTCTGTTACATTAAGGATTCTAACAATAATTTTCTGTTTCATGTGAAGAATAGAGGTTAGCATTATTTTATATTTTGTATCTGTTTATCATGTGATGATGTGACTAACAAAAAGCATTCGTTCATTAGCCTCAAAACGTGGCGCAGATATTATTAACGCTTGCCTGTTTTTCCAAGGTCTTCCGTGGAGACGTATGGAAGGTTTGTCCAAAACAACTGAAACTATCACAATGAGAGAAAGCGTTTTGCACAAAATCAATAAATTGTCACTAACTTTTCCGTGTTCTATTTCAATTGTCGCCATCGCTTTGTCTATATTGTAGTTAATTATATAAGCAATGGTGATAATCGAAGTCTTTGATTTTAAAATATCTGTTTTTTTACTTGCATGTTCCTGCATGTCTGATTTAGGATCATAGACCGCCACTCAAGGCGATATTGGTAATATATGTTTTATGTGTTCGTGTGTTTTGATACACTTTCTTTGCACATTTGGTAGTTGATGTGTTTTCTTTAGCTAGGCCGCTCTTTCCCCTTAGGCGCATTTTATCACACCGCACGATTATTATTATTTACGAAATGAAATCTTTCTCTATGCTTTGGGCATGCTTCGCGTAGAACATGTCTGAATTGTTTAGACTTGTAGGCTAGATTAGAAATTGACAATTTGTTCGGATTTCACGTTTGACGTTCACAATGAACTGATAAATAAATTTTTGATGTTCTGGCAATTCTAAGATTTTGATGAAATTTTAGTAATTCACATACTATACTAACGTAATTTTTCATATACAGTCATATTCGGAGTCAGTGCCCCAAGACCTTCCGAGTGGGAGAGAAGTCATGAGGATATCAGCGACGGACATAGACGATGGAAACAATTCTATTGTCCATTATAGTTTGGATTCAAATTCGCCGGATCAAGCATATTTTTTCATTGACCCTGACAACGGGGTTATCTTCTTAAACAAAACTATTGATGTAAGTGCCTCATTGTTAATTAAGTTTATAAAGTTTTATGCAATCAATATTGTTATAGATGTACTAACAAACTCCATTTTCTCCTGCAGAAATTGCCCGGTTACAAGTTCAAACTAAGCGCGATAGTAAAAGATATGGGCGATCCCCCGCAACAAAGTTCTATAACTTTAGACATCCAAGTTGTGGAATCTAACAAGAAGAGCCCATCTTTCATAGAAGTTCCCGACGAAGCGATAAGATTAAAAGAAAATTACGCTGATTTCAATACGCCTATAGCTACAGTAAGGGCGATGTAAGTACGAATTAATTGAGAGTTTAGTGTGAATTTGCAATTCCAAAACTTCGCACAAAGTAATTTAACAGTGTCTACTAACGTCAGTCACTTTCTTCCGAAGTTTGTATTAGGGAGCAGTTTGGGGTTGTTCTCAGGGGGAAAATAAAATAATTTCATACGTGATCGTGTGATATATGAGGGTCATGCTTATTTTTTATTTACAGCTCAAACATCCCTGAAGAGAAAAAGTTACAATTTGAACTAGTGCAGGGACAGACTGAACAGACAAATAAATGGCATACGTTTGTGTTAGAGCCGGAGGCTGACTCGGCGGTTATCAAGCTAGGAAACCATTTGGATTATGAGAAAATTACAGATTATACACTCACTGTTAGAATACAGGTAAGAACAACAACAATCCTTGCTAAATTTCCTTTTTAAACATGAGTTTTTTCAACATTCTCAGAACAGTGCGCATTTTCTGGTTGGAAGATGAGAATAATTTACTTGAGCCTATTTTACCGTCTCCGTCAGATATAAATATAAATATAAATAAATGTAGGTATGTGACGGAAAGCATAATATAGGGATGGTAAAATAGGCAATAAATTATAAAAAATTTGGGCTTGCGCTTTATTGAACTGTTTTCGTTTTACTAATCCAGTTTGTTTTTACAGAACAACTACAAATTAGCTGCTGAAACCATAATCCAAATTGAAGTAGAAGATGTGAACGACAACATACCAATCTTCAGTGAAATCAGATCAGGCAGTGTTCTCGAAAACGAGAATCCAGGAACACCTGTCATGCAAGTCAGAGCTTTTGATGCTGACGGTACTTTCGACAACAACCAAATATCCTACGAGCTAGGGGACCCGTCGGATCCTTTTGCCGTCGACTGCGAAACCGGAAACATTACAACACTAAAAATGTTCGACAGAGAAGAGCGGAGTTTCTATAACATCAAAATTATTGCCACTGATAATTCGGAGTCAGCTCTTACTCCTGGGAAGCATAACGCTGGTCAGCAGGTGTTCTTGATAGAAATAGCTGACAAGAACGATAACCCGCCTCATTTCACCCAAGACACGTATGTTGCTGAGTCTATAGCTGAGAACGCAAACATCAACGAGCTTGTAACCGTTGTTAGTGCCTTGGATGTTGATACAGGTGAGTTTAATAAGGTTCAGAAAGTATGATCAATATAGGTCGCAAAGTTTTAGGGCATATGCATACCTTCAAAGACTGTAACACACTATTTCAACGTAGCATTAAATAAAAAATACTCCTTAGCGTAAAATTAAAGTTTTTTACACGACTAATCGAATTGAGAAAAAACTGATGATATCATCAGTCATAAATACTATTCCACCATGGATCTTTGTCTATTTGATTCTCTGGAGACGATTCAATACTTTCGTTGTTATAATTTAAATGATTAAATGTCTTGTGCCTTAAAATTCATTGTTTCTTTTCGTGTTTTTAAGTAATTTATCATTCGTCATTCCTTTCGCAGCATCCGTAGTTACCTACAGCATCGTCGCTGGCAACACATACGACGCTTTCGTTATTCGGAACTTCACTGGTGAAATCAGGGTCAACAATGAACTTGACTACGAAAACATCACCAGCTATAGCCTGGACGTCAGAGCTTTTGACGGTATCTACGAAGACTACGCCAAAGTTATCATAAACATTGAGAATTTGAACGACAACCCACCTGTTTTCCTGGCAAACTATACGAAGACTATTGAAGAAGAGAAGCTGTATGAAGGGTGTATAGTGAAAGTAAGTATTTTTTACTTTTGTATGAAATATTATTATGCCCTGCTTAGATTTCTTATCATTGCGTATTAAGAATTGCTTAGGAGGTATCAAATGTATGAATCAAAAGTCAGCTGAATATGAGTGGAAGATATGGGTAGAATAAGTCAAGGTAACTTACTACTTATGGTCGTCTTCGTTATAGTGCGATGAACTGGCATAACCGTGTTATTCTGACTGAACGCCTCTATAAATAATACTTATGAAATATAGTTTGACTAAGTTTAGTTACTCATTTGATTTACCTTGAACCATGGAATCCTGATAATATTATTTGTGCTAGTTTAAGTCCCAGCTACGAGTATGTGAATCAAATAAATCAGGACGTGAGGAAAGTTATGTGAATAGGAGAGTAAGTAGAGGTAGACCAAAGAAACATGGATGAACTGTGTGAAAGATGACATGTATAAGAAGGTAATGAATGCAAAGATGAAGGATGACAGCCGGAAATAGAGAAGAAAAACATGTTGTGCCGAGCAAACATAAAGTGGGAGAAGAGCTGGAAGAAAAATTATTGATAAGTAATTATTAAAATGAAATATGTATTTTTTAGGTGGAAGCATACGATCCAGATATAAAAGACAGGAATGCCCCGCAAAACATCGTGTACTCACTTGTCAAACATGAGCAGAAAGAGTATCTGCAGATCGACAATGATGGCTGCCTTCGATTGACCAAACCACTGGACCGCGATCAACCTCTTGGGTTCACCAGGTATAATAATTGGCAAAAAAACTTGTAACTCGACTTGAAATATTCACTTTGTGATGTTTTCTGTCTGATCTTGATTCCAACACCATGATACAGTGTTTCTGCTTACGATGGTGCGTCAAGCTATCGATTGAGGCGTTTTGGGATGCCTAAAATCTCAACTTACAATCATCATTATCTACACCTCATATCATATCTTGATAGACGACACAAACTGTACCAGTCTAACCCACTAAACTCTAGACTTTGATTTATATATTTAAGTTTTGTAAAATTAAATCACGATCATCACTCAGCTCACACAGGACCAAATCTTCTGGTCCTCCAATCAAAATTTTAGATGCAATTCTTGCTAAACTGATTTAACATTTACAGATGGCAGATTCTTATCATGGCAGCAGACCATGGCGGTAGACTAGGCTCCGACAGCTTGCGATCCACCACCGAAGTGATTCTGGAGCTCACCGACATCAACGACAATGCTCCTTTCCTGACAAATGTAAGTACTTTCTCAGCATCATCAACCAATGTTAGTCCACTGCTGGACGTAGATTGCAGTCAGTATTTTTTCATCCAGTGTTTCGCCGATAGTTAGTCATTCCTGTATAATCTAGTGTTTTTAAACTATTCTCGATTTTTGGAGGGTATCTTTTTTTCATGTGAAAAGTACACTAAATCTCGAAATTTCTCGAAATTCATCATACACAAAGTTTTGTAGTACGACTTTACGTTAACAAAGCCAAGAGCTACGGAAAATCCACTTGTCTTTGTCAACCTAACTTGTAAAACAATTGTGTTATGAACGAATTCTTAAATAAAACGCAGCTCACTTCAAGCTCTATTATAGTCTCACTTAAATGCACTTTGGTGTAGAATTCAAAGATCAGCCCCTCGAGGGCTGAAACTGTTGAAAGACGAATTGAATTGTATAAATCCTGGGATCTAGGATGTCAGCTATCTAGACATGCCGAGATCCGAGCTAGGTTTCTAGTTCCTACCCTAAGTGGCCAGTAAGCTAGACATTGACCTAGCTTAAGTGAAGCTAGATTTGTGGAGCATATGTTGAAAGGAATAAAGACATTTACTGAGTCGTAAAATCGAGTTTGGGCCGTAAAAACAACAAAGTTTTGTTATTGGGTGAACTCAAGAACATACGGGTCTGAATCTTTTTTTACTGCCATTGGTACTCGTAGGTTTTAGATAAACTTTACTAACATAACAGCTGATGCTGCGTGTTCAGAGAAAATTGGATTAATTCAAGACGGCTTGATGTCATACAATCTAAAATGAAAACCTGAAGAAAGTACTTTTAAAGCTTTCAAATGACATAAAATTTTCTTCTTGCAATTACAATGGAAATTGCGTTTATTGGTGAAGGCACCGGCTAGTTTCAGGACAAGATTCACTGAATAAAACAACCAATAGCTTTTCGTTTCGAGATAATCTGTTTCGCGTGTTTCATCACGTCCATTGCAAATGGTTTCAACTTGAAAAATCCTCGATTTCTGGAAACCCTTGGGGTATTGGAATTTCCGAAGAATGATTAAGAGCGATTTGGGACGGCGCTTTCGGTTGGAGGCTGTCAATTTTTTATGCAAATTCTAGTCTATCGGTACTTTTTGGAGCCCAACACTGCGGTTTGCGGTAGGTATCTTATCCATTTACAAATTGCCAGACGAAAATACTTTCTCAAATGAGCAAGGCATCGAAAATCACCATTGAACATTCTTTATTGGTATCAATTCCTGCGGAAGTGGTCGATGTGCTTTTATTCAAATTAATCCGCACTGAAAATGTGTCCTTACCCTTTGCACCATTTGCATAAAAAGGTATTCTCGGGAGAAAAGAACGAAAAAACGCCAAGTAATCTAATCAAAATAGATAGTGTGCCTTAAGCTGGCCTTAATTCAGAACTCTTCATCAATATTCCCTTCCCCATAACGGTTAAATAATTCGGAGGGATGGAGAGGGATTAGGCATGTTATCTAGCGCCCAAGAATCATTTGCTCTTCGGATTTACGCCGCACGCTCGGCTTGTCAGCGTTTATTCATTTCCCGATAATACTGCGCAGTGTATCCTAATCTATAAATGCTTACTGCAGTGCCTTATCTGACTGTTAGCATTTATTCAGATCCTTATTACACAACGCAGTGTAGCCTAATATATAAATGCTTACTGCAGTGCCATATCTGAGTGTTTGTTAGCATTTATTAATTTGACGATAATACTACGTCATTGTATTTCTAATTTTTAATGGTTCTAAACTGATTATCTTTTAAGAATCGCTTCTTAGTAAGGGGGTAAATTTTAAGCACGGAATAATGAACCAAAAGCGTAAGCAAAAGCGTTTTTGCTGCTCTGTCATTCTAAGGCACTGCATTGACAAATCTATCTGTCAGTGTTTTGCAATTTCCCAATAACGTCATAAAAAGTAGTTTATATAAAAGTGGGTTGAACCGTGGGTAGAACCACGGGTCTAAGCATGTTTGTAATGCTTACGAACTTGCTTCATATCATTTGGAAACCTCTTACCTCGAACCCTTAAATCGGCCACGTTTGGGCGGCCTTCCAAAGTCTACGGGTATTTTTGAGCGTGGAAAATGTAGTGTTCAATGAAAGACGGACTATCGCATACTGGTTTATTGCGGGTACAAATTAGTGAGGGTGGCGAACATGCCTACCCGCACAATACAAACATTACATTTTTCCCCTCTTAAATTCCTATACTATTAGTATTTAAAAGTAAGTTTACGTATCTATGTATAGGTACCATACGAAATTTGTACTATAGATAAATAAACATTGAAACCACAATAAAACTAATCTAAAAACTTATAATAAACATAAGAGTACGTAAGTACATACTTAAAGGAGGCTTATACTATTTTGGTAAACGAGACCTCAACTTCATTTTATGAGGTGTGCTAGTTAGGTGCTGACGCCTCTGTTCCGATGGTCCAGCGCGCTGACCCTCGATATCCTCATTTGAATGTACCGCAATAGACGGGGCACCGCACTCCGCATCGCTAGTAATGGCCTGCCTAGTACAAGGAGATTGAGTCAAAGGGGTCGACCGACCTTCGATGGCTTCTACATCTACATTTGACTGGACTCGGCTAACATCATTATCATCAGAAGGTTCAACACAGGCGACCGAATAACGCGACTTCCTAGCCGTCTTTGTGAGAAGTTGATCAACGTGGCGTTTACTACTACGATTGTCTTGAGTTTTTACTTGAAATGAAACCGGTCCCGTTTTATCAACAATAACTCCCTCCTTCCACTTAACATCCTTGTTAACATAATCCCTGACGAGCACCGCGTCGCCGGGCGCCAGCTGGCGCGCCACGCCCGCGCGCCGCTGCTCGGCCGCCGCCTGCGCGGCTCGCACCACGTCCCCCGTACTGGGCCGCAGGAGGTCCAGCCTACCGCGCAACCTGCGCCCGAACATTGCCACGGCAGGCTCTTTTTGAGTCGTGCAGTGTTCCGTATTCCTATACGTAAATAAAAACCTAGAAATAGCTACCTCATAATCCTCCCTCTCGAATGACGCTTTTTTAAGTACCTGTTTCACCGTACGCACAGCATTTTCGGCCGCTCCGTTGCTAGCAGGGTGGTATGGCGCTATGAGTAGACGCTTAATACCATTTTTCTCCAAGTATGACAAATATTCTTTCGACGAAAATGGCGGTCCGTTATCGCTCACGATAGACTTTGGTAATCCAAACCTAGCAAAAATTTTACGCAGGCAAGAAATAACCACTATGGCAGAAGTACTGGAGACACCTGCTACTTCTAACCATTTTGTATGAGCATCTAGTATAACGAAATAATACTTGTTTCGATATGGACCTAAAAAATCAACATTTAGTCTTGACCATGGCTCAGCGGGCCAGGGCCACGAGTGCAGGGGCGCGGGCGGGGGCTGGTCGCGCTGGGACGCGCATGCACTACATTCACGACACAAGCGTTCAATGTCTGCATCTAAACCTTCCCACCAAAAGTAGTTGCGAGCAGCTTGTTTCATCTTGACTATGCCGATATGCCCACTGTGCAACTCTTTTAAAACGGTACCTCGTAAGCTAGTAGGTATAACTACCCGATATCCCCACACTAAACAACCGTGTTCTATAAAAAGACTATCTCTTTTTTGAAAAAAAATCTTATCTTTATCACATTCAGAACGTTCCGGCCAACCAAACTTAACGTAACCCACGATTTTATTTAACTGTAAGTCTTTGCTTGTTTCAACTTTAACTTGATAACAAGTAACAGGCAAAACATCATCAACGAAGTTCAAATAACTTCCTTCCAGAATATCTTCATCGTAATTATGCCTAACCGTGCGTTCTAATGGTAAACGAGATAACGCGTCAGCATAACAATTTCTCGATGACGGAATAAAATCAATATCATAGTCATATGCAGCCAATCTAACTGCATATCTTTGCAAGCGGCTGGCGGCAGTTTGTGGAATGCCTTTATTTTTACCAAAGATATAACTAAGTGCTCGATGATCACTCCGTAATAAAAAATGTCTCCCGTATAGATATTGATGATGCTTTGTCACTCCGAATAAAATTGCCAAAGCTTCTTTATCGAGCTGCGAATAATTAAGTTCGTGCGAGTTGAGGGTGCGCGAGGCACAGCTGACCGCGCGCTCCGACCCGTCTGGATAGCGATGCGTCAGCACGGCGCCCAGCCCGTACGAGCTGCTGTCTACAGAGAGGATGAGCGGCAACTTCGGATCATAATGCGCCAGCACCGGACTACTACTTAGAACATTTTTAATTTTATTGAAACCTATTTCACATTGTTCGCTCCAGGACCATGTGACATCTTTTTTAAGATGCTCGTACATTGGTTTTAAAATATCACTTATATTGTAACAGAACTTTGCATAAAAGTTTACGAGTCCCAAAAAACTTTTAAGTTGTGAAACGTCTTTTGGTACGGGCTTCAATTTTTTTTTCGTCCGCATGCAAACCATGCTTATCTATTCTATAGCCTAAATACGTCACGCTTTCTCTAAAAAATTCGCATTTTGCCCAATTAACGCGTAAACCAGCATCTCTCAATCTTATCAAAACGGCTCTTACATTTTCTAAATTATCCTTAGCATTCAAACCGCTTATACATATGTCATCACAAAATACGACCGTAGACGGCAATCCACTGAGAATTTCTTCAATAACTTTTTGGAAATTTTCTGGAATACATTTAATTCCAAATGGAACTCTTTTGTAGACCCAGGTACCTACGTGAGTTGAGATGGCGGTCATTGGTTGCGAATCCTCAGTTAATAAAAATTGCTGATAAGCGTGGGACAAGTCCAATTTTGAGAAAACCACACCTCCCGCCAGAGTAGCAAAAATCTCTTCAATACGGGGAAGCGGGTAATGAAAATCTTTTAACAGCGGATTAATCGTTGTCTTATAATCTCCACATATACGAATATCGCCATTTTTTTTGACAACTGGCACTATGGGAGTTCCATAGTCAGAACGGTCTACTTTATAAATGACGTTATCACGTTGTAATCTTTCAAGCTCCTTTTCGACCGGCCCGCGTAGTGCGAGAGGCAACGGGCGAGCCTTTACATAAACCGGAGTTTTGTCAGACAGATGTAATTGCATACGAATTTTACAAGTCCCGAGCCCATCAGCAAACACTTCTGGATATTCCTTTCGTAGTGATTCGACGGTGGAATCATGCCTCTCATGAGTTAAATTATAACAATCGCTAATGTTCACATTCAACATTCTTATCCACGTACGACCCATCAAAGGCGGGCCTCCATTCTCAATGACATACAGTGGCAATAAGTATGATACAGTGCCATACGTGACGTTTACATTAATAAAACCTAACGGTTTAATGACATCGCCGGTGTAAGATTTCAAAATTAATGTTTTTTTATGTAGTTCGATTCCATTGAATCGGTCATCATAACAAGATTTTGAAATTGCTGAAAACTTACACCCCGTATCTACCTCAAATCTCAAAGGCATTGTTTCGACTTGTAGGTCAACATAATAAGGGTCGTCTCCTCCGTCACAGGAAAGATTGTAAAAGTTCACTTCTTCAGAATCAGAATCAGAGTCAACTAAAAAGAACTGACCTTTCGACTTGCTTGAAGAACTCGCTCCGCGACCACTTTCGTACTTACGACACATCACTTTCAAATGCCCTTTTTCACCACAATTATCACAATTGTAGTTCTTGAAACGACACCGGTTCGCCGCGTGTCCTTCCTTGCCACACCGGGCGCAAGGCACTGCCCGCTGCTGCGCAGGCGCCGTCGCCGGCTCGGCGCTGCCGCTGCTGCTGCCGCCGCCGCCGCCGCCGCCGCCGCCGCCGCCGGCGCGCTGTTGGTAGCGGCGCGGGGCACGCGCTGCAGCCACGCGATGCAAGCCGTCAGACGCGCGCTCCCCTGCGCCGCCGACGCTGCCACCGCTGCTTACTGCCGACGTCGCCGCATGCCTGTCCGCCGCTTCCAATGCCAATGCGAGCTCGATAGCACGCTTGTAATCCAAGTCACGTTCGGCAAAAAGCCTGGATCTCATATCCTCAGAATACAGACCGGAGACAAATTGGTCCCTGATGTTCACTTCCAAATCCTTACCAAAGTTGCATGTTTTAGCTAAATGCTTCAAACTTTGTAGGTATTCGTTTACGGTCTCTCCTGACGTTTGCTTTCTTTGCCGGTACACATGACGTTCTGCGATCTCCGACCTTTGCGGCTCGAGATGCTGTTTCATAATTCTCTCGAGCTCATCAAACGTTTTCGTCTCTGGTAAATCAGGTGCACACAGATCACACATCAGCTCGTAACAAACCACGCCGACATGCGTCACTAACACCGCTACGTGCATTTTTTCGTCGATGTTATTTAGCATCACAAACTGTTTCACTCGCCTACAATACGCGTCCCAATTATGGGTACCTATCTCAAAGATCTCTATTTTACCGATAGGCATCGTGGAACACGAAATGAGAGAAAATTAGGTAAAACTATTCGGCTGCGCCACATGTAGTGTTCAATGAAAGACGGACTATCGCATACTGGTTTATTGCGGGTACAAATTAGTGAGGGTGGCGAACATGCCTACCCGCACAATACAAACATTACAGAAAATATAACCGTGCTTAAACATAACTGTTTGAATAAAAAGAATAATTTTGTTTTCGTATGCTGATGAGACTTCACCTTCAGGCTTAAGAATGTATGATGAAGATTGGATTATACATGCTTTTGCGTGTTGTTTTAAATGTAACAATGCGTAGAAGATCCAAGGCCACTGATATAGATCTGATAGGCATTGCGCTGGTCACAATGACATTCTCGTAGCTTAAAAATAAAAATTCTTGAATGGCGCCCACTAGCTGGAAGACATTAATACTTCGACGACCAACGATTACAATGTCGCGGAAAAACGTTCTAGGCCTCAAAATAGGGAGGCCTATGCCCTTCGTAATGAATCCATCAGACTAATAAAAAAAAATGTATTCAAGTATTATATCAGCTATCCGGTTCCCATATTACAAGCTCTGCTTAGTTTGGGGCTGGGTAGTGTTGTGTGAATTGTCCACAATATTTATTTATTATTATTTTATTAATGGGACTGCATTTTTTTAAAGAATTTATATAGAAGTTATATACATAACTGTTTGTTAATCTTAAATAAAGCTGCGTTCTAACTGAAGCGATGAAATGATATCTCTGCGCGTAGCAATAACTATGCAGACGATCTAACGTTCCAGTGGCGAAATATATACATCCTCATTTTTTAAAATGGGATGGCGTTTGTGACGATTGATAACCACTCTCCATTCGCTCTGACTGATGGCGTCAGTTTGTCCAAAACATTACATAGTCAGTCCATCTGGTGGATGGGCGCTCTACTTTTCGTCTTCCGGTTCGTGGTCGCCATTCGAGAACTTTACTCATACCTTACTCATAGCTCAACCATTGCTTTTCTATGAGCTGTAGGCCTACCACAAGCTCTTTTTGGCTCCGTCTCTGGCTCTGATTTTGAGTCTGTGCGAGTTCTGACCAGTGTATTATACTGTGTGTGTGACGTTTCGGCGTAGTATTTATTTAGACAGCAGTCACACATAGACTCAAAACCAGAGCCAGAGACAGAGCCAGACAAAGCTTTTGTTAGGTCTACTGGTAAAATGAAAATTCAGGTTGACTTTTTACGATCTAATCGTGATTTCAGTAAAAAACTAACTCATGTGCCTACGAGCTATTTTAGGGCTTAAATCTAGTAGACCTAAACAGATTTAATCTCCTCTTTCGATAACGTTATTATGTACCTGAAAGGTTTCACTTTAAGAAGTTTCAAATAAGTGGAATGAAGTCGAATGTAATCTCGTTTTTCGTTTGAATTTATTTATATTTTCGTAGGTTTTTAGTTCAAATCAGCTTTGCTGAATGTTAAGTACTGGCATAAGTTTAGGCGTGTTTATCGAAAACCATCATTATCATTTGCGGCTAGATAGAGGCCTACCAAACAGTGTTACATTATAATATGCAAATCACTATCATTATTTGACGATATGTTTGCTGTCATTGAAAATATATTTGACGAGGGTGAGTAAATCGAAGATATGTTGGGACTGTCCTATGTTAACATACGAGTAGTCCTTGTCTTTTATGGGTGCCTTGGACGGATTTCGATTGGACTTTTGTATGCGTAGATTACATTTCAGATTTCGCAAACAAAGCACCGTGGCGTGCGAACCTGTAGCTTTTGTGCAAATTAACAAGAAAATATGAGTTTGTTGATGCATCATCCTCCAGAAAATAGATTATAATGAATGATATTTTTTTAGGCATTTATTTATTTATTCTTTCTTTGTACCTGTACTTTTATAGTTTGTTGTGTGCAATAATGTATTTTCTATGTTCTATCTATCTATCTAGAAGTTAAGGGAAGCCTCTCTCCTTACTAGAAGAATAATAGTGACCCATAAAAGCACTAATCGCAACACGTACAAAACCATAAATAACTACCATGAATTATGCAACGTATTTAAAGGTTAATTCACGTAATCAAAAATTAGTCTAATTTCCGATATTTTCTCGGTGCATGAAATGTCACATCAAATTGCTGAAATCCAACTAAATCGTAATGTAATCGAAAGTAGAATGAATTTAAATCACTATTATAGGGCTAGCAAAAAAAAATTACAAAGTTTTATCTCCATAAAAAGATTAAACTCATACGAGATTTGACCCCTCATAACGATCTGCAGCTGAAATTTAACCCACACTTGCCTCAGCTGGCCTCTCGCTGCACCAAATAGGCCATAATACGAAATAACTTGGATCGCTGAATTTTTACATGAAAGTTTCAGCTTGAATAATAAAAATGTCATTTGAAAACTAGAACCTCGGTAAACCGTATTCAATATTGCTTTGCCCTTTCAAATCTACGGTCTGAAACCAATATAAATAAAGGTTAAAATATCTTTACTAGTTTTGCTTATTTCCACTTATCCTCATGCCATCTAGAGCTTTGGTTTTATAAAAAAACTGTTGCGTTTTTTGCTTCCGCTATATTACGTGACAAAGAAAAAAAGTCGTGGAAGTGGAGATGGGCAGGGCACTTGGCAAAAAGGGATGACGGGAGATGGACGAAGGCGGCTACAGAATGGTGCCCAAGGGATGCTGGAAGACCTAGAGGCAGACCACCCGCCCGTTGGTCGAACGACATTGTTGCGAATGAGTGGATGAGACTCGCGAGGGACCGGAAAGCGTGACGCAATAAAGATGAGGCCAATACTCAGCAGTGGGTGCAAACGGGCTGATGATGCTGATAATATTACGTGACGTACGTTGTTATAAAAAAGTAAACGTCACCTTACGTCAATTTGTAAATGATTTGAACAGCGTTAAGGGCAACTTTTGACCTATACCTTAACTTAGCCATTATTTTATATGAAGTTTACCGTCCTCTACTTCTCTCAGGCTTTGATCAATCCATATGAAAGACATTTTTAATACGTGTTTATTCACGGTGTTTTTATTCATTGTTTGAGATTTTTGCAATAAGATTCGGATTTGTGCAACTGAAGCCTAGAATCTTAGTACCCGTTAGAGACTACAGTAGGCCTACCACAACCTCTGTCTGGCTCTGACTCTGGCTCTGGTTTTGAGTCTGTGTGTGTGCTGTCTAAATAAATCTTACGTCGAAACGTCGCACACACAGTATAACACACTGGTGAGACTCACACAAACTCAAAACCAGAGCCTGAGACAGAGCTTGTGGTAGGCCTACTGATGCTTTGCTGTCGTTACCAAAATGCTTCAATGTTTATAAAAAACAGACATCGGCAACGTAGTCCGCTTCGTAAAAGAGTTACGAGTAACATAAGTAGGAAACGTAGAAAGTTGACGATTCTTTATGCAAATACCAACGGGTGTTCAATTTCTTATTTCGTTGGCCGGCCCAATATTGGCAAGGTTGCTTAATTTCCATTCCAAGCCTCACTAAGGGAGCTTTTAGAGGGTACAAGGATGTAATTCCATGCTGGATACCGCACGTCCTGAATATTATAGCCCTTGTTTTCTGATATGCGGTACCGTCATTTTGATAAAGTAGATCGTGGTTTTTTTGTAACTCGGTAGGTATTTAAAAAATAAACCTGATATCAAACTCCTGAACTTGTACCTTAGTAAGGCACTTCAGTCACTCTCGACATTATACAGGGCGTCCCACGAATATACCACATGGAGAGAAAGTACATTGAATATTGTAGATGGAACATTTTTCTAAAAGAAGACATTATTTGAATTTAAAAAAACAATTTAAACTGCATTTATGAATATAAAAAAAAATGAACATTTGTAAAAAAATTACCTTTATGATGAAGCCTTTCGATGGATAAAGCTACAGGGTAAATATTTTTCTCGTGTAACGGGTTTAATTCCCGGTCAATGTCTTCTTTCAGTAAAATAGGAGCAGTAGGGGATTACTCATGCCCCTAATACTTACGAGACGCTTTAGTGTCTTGGACAGGATTTTAGATGGAATAGGCTTGCCCAGCACCTATACCATCCTGACAGCTTAGTCGGCCTGATCCGCAGGAAAGACATGGTCAATACGTGCGGAGCTGACTAAGCCGCGGGCTTCCTCACGATGTTTTCCTTTACCGTTTGAGAGCACTAGCATTGTGTACCTACATCAATTTTTTGATAGAAAAACCCATTGGTACACGACTGGATTTGAACCTTAGGATTGGAAGGCAAGGACAAGGACAATAAAATGATGAAATGATGATGAAAATACACAGAACGGAACAGTGCCAGAACATGTTTTTGGAAACCAGAGCTTTAGCCTTTCATTTCAAACATGCCGGTTATGAGTTCCAGATATGATTTCAGGGAATGTTTTAACTCAGTTTTATTCAAATGGTTCCGTGAATCCTTTTATTTTAGGTACTAACTGGGAAGCGTGAAGCTGAATTTTTCATTAGATTTGATACGAATGGTTGACTGTTGAGAATGAATAATTATTGCTCAGATAATTATTGTAAAGTGTAAAGTGGATTTATTTCCACATTACTTTTAGTATTATATTATATTCTGTACGATTACTGTCTTTGCTGTTTCGTTTTAATTTGGAAAGTAAATGGAGGGGATAGAAGTCTAAGCTACCTCTTCTTCTTAATTTTAAGAGCTCTGCTCTTGTCAGGGTTATGATGCAGTTCCTTGACTTCCTTATACGACATGACAGCGACCTTTTCTTTTATCTGGCTCACGTGACTTATTCTTGCCCTTCCTCTTCCCCGTTTTCCTTCAATCTTTCCTTCAATGATGTTCTTTAGGTAGCTGTCATGTCGGAGAAGATGTCCAAACATTTTTCCTCTTCGGTTTGGTATCGTCTCAAGTATAACTCTCTTCTCCTTTACTCGCTCTAAGACAAGCTACCTGATGCCCCAAAAAGGCAATATAATTACACTTTCAGACATTGAGCTAAGGTTTATTTTTAATGTCGAAGTCACGTGATGTCATAATCATTCTATATTACTACGTCACGTAGTTTCGGTGTAACAATAACCCCCAATGGCCTATTCAAAAGTTTGTACAGGCTTACTCTAATGGTGGGGTTTATATTCCTTGAATGTACTAAGTAAATTATATGAGTAACTAGCGGACGCCATCGAGTTCCTATGTACTGCGTACGAGACAAACTATTTTGAACAAGTCTTTTTAATTTTTAGCAAGTTATAACTTAGGTTTGCTACAGCGCTTTACGAGGTTAGATCGTCTAACCAAGCCAAATATATACAGCACTAGATTGCTTCTAATGTGCTTTTGTTTTACTCAAGTTTGCTGGTAGCACAATATATTGCAAGCGCTTACGCTAAGCGTAAGTACTCTATTAGTTTGGGGTTTGATAGTGTTCAGGGAATTGTCCACAATATTTAGAGAAGAGAGAAGAAGAAGTGGTCAAGGCACGATTGAGACAAAAACTTCTATACATCGTAACTTCAGCTGTATTAGTATATTAGTAGGACAGGCTAGAATTTGAAAGTTTGAGGGGTCAGTTTATAATATTTTTATATTACTAGGATTCTAGTGGTTTTACATGCATGTTATTTCAAATTAAAACCGCAGCCCGCCCATGTTACATTGAGGTTCTGGACATTGTGGGTTCAATATATCCCTACAACAATAGCAGTGGAAACAGAAAGAACCAGTTCATAATATCGAGATTATTCTATTTAATTATGACTCCGCACCAAATTTAAAATGCATTGAATAGAAAACACAGCTATTGCAAAATCCAAGCATGGTTCAATTGTAATGTTTTGACCTGTCTCTGACAACCTCTCTTCTTGAAAGACCTTGATTGTAGCTAATATGTCCAAGACATCTAAGGGGATGTCTACAAGGCCATTTTTTTTCTACAAGTATGATTGATGTTTATTCAAAATACAAATACTTACAAAATTATTTATTTGAGAAATCAGTTTTACAAAAATCAAGATAATAAACACAGTATTGTGACTTATAAGAGTTAACAAAATGCGTAAAGTGACGAACAATAAGACGTGATATGAAAGGCTAAGAAGAAACCCTAATAATAAAAAATAAGAACAGTGACTACAATATCTGCCAAAAACTATATAAAATAACATCTACAAATCCAATATAGATTAACAAAATAAAAACAGTTTTACTAAATTAGGAAGAATTATGTTTTCAACTGACTAAAAAACTCTATTGAACGAGCCTACAATTACTACAGATACTGACAATAGATGGCACTACTAGTGTTTAAATATCACCTATATTGTTATTATTCCACAAATATTAAACATTTTTGGAGTACACTTCAATTTAAAAATTGGCTTTTTTGATCATTTGTATGTTCTTTCAACAGACCCAACCAGTGATTTGGTATGAGAACGAGCCTCCCGGTCAAGTGGTGATCCTCACGGCCAAAGATTACGACTCTCTCGAAAACGGTCCGCCATTTGCATTCGCCCTCAACGAGTCCGCTTCTTTCGATATCCGCTCCAAGTTCCAAATCCAAGGTAAGTCAAGGCTAATGGTTTAACTTTCGAGGACGCTTGAGGGCAAGTCGTAAGCCCTCTAGACATCATCACCTTCCTGCCCTTAAGAAAGTCTTAAGAAGTCGTAAGCGCTCTAGAGAGAAAACTTTTGTAAGCGATTAGTCGAATACCACGCGACTTCTTTCGCGATAGATTTTTTCATACAAATTTCAACTCTGCTGTACAAGTTTGGTACAAAAACTAATACCCTAAAACTTCATCCTCATTTTTCAGTGTTATGGCACATGCTTAGCTACCTCTAATAAACAAATTAAAAAATATCAAACTTTTTGTAAGGAATCTTATTTAAATCAAGATTGCATTCAACTTTGTTGATTTCGATTTTTCATTTATAATTTCAACGATTTAATATCTTTAAAAATATAGAAAAGAGCAAGAAGTAATTTCACGGTTGTCAGTCTCCTAAGGGTTGAAAGGGTTCAAATATCGCTGTCATTTTTGATAGCGTTTCAGCTGATCGCCATCACCAATATGTGCGCAGGCCTTATGCTTTGCATTGATTGTCAGTATAACAAGAAACACGCAGACGAAGTCACGAATAACCGCTAGTAAAGGATAAAATTATGATTTCCATAGACTTTTGATAGATATGTTATTACGGACAATCTAAAACTACACTGTAAACTAAACCAAATTCAAATTCCAGTAGCACAAACACTTTTGAATTTTCCATCAATTCGTTAGTATAGTTAACCGTTCAATTCAAATGCGGTATTGTTTTGCAACTGATGCATTGCATTGTGTTTCGCTATAGTTAATCAGCCTAAAACCTACCATCTGTTTGCACTTCAATAGTCAAAGCAACTTCGAATGTCGACTGGACTATTTAAAAAGCTAGATCACTCCATTCAAAAGCTTCTACTTCATGGACTGTCACGTAAATATAAATAAAAAAAGAAATCAGTGTAAGAAAAGACTCCATACTACAGTTCTATTATGACAACCACTCTGTTGTGAGTGATACGGCTAAGAAGAAGTAGGAAAAAAGCCTCCTGGTTTACTTGAAATCCTTTCACCACACTGGTTTTAAATAATTGTGTCTTGACAAAAATAAGTGGCTAAAAGCTGAACCAAGTAAACAATTCCAGTTAATTCTCTTTAGTACCTACATATAATTTTAAATTCTCAGGTTACTTCTTGTTGTATTCTTGTCTTGTCGTATCTTTTACAAAACCGCATAAGAAATAAGAAAAGCCGCCTCGTTATGCTTATGACAGAAACGATTACTACGAATATACTAATTATTTCGGTGAATGAAGAGAATAAGAAGAAGAAAATATGGTTTAAAGAATACGGTGTTTAATCATTCTAAGATTATGATTAGATCTCCGTTTCCACAGACTCAAAAAAAGAACAAAAAAAGGCCTTGAGAAATTTAGGTTAAAACAAAACATTTTATTCCAAAGTGAACCAGCCTATCAGCATTGGACTGTGTAATTGAACAATACTGAATGCACTGAACGAATAAACTTTATTGAATAATTTACACGTTTATTACCATTTAGTACTTAGTTGACTGGCCTCTAGCTCAGTTGGTAGTAGCTCTGCCTTCTGCGCCGTAGGTCGTGGGTTCGATCCCCACCGAGAACAAATATTTGTGTGGTGAACATAAATGTTTGTTCTCTGTTTGGGTGTTATATTGTATTCTAAGCACCAGGCATGTATTTACAAAAAAAAAATGTATTCAAGTATTATATCAGCTATCCGGTTCCCATATTACAAGCTCTGCTTAGTTTGGGGCTGGGTAGTGTTGTGTGAATTGTCCACAATATTTATTTATTTTATTTATTTAGTATGTGTTTGGATGTAAACAGGCTCTGTTTTGTGTAATTTTTGAATTCTTTAAAAAGATTTTAAGCCAGGAAACGGATGGTTAGGTACATTATTTTATAGCAGCGCTTCTAGTGTCTATGGGCGACGGTGAACACTTAGCATCAGGTGGGCCGTCTACTCGTATTCGTTTGGTAGTTCGTATGGTATAAAGGCCTGCGCACACCTAGTTCGCTGGCGGTAGCGATCAGTAAAACGCTGTCAAATATCGCTGTCAAATCTCAAATCTGACAGCGATATTTGACAGCGTTTCACTGATCGCTACCGCCAGCGAACTAGGTGTGCGCAGGCCTTAAAAAATACGAGCCCTTCACTGGGTTTGTATAGAAGCGATTAATTTAATTAGGTAGTTTGACATAATATGACTGAGTTTTAAGCACAAGGCCGACTATTATTAGTCACAAAGATTTTTATAATGTCCCAAAAGATAAGAGCCGAGCGGCTATTAAATCCATGGAAAAAATAATTACTAGTACAGGTAAGTATAATAAATAATAACAAATATTGTGGACAATCCACACCATATATGAAAAACCAGATTGATAAAAATATATATTTTGTAAAAACATCATAGAATACAATATAACACACAGACTGAGAACAAACATCTGTGTTCACCACACAAATATTTGTTCCCGTTGGCGATCGAACCCACGACCTACGGCACAGAGCTACTACCAACTGAGCTCCGAGGCCATTCAAGGTATTCGAGTCTTAAAACCAGCTCTATCTTTTGCCTTTCTTCTACGCTATCTTCGCTAATTCATGGCTCCATCAGGACACCTGGAAAGTAGTGACATTAAATCCAATGCTCTCTGATTTGGTTAAACCCAAAAAACGGCATCTTCCTGTTCCGAATCTCTAAAGTTCAGTCAAACAGTCCTTAGCTATCTCTAATAGAGCGATTCAAATACAAACTCCGCCGTATTCCAAACTTTACCAAATTGTTAGCTGAAACTTGTACGATGTAGACTTTTAGGTATTTCCGTTTATCGGCAAATCTACTCGAAAATCGGGATACCGTTCACTTCACGAAATATCAAATGCTCTTTTAGCTTTTCAGTACTTCCTCTAATATCACGCTTAAATACGACATTCATAAAATATGGGGTCAGCGAGTTTCAAGTTGTTCAAAATTATTATCTTACAGGTTTGAAAGCAAATGACTTACAAAATAATTTTCTTTATCTAGGGCGGGTTAAGTAGGGGGAGTACAGATGGACCGACGACATAGTTAAGATCGTGAGAAGTCGGTGGATGGAAAGAGCTCAGAATCGTTCTTCCTGGAAATGTAGGAGAGGCCATGTCCAGCAGTGGACTTCTTCAGGCTGATGATGATGATGAGGGCGAGTAGGATTACGTATTGATCCAGCACAAGAACTACAACTTAGCTAAAAAAATATACTAGCCGAATGAGACCAAAACGTTTAAAACAAAATGTATTTTAGTTAAAATCGTGTACTCCCTGTGATCTGTTGACAGAACTTCTGGGATTTTTTCCTCATTTATGCTGACATTCAGCCAAGCGCGACGCAAGCCACATAAGCTAAGCTACTTCCGTAAACAAATCGTCCCCTAGTCTTACCGGAAATGTTTCCAAAACCGAATTCCAATCAATTAATACTTTAACATGCAATAAAAGACTCTAACCGTGTTTGCAAAGTGCCGCTTCAATTTCGCTCCGTTGGCGTGTTGATAATTTTGCTCAAGGATTACTTACGCCATCGAGTGGGATGTAGCTAGGAATGTTTAGGGGGGGTTGGTAATAAACACATGTGTGTGTTGGGTACAATATTTTTATCTGTTGTTTTCTATGGTATCAGTCTAGTAGTAAAGCCGTGAAGGAAAAAAAATACTAGTACAGGGTCATTGAAAATCTTATATTTTGCCTCAAATATTGCCGTTTGTTCTGACATGGTTGTCTGGCCTCTCAGCTCAATGGGTAGTAGCTCTGCCTTCTGAGCCGTAGGTCGTGGTTTCGATCCCCACTGAGAACAAATATTTGTGTGGTGAACACGGAGGTTTGTTCTCTGTCTGGGTTTACAAAAAATATGTAAATAAGTATTATATCAGCTATCTGGTTCCCATAGAACAAGCTCCGCTTAGTTTGGGGCTAGATAGTGTTGTGTGGATTGTCTTTAATATTTATTTATTTATTTTATTTTGCCTGAAATATTGCCGTTTATTCTGACATGGTTCTAAGTGCTGAGATACTGAGAATTTATCGCTTCGGTCGAGTTTTAAAACTTTTGTAAAATCCATTTGTTTTGTAACCTAGCTAACTGTTCCTGAGTACTACCCTGGCCAACCGCGCTTCTAAACTTAGTTCAATTTATGAGCAGTGGCAGTTTTATAACTCGCCCGCCGCGGTTTTGACATTGACTTATGTGGCCTGTGTTTGGAGGAGTCATGCGATAGTTTAGCAGAAGATAGACCACGTTTGACACAGCTGGCTGACACGTGCACTTTTGTGGAGAAAGTTTGTGTTTAAAGAGATATCTTGGGACTTAAGGAGGATTCAATCACTAATTAGGACTGGATACTGTTTACAAATTTTCAAAAATCGTTTCTTAGTGATCGGAAACGCCATTTTTATATTTTTTTATCTGATAGTTCAACGTTTGACTGCCAGCTATTATCCACTTGTTCACTCTTGACTTGAAAATTCCATGGTTATTACCATGGAATTTTCATGGCATTATTATGCTCCGGAAATATTGACGAAGGCCTCTCAAGGAAGTGTTCCAGAGCTATAGACTTAGGGACTAGCTGCGCAGTATAGAAATGCAATAACGAGGTTTTTGAGCGTGCCGCCCATGCTGCAACTATCTGTCAAAACCTTTTGGTATTTGACAGAAAATTCCAGCAAGTGACAACCGTCTTCATACATTTTCACCAAGATTTTCACCGATACTATAGATTAAATCAGCACCCTTTCTTAATGGGTTTCCAAACTCTGAGGCTTGTGCCAAATTTTAGACCCTGTAGTTTTGGAGACTTCGCTAATAAGCGAGTGGTCCTTTCTAGATATACATAGGTACATAGATTTGAGGTTATTAGAAGGGAGAGATTATGGATCACTAGCTTTTGTTCGTGACTTCGTCCGTCGCGTCTACAATATGTATTAACTACACAGTTTCTAAAATCAGCAACGAATAATTATTGCTTACCTAAAACTAAAATATTTTTAAATATAAATAAAATATTTCAATAAAAAATATTGTTATAATCTAATCTAAAGAACTTATACTAAGGGAACCAGTTAACTGATATATTATAATACTTGTATTTCTTAAATATTGTTACGGAAGTGGGTACAGGGATTGGAAGGAAACGAACGTTTTACCGAAAGTAGCGATTTATTCGCACTACGAACACGTAACACTGCACTGAACGCGTAGCACTGCACGAAACGCGTAGCACTGTCCGACACTGTCCCCGCGCACTATGCGTTACACGGTCCAACGCTGTGCTCCGAACACTGACAGTCCACTGGGAGCACTTTACCACTTGCACTTCACTTCACTATTCACTGTTCACTTCACTATTCACTTTCACTGTCCACTTTTTCCACTTTTTCACTTTTCCTTCTTGTTCCTTTCTTCAGATCACTTTCCACTGAACTGCCCGTAGACGCGCTTGCAGCTCCTTATATACCCGGAATTTCGATTGTCATTTATTGGATTTCGATCGTCATTTATTGAATTTCGTTAGTCTTTTCGTTTTCTTCTGTTGGATTCCGATCGTCTTTTCCTTCTTACATCATTTCTTGTTTTAGCCCAGAACTTTCGGTTCTTTATTTGAATTCCTTAAAGAAGGCACTCGCCGCTACTAGAATTTTCTGGTAACATTAAAATGTCGAACAAAAATCTTCATAGCTGGACCGGGCTCGAACTCGCGTACGTCTGCTTTGCAGTCGTAGCTCCGACGGCCCGGCTGTTGGAACATTGACGATGTTTGCCAAAAACTTCACTGCCTTGCACGCTTGCGTAGTTACGTCAGCACGGCGTCACACTACCCCCTCCTTAAACGTGCTCGTCCCGAGCATCGTTAGAGCCATAGTACCGTGCCAACCTGTCCACATGAACCACTTTCGCTGGACTTCTTGACGTTTTCCGAATTCTATATGTGACATCATTGATCCTCGTAATTATTTGAAAAGGGCCTTCCCAACTCGGTTGTAGTTTTGGAGATTTTCCTTTCCTTCGAACGGGGTTGTGAAGCCAAACAGCAGAACCTTCTTCAAAGGACTTGGAGTTGACGCTTCTGTCGTATCGCGTTTTCATTCGCTCACTAGCACGCAGATTCTCTTCCCTCATATGCCCGTGAACTTCCTCCATTTTCCTTCTCAAATCTTCCGCGTATTCCGAAATACAGCTAGGCGCATCTGGAGGACAACCCGCGAGAAGATCCGCTGGAAGTCGAAGCTCTCTACCAAAGTTCGCTCGGGCCGGAGTAGTAGAGGTACTCTCATGAACTGCCGTTCTATACGACAGAAGGAACAGAGAAATGTACTCGTCCCAATTGTTCTGATGGCTTTCAACAACTTTTGCCAGATGCCGCTCCAGAGTTTGGTTGAACCTCTCCACCATTCCATCAGATTGCGGATGATACGGCGTAGTCCGAGTTTTGTGTATCCCCATAATCTTGCATGTTTCCTGAAAGACTTGTGACTCGAAATTCCTGCCTTGGTCACTATGGATTTCAAGGGGTAGTCCAAATCGGCAGAAAACTTCATTCACCAGTTTGCTAGCCACAGTAACAGCTTCTTGATTTGGTAATGCGAACGCTTCTGGCCACTTTGTGAAGTAATCCATTATTACCAAAATGTAACGATTTCCACTATTCGTCATTGGAAACGGCCCGGCCACGTCCAAAGCTATTCGTTCCCAAGGAGCACCCACGTTGTACAACTTCAACGCTCCCCGACTTCTTGTTTGAGGTCCTTTGACAGAGGAACAACTCGTACATTTCTTGCACCAGTCTTCAACATCTTCCTTGCAGTGCAACCAGTAATAACGTTGACGAATTTTCACCAAAGTTCTCTTCACACCGAGATGACCGCCTGATGTTCCGTCGTGATACGCTCGCAGTATATCAGAAATCTTTGACTTCGGCACAACTGTCTGAAGATGATTGTCTTGTCCTGATGCACTCTCCCATTTTCGACATAAAAGACCATTGTGTAAGAGCAGGCTATTCCATTGTGCCCAATAGCTCTTAGTTACTGCACTCATTCCGGCAACTTCACTCCATCCTGGGCGTGCGGATCCATCTCTCACCCAATTGAGTATTGGTCTAAGGTCTTCATCTTCTTCTTGTAGTTTACGCATGGCATCGCTGCTCCAATCATCATTTACTGTATCAGTTCTTATAACTCGGACCATAGATTTTTCTTTATCTTCCTGTTTCACACAGTGTTTGCAGTCTTCAGAACACGGCCGTCTTGACAAAGCATCAGCATTCCCATGAGACTTCCCACTGCGATGCTCTACTACAAAGTCGTACTCCTGTAGTTGTTCAATCCATCGCGCAACTTGTCCTTCAGGATTCTTGAACTGCAGTAGCCACTTCAAGGCTGCATGATCTGTTCTGACTAGAAATTTCCGACCCAATAAATACTTCTTAAAATGCTGAAGTGTTTTGACAACTGCTAGTAGCTCCCTTCGAGTGACACAATAATTCCGCTCTGGTTTTGACAGGGATTTACTGTAATAAGCTATCACAACTTCTTGATCTCCTTTTCTTTGTGAGAGTGTTCCTCCTATCCCTGTATTACTTGCATCTGTGTCAACTACAAATTCATTGCACTGATCCGGATATCCGAGTACTGGTGTTTCACATAACCGGCTCTTAAGTTCCTCGAAAGCCGCCTGGCATTGTTGGTCCCAGACGAAAGGCCGTTTTTCTTCTGTTAGTCTATGCAATGGCTTCGCTATATCCGAAAAACTCTTGACAAAACGACGGTAATAAGAGCAAAGTCCCATAAACGCCCGTACTTGTGTTTTGTCCGCAGGCACAGGCCAATCTTTAACCGCCGAAATTTTTGATGGATCCGTTTCGACGCCGCTTTCCGAAATAACGTGTCCCAAATAGTTCACCTGCCGTTTGAAGAATGAGCACCTCTTCTGGCTTAGTTTCAGATTTGCACTTCTCAACTTGTTAAATACGGATTCCAGCTTCTTCAAATGGTCATCAAATTCTTGCCCCACTATTATAATGTCATCGAGATACACCAAGCAGGTTTCTCCTAGCAACCCAGCAAGGACACGTTCCATTAACCTCTCGAAAGTAGCCGGGGCGTTGCACAGCCCAAACGGCATCACTCTGAACTGCCAGAGGCCCTTTCCTGTGGAGAACGCGGTCTTCTCCTTATCCTTAGGATCCAACTCCACCTGCCAATAGCCACTTTTTAGGTCCAGCGTAGAAAACCATTTCATGCCGTTGAGAGTATTCAAGGTGTCGTCTATCCTTGGTAATGGATAACTGTCCTTTTTGGTCACGTCGTTTAGGCGGCGATAGTCAATACAGAACCTCGTTGACCCATCCTTCTTCTTTACCAAAACCACTGGTGAGCACCACGGACTGGACGATGGTTCGATTACTTCATTATCCTTCATGTCTTGAATCATGTCGTCCACCTCCTTTTCTCTGGCAAAAGGAATTCGGCGGGGTCGTTGTCGTATAGGTTGTTCATTTCCAGTATTGATTTTGTGCTGAACCATACTCGTCCTTCCGATATCACCATCATTCTTCGAGAATATATCGGAGTACCGACGTAGCAAATTCTTCGCCTTGAGCAATTCAATAGTTGTCAAATCGTGCTTACATTCTTCCAGTATACTGTTGACGTTGATTGAACTTGCATCCGACTTTTTGGTTTCTTGACAATTCCGCAACCACACGATTTCTTCGCTCCGTCCTATTAGGGTACCCTTCTTTAACATCTGTTCTTCATTGCTCAAATTTAACACAGGTACCACTGTTTCTGCGGATGAATTGACGACCGTACGTGCTGGCAGCCACGATGACTCGTTATCCACTTTTTCTAGTATGGTCCACCGTCGCTGTTTCAAACTTTTACTTCCAGGAAAAATTACTGGAACTAGCGTCTGTGACCTTGGCAATAGTTTAGTGTTCTTTATGCAGTACACCTTGCCTTCGCCACCGCCTCTCATCGGTATTTCGTCTTCCCCACACTTCAGGACGCCGGAGTGAATGTCGAGCTTGCACCGATGGTCCTTCAAGAAGTCCAGGCCAATAATGCAGTCATCCACAATGTCAGCTATTACCGCTTGTTGCCAGTAAAGTTTATCACCAATCTTGATAGCCACTTTCTGTTCACCTGATACTGGTATGCGCTGGCCGGTAGCCGTTGTTAGCTGGTAAGCTCCCTTCCGAATGTTGATCTTTCCGTTTCTTCTTATCAGCTGTGTCCCAATTACCGTACGTGACGCTCCAGTATCCAAAGTCAATGAGCACGGAATTCCATTTGCTGATCCATTAACAGTTAAGCTGTTGCCATCTGTGCTCTGATGAATCTTGATTTTCGGGGCTTCATGTCTAACGGCCAGCGCCCACCCCTCAGCCCTGGCTGGAATTAGTTTTCCTGGTTTTCCGACGCTTGTACACAAGCATCGGTTCCTCGTCTCTCTGTAACCCGATTCGGGCAGCCGCTTCTCAGATGTCCCCGTTCCCCACAGTTGTAGCATCTAGGGACGAAAGCTCTGCGTTGGTTAACCCACTCCACTTCCGTTGAATTAATCTCCCTCAGACGTCCACTCCTCGGGTCTCGTCGGACGGCTTCTACTTCGAGCGCATGCGCGACGGCTTCCTTGATGTGACCGTGATGACCCAAACGCACGGCAGCTCTTACTTCCGCGTCGAAAATACCGTCGACAAACGACTGCAAAAGCATGCTGTCAATGACCGATGCCGGCGATGTTTGGTACGCCTTCCGGACCAACTTTTCTACCTCCAGGGACCACTGTTGCAATGACTCGTTCGCTCGTTGGCATCGATCACGGAGTTGAGCGCGGAAAACATGCTCCAGGTGCGAGTCCCCGTAGCGCGATTCCAAGGCTTCCAGCAATTGCTCGTAGGTTGCATCACTCCCCAAGGCCTCCAGCACGGTCAAAGCCTTGTCTCGTAGTCCCAAAGTAAGCGCAGTTTTAGCCTGGTTCTTGGTCCACCCATTCAGGTTCATCACAGCCTCAAACTGTAGCTTGTAAGCCGCCCAGGAAGAGGTTCCATCGAAAGGCGGGACTTTGAAATTTCCGCCTGCAGTCGATGCACTTACTATGGTTGCTGAGCCCGGGATACCATTTGTTTTGAGCTTCCTGACGTCTTCCTCGACGGAGGAGAGGCGGTTCCCGTATTGTTGTACAGTTTTGACACCTTCCTCAATGGAACAGAGGCGAGTCCCATGTTGCTGTACAGTTTCCTCCACCGCTTCTACCCTGCGCATGCTGTCGGTGATAGCGGTCAAAAGATTCTTCTGCAATGCGCACATCTGTTCCTCTTGCCGGTGGGCCTGCTCTTCCTGGATGGCGCGTAGCTGCTCCTCCTGCCGGCGGGCTTGCTCCTCCTGGATGGCGCGCAGCTGCTCCTCCTGCCGCCGGGCTTGTTCCTCCTGCATGGCGCGCAGCTGCTCAAACAAGGCGCCCAGGTCTGGTCCAACCTGGGTTCTTGTCGGCGCACTTACGGTAGTTGCCCCACCGGAGTTGTCTTGGCGTCCAGGGGTTTCTTCCTCGGAAGCCTCGGCGCCAGAGCCACTGGCTTGCTGCGAAGCAGTCTTGGCGCGCGTATTCACGCCTTCTCTCGGCATGACAGGCATTTTACCTTCCAATCCCACTTCTGACACCAAATGTTACGGAAGTGGGTACAGGGATTGGAAGGAAACGAACGTTTTACCGAAAGTAGCGATTTATTCGCACTACGAACACGTAACACTGCACTGAACGCGTAGCACTGCACGAAACGCGTAGCACTGTCCGACACTGTCCCCGCGCACTATGCGTTACACGGTCCAACGCTGTGCTCCGAACACTGACAGTCCACTGGGAGCACTTTACCACTTGCACTTCACTTCACTATTCACTGTTCACTTCACTATTCACTTTCACTGTCCACTTTTTCCACTTTTTCACTTTTCCTTCTTGTTCCTTTCTTCAGATCACTTTCCACTGAACTGCCCGTAGACGCGCTTGCAGCTCCTTATATACCCGGAATTTCGATTGTCATTTATTGGATTTCGATCGTCATTTATTGAATTTCGTTAGTCTTTTCGTTTTCTTCTGTTGGATTCCGATCGTCTTTTCCTTCTTACATCATTTCTTGTTTTAGCCCAGAACTTTCGGTTCTTTATTTGAATTCCTTAAAGAAGGCACTCGCCGCTACTAGAATTTTCTGGTAACATTAAAATGTCGAACAAAAATCTTCATAGCTGGACCGGGCTCGAACTCGCGTACGTCTGCTTTGCAGTCGTAGCTCCGACGGCCCGGCTGTTGGAACATTGACGATGTTTGCCAAAAACTTCACTGCCTTGCACGCTTGCGTAGTTACGTCAGCACGGCGTCACACTATATAGTTAGATTACAATATAACACTCAGAAAATACAAATATCAGTGTTTACATATAATCTCTCAAAAACAATTAAAACAACTATACCCCATAACGCCCAAATAAAATTGATTATTCGTGTTAATTATTGACGTTAGTTCAACTTAAGTATATACTGTACCGAATATTAATTTGTAAAGTCTACAATTAAGGCTTTCGAGCTGTGAGCTCTCTTAATACCAGGGTTTAAGGCTTTGAAAGGTCAACTTGAATGTCAACTGTCACGTTAGGGTGACTCGGCATAAGTTAGTACCTTAAAGTAGAGTTTAATATTGTATTCGTGAATTTTGTAACGTTCTAGTTTTATCCTACAACTAGCTTTTACGGTGACTTGGTCCTCGTTGAGCTAATAGGTATTTTAGGTATATAATCCTACTAATATGGATGGATGGATGGATGTTTGTTACTCTTTCAAGTAAATCTACGAAAATAGTTGTCAAGTAGTTCTGCCTTCTGCGCCGCAGGTCGTGGGTTCGATCCTCACCGAGATCAAATATTTGTGTGGTGAACGTAGATGTTTGTTCTCTGTCTGGGTATTATATTGTATTCTTTGTATGTATTAACAAAAAAATATAAGTATTATATCAGCTATCTGGTTTCCACAGTACAAGCTCTGCTTATTTTGAGATCAAATATTTGTGTGGTAAACATAGATGTTTGTTCTCTGTCTGGATATGATATTGTATTCTATGTATTTACAAAAAAAAAAGTATTATAACACCTATCTGGTTCCCATAGTACAGGCTCTGCTTAGTTTGGGGCTAGATAGATTGTCCGCATTATTTAAATTTTATTTATTTATTTTCCACAGGAAACATTCTGTCAACGCTGGTCTCGTTCGATCGAGAACAGCGTAAGGAGTACAGGATACCAGTAGCCATCACTGACTCCGGGACCCCTCGACTGACGGGCGTGTCTTCGCTACACGTGGTGATTGGAGACAGGAACGACAACCCCATGGGACCAGGACATAGTGATATATTCGTTTATAACTATAAGGTGAGTGTCTATTAGCAGCGTACTAGTTTTATACGATTTGCCCACTTTTGCTTAACTCTGTGGGTCTTATTAATAATCCTGGCGTAGCGTTGGACTAGTTAATCCGTGTTTTGTGACATTTGCTCGAGTTGACAATTGCATGTCAATGCAAGAGACAAAACACGGATCAACTAGTCCAACGCTACGCCAGGATTATTAATAAGACCCTGTTTGTTTAACTATACATAAATTAATTTTTTTATCACGGAATAATTGTAAATACGTTCAGTCTGGTACTTTATACATAGTTTTAGATTAAATTATTGCAAGTATTTTCATAACATCGATTTAACCGTGAATATCGTTTTGAACTATTTTGCTCGGTACTCTCTTAATGAGATAATCGTACGTAATGGTTTTCCGAACACACACTGTACGTACTAGGTATATACATGTTTTGTATTTCCTTTTGTAATTTCAATATTTCCTTTTGGAATTTCCTGTAGCAAGATCGAGAATAGGTGAATTAATTTTGGCAGCCGTTGAAAGAGTAGCCGTGGGTGTTGCAATCGATGATTTTGCTCAGTACCCTCTTAATGAGATAATCGTACGTAACCGTTTTCCGAACACACACTGTACGTACTATATGTAGGATAGATTTTGAGAAGGGCGGTGATGGCCAAGTTCAAAACCACGAGAGTTAGAAAAAGCAGCCAAGTGCGAGTCGGACTCGCCCATGAAGGGTTCCGTAGCACGAAGAACTACAAGAACCTTTATATTATGTTACTTGATGTAACATAATAAAGTTCTTGTAGTTCGTCTAAAGGTAAATTGCGGTTTACGGTTTATGACGTATAAAAAAAAACTACTCACTAGATCTTGTTCAAACTAAATATCGTTGAAAGTTTGCATAGTAATGTACAACATATATTTTTTTTAGTATTATCATTCTCTTACTTTAGAAGTTAGAGGGGGGGGGACCAACTTTTTTCCACTTTGGAAGTGTCTCTCGCGCAAACTATTAAGTTTAGAAAAAAACGATATTAGAAACCTCAACATCATTTTTGAAGACCTATTCATAGATACCCCACAGGTATGGGTTCGATGAAAAAAAATTTTTTAAGTTTCAGTTTAAAGTATGGGGACCCCCAAAGTTTCTAGTTTTTTTTTTATTTTTATGTAAAAATCTTAATGCGGTTCACAGAATACATCTACTTGCCAAGTTTCATCAGTCTAGCTCTTATGGTTTCGGAGAAAAATGGCTGTGACATACGGACGGACAGACAGACAGACAGACAGACAGACAGACAGACAGACATGACGAATCTATAAGGGTTCCGTTTTTGCCATTTGGCTACGGAACTCTAAAAAAGTCGTGAAAGCAGTCATGCACTCGATTTATAAGAAAAATTAACTGCATTTTTATTTATTTAAAAAATCTTAATTTTTTCATTTTGAGCAACTTATTAGTTGGGTAAAATTGAGATACATTATTAAAAGTAAATAGTGAAAAATCGGACTTGGCAATCACCACTCTTCTCAAAAAACCACCCTGTATCGTCGACGATGATTTTTTTCTACCTTTGTAAACCTAGGCCCAAGAACTACAGTCCCGTAAATAGAGGCAGGATTGAAAAAAGTGACCTCTAACCTCTGATACTGTATAAATTCTACATCAAACTCCTATAGAATGTTTTTACTTAGAGCCTTAACCATAGATCTACAAAATAAATAGCTTCATACATTTTACATGACATGGTAAAACTCCGAAAAACTATTAACGTTACAAAAGCTTGTAATTGTTACAACGATTGTTACATTTCGAGACGAATCTCAAACAAAAATTCAGAAAAACAAGCAATAACAAAGATAGCTTATCTAATAGGCCGGGGGCATTATAATTATTCATATATTTCAACAGAAAACAACGAATAACAATTTTGTTTGAAATATCATTTATGACAAATCCCCTAAGGCGGCATCTAAGAATTATATTTTGATAAGTTCAACAATGAACCCTGATATTCTGTCGTTGGACCCACGGCAATAAAGAAACAAATCTTATATGAGCGCGCAAATCATTCCTTCTCACTTACACATGATGGATTACATAAGCTACGTCTCACTCGCACATAAAAGATTTGGTTCTTCTATTGTCTCGTTATCAGAAAGAATTGCAGTCTAAAAATTGTAAAATAATGACGTCAAAAACCTCAAAGATTTTGAATGATCCCATAAGCTATTCACCTATGACCCAAAAACATTATTTGTTCAGATTGTGAGTAGGTTTGAGTGAGCTTGAGATTTTTTCAAGGCAAAATACCAGTGTAAAACCTTATAAAGTCACGCCTACGTTATGAACAAAGAGATTTTGGAATGTCGACAAATTAAAAATTCATGTGTATTATTTTGTTATATTATTAGCTAAAAGATATAAATCTTTCTTACGTACTTGAGGCCCAATTACTCACGTGTGGAAATGTACAAAATAGTCTCGGGAAAAGGTAAAAAAATCCCTTGATCCTTTGGGACACACATCACATATTTTCTTTGTACCCAAGATCTTTTTTATATCATTTTCTTCACAGGCAATAGATTTCCGTGGCTTTTTAAAAAATCTCGTGATTTATTTTGGGGGTATTTTTATACCAGTACACTTATTTCGTTTTAAATCTTTCTCGTGCTTGCTATATGATTAAGCTTCTATCATTTGTCATGTCAGTGCTTACTCTATTTATATCGATATAATTAATAATATATAATTGTTTTTTTAACGCAACCAGACGGAAATGTACTTCAATGAGTTGTACAGTTGGAGATACTATGTGAGTATGAATACGTTTTGCAGTTTTTTTTGTGACGTATTTATAATTTTCGTAAATTCATTTCTGTTTTCTCTAGATTTGGAAAATTATATTATGTCCAAGTAAAGTCACATTTAGACAAAAAGGGATTTTACAACAAACCATAATTTAAAGTTTTCCCTTACTTAAAAACGTGACTCTCATTTGATTATTATTAAATTTTTTCCCTGTAATTATCCTCTCAAGTTGGTAAGAAATGACCAAAATTTAATCATTGCTTATCTTTTGACATATTTTTGACGTAAAAGCCTGCGCACATCTAGGCGACCTGCGATGACGATCACTGAAACACTGTCAAATTTGACAGCGTTTCAGTGATTGCCATTGCCTAGATCTGCGTAGACCTTTACTGTCGATGCATCGGAAGTGTGTTTAATATTTATACGAACCATATCGAGCTGCTCTCGACACCCACATAGCTCAAAAACTATGTAATTATGTTTACAAAAAACGTGTATAGGCTGCATGTATTTTTTTGTCACGTTGTTTTCAATTGAACTCTCAAGGACGTATGAGATCTGGGTCTGTAAGGATCTACCGGGATTCGGGATAAGGATACATTTGAGATATTATTTATTTGTGTTCTACTCGCGTAGGACGAGATGATTCGATTATATCGTAAATATCGCAGGAAGTCGGATGAAGGCTAAAAATAATAATTCCTGAAAAAATAATGTAATATTAATCCTTATTGATCCCTGACACTTTTAAAGGCTTGCTAAAATATTCTCGTCAGTCACTTTCTATGCTAGGGTTTCATTTTGGTAAAATGTATAGCTGATTTGATCGAAAATGATGTCTTAAATTTGGACTTTTATTTATTTATTAAATTTTTTTTTTCCTTTGGCCATGATCTCACCTGATGGTAAGCGACGATGTAGCAACGTTTTGGAGAGTGCTAATAAAGACATACGATTTTATGCAATTATGAATTTAAGCGGTCACTTATCATTTATGCAAAGTTTAAATCAGTGCTAATTCGATGAAGTTAATTTACTGATTTTCCCACATTGAATTTACCGGCGAAATTTCACTATCCCGTCAATTGTTTAGTGATCTGGCACATTATTTAATTTTAATTACATTTGAATAATTAACTGGTCTGCGATGATGGGTTAGTTTAGTTCGGATTTGAATATTTAAGCTAATCTAGCTTTAAATAATTAAGCTTAAAAACTTTAAAATTCATCGTCAAATTAAAACTCTGACAAAGGGCACCTCGAGGGTGACCTTTTAAATGAGAAATTGACATGGGTAGGTAAACACATAAAAAATATGCACAATATTATTATGTTCATATTGAAATTATTTTACGGATATACTTAAATAACGTCGCGTGTATTACCTTCTTTTATTTATTTTCCCGACGTTTCGTGTAAATAGTTTCAATATGTGCTATGATCGCGAAAGCCACCTACTATTTTGATTCTAAGCAAAGCAGGAATGTAAAATGGGGTAGTTCCACGAATGCACGCCCATACAAATCATAACTTTCATACATTGAGTCCCAGCCAATGCCTCAAGAAGATTTTCTTGTCTGAAATCTGAAATAATCAATATTATTAGAATAAAAAAAAATTTAATCAGTTTTCAGAGAGGCCTAGGAGGCCTAAAAGATAAGTGATAAAAGTACATTGTACTGAAATGGGCCCGACTACCATCAAATGCGGTGATAATTTCACGTCGACAATGAAAAACCGTAAAATTTACGGGTTTTTATAGAGCTATGAAATACTGACGCTTTCATATTTAATGCTGTTTAGCAGCACTGAATACAAATTTCGTAATGAAAGTAACCTACTGAAATAATATTAAAATAATAAAAGACGCTGGAACTGGAGCGCTTTATAGAGAAATGCGACTTATATAAATACTAGAATTCAGTTTGAAAGAGCTGAATGAAAGCTTTTGTTTGGAAAAAGCAATGAAAGCTGTTATTTATAAAAGGTGGTTTTTAAGCCAGCTGCATGATGATGTCAAAGCTACATGGCATTTATTCAATAAAATCTGAAATATGTCTTTGGCAGATTGACTGACTTGATTGGATGACTTAATAACCCGATCAAACATTTGACGGTTGTTTAACCAATATTGCCAACAAAAATTTGACTTAGGTATAGAACTGTCAAATTGTTAATGTCAAATTTTAAAGTCTTAAAATATTGTTGAATCTACTGCCAGATCCACGCGACCAAGCCAGAACAAGAAATAGACGGCTTTGGTTTTATATTTGTTGTATCGTACTTGAAGGAAACGTTGAAGGAAACGGGGAAGAGGAAGGCCAAGATTAAGTTCATGGGCCAGATAAAAGAAAAAGTCGCTGTCATGTCGTATAAGGAAGCCAAGGAGTCCGCATTCGAAAGACTTAATTAGAGAAAACTGCATCAAAACCCCGACAAGAGCTATGCTCTTAAATTTAAGAAGAGATGACCTGCAATTCGTGGATAAAAAAACATTCCCACAACACTATCTAGCCCCAAATTAAGCAGAGCTTGTACCATGGAAACCAGATAGCTGATATGATACTTAAATACTTTTTTTATTGTAACTACATACATAGCATACAATAATAACACCCAGACAGAGAACAAACATCTATGTTCACCACACAAATATTTTTTCTCAGTGGGGATCGAACCCACGCCGCTCAGCTCAGAAGGCAGAGCTACTACCAACTGAGCTGTGAAGGCAGTCGAGGATAGACCGATAGGCTTGTTGTTTAAATAATAGCTTCAAAATCTGGTTTTACATTAAAATAATGTTCATGCAAAAGGTCTAATAGTACCTTACTTAGTGATCCCGACCGCTGGTCGCTAAATAATTAAGTTGATACCGATTCGATACCGCCCATAAACATTAACGATGATCCCCGTGTTTTATCTCTATGTATATAAACGCTATTCGTTTGTCGGTATGTTTGTTTGTTCATTTATAATCGTACTATAACATCTTTTTGACTTGTATTTCAAGCAATAAATATTATCTGAATCTGAATCTAACATTTTACAGTAAAAAGTTTCGGAGTATGTTTGTATGTCTCATTCGGATGAAATTGTGTATGACTGTTGAATATACCCTGTATGTTTAACAAGCTTTTTTTATCCCCACGATCCCAAAAAGAACAAAACAACCATGAAATTAAAAACAAACAACTGAATCTCTTTCTTTTTTATTTGACATCTGTTAAAAACCTGGATAAACCCCGCAGCTAGTAAAAAAAAGTTTCCATAAGGCATTCTAGATGGCGCTAGTACTCATTGGATTCTACGAACGCAAATGCATTTTTTTACGATATTTTTGCTGGGTCAATCAAACGAAAGGAAATGTTTGTTTACTAACTAGACCACAAGAGTGGAGACTGCGTTTAGGCAGGCGTAGTGTATGACACCCTCTGGTAAGGTGGGGTGACGACCTGCAAAATGTATCTGACAAACACTGGAGGAGAAGACCCAAAGATCAGGCTCAGAGGCCCGTCTTGGGAGAGACTTTCGTCCAACAGTGGACAGATTTATGAAACCATTCGGTCGGAGCCGCAAGCAATAGCTAGTAACACTTAATATATCGCTATTAAAATGTTAATTTTGAGCTTTAATGAAAGTGGGTTTAGTACGGTGCGTAAACGTGGATTATGTTGGGGAAGCAGTTTTTATTATTGCCACAGTCAATTTGATTAAGCGCAGTTGCTAAGCTTGGAAAGCGAGCGAATTTGTCGCACGCACACATACAGCGATACAACATGACTATGTGCGCATTATGTGTGTACTATGAGTTGCGCTTAAAGTTGTTACGTCACGTAGATTGTAAATTTTATTTGCTTTTGTAAAAAATCTAGTTTGTACTAAAATAGATAGAATTGATTTTTGGAAAAATAATTGCTTTATATTTTTTTTATTCGGAGAATCCATAGCCATTGTTTTTAAAAGGTTCTCGATTGAAGACTTTTACTGAAAATGCATCGTAGGAGTTCCTCTCACTATTACCACTAAATAAAAAGACAACGCAATGAAGATCGAAAGAAATATCTATAGAAGTCTATTTTCAGTGGTGGATATCCTTTATCTAAAATATTGAGATAGTTCTCATCAATTTACGAGTCTAGTACTGGACATATAGGCAGACAGATTTGTGACTATTAGTATTTGTTGCACGAACTTGCTTTCGCCAGGTATTTGTAGTTGTGTTACTGCTTCATATTTACGGTGTGAATACCCAGTCTTGATTTATAAGTTACGAGGATAAGGCTTATTTGGTGCGTTCGCCCTCGCGATAGTGGGTCTCTGTTTACTCTATTTAGTGGAACTACACTCAGGAGCATGAATACGGGTCACTAACACAAACCCCAATATTTTGGTATCTAAGCAAAATCTCGGAATAACGACGTTACCACGTATATGTTTACCTTATGTCTATTTACTTGTTACCTTATTTCAATAAGCCAATGCTCCAATGATATTAATAATAAAATTATGGCAGTGGGTAGAAATAAATGTCATTGCGTGTAGTAAGCGTTTTTAGAAACGTGGTATGATAAGAAATAGGTAGGCAAACTAACCTAACTTTTGGATAAAGCTTTATTCTCGCTGGCGTTCAGCAGGTGTGCCATGAAAAAAATAAATGAAGTTTCCTATTGACATTTTTGAGGCCTGCGCACACCTTAGTCGCTGGCGATAGCGATCAATGAAACGCTGTCAAATATCGCTGTCAAATTTGACAGCGTTTCATTGATCGCCATCGCCAGCAACCTAGGTGTGCGCAGACTTTAACTCCTTCATTCATAATCCCTGTCACTTTTTAGCGGCTCGCTTAAATTTTTTTTTATTCATTCATGTCAACAAATTATAGAGATGGCAACAGACTTAGCGGACTAGAGTTGATTGCGAGAGGACACCACAAAGTGGTCTGGAAAAGATAGTTTTTAGTGATAAGACCGCCCATTGTATTCAACTTCGATGTTTTTCTGTATTACTTTGTTAATTTTATGTGGCGTACAAAAAACTATTTTCAGTCTATCAAGAAAGAGGAGAAATATGAATAGCATGACATTATTTTGTGCGAATGTTTCGAATAAATAAACTTAGCTGCCGTTTTTCCTCACTCGCACTCGGTGTGGGTTTATCGAAAAACGGTAGAACTGTAAGAGGCCATGATTTTCATACAAACGTAATACCAAAATTATTACTACATAGTTTAGGCAGATTTTCACTATATTATTGTAATAACTGTATTTGTGTAATATTTATCTAGGTTCCTGAACAGTTTTTATTTTAAATGTCTGTACTTTCTTTTATACAATATAGATATCACTAAATATGAAGATTTTGAGAAAAAAAAAGGAAGATTTTCTTTGTTTTAACTTGTTGACTTGATCTTTGTTTTGACTTGGTTGGAAAGTAATTACTGAGCAAGAGAGCATTTTTTATTTAACCAGCATTATCTCGTCAGAATCTTAAGTGAAAACACACACCTTCGACATACCTTCGATATATAAAATAAAAACTGTTCAGGAACGTAGATAAATACTATACAAATACAATAATTACAATAATAACATAGTGTAAATCTGCTTAAATTAGTAATCATTTTGGTATTACGTTTTTATGAACATCCGTCCTCCGCGGGCCCCTTAAGTTTAACTCAATCAGTCCTATTGTTCAATGGTTTTACGGTAGCTTACCACCGAGCCTGGTTTGTGTCCGAAACTTTACTCAACTCGGCTTTGGGGATAATTGATTTGTCGCAAGCTTACATCCGTATTTCTATTGAAAAGGGCTATTCCCCTTTATAAAAAGGGTTTTTGAAATGCCTAGAGAAGATATTCTTGTTAGATAAATCTTTGTTTTCGTCACTTAAACCTACAACACTCAAGTGTGTTGTAGGTTTAAGTGACGAAAACAAAGATTCTCTATACTTTAGTACATACAGTTTTTACATATTATGAGCTTGCGTTTGACCGCAATCTCACCTGCTGTTTAATGATGATGTGGTGTTGTATATACATATATACATTTATTAACACAAATAAACTTAAACAAATTAAATTGAAAAACTACAATATACAAATATTTACAAAAAACACAAGAAACAGTAAGTCGAGCTATTTCAAGAAAAAGTTGAGCTATCGTCTGCAGATAGCTCAACTGTTTCTTGAGATCGCTCAACTGATCCATTATACCTTAAGAAATAACCGTCTATATAATAACTTAAAGTAAATCATACCTTTCAATGCTATAACTGAAAAAACCTAACTAAACTAATAATAAAAATAAACCTAACTAATTGACCTCTGCCGATTAATAACAGTCTTTTTAATAAACTATTAAGTTAACTCAATTTGGGGTAAGCTCAGTTAATTTAACGTTCGATTAAATAATTACACATGAAAGCGGAATCCTTTAGGTATATAATTAAAAAGTAATTGATAACCACATTTTGAAAATGATTTTTAGCAGGGATTTTTAATTAAAATGAAGCTTGCCTACTGGGACATCCATACGGCTATGGTTTATGGCCACAGAATACAATAGCGAGATGCCGGGGGGAAGGAACATCGTTTTCCTTCCCCCCGGCATGTCGTAGAACCTAAAAAGTTCGAAAATATGTGTCAAGTGCACGAAAAGAGCCTCGTTGAGACGCACTTAAAATCCTTTCACCACGCTTTGTTCGAAAGAATCAGTGACACGTTAAGAAGAAGAAGAAGTAGTTGAGGCTAGATAGTGTTGAGTGGATTGTCAAAAATATTTATCTTATATTATTTTACAGGGCGAAGCACCGGACACAGAGATCGGGCGGGTGTTTGTGGATGACCCTGATGACTGGGACTTGCCTGACAAACGCTTCATGTGGCTACCCTCATACGAACAGAGGAGCCCGTATTTTGACGTACACAGCAACACTGGAATGATAACTATGAAGGAAGGAACGCCTAACGGGTCATACTTGCTGAAGTTCAATGTAAGTCCTGTCTTATTTTATTACTGCTATAGAAATAATGTCCCAGTAGATAACTTCTTTTCAGTCACCTCAATCTATGCTTTATTATGGCGATGGTTACCACTTAATATCAGGTGTGTCATACATAATGCTTCTTCCAACAGCTAGTTTAATAAAAGCTCCCTGAGCTGTTGTGGTACTCATGAATATCTTATGATTTATCTTTAGTAGTAGTAGTTCTCTAACTACTGGGTAATTTTTTCTATAACTTATTTTTTTTTCTATAACCCTATGCGGCACGAGTGCATGAGTGTTATTATCGTAACAGAACTAGTGGGAGAAAATATCCTAATAGTTCGATCAACAAAACTGTTGAACTACTGGGAACAAACACTAACGTGATCCGAAAACCTTTCGGAAAGGTTCTCGAACAGCCTTAGCTATAAAACAATGGTCTAAAGATAAAATTAGGTCTAAACTATTTCCGAATTTAAAAACAGGGAATGAAATACCCCGCAGAATTCTAAATATGTTTCTTGTGATTTTTCTCAAAATTCTAAAACTAAGCTCTGTTCAAATTTATGTTACGCCTTATCGTACCCCATACTTACGATAAGCCGTGAGCTTATTATCTGGCTAGTTTGATAACTTATACTTATCAAACTAGTGCTCATAACTTAACTTTATAACAGTAACTAAAACAAATTACAGAACAAAACTTTTGCACAGCAGTCCTTGTTTACCGACCGACGCTATCACACTTTATTTGTGTTTATTTCTCTAATCCTTGGAATTTACGCGTAATAGTTTTTACTCGGCTTCCATTTCAGTTAGAACTTAGTTTTTGAGGGAGTTGTCCACTGAAGCAATAGTTATATTCAGCGTAAAAAGTAGATTAGGACTGTGAAGCTTAAATAATGTCTTATACCAGCTTACTTTCGATTGAAGCTTTAAATTATTATATTTGGAGTTTCACTTTGACCTATTTGCAAATCAAAGTGTGCCATGCATAAAAGTGGCATTGAACGACTAAAATTGCCCTCGGATGGTGATGATGTGGTCGATCGCTTATCTAGAAGATACCTTACCGTCATAGACCGATCAGGCTTAGTGGACATAGGCCTTGGTTTTAGAGATACTATCTAAATTGCATGCCGTTACAGAGCCGTGACATTTTACTACACTCATATTTCGCGGCCGTGATACAATTTTACGCAAGTTTTGTTTTAAAAAAACGTGTAGCTTTTATTTGATTTTCAGACGTGTCTGTCACGCTAGTTTGTGTGCCAGTTATATCGATACAATATTGGAATAGTTGCTAGTGGGAATAAAAATGAGCTAAAAGTTTTAATAGGTCCCCCAGGCATGGTAGATATTCTCATCAAAGTCAAAAATATGTATATTCAGTTGTATCACAAGGATAACTTTGAAACTTCTTAAAGCTAGGTGAATATAGGTCAGGTAGTCTTCGATCTCTTTGTAGGACACAAAAAAAAGTTAAGTTCTCACTTATCTATAAGACGTAAGGCACTGTGTCACCCAAGTTAGGAAAAGAAACGGGTGACGCATTTTGAGTTACTTTTGACACATCTATAACTAAAAAACTATAAAGCCCACATGTTTATAATTTTGTTTGTTTAATAATATTATATCTTTGGACATCTTGACCCTTAAATTTCATGAATATTCCTATTACAGATCTTGAAATATAAAGGTCTGAAAAGTATAATATTTTACACGCACCAATTATTTCACTTGTGCAAGTTAGTGTATCGTCCAATGTTCTAAGCGAGTTATAATTCCCAGGTCACAGAAGAAAACGAACCAGTAGTCCCATTCCACTGGGTCGAAGCCACAGTCAATGTAACGATCAAAGAGATACCAGAAGAAGCGGTGGATAAGTCCGGTTCTATCCGGTTCGTGAATGTCACTGCTGAGGAGTTCATTGTTCCTGAGGCTGATGTAAGTATATATTTTTTTTTAATCACATACACGCATCGACATTGTCTAGGAATATTCCATTTCGAATAGATTTTCTGATTTTTCGAGATTTCGTTCCTAGTTTAAAATTTATTATAAAAAAATAAAAAAAAATAAAAAATATAAATATTTATTAAAATTTGAATTTTGTTATTATTAATAAACAACACAAAATAAAGATTCTTGTCATAATTATCTAGTTTATAAACAAATTATTTTCAGTTTTTGTAAAAATCAACAAAATGTTGAATATCCTTGGACAATGTTGATGGGTGTGTGGCGGCTAGGTACATAATATATATTATAGGTAGTAGTTATATATTTTTTTGGAAACAAGGTACAGAGACAAGTTAAATTCGAGTGCCTAAATAAGATGCTCTCCGCTGCGCTCTTCTCTGTCTGCAGTTTATTACTGACTGGTTTGAACGAAAATGTTTCCAATGATACAAACCTACATAAACGTGATCTGTACCCGAAGTCGGAGTTTTGCTACCACATTTCGTTACCAAATGTTGTTTTCGTTTCGCCTATTTGTCTCTCTCTATTGTATGGAGAAAATATGAGACGTCAAAAATACGTTACGTAATCAGAGTTGTTGTCTCATCTTTTCTCCATTCAATAGACAGAGACAAATAGGCGAAACGAAAACAACATTTTGTAACGAAATGTTGTAAATGCACTGGGACTTCGGGTACAGGTTGAAACTAATAGATTTATCTTGTACGGGAACCCAGAATTAATCAAGCTATTTAGTAGTTCTCAGTCATCTAAGGCCTTGGCCTCAATACCAGTTAGTTTCATCACACATTCAAGGTTTAACGAGTTAGCACAGGGGATAATTGCCTAAGGGTTGGGGGAGGAAAAGGATTATTCAGTGTTACGTCACAATGTGGGGTAGAATTCAGACTAGTAGATTGTGTCGTAAAGTTTTTGGGGTTAAAATAATATTGGACAATTCACATATCGACCCCAAAAACTATAGGCTATTTAACTATAGGATATTTGAACTATGGGGTAATTATGTGAACCAGATATGTTTATCCTCACGTGCCAGTAATTTCACCGGCACACCCATCAAACCGAAACACAGCAATGCTGCTCCACGCACGGCAGAAATAGGCATGGTGGTAGTATTTGCCCGGACGAAATTTCACCGGCACCCAAACTCTTTAAACCGAAACACAGCAATGCTATTTCTGCCGTGAAGCACACGGCAGAAATAGGCATGGTAGTAGTACTTCCCGGACGAGCCACACACAAAGAGCTATAATACTACTACATATCCTGACACAAAAGATTAGATTATCCTGTACAGTCAAATTCGTTAGAAATTATATGGGGATTGTGTTACAATAATATACACTGACGTAACGATATACATACTACCGCATTAAGGAATTTATGAAAGACGAGATTTAAAAACTACACCTTACCTACCTCTAAATATTACCAAGCCGTCCAAGTCAAATAGTCATGCATAGATATAATAAGATTTATTGTTAAGTTAGATTCTCTATATAAGAAGTTTGTTACCTAGATTTACCTAATTTAATTTAATTTTGCCGTAAGGCCATTGTAATGCCCCAGCGGGGCTCATGTTCTGGACGTTATTACCCCCTAATACCTATAATACACATGAAACAATGAATAAATGAATATGAATATACGAATTTCTCAACAGGGTACGAGTAAAAAGGACAAACTACATCGCACTCTGTCACTCCTATACAACACGTCTATGGACAATGTGGATGTGTTCACTGTCTTCAGCAAGCCAACTGTCAAAGATGTCTTCTTGGACGTGAGGTTCTCAGCACACGGTTCTCCGTACTACCCTCCAGAGAAACTTGATAGTATGGTTACTGGAATTCAAGAAAAGGTTGGTTTTTATTGTTTTTAAAGTCATAATTAACTAGCAGCCAGCCATGGTTTTTGCCTGTTAGCTTTTTGGGGTAGTGGTGTTCAGGTTACAAATTATATTTGCTGAAAAAACCATTCAAATCGGTCCAACAGTTAAAGCGTGATTGAGCCACAAACATCAAAACTTTTTAGGTTAAGTTAACCTAACCTAAAAAGTTTCAAAACATGTGTCAAATTCACGAAAAGAGCCTTAAAGCCCTTTCACCACACTGGTTTAGAAAAACAGTGACACGATGAGAATAAGATTGTAACTTTTTGGTTAAAAGATAAACAAAACTCGACCACTCACTCATCACGAAATTTCTGAGAAATAGGGAACCGAAGGCCTACCACGAGCTCTGTGTGAGTGCTCACCAGTGTATTATACTGTGTGTGTGACGTTTCGATGTAGGATTTATTAAGTCAACACTCACACAGACTCAAAACCAGAGCCAGAGACAGAGCTTGTGGTAGGGCTACAGGTTTGAGGGGATGTAGGCGTAGGCGAAGGCGATTACTGAGAAATTGTTTGCTAAAATTCGCAACATAATTACATCTACATAATGTAATTCTGGAATAACAAAGTTAAAATAATCCCAACGCTGACGATACAAAATATATACAGTGCAGCAGCTCGCTTTGTTAGCAAAACGATCCCATTTACTCAGTGTCCGATGTAAATAAAATGATTTTTCGACGTGCAATAAATTTTATCTACGCCACAGGACTTACGGACTCATGTTTTTATTTGACTTCTCAGCTCAGTTGGTAGTAGCTCTGCCTTCTGCGGTCGTGGGTTCGATCCCCACCGTGAAATATTTGTCCGGTGAACGCTGATGTTTGTTCTCTGTCTGGGTTTTATTTTGTATTTTACGTATGTATTTCCAAAAACAGTATATAAGTATAATATCAGTTATCTTGTTCCCAAGTACAAGCTCTGCTTAATTTGGGGCTCGATAATGTTGTGTGATTTGTCCACAATATTTATTATTATCGAAAACACTTGTTTTTGGACAGAAATTAAATGCAGAAAAACGTGTCAGTGTCTGGTTAATCTGAAAATACCCAGAAATATATACAAATATCTACTAAAGCACCAAAATGTAATGTAAAAATAATAGCATAGCCTTGAAAATTCTGATAAGTAAGCCTGTGATGTTCGAGAACATGTCAATTCAATTCGTCATTTTTCCTCATAGAAATTATATTTTTATTTCATTCGAATTTCAGCTTTATCGAGTGAAAAGTTACCGGGCGAACATAAATATCGCTCGCAATTTCAACGCGATTCCTACTAATTTAAATTCTTGGTATCAACTTTACGTCAAACTGTCGTCTGCACTCAAACAGTAGCATTTTAGATTTTCCTTCAAGGCGAGAATAGTTTCCTAAATTAACTCTAAAAGACAAATTTTATTTTTATTTTTATGGATTCTTTTCTTAAAAGTCGAAGTATGATTTTTCACTTGTACACACAAATAAGTAGTACCTACAGATAAAATCTAAGCGTTAATTAATTGCGTAAAATGGTCAGCCTTATGGATTAAAGTGACTTCTCCCAAGCAACCTAAACCTAGGTGTCTGTGTAGAAGGTCTTGAGCTGAAATTATCGGTTTTTAGTTAATAGGCTCGAAGAACTGACAACCGTTGGGGAATAAAGGTTCTCGAATGGCGACCACGAACCGGAAGACGAAAAGTAGGGCACCCACCCACCAGATGGACTGACGACATTGTTAAGATCGCAGGAAGTCGGTGGATGGAAAGGGCTCAGAATCGTTCTTCCTGGAAATGTGTAGGGGAGGCCTATGTCCAGCAGTGGACTTCTTCAGGCTGATGATGATGATGATGAGTTTATAGGGTTATGTCTTGGTCATACCGCACACCGCACCATACTAAAGTTAGCGCCGCAAATTATTGGGCAACCACTGATCAGTTCAAACTTTGAACCAGGGATGTAATGGAGGTAGTTTATCGGAACCGAAGGCGGAGTCGGAGTTTTTAAATTTGCTTGATCGGAGTCGGAGTCGGAGTCGGAATCGGAGTCGGAGGCTGGGTCAGAAGCGGTGGCATGAGAGATAATTTTTATTTAAGGACCAATAAAACATTATTTAGTAAAAAAATTTCATTTCAATTTTCAATTTTAAAATAAAACAAACAAAAAAAAATTGGCATATTTTCAAATAAACAAGAAATTAAAATAAATGAATTTAAGCCCAAAGTAGCATATTCTTATGCAAAGTAGCATATTCTTAGGGGCGGTTATCAACAAGTGAAAAATAATTTCGTCAATTATTTTTCACTAGAGTGCACGTTGTGGGAGTCGGGGTGATTCCCTGCGCGACATGTATGAACCTGTTCATCAGTCGACACAGGCCGCGCCGGCCACCCGCGCTGCCCGCCGGTATGTTATGCTTCGACCTCCGATTAACCTTCGATTTAAAAGTGTCGGAGCCGAAGTCGGAACCGAAGGTGTAATAATAATCGGAAGTTCCGACTTATCGGAACCGGAGTCGAAGCTCCGTAACATCCCTGCTTTGAACTATGAATTAGTTACGAACTTTCCCTATTGATTTAGCTTGTATCCAATGTTTGTTCAAAACACATTGGATATTTTTGAACGCTTAGAAATGAATGAATTTTGCATGATCATTTATTGGGAAAACTTAAACCGACTTCCGAATATTCTCAGAAAATGAAAACGGTTGCATAGATTCCCATCAAACGTAAATTAGAACTTTCTCAGAACTATTAGCTTTCTACAACGGGCGTTAGTATGTAAGTATGTATGTTTGTTTGTCTTTCATTATTCAGTATATTTTTTGCCTTATTATAAATAAAATTTTCTGATCTTAGGACTAGTTTATATAATCAATACATAATTTACCCTGTAAGGGTGTTGCAATATAATAGAAGTAGACCGATGTTGTCATTTTTCTTTCTTTGTAAACTCGCTTAATCCTACTTTTTGTATTAATTAATGTAAGTGGTCGAAATGTAGACCGTTCTATTTAATTAGATATATAATAAATAATATTAATATTAATAAACATGCAGATTGCAAGCAGGTTAATTTAAAAAGATAACAAAGGCCTATCAGTGGTCTCGTACTTCCGAAACAAATGCTCCGATTTCAATGCCATTTTTAGGGTTCCGTAGCCAAATGGCAAAAACGGAACCCTTATAGATTCGTCATGTCTGTCTGTCTGTCTGTCTGTCTGTCTGTCTGTCTGTGTGACTGTGAGATGTATTCTGTGAACCGCATTAAGAATTTTACATAAAAATAAAAATAAAACTATAAATTTCAGGGGTCCCCATACTTGAAACTGAAACTCAAATATTTTTTTTTCATCGTACCCATACGTGTGGGGTATCTATGAATAGGTCTTCAAAAATGATGTTAAGGTTTCTAATATCGTTTTTATCTAAACTGAATAGTTTGCGCGAGAGACACTTCCAAAGTTGAAAAAAGTTGGTCCCACCCCCTTCTAACTTCTAAAGTAAGAGAATGATAATACTAAAAAAAATATATGTTGCACATTATTATGTAAACTTCCAACGATATTTGGTTTGAACGAGATCTAGTCAGTAGTTTTTTTTTATACGTCATAAACCATAAACCGCAATTTACCTTTCGACGAACTACAAGAACCTTATTATGTTACATCAAGTAACATATATAAAGGTTCTTGTAGTTAGTCGTGCTACGGAACCTTTCATGGGCGAGTCCGACTCGCACTTGGCTGCTTTTTTTCTAAACTGAATAGTTTGCGCGAGAGACGCTTCCAAAGTGGAAAAAAGTTGCCCCCCCCCCCCCCCTCTAACTTCTAAAATAAGAGAATGATAATACTAAAAAAAAAATATGTCGTACATTACTATGTAAACTTCCAACGATATTTGGTTTGAACGAGATCTAGCCAGTAGTTTTTTTTTATACGTCATAAATCGTAAACCGCAATTTACCTTTCGACGAACTACAAGAACCTTTATATTATGTTGCTTGATGCTACGGAACCCTTCATGGGCGAGTCCGACTCGCACTTGGCTGCTTTTTTTTTTATGACAAAGATCTTCTCTTCTTTTTGACTGGCCTCTCAGCTTAGCTGCTAGTAGTTCTGCGCCGTAGGTCGTGGGCTCAGTTTCTACCGAGAACAAAATATTTCTGTGATGAACGCAGATATTTTTTTTTTGTTTTTTTTTATAGTTTATAAAATATTTGTTAATAATACTACATCTTTTATTTATTAAATTTATTTATTCATTTATATACTATTCTTGTTCTGAGATCGTTCATAGCCATATTTTGAGAATTATCATTTTTGTAAAATTAACTTGTTTGTGGAAGGCAGAATCAATGGATTTCTTCAATCATGATTTTAATGATGAATTTCTTTCACAGTTGGAGGAAGAGCTCCAAGCTAAAATCTACATGGTGAAGATCGACGAATGTCTGATTGAGAAGGAGCAATGCGAGGATTCCTGTCGCAACGTGTTGATGAAAAACAACGTTCCACTGTCGGTGTATACCAACACCACGAGTTTTGTGGGAGTCAGCGCGCGGGTGGAGTCCGAATGTACTTGTGATGTGGAAGAACCACTTATATGCTTGAATGGAGGTATGTTAATAAACAAAGGGTCATAGCGACGATGACCGCTTACCATAAGGTGGGCCGTAAGCCCGTTTGTCTATCATTTTTTTTTTTTTTTTTTTTCCTGTTTCATCTGCGATCGGCTTCTTAGCCATAATCAGATTTGTTCTGGGTTGATGCGGTGGGGGTGTGTTTCCAGCGAGACAACACCGTATGAGTAGAAGAATGTTTAGGTTCTCTGGTCCAGGTTAAGTATTTGCCATCTCTTTAGGCGGTTTACATTTTCTTGAGTGTTTAGCAGTTTTTTAGCCAGATTATTCGTGTGATTTTCAAGTCTTTGTTTGTATTTCGTGCAGTACTTGCTGACTTCCTCTTTGACGGTAGGCATTTCTAGGTATTCTTGTATTTCTGTGTTTCTGACAAACCAGTGTGCGCTTGAGACGGTTCTAAGGGCGATATTTTGGAATCTTTGGAGGATTTCGACATTGGAGTTACTGGCCGAGCCCCACAGCTCTATTCCTTGCATTGTCTATCATTTGCATAAAAAAGGTAAATTGACAAGAGAGATTATGGGTACTCGTTGGTTGCCTAGTGGAAGCGGCCCCGCCTCTTGATCCGGTCGTGGGCTCAAATTTAATCGTGTACCAATCAGTATTTCGGTGCAAAAATGTATGCGCACTTTGCAATTTCAAATTTAAAGAAAAACATCGTAAAGAACACGTAGAATATAAAAACTTCTATATCAGTATCAAGTGCACAAAAGGAGCCTCTGAAGCGCACCTATTTTTTTTCCTTGCACCACACTGGGTTGAAATTGACACGATAAGAAGGAGCACCAGAATTCAGAATGTAAGCTAAGCCGAAGCATGTCCTAGAATTATCAACAACTTCGCGACAAATCCTTAGGGCTGTTCAGTGGATTAGAACCCTTAACTTCTCGCTCGAACCGTCACTAGTTTGATCCTACGTGCTTCGTAGCTCAGTTGGTAGCTCAGCCTTTTGAACCGTAGAATGTGGTTCATAATATTCGATAAATAATTTTCATTTCATTTCAACCTAGTAAAACATTTCAGTAATGAATATCAATGTTTATTTTTGTCTGGAAATTAAAATGTATAATAGGAATATCTAGACATAATTTTCACTTTCACTACAGTAAAAAAATCTAGGTGTACCTAATGAAGTGAAAACTTCATAAGGCGGCTTCTTAAACTGTCACGTGTCACCTCATCGGTAAAGATCGACAAACTTCGGCCTAAGTCGGGAGTCACTTCTGTTGGCATTCCCGATAACCCATTTTTTTAAATTAATAATGATGAACCTCAGATTCTAATTGCACGAGCTTTGCTTCTCTTATTGATAGATGGCGCTGTTTCAAATTCCACCACATTTTTCCTTCCATAGGAACCCCCTTCGCAGACAAATGTGAGTGTCCCGAAGGTCTCTCCGGACCCCACTGCGAGCAGACCTCTATAGGATTCCACGGAGACGGATGGGCTATGTACGCGTCACCGCCGGCGTGTCACGAAGGGCACGTGACCTTGACTGTGACGTCACACACGAGGAACAGCCTGATCTTCTATCTGGGACCGCTGAGGCATAACCCGCTGTTGGATGTTCAAGGTACTTTGGCTTTTCTATGTGTTGTTTGTTTGTCATAAAAGAGTATTAATAAATATCAAACTATTGACTATCTGTCAAAGAAAAAAGATGAAGGTATTTATCTGCTATTTTTATACAACTGCCTATTTTATTATTATATATAATAAATAGGCTATTATGTCCCGTTGCGACTGGCCTTTCAGCTCAGCTCTGCCTTCTGCGTCGTAGGCCGTGCGTTTAATCCCCACCGAGAACAAATATTTGTGTGGTGAAAACAGATGTTTGTTCTTTGTCTAGGTGTTATATGCCATTTAAATCAAATTTTATTTATAACAGAATAATAATATACATTTTTACAAATACTAATTATATAAAGCAAAAAAAATTTATCAACTTTTTAACTAATATCTATAACAGCTTTTCACGCCGAATCGGCAGAACCGATTTTTATTGCACCTAAAATCTGTGACGTAGATTAGCATGTATTTTAAATTGAATTTGAAGTGGGTGATACCGGCTGATATGAAAATGATGATTAAATATTCTGTTTGAAACTTCAAGAACCGAAAACTTCGTAACAAATTACAAATTGAAATACATTTCTAGAAGCCATAACAAAAAGAACAATGGTGATTCGGAAATTTAATTTTATACCGCAATCACAAACACGGCTACTGTAATTTAAACTTTATTTGTGAAAGTTATAAGTCTCTATTTGTTTAAAAGGTTTTATACTTGAAGTAGAATCTACTGCCAAATTGCCAATCTTGCTAAGTAGCTGGCCCTAGTACTGTGTAGTTAGTTTATGTCAAATACACTGCAGTTGAAAATTTAATTTACGCGGTAAATTTCAAGATGTTTTGAGCTGAAACTCTTTGAACTGAGACTACGCTTTCAGAACAATTTGATAACCTTTTTATTAAATGAAAATATTAAATTAAATAAATATTGTGAACATTCCAAACAACACTACCAAGCCCCAAATTAAGCGCTTTTACTATGGGAACCAGACAACTGGTATATAATACTTAACATACATGCATCAAAAAATTAAAATCACGCCTCTTTCCTTTTGGGGGTAGGCAGAGATCACGGATGTCCACTTGCTACGATCCTGATATACCTATTGCGCTAAATTTATATTTATAAATACATACTTAGAATACAATATAACACACAGACAGAGAACAAACATCTGTTTCACCACACAAATATTTCTTCTCGGTGGGGATCGAACCCACGACCTACGGCGCAGAAGGCATACCAACTGAGCTGAGATGCCAGTCAATTTGATTACCAAAGGACATTTTAGAGAAATACGGTAGAATAGAATAATTACTTCCGCAAACGTTGATTGGGACACCTGATACCTCTTATTTTAAGTCTGCAGACTTTTTAGTTATCCCTCACGATAATTATGTCTATGGCCATTGGCCACAGAAAAAGGTTCTTATAAAGATATAATCCTTTAATAAATTAACCAGTCCGCTAAATTCTTAGATATCTGTTAAGTTTCACATTACGGCAAATAATTTAGGGCTTCCTTGCCAATCATGTACCTTTACAGCTTAAACGTTTCCCAAGTGCTTCAATTCGGATCTTAACGTCTGATTAAAACCACAAACCTCAGTTTCTATTGTCGAACATTTCAGCGAAGGTCTGAACTCCAATTTCCACTTTAATACGTCTAGATAAGGCTCTAAATCCCGTAATCCCGTAACGTTATTCGTTCTTATAACAATGAACATGTCACACAGATTGGCGTTACGCCACAGATGACGGCATAGTTATTGGGCCTGAGTAATGACTTTCTCACAATGGGCCATTGCTGAAGAAATGGTATATTTTTGTGGGAAGCACAAATGGTGGATTGTGGTCCCACCACGCTGATGGCATATTAATGAGGTTATAGTCTCGTTGTTCGAGTTTTTGTGTAGTTTATGTAACTACTTAACAAGGGCGTAATAGCCACGACAAAGCTTTAATTTAGATACACGAAAAAATAATGTTTAGAAGATCTTCCTGCCCTTATCCCACTTTATGTGTGGTCGGCACAACATGTTCTCTTCTTCCATTGTCACCTATCAGCCGTCTTCTCTGTATTCACTTCTTTCTTATCCATATCATGAGGAGGTCATGTCGTGAGGCTGAACATCTGTATGTCTCAAGCTGATAGATGCAGGGCAGTGCATCGTAGGGCACGTTTCTGACGTGCGTGACTTATGAAGCAATGCTTTGCAATAAGCGATGGTTACCATTTTACATCAGATGAGCCATATGCTTGTTCCATCTGCTAGTCTACCTGGTCTACCTCTGCTCACATATACGTCTACGCCCATACTCATCACTCTCCTAGTCACATGACTTTCATCCCTCCTCATGACATGCCCGTACCACACCAGCTAATTGCTCCTCAATTTTTCTGTTACTGGCGCTACTTTCAAACTTCCTCTGTATATGCCCAGGGCATTCATTTTTCTCATTTCGAATCCTATCCATTCTTGTCACTCCACAATCCACACCTATTCTTGTCACTCCACACTCTTGTTGGACACTCATTCCGAATCCTATCCATTCTGGTCTTTCCACACCCATTCTTGTCACTCCACCCCCATGTTGGACTCACACAGTCATGTTAAGTGCATATCGAGCTCAAATCCATCAGAAATCAGAAATATTTAATGCATAACTGTTGTACAGAAAAGATCTTAATGGCTATGGCTAGGTAGGTACAGTTTTCACAGTTTGTCCGTTCCGGACGTACAATAAAAGGGCAATATGGGAAGTTTGTGCCCAATAACAATAAAAACAAATTATACTACTATATACAATTTTTTTGGCAAGAACATCGAATCATCAATCGAATCCTTTCCACTCCACTCCATCACCATTCATTCGGCTGCATGGATTTCTATCACACATGGCTAAGAACCATCTGAAGACTATCACCTTTCACGAAAACCACGCATTCAAATAATTCCTTTCGAAGCTGCAAGGCCATATACAAACATAAACACAAGCTTGTGAAACTTATAACACCTTTCTCGGTCGGTGGTAAAAAATTCAAGAGTTTGAAAAACTCTTTGGTATCGAAACCCACGCAACCCCCACGCACCCCCACGCACCTTAATAAAATCATAAAAAGTCGTCAGCATCAAAGGGAAAAAAAACTTTTATGATTATCCCTCTGTGGAACTGGGCTCCATTTTAAGAAGGCAATCCTGTATGGTTTCTTATGAAGCTAGAAAATGCTGAATTTATACGCATGCTTGTGGGTATATGTAAGTAGGGTACTCGAATGCCAAATGCCAATTCCACGGAGTGCGATTGCTCGATTATCGTATTGGTGGGTTTTAAATGGGCCAAAAGTTATTTAAGATATGCTAAGGTTGGATTGAATGCTTATCTTATCCTATCTTATCGCTGGAGATACAAATATTTATTCTCGGTGAGAGAGGAGGCAACAAATATTTGTGTGGTGAATACAGATGTTTGTCTGGGTCTGGGTGTTATATTGCGAAGAGCGAACCTTAATAAATTCTTTAATCTATCTATATTTATAAAATAAAGTCGTGTTAGTTACACAATTTATAACTCAAGAACGGCGGAACCGATTTGGCAGAAAATTAGTGGGGAGGTAGCTTAGAACCGGGAGAAAGAATACTTTTTATCCCGAAAAAGCAACGGGAACGGGGTGCTACGGGAACGGGCGAGCGAAGCCGCGGGCGGTCACTAGTTTACAATAAAATGTCTTATCCTTTTCTAAATCCTATAAGTATTTGTTTTAGGGTTTTATCATAAATTTTTTGATGATTTTTGGTCGTTTTAATACGGCGATCGATTCAAGAAAACTACCTTTCTCTCGTTGCATTTGTAAGGCGGTTCCCTAACGAAAGGTTATAATAATTTTTTAATGATCACATAATGACTGACAGGCGTGTAGCTATGAATTATGAACATCGCGTGAAAGGTAACGCGTATTCTTACTAGTATGGAGCGACGGTGATAGATGATTGTGTAATAAGGTTAGGTCTCGGCAAATGTAACGTGTTTTTGTCGTGTCGGAAGGGGGCACGACTTCTCGAAATCGTTGCTCAACTGATCCAAATCAGTGTCATACGGAAGCCTCCTCAAGACGTAAGCGCCTATGCACTGCGCCAGATACCCACCAGCCCTGGGTCACGCGTCGCTTCGATCAGTCGCCTAGACAACATTTTGTATAATTTGTATTTTTAACCGACTTCAAATAAAAAAGGAGGAGGTTCTCAATTTGGTTATACTTTTTCTATGTCGGTTATCTGGAAGTTAATACTTCCAGATTGGTTCCATAGAAATTTCATCAAAATCGGTTCATCAGTTTGGCCATGAAATTAGTTTTCAAGTTTTTTAAACTTCACTTATCTATTGCGGCAGCCCGCGGCTTTGCTCGCCCCTTTCCGTTTACTTTTTCGCGATAAAAAGTATTCTATGTCCGTATCCTGGTTTTAAGCTCCCCACCAACTAATACGGCGTTCTTTTATATATATTGTTAGCCGGTTTTGAGAATAGGACATCCCTACTGAGACCGGGCCACGAGACACATCACTATTTATAGTCGAGAATAGAAAGATGGCGGCGTCGAATAGATTGTTTTCATCGTAGTAACATTGATAAAATATTTTCTATTTATCTATGTTATAATTAGTATTATGTCAACAGATTTCATGTCACTGGAGCTATTGGAAGGCTTTCCCGTGCTTTTGGTAAACTACGGATCAGGAACTACGCGCTTGAACAACAGCGTAGTACAAGTAGCTGATGGCAAACCGCATTTGATAGAGATTGTGCTTATGCGCAGCTCTATAGAGATGTTCGTGGATCGATGCAAGCTGTCGACTTGTATGAGTCTTGCAGCGCCGACTGGCCCGAGGGAGATATTGAACGGTGAGTTGTTTTTGGCTTCTTATTCTTTAATTTATAGCATAGTAATATAGTTGTATAATAGAAGAGCTCATTGTGAAGGGTTACCCGCGGAAGAACTACCACCATGCCTTGTTTTGCCGTGAAGCAGCATTGCTGTGACAAATTGTCACATGACCTGTTTTAGTGTTAGAGTTGAACTATTAATGACCAAATCTTATTATACTCTTGACGATTTAAACACTCCATAAATGTATGGCTTACAATGTTTTGTACTAATGTTATTAGTTTCGATGCTATTTTCCAAGTGTATCTTACTGGAATAAAATAAAATGAATGAATGAATGAATGGATCGGTTTCGGGTGTGGGTGCCGGTGAAATTACTGGCACTGAACAGTATGTATGTCCCAAGATGTTAGACGCAGGGCAGTGCATCGTAAAGCACGTTCCTGACGTGCGTAATCTACGAGGGAATGCTTTGTTATAGGCGATTGTTACCACTTAACATAAAAAAATTGAAACAATGTTGCCAGTGGCAATGTATAAAAAACTATTCAGTCAAATTTCGAAACACTGTTGTTATTTTATTCATTCAAATGCCATATGGAAAAACAGTGCTTGACAGCAAAGTTTTTATAACAATTAAATGGAGTTTTTTTTTAAACCAACGCTTAAATCTCGATTTATGTTTAAGAGTTATTTCGATTGTTCAAATACCTAATTTTGTTAAGGTTTCCATCGAAATTAGGTAAATTAAGCAGACGAAACAAAACTTTAAATGTGCCCTGCTTAATAGCAGTAAAAGAGAGAAAGAGGGAACAAAAAGAGGGAGACTTAATCAATGTTTTTTCCCACACAGTGAACGGTCCGCTTCAGTTGGGAGGGTCGAGTATAGACATACAGAACGTCGCCAGAGCATTTGGATGGCGGCATGTACCAACGGACCAGAACTTCGTCGGATGCATCAGTAATTTTACGTACAACGACTATGTAAGTAATATTATAACCTCCAAAATATTAAAATAAACTTACAAATAAACAAATATTTACAAAATATTAAACTTCCAATATATAAAACATTATTTTTATTCTCACTTCCTTTTAAAAGCCTTGGTAAAAAGATGGGGAGGCTTTTTCTCTGCAGTGGGACAATATAAGTTGAAAATAATAATATAAATAGAGGTTCTCGAATGGCGACTACGAACCGGAAGACGAAAAGTGCCCTACTTTTCGTCTTCCGGTTCGTGGTCGCCCACCCACCAGATGGACTGACGACATTGTTAAGATCGCAGGAAGTCGGTGGATGGAAAGGGCTCAGAATCGTTCTTCTTGGAAATGTGTAGGGGAGGCCTATGTCCAGCAGTGGACTTCTTCAGGCTGATGACGATGATTATTTGAGCTGATTTAAGTTTTAGGTCACGCCACTTCATGTCATAAATATTAATTCTCATATCACGTGTCATTAAAATTCATGGCATTCCCAAACTCAGTAAATTGGAATAAAAACTGTCACTCCCTTGTTAATTAAGCGGAAAGCATTCTAATTTGGCATTGTTATTCTATAGCTATTCATCAAATACTTCTGGGAAAAAAATGTTTTTTGTGACCATTTTAACCTAACCCGAAATTACAATTTTTGGTTTAATTATGTGTGTTTGGTTTATTGCATCTGTAGGGATGCTAACCATGCCTAGAGTTACGGTTGAGAGCCTATTTGTTTGTTTATAGATTTTTCCTTAGTAGTAAAATTATTGCACCTGCCTCTGACCAAACCTTGACCAAGGGACCTTGACTGCTGAGATAATATTCTAAGGTTCAAATCAGGTGGTGCACCAATAAGATTAGTGGCTACTACTCTCAAACGGTGAAAGAAAACATAGTGAAGAATTGTGTCAAGTGCATGAAAGGTCATTTTTGGGCACGCCATTTTGGGACGAACTTTCACGACACTGGTTCGAAAGAACCAGCAAAAAGAAGTGGGGCTTCAATATTATGACTGTTTAATTTATCGCGTATCTTCTTCACGTATCTTATTCTAAGCTTGGTAGGGTGAAACTGGCACCTAGACTCACCTAGCTTTAAGACGTTTCAAAGTGGTCCTTGCGATACTACTGAATAAATACATCTTACACTTTTGATTTTGACTTTAACAAAATGCTTTGTTACAGATGTACAACCTAGGCGAGCCGTCTGTGCACAAGAATGCCGACCCCAGCTGTCAAAGAAGCATGTTTACAGCTGTCACTTTTGGCATTGACACCAACTTTCTAGTCGCCATTCTGGTGTGCATTGCCATCCTAGTCAGTAAGTACTACATCTTTATACACGACTAACTGCCTGGGCGTAAATAAATGTATTAAATTAAATTAAAAGTAGACAAACAATAATCAATCTTTCCTTTCCAGTTCTTCTCCTAGCCGTGGTAGTCCACAGAAGACGCGCCGACGCATGGCCTGAGAAAGAGATGGATGACATCAGAGAGAATATTATCGCCTACGACGACGAAGGCGGTGGCGAGGGAGACGCTGGATACGATCTACAGGTGTTGAGGCAGATGTATGATGGCGCACCGCCCGATACAGATGCTTTTATGCAGAGGGGAGAACATATAGGTGAGTAGTGCGCACGCTCGTTAAATACTCTCTATGTTTATGTGTGATGGCGCATCGGCCGATACAGATTAGTTTATGCAGCGCGGAGACTATATAGGTGAGTTGTGTGCATGCTCATTATATGGCGGTGCTATCTATGTTTATGTGTGATGGCGCACCGACCGATACAGATGATTTTATGCAGCGCGGAGAACATAGGTGAGTTGTGTAATAGATGGCGTTACTGTCTAATTATGATGGCGCACCTTCCGATACACGCACTTTTGTACAACGGGAAGTTGAGTGCACGCTTAATAGATAGCGTTATTGTCTATTTAGTAATTCCTCATAGAATTAGTGTTGAGGAAAATGTATGATGGCGCACCGCCCGATACAGACGCTTTTTTGGTGGTAGAAGCAGGAATCCATAATGCAAGTTCTGTGTAACACTTAAAGTAATAACCTTATTTTGTTTTCAGGCTTAGTCGGAGCCGCCCCAGACCTATCAGGTTTCCTAGATGACAAGAAATCCGTCCTAGACCGGGACCCAGACATCAATCCTTACGACGACGTGCGCCACTACGCGTATGAGGGAGACGGCAATACTAGTGGCTCTCTTTCTTCATTAGCTAGCTGTAAGTATACCTACTCTGTTCTATGATATTATTCCTATGAACATGAAAGAGTGGTTGAAAATACTACAAATTATGACTTATGTATGACATAAAATAAACATATAAGTAAATATTATGTACTGAATTCCCCATTGCGCAGAACTTGCGGGTAGACCCCTAAACTTCAGAAAAAAATACATAATAAAACTACAGATGATGCGTTACACGTGGGTTCAAATCCCACCAGCAGGAAAAACTTTTTGCATTAATTATTTTTTGTCTTTAGGTACTGACGATGGTGATCTAAAGTTCAACTATCTATCCACCTTCGGGCCGCGTTTCCGCAAGCTAGCCGATATGTATGGCGATGATGACGACAGACCAGCGCCGCATGAAGAGTCGTGGTGCTAGCAGCGCGCCTGGCTCGTGTAGCCAAATTAAACCTTAATACAACCACATAAGGCCGATAATGCCTAGTGTTGAACGCTCAGTGCTGAACAAATATGAACCTTAGCGTACGGGCGAGTGCCCAGTGCCTAGTGCTTGGTAGATAACCGAGATGCCTTATCGCTTTTATCTTTTGCTTTCTAAATTCAGGTTTTTGTGTACTCTATTTCAGTGATCTAGACTTTTCTTGTTTTCTATATAATTATTAGGTAGCTTATGAGCAAATTTTTTTGTTCGTAATAATTTTGTCGACATTTGTCGTCTTTTTTTATTGAAATATTATTTTTTTGTTGACGAAACTAATTTCATTTTTTACCTCAGGCATCTATATTTTGACATTGAAGGCAGCTATTGAATCTAGATTTTTATAAAAGTGCCATTTTGTTTTTTATTTTAATATAAAACCAACTTATGTTTTTGCGTTCATTCAACTAATTTTGTTTTTATAATTCGATTTCGATTCTTGTTTTTTTAACGCAATTAATGCTTATGACCAGCCCTATGGGGTCAATGACACTATGTCATATTATTGTGAATAGTGACGTCAAATTTAATAACGTCATATTAATGTAAAAAAAATACTAGTGAATTATAACAAACAGTAAAATAGTTTAATTTTAATCAAACATTTATAATTTTTAATTTTAACTTGACATTGACTTAGAATTTGTAAATGTAAATATGTACAAAAATAATTTAAACTTTTTGTATGACTAATATTAGGAAAATGTACAAGGTGTCTTAACAGTATGCATATCAACGAATTTTAAGATATATAAATGTAATCGTTGGAGTTCCTTACTCTAAGCGCTATTGTTACTTCACATACATTGATATCGTTCTAACTAAAATCATATAGAATAATATTGATGTATTTTAGATAGATACCTGTTTTTCAATTGAAATTTTTTTCACGACTTGATAATTTTTTTATTGTAATTATAATTTATCCCAATTTTCATTTACTTTTTCGAGTTCAGTACCCGAAGTCGGAGTTTTGCTATCACATTTCGTCTATCAAATGTTGTTTTCGTGTGAGCACGTGTCTCTCTCTTTTGTATGGAAAATTGATGAGACAAAAACTCGTTTCAAGCGTAACGTATTTTTGCTGTCTCATCTTTTCTCCAATAATAGAGAAAGACAAATTGGTGAAACGATACCAACATTTGGTAGACGAAATGTGGTAGAAAAACTCCGACTCGGGTACTTTTTCTAATTTGAATTAAAAATAAAAATCTTATACAATTTAATGTTTTCATATTTGATACTATATACAGCTTAATGTTATGATAAAAAGTGATACATTCCATTTTGAGTAAATCGATATAAATGTAAAAAATATGATAAGTATAGATAAGTTATCGGATCAATTATTGTACTTAGTTTTCTGTGGGTGAACATTTTTTTATATTCAAATATATAAAATTGTGTTCCGGCCAAAAATGTGCACCTTCAGAAATACACTGCCATGGTTTTTATATTTAAGGATATTAATAGGATATATTTATGAAATATCTACTTAGGTATTTCGTAAATCTAAGTCAAAAGACTTTGTGTCAAGCATCTTTTTAGATTCCTGAATTATAAGGATTCAGCTTTGGTTATCGTGTGAATTTTGTACTACCCTTTTTTTAATTATTTTTTTATCTAGATTGGTTATGAAAATCGTATGTACTTTTTTATTTTGAAACTAAATTAAATGCCCATGTGATATTTGCTGTCATATTTTATATGTAATGGCATTATAGTGCGAGAGATAGCTGGCAAACTAACGAAACAACTAAAAATACAAATAATTCGATTCTTAATTGATTTCATTATAATTTTGCTGCATTTCAAGTTGATTAGGCATAGGCACTAAAATTGTTAATAAAAATTGTTGTGACTTTAGTATTTAAATAACGTGCGACTCTCGGACTAGAAAAAACCCATCGTTATAAAATTTAAACATTTTTGTACTTTTTATTTAAGTTATAATTATTTATAATTCGTACCATGATTAGTAATGGTATAGGTAAAATATTAGATAAATAAATATTTGTGGAATTCTTGACCATCCGTACTTTATAAAAAAGTACGAGCAAGTATTACAAAAATACATCAGAACACAATCACGATTCAGTAAAAAAACTGTCGTTGTTACAAAATAATTTGACATTTGAAACGATAAAAACGGCAAAATAAATAATTCTATTGAATCTTAATATCCTATTAGAGCGTGAGTGTACATTCTCTTACAAAATTGTTTATACACTTCACGTCAGAACATTTTAAGGCAAAATAGATTGTTTTATTTCGAATTGTTCAGTTTGTTTTTAAATGTGAGTGTGTTTGTTTATTTACACTTTTGTAATTTAGTTGTAAGAGTAATTGTTATCACGGCGTTCCGTGATTGCGATAATGTTAAAATGTGTTATTGTAAAAAGATTTTGTACTAAATAAAGGCCTAAATTCACTAACAGAGTTCTAGTTTACGTTGTAACTTGCGCATTTATTGTAATTTTCGCGATTGTTATCGAAAAAGATCGAGATGTCTCACATTTCGTCTACCAAATGTTGTTGTCTTTCTCTTTTGTATGGAAAATTCATGAGACAAGTACGTCGTTTCTACGTAACGTATTTTTCCTGTCTCATATTTTCTTCATACAATAGAGAGAGACAAATAGGTGAAACGAAAACAACATTTCGTAGACGAAATGTTGTATATGAAGTGGGACTTGCCCTTCTTAAGATATGAAATCAGTCGTGTTATGCGTAAGAGCCTCGTGAGATAAGTTGGTGAAAAGGGCGTTGTACTTTGCTCTTACTAAATTTCGTATATTGAACTAAAGAAACCGACTGATGTTTGTCGTAAGATTTCCATTGCGTGTAGCTATTTTAATGTGGTTATTAATTACAGTAAAAGAATGTAAGGTACTTTTTAAAATTGTTTGTATAGAAATAAAAATATTCAATTCAACATTGATGAATAAAGTGATGTAATTGATATAAAAACACGTTTTATTTATTCCAACATTAGTTATTAAAATAAGAGTAGGTACTGACTTACAAAAATTAAAATATATTTAAATACAACTTTCTTTTTTTTACCCTGTGAATCAAAACCGTTACTTAATAATTATTCAATAGTATTCAGGATAATAAAGTTCCGTGGTTGTATCACAAGGGTCACTGTGAAACGTCTTAGAGATAGGTGAGTCTTTGTACCAGTTCCACGTGACCATAGGAACCAGTGACACTGTAAGAAGTAGATTTATTTCTGAGGAAGCATTTAGAATTTTCTGTCTGACTGTACCTACCAACTTAAGTCTGTGCCATGGCGTGATCTTTAATCTATGATGGGGATTATGGGGAGCTAACAAGGGAGGGTTTATCATAGACTAGCTTGACTGATATGAGACAGTTATGTTAATTCTATGGGGGTTTGGTGGAAGCACCTACCGCTACAGAATTTAACACTCACACCTGCAAAGGTAGGTATAGGTATAGGAAGTGAGTTGACTAGAGACTTTAAAATAAATTAAGACAGCCTAAATAATCTCATTGAACATTAAAAAACTTGAACCAACGCAACTGCTGAACCGTTTTTGATGAAATTTATTATGGGACTAATCTTTAAGAGGGGGTCGAGCGAAAATCGTATGTCAGCGTTAAATAGAATGTCATGTTAAATAGCATATTTTTTTAACACACTTAAATTCGAATTAATCTCAAATGTATAGTCTACAATTAGTCCGTTTGCGATTTTTAAAATGTCACTTAGTTATTTAGTTATGAAATTTTTAACAACAAATCTCAAATTTTCGCACGACCCGCTCTTAAGTGTAAATATTTCCGATAAAAAAAGAGTTTTTTATCTGTTAATAAATGACTGATGTAAGCGGTAAGGCGGTGATATAAAATGCAACCGAATTGAGAACTGTTTTTTTTCTTTGTCTGTTAAAAAAAACGAAGCGTACCCTATGTGTTAATGCGCTACGTTGGTGGGTGGAGAGAGCACAGAATCGTTCTTTTGAAATGTATAGGGGAGACCAGCAGAGGACTTCTTCAGGCGTATGGTGAGGCTTAAGAGCTTGTCCAGAAAGGGCGTATTCGCCGCGATTCCCTCGCACATGTTACGCGCAACCGTTGCGTCAAGGAGGAGCGTACTAACGCGCGAATTCCGTAACAAAATTTTTGGGCTCCATTTCCCTCGATACGTGCACTCGCTCTAGTCTAGAGTTCGCGCGCAAGAAGGCGTCCCGACTCGACGTCGAAAGTCTGGCGTAGTGCACGCGATTCACGCGCGTATTTTGAATTTGCGCGATACTTGTGGACGCGATGTATTGGTTTGGTGTCTAGTATCTCACTAACGCGCGAATGATTTCGCGCGAAATGTTTCGCGGCGAATTCGCCCTTTCTAGACAAGCTCTTACGTGGTACAAGTTAAGTCTCTACTTATCGACAAAGTTATATGTTAGGTACATAGTAGGTATGCCTAGTTTGTTATGGAATCTTGTCGTTATCATATGTCAAGGGTCCTTTGGGACGAGTGCCCTATCTAAAGGAAGGTCTGAGGAATTATGCTGGGGAAAGACACTAATTTGAGCCAATGCTTCACAATATCTAACTCTTTACGGTTCTGTACAAACTTATGAATGTAGCTTTCCAATGGTGAAAGAATTTTTGAAATCGGCACAGTAGTTTTTGAGTTAATTCATTACAAACACAAAAATAAAAATCTTTCCTCTTTATAATATTAGTATAGATAGTATAGAAAGGTACTTTCTAACAAATTTTATAACACTTTCTTATATTAGAAACAACGTTACGTGGAGGAATTTAGGGGAGGCCTACGCCGCTGAGGCGACTTATTATGTTAGATATAAATTAAATGTAGTCGAAATAATTAGTTAGTGTTTAAATAGTTTGTAAGAAAAAAGATAGAGTTTGTAAATAAGTTGGTATAACATATTAGAAATAAAGGCTTTTTTATTTTATTTTATTTATATTAGAAACAAACAATCATTATAATCGATCATCATGCCGATTTTACCGATGTTTGTTCTCGAGATCGAACCCACAGAAGGCAGAGCTACAACCAAATTTGCTTGTAAGGCAATGTGTGGGTTGAAATATTACAATGCCAATTTGGTACTTCTTAAGCATCAAACGAACATCGAGTACAATGGTATATTCATCATACTCCAGTAAGCATTGTGAGCAAGAAGTTTTTGTGAATACGAAAACAGAAATAGAATAATGTGGGTCGAACTCCGATAAATAGGGATTTTCATTTTTTAGATGGTTCTTCACTTTGCTCGTTGTGATAAATATATTAATAGTCTTACGAACGAAATATGAGTAAACTAATTATTAGTTTTTGTACAACTAGCTCATGGAACAAGCATATGGCCCACCTGTTGTTGAGTCGTAACCATCGCCTATAACAAAGCATTACATGACGTGCATGGGCACATTCCTGACGTGCCCTACGATGCGTCCATTAGCTTGAGGCATGCAAATGTTCAGGATCACGTGCCAATAATTTTCCCGGCACCCTTCAAACCGAAACACAGCAATGCTACTACACGGCAGAAATTGGTGGTTGGTGGTAGTACTTACCCGGAAGAGCCACACATAAAGAGCTCTATTACATCCTAATTATGTGCCTAAAGTAAAGGTTAAAGGTAAAAATTTAGTACTTACAAAAAGAGAGTAAGATTGTATCTACAGGTCACAGGACTACGGCGTAGACCCCTCTACGTAGTGTCTACGACTGCGAGAGAATGCCAGCTTGATGCCAGAGTATCAAACAAAATGCGATAAAGATCTTCTAACTTCCTGACATATTTTTTGTCGCATCTGTGTTTGTGTGTGTGTTTTGTTGTTTTGATGTCTTATTTTTTGTACCTGTACGAAAATAAAGAAAGAAAATAAATGTATTGTGGAAATACAACCCATATAATTCATAAAGTATGACGTCGATAAGATGTTTTGCCACGTTTTTATATTATCCTCTTTTTCCTTGATTGTACAAAGCCTGGTAGAATCAAGGCCATCAAAATTGTTAACAGAGGCAACTTACATTCAAAGTTCAAACGTAGTACGTACTTAGTTGTGGATAGATTATTGACTTAACTAATCGAATTTATTGAAAAGAATCGGCTCAATTTACACCGTCGCGGAATGAAATGGAAGCGACGAAATTGTATAAAGCACAATGAACTTTATGCCAATTGTATAAAACACAAATTAAATACCACCCAATGTTTTGAGAATGCGCGAGGATTCCGCAAAAAAATTGACGCGCGTCAATTTTTTTGCGTGGCTCGTATTAAATTTGTGCGTTACACAATTGATATAAAGTTCATTATGCTTTCATTCCATTCCGCGGCGGTGTAAATTGAGCCTAAGATGTGGATGGATTGTGGGTGGAGGGGAGGTAAAGGTAGGCCATAAAAAATATTTTTTAGAATTGTATTTAAGACATCTTGGATAAGAAAGGAGAGAACAGAAATGACGGCTGAGAGACGGGAATGGAAAAAGAGAGCAAGTGCCGAATTGCCGACCGAATGAAGAGGAATGATGAATGAAGATGTCATCATTATTAACATCCTCTTAAAAAAATACTTATAAAATCCTTTCACCACTCTGGTTTAAAATATCTAGAGACACGATAAGAAAAAAAGTCCAGCGCTAGATTATACCTCACCTTATCCTTCCAATATTTCTCACCCGTATTTCGGGCTTGGACAGAAATGTATTTTTTTATAAGCTGAGTCCTCTAATGTGAACTAGAGCAAACAATTTTAACGAGACAAAACAGCATTGACGCTGGATTAACAATCTGCACACGCTCACTTGACCCTTCCAGTTTTGTTTGATTTTGTACCCGGACTTTCCGTCTAGTTAAAATACAAATAGTGGTTAGGTTGTTGTCTATTTTGAAACTTCAGCTTTGTTTTGAAAGATAGTTGAGTCTAAGTTTGTTTGACCCACGCTAATAATGATCAACCCTTTTACTACCCCCATAGTTCAGTTGGAGTAGACCAAAACCGAGAATAATTCAATTTATTTATTTAATTAATTCATTAATTCGGTGTACATTTCGACCACTTACACTAATTAATACAAAAACTAAGATCAAAAAAGCATACAAAAAATGACAAAATCAAGACAAAATAAAAAACATAACATACAATAAAGATCAAAATTACCTACAGCTAACAAAAATTTGAATTATATACAAATTAAATGTCATAACATAATTCATAATAAAATAATCTACATAAAATTTTGGTAAGTCGTTTTTCAACCTAATCACCCATTTTTCAAACAACCCATTTAGCAAACAAGCATACGGTCCACCTGATGAAAAGCGGTTACCGTAGCCTAATGGATGCTTGCAACACCAGAGGCATCGTCGCGCTTTGCTGACCCTTTAAATCGCCCTTGGATGCTTGCAACACCAGAGGCATCGTCGCGCTTTGCTGACCCTTTAAATCGCCCTTCTTAAAGAACTTGAAGATGCTGTAATCTATAGGGAAAACCTCGGCAGGAAGAGTATTCCACAACCTTAGAGTGCGCGGGAGAAAGTTCTTCTGGAACCGAACGATGCGCGACCATGCCGGCTCCAAGGTATTTGGATGAGCCCTCTGCTTATGGCGAGCTGTCCGATGATAAAATGAAGATGTGGGCATCATATCGAACAGTAGGCCTACCATGAGCTCTGTCTGGCTCTGTCTCTGTCTCTGGTTTAGAGTCTGTGTGAGTGCTCATCATCATCATCATCATCAACCTATTACAGTCCACTGCTGGACATAGGTCTCTCCCATGGCGCGCCACTGAGCCCGGTCTTTGGCTCTTCCCATCCAGTTGCTGCCCGCCACCCTGCGCAAGTCGTCGCTCCATCTAGTCTGAGGGCGTCCTACACTACGTTTGGCCAAACGCGGTCTCCACTCCAGAACTCGTTTATCCCAGCGGTTATCGGTTCTTCGGCAAACATGACCGGCCCACTGCCACTTCAGCTTGCTTGTTCTTTGGGCTATGTCGACAACTTTGGTCCTCTGTCGAATGACCTTGTTCCGGATCCTGTCTATAGGAGAGACTCCGAGCATAGCCCTCTCCATAGGTCGCTGACCACCAGTGAGTGCTCATACTGTGTGTGTGACATTTTGACGTAGGATTTATTTAGTCAAAATCAGAACTAGAGACAGAGCCAGACAGAGCTCATGGTAGGCCTACAGTTTTTCATAACACAACCCACGGTGCCTTTTGCCTAAAGAAACCCTCCCCCTCTCTTTTTCTTTAGGCAAAGGCACCATTTCTAGTTCTATAATCTCTTTCTATAATCTATAATTAAGCTTTTGTACACACACCTTGATCGGTTTTTACCGAGCTTTTAATTGGCGTAAAGAGGTATTTGCGTGCTTTCTCAAATTGTGTTTTACAAACCTAACTTCAGGGAAACCTAGAAATGCGAAACTTTTGTAATTTTTTCTGAAAACTCCTTCAGGGGGCTTGAAGAATGATACGAAGAAACATGAAACAAACCTAAAACACACATATTTGATAGCGTTTCACTGATAACCACAGTTAGAGGCCTATCAAAAGCTCTGTCTCTGGCTCTGGTTTTGAGTCTGCATGAGTGTTTACTAAATAAATCTACGTCGAAAATTCACATTACACACTGCACTACACTGGTGAGCACTCACACAGACTCAAAACCAGAGCCAGAGACTGAGCCAGATAGAGCTTGTGGTAGGCTCACAGAACGGATGTGTAGGCAAGGCTTTAAGGTGTAGTTTCTACATAGATAAGTACAATGTGAAGGAAAAGTGTTATTTTAGTCTCTGCACGAATCATGAAAATACGACTGAAAACAATTTTCAGAGAATTCTCAATTGCCTCATCAAGTGTAAAAAAAATATTATACACATTATTCAAATATTTCGACGAATGAAAATATCAGAACTTTTATTTGATGTCGACATGAAACTGAATACATGAATATGAAACGCTGAACGAATGCCCTCACTCCTCACTAGGCCAACTCGCCGTATAGTGCTACCAAATTATCTGTTCTACAAATATATATTTTGCAAAAACTTCATCATCATCAGCCTGAAGAAATCCACTGCTGGACATAGGCCTCCCCTACACATTTCCAGGCAGAACGATTCTGAGCCCTTTCCATCCACTGACTTCCCGCGATCTTAACAATGTTGTCGGTCCATCTGGTATGCCAGTGCTCTCAAACATTGAAGGAAAACATCGTTGAGGTTACCGTCATATCGTAGAACCTAAAAAGTTCGAAAAAGGTTTCAAGTGCATGAAGGAGCCTCTTTGAGGCGCACTTAAAATCCTTTCACCACACTTGGTTCAAAAGAATCAGTAACACGATAAGAAGAATAAATAAATAAATAATAAATAATGACCCACACAACACTATCTAGCCCCAAACTAAGCAGAGCTTGTACTATGGGAACCAGGTAGCTGATATAATACTTGAATACTTTTTTTTGTAAATACATACATAGAATACAATATAACACCCAGACAGAGAACAAACATCTGTGTTCACTACACAAATATTTGTTCTCGGTGGGGATCGAACCCACGCCCTCCAGCGCAGAAGGCAGAGCTACTACCAACTGAGCTGTGAAGGCAGTCAAGAAGAAGTAAGTAAGTCTGTGAAGAAGAAGAATGAGGAAGAATTGTATTCAAAGTTTCCAACCATTAATACGAGCGCGAAAATAATTAAATTACTTTTAATATAAATAAATGTTTTGGGGCGTGTAAATTAATTATCGCGTACCGCATATAATCAAACGGGCGGTAAGCGGATTATAGAACTCTGAACAAATGGGTGAATGAGTTTCAGGTTTAACTACCTACCAAGGTACTCTAGTTGTAGAAACGTCCCGTCCCTCCGTTTGTTGGTCGTGAATTCAGAAATTGTGCTTGAGTCTGAGTCTCAAGTCTCAAACATAGATTTTTATCCGTTTTTCAATAAATAAATAAATAATAAATAAATATTTTGGACAATCCACACCACTTTATCTTGCCCCAAATTAAGCAGAGCTTGTAAAACCAAACAAGCAACCAGATAGCTGATAAAAACCTTATATACATTTTTTTTGTAAAATATACAAACTTAGATTAATTATAACACAATAACTTCAATGGAGAACTATTTTGGAATACGGGCCTTAGAATACAATATTATATAACACCTAGGCAGAGAACACTCGAAGAAACGACAACCGTTGGGGAATAAAGGTTCTCGAATAGCGACCACGAACCCGGGAGACAAAACATAGGGCGTCCACCAGATGGACCGACGACATTGTCAAGATCGTGAGAAGTCGATGGATGGAAAGGGCTCAGAATCTTTCTTCCTGGAAATGTTTAGGGGAGGCCTATGTCCAGCAGTGGACTACTTCAGCCTGATGATGATGATGAGACAGAGAACAAACATCACCACTCAAATATTTGTTCTCGGTGGGGATTGAACCCTCGATCTACGGCGCAGAAGGCAGAGCTAAACCAACTGAGCTGAGAGGAAATTCGAAACAATGAGTATTGCCAATCGTAACAGGGCTAATTTTAAGAAAAACCAACCACAGAAATTAATTTTCTAAAGACATTTTCTGAAATCACCAATTTAGGCCAATTGGTCGGCCTAAAATTGGGTAAAATACCCAATAAAACGCCTAATTAAATAAAACACATAAATGAAAGATACTGTTACGGCCGGCAATGGCTTATAGGCACAAAGTTTCCTAATTATATTAAAACGAACATTTTGAAATTTGATGAGTGTCGTTTGAAAATTGAAAGTTTACTAGTTGATTTCCATCATTCATGTTTTAGGTCACGTGTTTGTGTATAATTTGAAGGATGATGATGAAACAATGGACCGACGACATCGTAAAACTTGTTGAAGTCGGTGGATAGACAGAGCACAAAATCGATTTATCTGCTCTGAAGATGTATGAAGGAGGCGTTTTAAGATAATTATAAGTTTAAAAAAACTAGAGAAACCGACTTCATTGCCAAACGGCTAAACCGATTTTAATGAAATTTGTTTGGGACAATCTGGACGTAAGAATAACCTTCCAAATAAAAATAAAAATAATTTTCAAAATCGGTTGATAAATGACGGAGGCATGCGCAGCTACAAACATTAAAAAAAAAATATTAAAAAAAATGGCAACACCGATTTTAATAAAATTAAAATGGAACCAATCTGGAAGCAGTACCTTTCAGATAAAAAAATAATATTTCAAATCGGCTCACAAATGACGAAGTTATGCGGTAACAAACATAAAAAAAAAAATACAACCGAATTGAGAACCTCCTCCTTTTTGATTGGAAGTCGGTTAAAAATAAATTAACAAAAATTACAAAAAATTACTAATCTTATTCTTCTTATCGTGTCACTGGTTCTTTAAAACAAGTGTGGTGAAAGGATACTTAACAATCAACAACAATTACTAATTATCCCCACCGTAGGTGGTAAGATCCCCCCCACATTTTGTAGTATTATATTCTTCAATAGTTTTTTTCCTGCTCATCTAATGTCATCGGTCCATCGGTCTACGTAAAGTGTGTGACGCAAATGTAGCAGTCAGATTACACTGACTGGTCAACCAACTTCCTTCAGGATTAAACTTTTAATTAAGGGGTTTTGAGCGCCGTAATCATTGTCCTGAGCTCAGTGTTCGGGTGCAATGACGTAAAAAGTCATTCCCAAAATTAGTTGTAAGCTGGGCTCGGATTTCATTTTAGAGCAACGTTTTTTTATGTAAGAAATACGAAGAATTACGTCCATATACAAAGTGCAGTTTTGAACCTGCAAAACGTTTCAGGAGGTTGTTATGAGACTCGTAAATAATCATATAACAATACGATACCAAGTCAATAATCAATAATACTTTTTCTTTTCAATTTTTCAATTTTATTGTTTTTCAGAATAACTCTTAATAACCCTCTTCAAAAAAACAGAATCACCCATTGCGATGTATCGCGCGTCATGTCACTGTGTGCGTGAATGCGATGACCAGTGACGTCAGCCTGCTTTGTCAGGTACTTTGGATTTATGAAAGAAATGTCAGTTGCGTTTGTTTGTGTGTGTGAAAGCGCAGTTTAAGTACACGTACAGATTGGTCGCGTTTTAAAAAGGAGAGTTCACACTTACCGATTTCCGTAAATAAGAATAAAATGAAAAAAAAAATACCTGCCCATTTTATTGTTGATTCGGGTCGAGAATCACTAACATAATAACCTCCTAAAATGTTTTTCAGATCCAAAACTGCACCTTGTATACTAACAGATGAAAGCAAATCTTGCCAGTTTATAAGAGACGCTTAGCTCGTTCGACCAATAAAAACACGAAGTAAAAACACTGTCCTATTTAAACTCATTACCATTTATTTACAAAAAATATATAATGGGTCAAAACAACAATATTTTAGACGAAAGACTCCCTGAAGAAATAGGTAGAATCTCCAGATGCCGTTGAAAAACTCTCCATTTGTATTTTCCCAGGTAATTCTTGGTTTCTTACAAGTCGAAGAACTTCATATCCAATGGTTACGTGTCAAATAATTTTATTTACTTATATAATTAGATGATTTGACCATTTATAGAGAATGGATGAAAACTATTATAAAAACAATTGCATTAGGGGAGTGTGAATGGAACTGCTGGAAAGGGAAGATCTTGGCGCATGTATCTCGATTACATAACAAACGTTTTACAGAAAGGCCAGGTTAGGAGTACTATAAACCGACGAGAATTATGAGGAGTTTTATGCGAAAGAGGTGTGCCAGGATCGTAGCAAGTGGAAATCCGTGATCTCTGCCTTACTCCCATGGGAATGAGGTGTGATTATTGTATGTATGTAATTAAGGGCTGATTGAAAATGTCAGTCCTTTTTTGTTGACAAGGCTACAAATGAGATGGATATATACATATTTACCTGACGGAAAAATTTTCCCTTAGTATTTATGTATACCAACGGCAAAAAGAAGAACGACCTACCTCTTAATACGGGAATGACGAAAACGTCAGTTTCTGTTTTTTTTGTTTACATGCAAACAAAAAGAGAAAGAGACCAATTCTGACGGAATTGACGGAAGCAGGTAACGTCCGCTATATGCCAGTCATCGCTTCTTAAGGGGCCACAGCTTAATAAGGAAGGTGTCAGGTGGAGCAACGTGGAATTGTGTCGATCTTGGATGCAAATTAGCCAGCCTGCCTTGCTAATGGACCCAGTGCTGTCTTCTTCTGTAGTTCGGGCCACTGCGTAGGCTGTGTTTTCTCTCCCAGGACCAGCGTAGTTTTGAAAGAAAGAAGAAAGAACATTTATTTTTTTAACATAACACAAAGAACGGCTACATTGACAAATATAATTCTAAAATATAGAATAAAATTTAATTCTACTACTTTTTACACTAATTTTATAGTAGTACTTACTTTAATTTTTGCCATTTTTTATTCTTTTTTCTTCTTGTTTAATAGGTTTATTGCCTTACTTATTTACTTAATAACTTTTCTTATATTTCTAATTCAATTTGGAGTAGAAGTCGCCTCCTTGGCGTAAGGCTCAGACAGTTCTCTGTTTCTGGCCTTTGACATCCAGTTTGGTACATCTTCAAAGATAATGCTAAAATAGACACCAAAAAAAAACCAACAACAATTACTATTTTAAAATTGAAGTGAAAACTTATGCGGACTCGAGCAGTTTTGAGGTGGGAAAACTGTCACCGACGCGTCACCTTTAATAGCCCCTTCCCACTGGTGCGTGATATCGCGCACCAGCACGCACGACACACCATGGGAACGGTCTCGTGCGCCGAGGTGCGCGGTAGCACAGGAGCATTTTCTGTGTGCGTTGCCGTGCGTAGTCATGCGCGGTGCGGGCTGGTGCGTGATATCACGCACCGTAGGAAGGCGGCATAACACCAGCAGGCCGATCATGTAACTTTTGTTGCAATGGTTTCAATCAAAATCTTATTGAAACTGTCAGTTTGCGATCACGTATTCGTTCGAAAATTGACAGTTTCAATAAGATTTTGGTTAAAACTATTGCCTGCCGGTGGGCTTGTTCGTATAAAAAACGTGATTTTAATGGCCCCATAGACACCCGGCCCAGAGGTATCTTTGAAGAGCGGAAGATCTTTCTTACCTCCCATTGGGGAGGTAAGAAAGATCTTCTCTTCTGGACTATTGAGTCCAGTGCAGCTTCGAGGCCTACTAAATTTTTTGGAGGTTACATTTTGGTTAATATGTATATGTAGTTATAATAACCTCTAGTAGCCTATAATTAATTCTATAGCAACAAGTACCTTTGCATCAGCATAATAAAAAAAGAAAAATATAATGCTGTTTTTTTTTCTAAGAAAGCTGTAGGCCTACAACAAGCTCTGTCTGGCTGTGTCTCTAGCTCTGGCTTTGAGTCTGTGTGAGTGTTATATATCCTATAGCGTCCCACAAGTAGCCCTTGTGTAATCATCAGTTGCCCCTGACGCTATACAAATCATCTACAATAGATGCAAAGACTTGTTTACTTCTAGGCTTGACCGTCTAGAACTGGCATCTACACTCACCTAGGTTTAATACGTTTCAATGTGTTTCTTGTGATACACCAAATAAAACTGAATTATCGAATTTTGACTTTGTCTTTACGCGTATTGCAAAGATGCTGCAGATTACGTAATAAGGGTGGTGAAAAAATAAAAAATATGATCAACAAAAATGAGCAAGCAAATTATGCTCAGAATAACCGCAGCCATATTGGAATTCTGGCAATGCGATAGGATCCCGTAAAATTTGGCGTCATCGAACGATACTGTATTTTCATGAAGTGACAAATATCGCCGAAATTTATATAAAAACGCACCGACTCTGTATTGGCGAAAGAAGGAATACCAGAACTGGCATAAGATAGAAGCGTTATTATTTGTAATTTTAGCATTCTGAAAGCTTAGGCCCGTATTCAGAAACAGTGCTTAAGTCTGAGTCGAGCCTCAAGCATAGATTTTAGTCATTTTCAATGGAGAACTGACAAAAAACCTTTGCTTGAAGCTTAGGCCTAAGTGTCGCCTTCAAAGTGATCGCGTTCATATTTCAAAGTGATTCTTATGATGCAAATGAAAAGATACATTTTTGAAGTTTAATCTGGATATTTCAAACGGTGAAGGAAAACATCGTGGGGAGTCCGCCCGACCCGCCTGGGGAGTCTTTGTTTTATTTTTGCCCATTTTTGCTTGATATTGAATCCGGCAACAGGTACACGCTTGAAATATTCACAGAATATTAAATTATATTATTTAAATTTAAATAATAATAAAAACTAAATTAATATTTATGGGATACAACAGTTTTTTTTGCCGTTTTTATAAATAAATGTTTGTGGGAGCACGAACATTCCTTCGTGCGCGAGTCCGACTCGCACTTGGCTGGTTTTTGGACTTTGATATTTGTAAGATAGAATTGACTATCTCGAGTCGAGTAGAGTTGAAACTCTATCTTGGTTTATTTCTTTGACTACGTATCCAAGATGTCGGTAAAATATTCAGGCGCGTTGAGACTTGACAAAACATTTCTACTCGCTCGGTTTCTGGATCCAATTGTGAACGAAATTGTATAAGACTTTATTAAATTTCGTAATACGAGTAGGTACGACTGATACAGAAAACAATGTACCTATGTTATCTGTGAAAATTCAAAGCCACAGTGAGTGAGCCGCAGCCAAAATGAGAAACCATTTTTATTACCCACTTTATAAAGATATGTTGAATTACTGGCACGTGAGGCTGGAAATCTGTATGTCTCAAACTGATGGACAACAGTGCATCGTAGGGCACGTTCCTGACGTGCGTGAACTGCGAGAATGCTTTATTAAAGGCAATGGTTACCACTAACATCAGGTGGGCCATATGAGTGTTCCATCATCTAGTTATACTAAAAACATGAAGGCGCCATAGATAGGCTATAAGCTGAATTTCTGATAAAAGAAAAATCAGTAGCCTGTTATTGGAATAAGTGGTTCCACTACAAAAAAGAGCGTACTAGTAAAATACTGGTAAAATGGAACCATTATGATTATTAACGCAGTAAAAAATGAAACAGCGTAAGTATTCCAAAATAATGTGATCAAATTACGCTGATATTTTATTTTTATTATATCCCTAAGGGCGGTATTCAATAAAAGTGCGAACTCAACATCATTTCTAACAATTCATATATTCACATCTTGGAAAATGGAATCAATAAATTTTATTGGCTCTACAGTCTACGGTATCGCCACAGAACAGTGGACCTACCATAGTAAAAGCAAAGACAGTAGCCGTTGTTATATCAGGCTCGCAACGACCTGCTCGCACCCTTTGATCTTTTGAAAGATACAAAATCACTGTTACTGTACGAGTCTGGAGAGTCACATAACCTTGTAGATTCTACTATTTTCTTAGGACTTAATATTGACAAAAAATTGCAGTGGGGACCGCAAATCAAAGCACTTGCAGCTAGACTAAGTTCGGCTGCATATGCAGTTCGGACTATGAGATGGCTTACTGATGAACTACAGCTAGGCTAGTTTTTTTTCAGCTACTTCCATAGTGTTATGTCTTACGGTATCCTTCTCTGGGGGAAAGCAGCTGATATTCAAACTATATTTGTTTTACAAAAAAGGGCCATACGTGCCATATATAAAATGAAATCACGAGACTCATTGAGGGAGCGATTTAAGGAAATTAATATCCTCACAGTAATTTCACAATATATATAATGAAAACTTATTGTACACTCACAAACACATCTGTAGCTTTCAGAAAAATTGTGATTCGCATAATATTAACACTAGAAATAAAAATAAACTTTATATTCCCAAATTTCGTCTGCAGAAGGTAAATGGGTCTTTTATGGGGAACACTCTACCCTTCTATAATAAACTTCCGGAAAATGCAACTAAGATTCCTGTTCGAAAGTTTAAAGCCTATGTTAAGAATAATTTAATAAAGAAAGCATACTATACTCTAGATAGCTATATGAATGATAAAACTGCGTGGCCCGATGTCGCAGTCACTCTACCCATAGGAAGCTAACATGTCAATTTGCAATGTCTGTACCTACTATTTCGTATCTTATTTTTATATAAGCTGTGTAGGTACTATAGTATAACATTGAAGCGTAGCGTGTGCTGTCTTTGAAACTTTTGCTTTTGTATTATTGCATTGCATACGTCTGACTAAGTGAAGTGGCACCACACTGGAACTTCACTGCTATTATTTTAGACTATTTTTGATTTGTGAAAGGATCATATAAAAAAACGGTAGGAACCGAGACGTAGTTTGTTGCCTGTTCTTCTACGCTTGGTTGCGTGGAACTGGCACCTAGACTCATCTAGCTTTAAGACGTTTCAAAGTGATTCTTGCATCGTACTGAATAAAAAAATTTTGAGTTTGAGTTTGAGTTTTTTGCGCACTTAAAATCCTTTCACTCTACTTGGTTCGAAGGAATCAGTGACACGATAAGAAGAACTGTACTTATTTATTTATTAAACTATCGCTAGCCACAATACGATTGCACACAGTATGGCAAAAAATAATATTGATAACACATTTACTTGCTAAAAAGTTTTTAAGTTCAAAGCCTGCCTCTTATTATTCTCATAATGTAACCGACGTCGGAGTTTTGCTACCAAATGTTGTTTTCGTCTGTGTGTTGTCTCTCTCTTTTGTTTGAAAAATTGACGAGACAACAACTCGTTTTGATCGTTTCTACGTAACGTATTTTGGTGTCTCATCTTTTCTCCATATAATAGAGAGAGACAAATAGGCGAAACGAAAACATTTCGTAGACGATGTGGTGAAAATGAAGAGGGATTTGCCCTACTGATGTGGGCTTACACTGTTTTCACATTCGTATGAAATACTGAGGGTACTCGATTATATTTTAGTCTCTATTCTATATCTTTATTACCGCTTAGAACTAGACGAATGTAGTAGCGATGTAAAATAAATTGTTAAAAGTCAGCAATTTAGTAATGGCAAAGTTTAATTGTGATCATTATCTTTAACGAGGGAGAATAAGATAAAATAAAAAAGTGCTTTAAAGAGTCAAGATCAAATTTTAAATGTGAAGTTGTAGAGTTTTAACTTGATAAAACTTACGATGTAAATAGTTCTTGGACAAGAGTTTAAATCTGTATAAGGCAAACACGCACGGGTACAATAGAAAGAAAAATATATTAATTCAATATTTATTCATACAAACGATCTAGAGATAGCTCAACTGATCCAAATCAGTGCCAGACGGAAGCGACCCCAAGACTTTCAATCTTATAGCATTGTTATTCAGCGTGACAATGCCCCTAGAGTCTTGCCAGAGCTATCTCTAGATCGTTTGTAGCGTTCTGTAGATAGCTTAACTGTGCTTTAAGTACATACTGAACTAGCAGCCCGTCCCAGCTTCGCACGGGGTAGACAATATTGTTGTACATTATTTTGTTCTATCGCTAATAGTTTCGGCAGCGCATTCGACGAAAGACATTTTAAGACTCATTTTTCTACACCTTCGGTTACATTGTTCAAATTTTACCAAAGATCCCTAATTTTTTTCAAAATGAAATGTAGCCTATGTCAAATTGGAAGAATGTAGCATTCTATTGGTGAAAGAATTTTTTAAATCGGCCCAGTACTTTTTGAGCCTATTCATTACAAACATACAAAAATAGGTACAAATCTTTCCTCTTTATAATATTAGTATAGAAATACTTGCCATCATCAATTGTAAGTTTTTTAGTGTTCATTTAAATGGTAAAAGTATTTTGCGCAGGTAACCTATATTTGTAATTTTATCTGATTATGAGATGCTGAAACCATATGTATAAATTAGTCCAAAATAAAATACCCAAATTCAATGTCTCCAAAATGATATTATTGTTATGAGAAGAAAGAGGGGCTTATTATATTCAATACCTTTTTGGGACGAGTATTCACTTGAACACGCTTTTGTGTATTGGAAAATATAATCTATGCTTACCACAAGCTCTGTCTGGCTCTGTCTCTGGTTCTGGTCTGAGTATATGTGAATGCTCACCAGTGTATTATACTGTGTGTGTAACGTTTCGACGTAGGATTTATTAGTCAATACTCACACAGACTCAAAACCAGAGCCAAGACAAACCCAGACAGAGCTTGTGGTAGGCCTACAGAAATTCAAAAAAAAACTTAAGAGAAAATAATAATATCGAAATATCACTTTTTTTTTCTAAAACGGAAATCTACCCATCATTGATGACCCGAGAAAGTAATTGCTGGACATAAGACCACCTCTACACATTTGCCTTTCCACCCACAAATTTTCCGAAATTTTTACAACGTCATCGGTCCATCGAAGCATCCTACGTCATCATCCAATGCAAGGTATATACTCATCATTTTCATGTCCTTATCCCACTTCATGTGGGGTCCGTTTACACTACACAACAGGTTTTCGTTCTCCACACTCCTCTATGAGCCGTCATTTCAGCAGTCACTCCTCTCTTACCCATGTCATCCTTCACACAATTCATCCATTTTTTCTTTTGCCTACTTTTACTTCTATAGCCATCCACATTCATATCTAGCGCTTTTCTCGTTACATGACATTCTTCCCTTCGCATGACATGCCCGTACCTATCTTTTCAGTCACTGGCGCAGCCTTCAAACTGCCCCTAATAATACTTATTCCTTATTCTTATCCATTCTCATCACTCCACACATTAATGTCAACATTCGCATGTGTTAAAATAAGTTCTAATGTAGTAGATGTGTAGATGCAATTTATTTCTAGCTGCCATATTCCGATGTTGAAACCACTTCAAGTTTCATGAAGTGAAAACCTGAGAAGTGACAGTCAAATTACGTTTTCAACTAGTATTAAAGCATTTTCAACTATGAGCATTCACACTGAAAGCAGATTTTCAGTGCCTTGTTAAAATTTCGCAAAAAAAGCCTGAGTCTGAGTGACGTAAACCATGTTTATGGCAGATAATAATATTGATAACCTTTTTTTATGCAACTGCACCTTAAACAAGTAATTGGCCCACCTGATGTTAAGTGGTACCCAACGCCTATAACAAAGCATTGCATCAGTACGTCAGGAACGGCCCTACGATGCACTGCCCTGCGTCCATCAATTTGAGGCGTACATACGTTTAACCTCACGAGCCAGTAATTTCACCGGCACCTCCACCCTTCAAATCGAAACAGCAATACTGCTTCTCGGCAGCATTAGGCAGGGTGGTAGTACTTCCCCGGACGAACCCTTCACAAAGAGCTGAATAGAATTCAAGGACATGGTAAAATGTAGAAGTGTCAAAAGCTCTGTCAGGTTGTTTTATGCAAATAGACTTACCTCTCAGCTCAGTTGGTAGTAACACTGCCTTCTGCGCCGTAGGTCGTGGGTGTGATCGCTACCGAGAACAAACATTTGTGTGGTGAATGCAGATGTTTGTTCTCTGTCTAGGTGCTATATTATATTCTAAGTATGTATCACCAAAAAAAATGTATTTAAGTATTTTACCAGCTATCTGGTTCCCATAGTACAAGCTCTGCTTAATTTGGGGCTAGATAGTGTTGTGTGGATTGTCAGCAATGTTATATTAAAAATGTTATAAACAGAGGTCGAAGGGCCATCTTAATTGCGTTCGGTTGATTTAGGAAATACACGACAAACGGTGTGTGTTTTCATGTGTATGCTGAGAGGAGTAGGTATAGTTTTTTATTTACATAATATGGTGCGCCTATTTTTACGGCGCAGGATCACGCCGACTGGTACCGGTAAACAGGCGCTAGTACCTGCTTTACACGTATTATGTCCAAACTGTCACGTACGAACATTTCGATTTGCTGACGTACCAGCAATACCGATGACTTTTTGCGAGTTTTGAGCACTTTTGTGAGTGATCATACTCACTATGAACTGATCGTAGTGAGAAAATCAAAATGTCCATTTATTTTTCAGATAAACATAGTGTATAATTATAGACTACTGACTAGGTAGGTAGCTGCGAGAGAGGTATGGGCATTACGAAAACTCCGTCTGTACCATTGTACATTATTGTATTGGCTCATTAGCCTCTTTTATTCAAAACATTAATTTCACCTATGCTAACGATAGCGCGATAGATCGATAGAAACCTTACATTTTTAGTCGCGCCATCTAGTTGTGAAATTAAATAAATAAATATTATAGACAATCCACACAACACTATCTAGCTTCAAACTAAGCAGAGCTTGTACTATGGGAACCAGATAGCTGATATAATACTTATATGCATATTTTTTATCATACTAAGAATACAATATATAACACCCAGACAGAGAACAAACATTTGCGTTCACCACACAAATATTTGTTTTAGGTGGGGATCGAACCCACGACCTACGGCTCAGAAGGCAGAGCTACTACCAACTGAGCTGAGAGGTCAATTATAACTAATGTTTCTGTGAATCGCACAGTGTGGTGAAAGGATTGCTCAGATTTTTTGAATTGTTGAGTACGACAAAGCTACGGGTTACGCTCAGATTCATTCAGTTAAAACGATTTTCTCAGAAGCAAATGAATAAAACCACGATAGGTCGCTTCAGACTTTAATTAATAGCGGGAGAATTAAATGGAATTCTTTCCTTTTAAAATGTGGGACTAGGATAATAGTTTGCTGAAATACAGTGTGGATGTCCGGGTTAAAGAGGTGGTTAAACTTTGGATTCTTTATACTCAAGTTTATTAAAAAAATCGGTTGTCTGTAAAGTCGGTTTACGACAGTTGAACGTGACAACTAAACTTTGGTTTCTTTATACTCAAGTTTAAAAAAAATCGGCTGTCTGTAAAGTTGGTTTACTGGCGATAGTTGAACGTGACAACGTCATACAGCTGTCCACGCGGACGCATCGCTCACTCAAGTAGGAGAGAGACAGATGTCGAGCGCTGCTACACGCGAAACCCTATTGTGCCTCTTTGTCGCTCGTTCCGCGCTCTCGCTTGCACTTCAAGCCTTAAATGGAACGCCTCAGAGCGAGGTACATGAGTCATGTTTTTTCGTGCATGCAGCCGGCTCCATCGAATTATAAGACGTTGTCACGTCAAAAACTCTACAACCAAATTGCTTTTCCGATTTCGATGAAACTTTTATAAGCTTTTTGTGCAAAATTTATATGTGCAAAATTAATGCTAGAAACCCCGCTCAAAATAGCTCTGCGCGTGACAGATGGTGGAAAACATGGAAAAAAATGCACTGGAAATAGGTATTTCAGCTCACCGGGAGGAAAGTGGCAACTTTCGACCCGTTGCACGAACCAAAGCCATGTACAGTCGCGGTATGAAAATGTTCGTCACCTTAGAGTCGGTTTTCGCTTGTACCAGTGCCTTGATCATGAACACATTTTGACATAATTTGTGACGTGTATTCTGTCTATTCAGTTTCAAAAGGTAAGGGGTAGGTGTGCTCGCGATACGTTGAACGAATCAAGTTGAAAACTGACGAATATTTCCATACCGCTACTTTACAAAGACGAGCTTAACCCATTAAAGAATTCTCTTTCAAGCAAATCTTTAAGGATAGATAATTATTTGAAAATAGAGGTGGGTACACAACAACAACAACAAAAATAGAGGTGGTGCACAAGGGGGTTTGAAAATAATAATACTTATACCTAACATAATAAGTATTGTGTATTAAAACAAAGTAAGCTAAATACATTTTAAAATTTTCCGCCACTTGTCACGCGCAGAGTTATCTTCCACGGACTCTACCGAATGTGTATCCGTCTTCTTTTGGAAGTTAGATAAACTTTTGTTTTACTTTTTTACAAGTACTCTATAGAGTAGTTTTTGTATCATTAGAGAGCGTGTCACGTAAAAAGTTACCGTTAAAATGTCCACTTAGTTCAAGATAAGTGAGAAGTGTTGTACTAACGTAATGGCTTCAAAGAAATTTATTATAACTTTTCCTTACAGTAATAATATAAGGTATAATAAATTGAGAAACCAACGTCATGGCTAAAATGCTGAACTGATTTTGATGGAATTTACATGGGACCAATCAGATAACAAAATATTTTTTCAAATCGGCTTTTAACGAAATTATGAGATAACAAACACGTGAAAGAGTAACAAACATCCATCCATACTTACATTTTTTTGCGTTTATAATATTAGTACGATAATAATTAATATTGTGTAAAATGTATAATTACAAGAATTTCACGGCTTCTGAAATACGAACAAAGCAGCAAAGAGATTACCTAAATTATAATACTGTAGATACGTACCTACGTAGAAAATACTAGAGTAGTTTATTTTAGCTAGCTATCACTCATGATACAAATAAGGCACCCAAAAGCCACAACACTCTCGATCGCAAATTTTTATATTTTTTGACATACTCCCAAAGCTTAGTTGGTAGTACATCCACCTTCTGCGCTGGAGGGCGTGGGTTCGATCCCTGCCGATACCGATATTTTTTATATGCTCAAAGTAAACAAACAAGCCTGATGGGAAGCGGTTATCGTAGCTTGTGTACGCTTGCAATACCAGAGGCAGCCCAAACTTATAAAACACCCTTTTTGAAGAACCCCATACTAATCCTTAAGGAAAACCTCAGCAGGGAGATCATTCCACAGCCTGAGTGTCCACTGGAAGAACCGAACGGTAAGCCTTTGCTTAAGGCAAGCAGTACGATTCGTACAAATACAAAATACAAATATTTTTTGCAAAACTGTCCTATAATGTGAGGTCATATCTAAAAAGCTCTAAGAAAAGTGCCAATGGACACATTTTTAGTACATAATACTTAATTTATAAAACTGAGCTTAAGCAAAATTGCTTAGGCCTACTTGGCTAGATTGTAATATTATGAGGGTACCACGTAGATGTGGTACACAAAATTAGTAAAAGAAACCGGTTGTCTGTAAAGTCGGTTTACTGACGATATTTGAACGTAACAACGTCTTATGCCGCAATTATCGTTGCTTTATACAATTGACACCACATTCACTTTTCACTGCACTTCATACTTGACGAAAACATGAAAATGTATTATTGTATAGCAGCTGTCTACGCGGACGCATCGCTCACTCAAGTAGAGAGACAGATGTCGAACGCTGCCGAACGCGGAGGACGATTGTGCCTCTTTATCGATCGTTCCGCGCTCTCGCTTGCACTTCAAGCCTCAGAGCCAGGTAACGCATGAGTCATTTTTTGTCGTGCGTGCAGCCGGTTCCATCGAATTATAAACGGTTGTCACGTCAAAAAATCATGTGACACAATAAGAAGAAGAAGAAAAATTTCAACTTGTTCATACCCAAAGCCACTGAGACCTGCCATGCTGTTTATGCTTTGAGGTATAGCCTGAGGGAGGTTGTGTAAGATACCTAGAAGCTTTGTATTTTGATTTAAATCTAATCAATTTATCTTAGCTCCTGTTTATGATGCCTGGTACAATGCTATTAACATTAACCCCGTTACATTGTTTTGTGGGTAGTTATAAATATGCCTTGTGTAAAGCCACAGTAGGTAAAGGCTTGTTTACACGGTATTTTTCTCACACGCTTTGGGAAAAATCAAATTTCCCAAACCGTGTAAAATGGGTCTTACAATAAATAAATAAATATTGTGGACAATTCACACAACAATATCTAGCCCCAAACTAAGGAAAGCTTGTATGATAGGAACCTAGATTAACCTAGCTTTATGACGTTTCAAATTGATCCTTCTAATACAACTGAATAAAGAAATTATGAATTTGAATTTATAAAACTGATTGGAACAAAGTTATAGGTATAGATAAACCAGTCTAAAAATGCACGCCCCTGCACCACGTTTTCTTGAAGTTGGCTCACAGCAAAGTACTTCAAAATGATCTTTGTGATGTAGGTATTATAGAACAATTTACTTTGACTGACTGAAGTAGTGGGACGTGCAGTTTAAGATTGGACGATCTCTACATATTGTCTTCATAAGCCTTCATTTTCATATTCTATGTGTCGTGTCGCTAGTTATTTCAAATTAGTGTGGTGATAGGTTTTACCTCGAAGAGGCTCCTTTCGCGCAATGCACGGCCGGATTTGAACCGATGACTTTAGGATCGGAAAGTAAAGCCGCTACCAAGAGACCACTTCTTCTTCTTCTCCTTCCTTTTCATGAGAACGTGCGTTCTCATGAAAAGGAAGTGAGAGTACTGTAGTATTGCAGAAGTATTGTTAATTTAATGGATTATGGGAGTACTTCCCATGTTTTAGGTTATTCAGCTACAGTTTACGGCTAATGCGGTGACATATTCTTATTTTTATTTTATGGGGTCCTGCGTTCGGTGCTCGTTTACTGCAGTGGTAGGTACAGTTACCATGAAAAGTAGATTAGGTGGTGTTTTTGAATTTACTTGGGAAAGAACAAAATATGGTGTCTTATGAACATGGGTTTAATATGTGTACACACGAATACAGATCAAATTATACAAAGCCAACGACAACTGACGTAGCAGTAATGGTGAGTACAAAGACATAAAAGGCGAGCGAGTGTATTGTATAGCCTGATGTGGACCCTTCCATAGCAAGTGCAATGTAATTTGTTGAGCAGATCTTGGCTCCATCATCAGTAGCTCACTCTTTATCCTAGGTAATTATTGCTAAATCTTTTTTTATCGAGTCGCCAGTGTGGTGAAAGGATTATAAGTGGCCCTCGGAGAGGCTTCTTTCGTACACATGTTTTCTATTTTTTTTAGATTCTACGACTTTTTGGTTCCCTTACGATGTTTTTCTTCACTATTTGAGAGCATTGTATAGTGCACATAAATTTTACGAAAAAAAAATAGTACATTTATTACATTGTTACATTTGGATTTGAACCCATGACCTTAGGATCAGAAGATGGGGCCGCTACTAGACCACCAGTGCTTTCTGTTTCTTAATAAAAATATTTTCTAAGAATATAATTCACTGAAAAATCAATAACTTCTTTTGCTGTCTGTACACGAGACTAAAGCAGGGCTAAATTACAAAATTCAGAATCTTCACAGCCCACAAACTGCATAAAATCCCTACTACAGTTCGTATTTGCATATTCACTTCGTATTACAATATGGACGCAATGACACCGAAAGCTGGGCTCAACCAAGCGCTGGCGAACAGGTTACAAAATATTGGCTTTTATAAAAAATCTAGTGGGATCCCGCGTCTTTACTCGCGTGAAACTATTTCGATTACAAATTTGACTAATGTTAGTTAATGTTCAATTTAATTAATGAATCCCATACAAACTTACGCTTTGTAGTTTTGGTGGTGGTTTCATAACGTAAGAAAAGAGAGACAGTAAGAAGACTTCTCGATTATAAGATAAGATACTACTAGATACTTACGACGGCTACTACCTGCTACTACTGCTGTGGCGCAACGACCCAAAGTGGATCTTGGCCTCCGACACCAGAGTCCGCCAGGCTTCTCTGTCCATACAGGCTTCCGCGTAGTTGCTTGCTCCGAGTTCTTGCAGGTCCTTTACATCTTCATCGCCCCACCGACCGGTAGGTACCGGGGACGACCAACGGGCCTACGTCCGTTCATTCTGCCTGTGTTACGCTTTCAATTTACGGTTCTTTTCATCGTAATCCAATATCATTGCTTTTTGTAGAAAAATCTTCATTTTTAACTCATAATCAGCTGGAAGAAGTGCAGATTTAGGCCTCCTCCATAGATTTTTAGGCACAACTTTTTAGAGCCTTTTTCATTTTCAGATTTTCAAACATCTATAGAATATCTTCTAGACAATAACCGGCACGATAACTACCTACCAAGATAAGGAACATCACAATCCTAAATATCCAGATATCAAGCTAACTATTTATAATTTTATCGTATGTACCTACTTACCTTAAAACCTCGGCCTGCCTCCATGTTTGCTATACCCTATGCAGGGTCCATGTGATACCTACCTAAACTTAAAAACTATGTATGTGCAAATTAAACCATGTGTAAAGCAATAAATGTATTGAGTATTCAGTCTATCAGAGAAGAGCTGTTCTATCATCTATCTGCAATCATCGGCAAACTGTGTAAATGTATCCAACCTGGATTGGATCCAAGCGAAACCGCTGCGGCAAGAAGCTAATAATGCGCCTTTATTAATTTCTCTAACACCCTTGCTTAAACGATATCACTGAGGGTGGATTTTGCCATTCTAGAGAAACGCTATCCGGAAGATATAAATATTTCCGACTATTTTAGAATTTTCAAACACAAAGAAATATTTTATTTTATTCTGATATATTAAAATCACATTAAAGACAGAGGTAACCACTCAATATCTGCTTAGTCATTATAGTTTCCATTAAAAAAATAAGTCCCGTTTTAGCTTTTCTTCATAGAGCAATGGTTATTAAGGCTCCTCAAATCCGGATAAACATAAAATATTTAATTTTAACTAAAGCCTGTTGGTGATGTAATTAAAACAGACACACCTTAATAATACGTAGTCTAATTTTATTGTGCTCACAATACGGAAATACTAAGGACGATTCAGTCATTGGACTTCATTAATAACATCGAACCTATCCAAATTAGATTGGCGTGTAAACTACATAAAGGCCTTTAGGCTTACTTTTAAAATATTTGGAATATCTTTTCAGTCGGAAACGTCAACTTCTATCTGTCGTTCATTCACAATCAAAGCCAAAGCAAGCTAGGTAATTCTGACGTTTCCGACTGCAGAGACCGAAAATAGGTGCTGAAACGCTGTCAAATATCGCTGCCATATTTGACAGCGTTTCAGCTGATAGCTATCGCCATCGTCTAGATGTGCGCAGCCCTTTAGTGTGTGTGTTTCAAGATTTTAAGTGCATCCAGAGAGGCTCCTTTCGCGCACTTGTCATACATTTGCAAACTTTTAGTTTCGACGACATGCCGGTTTCCTCACGTTTTGCTTTACCGTTTGATGGTATTAGCATAGTGCACAAATATTTTTCGAACCCACAACCTTAGGATCGGAAGGAGAGCCGCTACCACTAGGGCATCAGTGCTCTAAAGTGTGTGTAAGTGGTGTGACAAAGAGGCCTATACTCAGCAGTGGGCGCAAACGGGCTGCAATTATGAGTCCATTAAACATAGTCTTAGGCAATAAAGCTTACCTGTGAAATTGGTGCAATTCCAAGAGATTGCGAGAGCTTGCAATCTGCTAACTCGTCTAAACTGCATAATGAACTACACACAGAGCATTCCTAAACGCACACGCCGCCATTTTGTTATGATCACTGTTATATGACAATTCTATCATACCAATATTGAGAGCACTGGTGGTGTAGTGGTAATGGCCCCGTCTTCCGATCCTAAGATCGTGGGATCAAATCCAGTCGTGTATCAATAAGATTTTCTGTCGAAAAAATATATGTACACAATGCTAGTGCTCTCAAACGTAGGAATACATCGTGAGAAAAGTCAAAGTCAAAGTCAATAATTTTTTATTCAGTACGATGCAAGAATCACTTTGAAACGTCTTAAAGCTAGGTGAGTCTTGGTGCCAGTTCCTGTGCCAAACCTGTGGATTAGTCAGCTCCTCACTTTCCTGTGGATTAGGCAGACTGAGATGTCAGGTATAGGTGCTCAGCAAGCCTATTCCATCTAAAAGCCTGTCCCAGGCACTATAGCGTCCCGCAAGTAGAGCTTATAGACAAATTTGACAAATTTGATGCACTTAAAACGTCCGTGACGTCACGCTGTGACAAATTTGACTTACAGCATCAGACAAATTAGTAGTAGTGGAGCACTTAGTAAAAGGCTCGTCCGAGAAAGTGCTACCACCATGCCTATTTATGCCGTGAAGCAGCATTGTTGTGCTTCGGTTTCAAGGGGTGCCGGTGCACGTGAGGCTGAATAACTGTGCGCCTCAAGTTGATGGACGTATGGCAGTGCATCGTAGGGCACGTTGCTGAGGTGCGTGACCATGTAGGTACATAACCACATGAGACTACAAAACTTAAACATTCATATTTATTTTTAACTTGATATAGTAATTCGGTTAATAAAAATAAACTTCTAATTGCAAGTTTCTTCTTCTCTTCTTAAATTTAAGAGCTTAGCTCTTACCGGGTTTGATGCAGTTTTCTCCAATTAAGTTTTTCGAATGCGGCCTCCTTGACTTCCATAACGACATGACAGCGACTTTATCTTTTATCTGGCTCATCTCATGTAACTAATTCTTGGCCTTCCTCTTCCCCGTTTCCCTTCCACCTTTCCTTCAACGATGTTCTTTATGTAGCTGTCATGTCGTAGAATTGCAAGTTTAATAAAATAAAAATGTGCGTGTCAATTAAAGAGAAAACTCGAAAATCCTACTTCAAATTTAAACCCTGTTGGCATTGGTACCACCTCGTATACCAGTTCAAACTAAAAAAATAATACTAATGTAAGTTTTTATTTGAAGTGGTTTATAATATAAATATGAATCTACTTCTTCACTAGAGTCATGTTAAAAATGCAACTCTACTGCGAAGTATGAGGTACCACTGTTTTCTTATCTTCTTCAACATTGATGACGGCCATCTTCTCACAAAGTCTTGCAGCACCTTGGTTAGCACCAATCAAGCATTCGAAGTATGAAGGAGGCTTTGACGCTTCCTTCTCAACTTTCACGATGTTGGTGTACCTCTTTATCACCATGAGCAGGTAGAAAGAGATCACTGAAAATGAAAAGGATGATATTAAATTTTGAAAAAGTTTTTAGTTTTTGGTAAACCCAACGCTGGGAATATTACCAATCAAAAAAGAGCCATTTGGGGTAAATTTTTTGTTATTTTCAATTCATAGTAAAATGAAAATAGGTGGTAAATTAAGAGTAGTAGAGGTCTTTGTGAGGGGCTCGTCCAGGGAAGTACTACCACCATGCCTACTTCTGCCATGAAGCATTGCTGTGTTTCGGTTTGAAGGGTGTGGGTGAAACTATAAGAGCTATACCGTTGAAACTTGGTAAGTAGATGTATTCTGTGAACCGCATTAAGATTTTCATACAAAAATAAAAAAATTGTTAGAACGAGATCTAGTAAATAGTTTTTTACTAGATCTCGTTCTAACGAATCTTATACCTTTAAACGAGAAAATCTTGTATATATATATATATTTAGGAACTCGGAAACTGAGCCAACGATTTTCATGAAATTAAGTACCTATACAGAGGGTTTCGGGGGCAATAAATCGATCTAGCTAGGGTTCATTTTCAGAAAATGAGTCTGTTCGTTAAAAAAAACTAAAAACATAAACTGAATATGTGACTGCTCCTGCCATCTATTGACGATTGTGAGCAACTAACTGCAAGCATGTCCAGTAGGTGGCGTTGTTCAGTAAGAATAAACTAATAAAATATAATAATATGACTCTTATGATTTCTTAAAAATACAAATTACCGAAAAAAATTCCGAGCGAAGCTCGGTTACCAACTAGTACGTCATAAATCGTAAAGTCGTGAGCGTGACCATGATATCTGAAATCGTGACTATACTCGTTTACTCTCACCAATATCGACGATCTTGAGCAGCCAATAAGTCTGGATGTCGATCAGCCCCTCGAATGACAGCGGGTAGTAACCAAGGTACAACACCTGCAATACTAGCTTCAAGATTGATAGGTCCACGAACATGTCCATTGGCTCATGTTGCCTCTGAAAACAGTTTTGTTTCTTTAAGTATTTCAGTTATCTGGTTCAAAGTAAAAATCATTATAAATAAATATTGTGGACAATTCACACAACACTACCCAGCCCCAAACTAAGCAGAGCTTGTACTATGGGAACCAGATAGCTGATATAATACTTGAATACATTTTTTTTTGTAAATAAATTCTTAGAATACAATATAACACCCAGACAGAGAACAAACATTTATGTTCACCACGTAAATATTTCTTCTCGGTGGGGATCGAACCCACGACCTACGGCGCAGAAGGCAGAGCTACTCCAACTGAGCTAGAGGCCAGTCATTTGTTCGCTTACATCGTTAGGATTACGTTTTTTTTAATACAACTAGCACAACTAATACATCCATCCACCATCCACATCCATATCCAACACTTTCCTCGTAATATGAACCTCATCCCTCCGCATGACATGCCCATACCATGCCAACCTATTACTCCTCATCTTGTCCGTCAGCGGTGCCACTTTTAGACTTCCTCTAATATACTCATTCTTTTTTTTATCCATCCTTGTCACTTAACACATCCATCGCGACATTCGCATAACAGCAGCATGCACTCTTCCCTCATCCGTTCTTTTCGTTGCCCAACACTCAGATCCATACAGTACGACAGGTCTGCGGGGTGATCACGTATCTTCTGTTGCAATGAAATCCTTGTTTCAATCGTCAGTTTTTACACGTTTTTGAGCTTCGATTGCATTAGAAAACGAATATGAATTGCAATCCTTGCTTGTCAGACACAAGGCTTTGTTTGTATTCGTTTTTATTGCGATCGAAGCTCACAATCATGTAAAAACTGAGGATTGCCACAAGCATTTGATTGCAACAAAGATACGAGGTCTTATGATCGTTTTACTAATGGACACTAGTATTCTAGATAATTGTTACCTTATGAAGACCCTTCACATAACCAATGACAAACTTCAGCCAGATCATATTGATCGCGAAGTTAATAAAATCATTGGCGTTTACGTGGAGTACCCCAGGGTAGCACTTCGGGACCGGTGACACTGCCATGTATTCGACATAGGTGCTGTACTGATTGCGGATCATATGGGGAAACGGGTAAAAGCCATGGGTGCCGAGGTTCAGAACTAGGAGGATCGGCTCCAGGAAATGCAGGTTCGAAATTTTTTTGAGCTGAAAAAATTAAAACAATAAATTGGGGCACAGCTTGTATAATATGATAGGAATTAGATAGCTGATTATAATACTTGAATACTTTTTTTTGGTAAATACATATTAAGGCCCGTATTCTGAAACAGTGCTTAGGTCTGAGTCGAGCCTCAAGCACAGATTTTTGACACTTTTCAATGGAGAACTGTCATAAAATCTATGCTTGAGGCTCGACTCAGACTCAAGCGCTGTTTCGGAATACGGGCCTTAGAGTACAACAAAACACCCAGACAGAGGACAAATATCTAAATTTACCGAACAAATATTTGTTCTTGGTGGGGATCGAACCAACGACGCCTACGTGGCAGAAGGCAGGAAACAACGGATAGGAAATGTCATTGGTTTAACCACAGAGCAGCCAACACGCTTTACTTCTTAATTCCGTGTACTATCGCGTGCCCAATTTCATCTGTAGTTTTGATTAAAATGTATGGAAATTTAATAGGGCTGTATTCAGAAACAGTGCTTGAGTCTAAGTCGAGCCGCAAGCACTCCCAAGCAAAGATTTTTTGACAGTTCTCCGTTGAAAAGTGTCAAAAAATCTAAGCGTGTGTATGGACTCAGACTAAATAAAGCATTGTTCCTGCATATAAATACTCACACTATCTCCATCAACATCGCATTGAAAGCCGTTGGTGATGAAACCTACTGTCAGTAAATGACAGCAAATGTCCACAACACTTGACACCTGGAAAGCAAAACAAGCGATACTGAGAAATTGAATATTGTGTGACGTCATGACGCGTGTTTTGTAAACAGGAAATAGTGATGAAAACTGCCTAACAGATTATTATTAATATTATGTGTCCTCCCCGTCCCACAGCTGGGCAAAGGCCTCCCCTCCATTCCCTCCAGACATCTTGATCCTTTGCTATGCTTATCCAGTCTGTCAGGAAACCATCAAGCTATCTTCGTTTTGGTCTGCCGCGTCGCCTTCTCGCTGGGTCAGGATGCCAATCGGTGGCTATCTTTGCCCACCGCTCACCTAGCTTACGGCAGACATGACCAGCCCAGTTTCTCTTCAGCTTGATGGCTTTTGAAGCTACATCTGTGTTGTGAGCGTAGTTCTGTGTTACGGATTCTATCCAGTCGTTTTCATAACAGATAATTCTTTTTTTTTCTAGCCTATGTCGACCTCCTTCAAAGCCTTCCAATCCTCTGCCCACCGTCTCCTTTTAAACACATAATTTCAATGCAACAACCTAACCATATTTAGCAACCGGAATGTCGTAGAACCCTCCCCCCGTTTTTTTTGTACAACTAGCTAATGGAACAAACATCTGGACCACCTGCTGTTAAGTGGTAACCATCGCTTGCAAGTTGGCAATTTTATCATGCGCACTTGATGTGCGGGCAGGTTTTTCCGCAAGTAGGCCGCTGGTGGGCCCTTTTTTCGTGACCCTGAACACGTGTTGCTCGAACTTTTTCAGGTTCTACAACATGCCGGTTTCCTCACGATGTTTTCCTTCACCGTTTTGAGAGTACTAGCATAGTGCACATAAATTTTTCGACAGAAAAACTCATTGGTACACGACTGGATTTGAACCCACGACTTTCGGATCGGAAGGCGGGGCCACTACCACTAGACCACCAGTGCTCTCTCTTACCATCGCTTATAACAAAACATCGTCTCGTAGATCACGCACGTTAGGACCGTGCCCTACGTCCGTCAACTTGAGATATACAGATGTTCAGCCTCACATGCCAGTAATTTCACTGGCACCCACACCCTTCAAGCCGAAGCACAGCAATGCTGCTTCACGGCAGAAATAGGCATGGTGGTAGTGCTTCCCCGGACGTGCCCTTCACAAAGAGCTCTACTACTATTATGTTTCAAATTATTGCACGAATAGAGCGGGCGTACTTCAAATCCTATCACCACACTAGTTCTTTCAAACCAGTATACCATAATACACAATCACAACGAGTTGATGTTATTGTTACATCGAAAAATATAAAAATAAATATACCTATTATTAATCGTTCCAAATCGAATTTCGCTAGAGTACTAGTATGTATTTCTAAAAGTATTTATACTGACGTATTTAGTATTCAATATAGTTATTGCCTTATTATTAGGCATGACAGTGTCAGATCTTAGGACTAGTTTTTGAATCAATTCATAATTTACCCTGTAAGGGTGTTGCAATACAGTAGAAAAGGACCGATAGGGTAGACGAAGATAGTGTAATTAGGTAAGTATCTATTTATACTAATTACCTCGTTAGTGGGTACTTTCCACTCCTATGTTAATTAGATGAGTACCAAGGAACACAACTTAAGGAGCCGAGGTGCACTTAAAATCCTTTCAACACACTGGTTTGAAAGAAACAGTGACACTATGAGTGTTTTTAGGTACTTTATTAGGTAGGTAGACAAGGTAGGTAAAGTAACCAAACAAATTCTAATAAAAATGTACGTAATATGTAAAATCTTATAGAAACAACCAGATATATTAAAAAAACTTGAAACCTAAACCGATTTTAATGTAATTTCTATACTGAGATAATTTCTATGGGGACAATAAAAAAGAAACGGTAAAAACATAGAACAAATTAGATACTTTTCCTATCTAACAGAATTGAGAACCTACTCCTTGTTTTTGGAAGTCGGTGAAAAAGAATTAGGTAGGTACATACATTTAGTTCCTATTTATTTTTAGCTATTATACCTACCTACTTAACAATACAAAGTTGGAGCAGGTAAATGATAACAAATAATGAAAAATGACTGTGTGAAAGATGAAATGGGTAAGAGAGGAGTGAATGCAGAGATGACGGCTGACAGAGGGGAATGGAGAAGGAAGACATGTTGTGCTGACCCCAAATAAAGTGGGATAAGAGCTAGAAGAAGAAGAAGTAGGTACCGATTACTTAGTATGTATGTAAATAATTATATTTTAACTTACCAAATGAAAGTATCCGATAATCATGCATAGCGTACGCAGTTTTAAGCCACACAGCAATTCGCCTCTCGATATCATTTTACAACTACAACAAATAAACAAGCAATTAAAACACAAGAAATAACCTTGAATGAACGCACCTACTATGTGTCTATTGGGAATACCAATTGACAGGCATATAATAATGACCAATGAGGAAAAATGTGATACAAAAACTGTATTGTACCTCTCGCTTCTTTTAGTTGAAACAAAAAATGAATACAATACCAAGTTTGGAATTTTGAAATAAGAACTCCACGATAACGTAGTCGACTCGACACTGCAATAAAACAAGTGCATGCGCCGCAGACTTTGTATGTGTGTGCGTGTATGTGCTTAGCGAATCAGCGATACACACAGCTGTTGAGTGAGAGAGAGACAGATAGATAGACACAACAGAAGAGTAAAAACAAAGGTAAAGTAGAGTCCGGTTAATGTACGCCAGTTAATGTACGCACTGTTAAAACGATGCCACTTTTTTCCACTGGAAAATTGTAAAGGCTCATGTACACTGTGGCAGATTAATATTTCGATTATTATTATTTTTATCTAGCGATGAATAATTGTACTAAACAGGCAGCCCCTTTGAGGTTATTGGGAAAAAAACATTCTCTGGCACTCTGGCGGCCGCTGCCGCGGCACGCTCGCTCTACTTGCTCGCCTTGTGCGTAATTTTTATGTTCTAACATAATCTAACCTATACAAGTCGGATCCGCCCTTTAAAGTATCAAGGACAAGGTTTAAGTATCCAGTTCCAGAACAAAAAAGTAAATGATCATGTTTGAATTGCTCTAGTGTGCATGTGGCTTAACTGGCATCGTAATAACAGTGTGTACAATAACATGATGTACATTATCGCCACCCGTAAAGTAAACAATTTGGAGTCTGATTTAATTTGTAAAAAGTATAGCGTTCAATCATATTTTCTCAAACATGCTTGGAAGTTTGAGCAATTGACTTGACCATTCTTCGAGAAAAATTGAAATTGCTGTACTCGCCAGATACATGCAAGCAGCGGCCTGCAATAGAAATGGACCCATCGTTTACTCCGAAACATCGCAACCAAGGAGGTATCTTATCAAAGGTTTTATTTCGAATTGGCAAAATTAAAATTGAAAAAAGCAGCCAAGTGCGAGTCGGACTCGCCCATGAAGGGTTCCGTAGCATCAAGTAACATAATATAAAGGTTATTGTAGTTCGTCGAAGGGTAAATTGCGGTTTACGATTTATGACGTATAAAAAAAACTACTGACTAGATCTCGTTCAAACCAAATATCGTTGGAAGTTTACATAGTAATGTACAACATATTTTTTTTTAGTATTATCATTCTCTTACTTTAGAAGTTAGAGGGGGGAGGACCAACTTTTTTCTACTTTGGAAGTGTCTCTCGTGCAAACTATTTAGTTTAGAAAAAAAACGATATTAGAAACCTCAACATCATTTTGAACCCTAAAAACCAGACAAATGAACACTTCAATGCAAGGAAAATTAGTGTTGATCGTTGTTTGTCAGAATTGTATTTGACAAAAAAGGCTCAAGTATCATCATCATCATCCATAGCCCGACTTAACCCACTACTGGGCTTATGCCTCTCTTTGCTCTTGCCATTCGCCACGATCTTGGACTACCCTCAGCCATCTGTAATGTCGTCAACCCACCGTGCTAATGGACGTCCAACGCTTCATTTCCCAGTCCTCGGTCACCCCCGTAAAGTTTTTGCACCACCTGTAGGCCTACCACAAGCTCTGTCTGGTTCTGTCTCTGGCTCTGGTTTTGAGTGTGTGTGAGTGTTGACTAAATAAATCCTACGTCGAAACGTCACACACACAGTATAATTACACTAGTGAGCACTCACCCAGACTAAAAACCAGAGCCAGAGACAAAGCTAGACAGAGCTTGTGGTAGACCTACTGTTGTCGCTTCAATCAAAGAGTTTTTCCATTCCAACTACTTACATAATGACAGTAATGAGTGAAAGTCGATTTCCTATGCATTTACTGACTAGAACTGGGTCGACCGATGATACCAGGTGTCTTTGAATATTTTATCAGCAAGCCTTAACCACCTGGAGTCTTAAGGCGTGTCTAGACCAAATCCATAGGGGCTTTATCAATAACTTCAAACTTTTTACAAACTTCACGTAACTATATAGGAACTTTGGAGGTTTATTATATGTATATGTAGATTGACCGCAACCGCTGTGCCGCTCCCCGCTCCCTAAGAAAATGCGGCGAGGTGGGGACTGAGGAAACAAGAGCAAGAGTTTGCATGAGATCTCGATATTGTCAGATAGATCTTTACAATATCGTATACGAGCGTTGGTGGTTAGTTTTGTAGGCTGAAAATAAATAAATAATTAAAATAAAAAATGAAAGTAAAGTAAAGTAAGGTACGTGTAGGTTCCCCTGCTAGTCTTATGGCCCGAACACACCTAGTTCGCTGGCGGTAGCGATCAGTGAAACGCTGTCAAATATCGCTGTCAGATTTGAGATTTGACAGCGAATATTTGACAGCGTTTCACTGATCGCTACCGCCAGCGAACTAGGTGTGCGCAGGCCTTTAGAACATGGCTCAAAATAAAAAGTGTATTTATTCAGTAGGATTACAAGAATCACTTTCAAACGTCTTAAAGCTAGGTGAGTCGAGCATTCGATTTTCAAATTTTGGAACAAAAATGGGAAACTCACTTTATAACTGTGAACAGCTTTTATGTTTGGCATCGCATAGCTTCGTCATTTTGAAAATTTACTTATAAATAAATAATAATAAAATAAAAATAATTATATTTAATTATATTTAATTAAATATTATAATAATTATATTTAATTTATTTACTTTTGAGTCTTCGGTGGATAAAAGCTTTAGCTATTTGAAGAGTTATTATACGCAAAAGCAAACTATAAAAGGCTCCACAATTGCACAATTGAGTATTAATGATTGGAGTCTTTGCACGCCATAGGTTGTCCGGTTGGTCCGACATATAATATTGAAGGGTTGGCCGCAAGTGGATACTCTAGGGTGGATTGAGAATGCCGCACCTGGCCGGTTTATCGATTCCTAATGTGTAAACATTTTGTTTACTATCATTGGGTGGTTCTATTTTAAACCGACTAAAAAGAAACGAAACGATTTGAGAACCTCCTTCTTTATTATTTGAAGTACCTAAATTAATAAAAAAGGTTTTCAATTTGGTTGTAATTTTTTTTATGTTTGTTATCGCGTAACTTCGTTATTTACGATTTAAAAAAAATATATATCTGGGATTATGCTTCCGGATTAATTCCATAGAAATTTTATCAAAACCGGTTCAGCAGTTTGGCCATGAATTCGGTTTCTAAAGTTCTTTAATATTATATTGATATATTGATTTATCTACCGGAGAGCGCTGGTGGGCTAGTGGTAGCGGCCCCGCCTTCCGATCCTAAGGTCGTGGGTTCCAACCCAGACGTGCACCAAGGAGTTTTTCTACCTAAAATGTATGCACACAATACCAGTGCTCTCGAACGGTAAAGGAAAACATCGTGAGGAAACCGGCATGTCGTAGAACCTAAAAAGTTTGAAAATATGTGGCAAGTGCACGAAAAGAGCCTCTTTGAGGCGCACTTAAAATCCTTTCACCACACTTGGTTTGAAAAAAAACCAGTGACACGAAAAGAAGAAGATCTACCGGATCGCGGAAAGGTAAGCGCTGGCAAAATACTTACAGGATTCCAAAATGTAGCATTCCAAATCTTCCAGAAAACACACGTAGTCATTAATTAGAGCCATATTGTCAGATCAATGCTAGCAGAATGAATAGCGGATTAGCACGTTTGAACTGCCCCACTCATTCGAGCCCAAGCGATTCGATGGTGTAGCGCTGTGTCTATTGTCTATTAGCTGTAGGAAGTTTCGATCTTTTTATTGTATGCTAGCGCCCTGTCCCGGCTTCGCACGGGTGGATATTTATTTTTTAAATACATTCGAATAGGCTTGCCCAGCACCTATACCACCCTGAAAGCTAAATCAGCCCAATTCACAGGAAATACATAGTTAATACGTGCACAGCTGAGCAACCATGGGTTTCCTCACGATGTTTTCCATCACCTTTTGAGAGCACTAGGATTGTGTGTATAAATTTTACAAACAGAAAAACCCATAGGTATACGACTGGATTCGAACCAGTTTCCTTTAGGATCGGAAGGCGGCCTAGGCCAACAAACGGCGAAATGACAAAAATGTATGAAAGTGACAGAATATTCTTGTATTTAGTTTTTTTTTTAAGGGGAGGCCATCTAACAGAAAAATCACTGTAGGAATACTTCTCTGGTGTAGTTCCTACTCTGGACTGTTTGTTTATGTTGCTTATCTATCTACGAGCTGAAATAAAATAATTTTCTTTAGTTCTTTCAAAGTCAACCGACTCTAGAGGGCTGTGATCCGGGGTCGGGCCGTCTCTTAGAATTACAAACATTGGACTGGTGGGAATAAGCGAACGCTCTTTGTTAGCTACGAGGAGTTTACTTAAATTCTATCGTATTTTGGTATTCTTCACACTGTTTTCTGTCACTGAACTTATTCAGTGATGGAAAACATCGCTTTTGATTTTATCCCTCTTTTATGTAGGGGACTAAAACAGGGCCAAGCCATGCAAGTCGAAGTCAAATATTTATTTATTCAATAGTATCACACGGATCAATTTGAAACGTCTATAAGCTAGGTGAGTCTACGTGCCAGTTCCACGCGACCGAGCCTAGAAAAACAGGCAACTAACAACGGCTTGGTTCCCACCGTTTTTTTGTATAATCCTTTAAAAAAAATAATATAACTTTTGAAACGATCATGGTTTTTAACACAGTTTTTATGAAACAACGGGATATTTACCATGATTAAATGATTAAAACACATAAACAATAATAGCAGTGAAGTTCTGGTATGGTGCCACTTCACTTAGTGAGACGTATGCAATAAAATTCAAAGTTCAAGCTTGTGCGCGTGACTTCACATCAAACCTGGACGCTCAGCTTTATCTATAATAAGCTTTTAATTAATAAATTATCTATAATAAATAAATAAATAATAATAGCTATAATTAATAAAAAAAATATTCTTCTTCTTATGGGTTCACTGATTCTTTCGAACCAAGTGTGGTAATAGTACATTGTTACCCGAGTGTTGAAAGTCACGTTTTTTGAGTCCCGAGACGGGTTTGGCGCCAGAGCGTTAGCGAGGGCGCCAATGGAGCTTGAGGGACTTAAAAGACTTTCACCCGAGGTAAACACTGTGCTTTTCATTACAAATACAAGGAAAGTTAAAATAAAAACATGAATGAAAAATTTGTGAAAATGAAGATTGAATTGCCGCCTTCCCGGTTTTTTTTTCTTTTTCTCTGGCGGGCCTTCGGCTACGGCTCGCCAGCATTATTCAGCCATTATTTTCATTTTCATAATTTAAAAAATGGTAAATTGTTTGCTCAAATCTATGTTATTTTAAATAAATAGTTGAAGTTATATATTAATCAAGTAATTTAGAAGATATATTATTTATTTAATACTATCTTTATGTTATTTAAATTTTACATTGCGCTCTAATTAGAGTTTTTAAACTTCTTACCGTTGTAATGGGTTTCCAACCTACTTGCTGAATAAAAAGTTGGAATTTGGTTCAACCTCCTTGCAGTTTAGAAAGTTGGAACATGGTTGAATAAAATAGAACTTGTTTTTTTTTATAATTTGACAGCTGTCAGTAGAAAGCGATTCTCCCTAGGGCTGAAAGTATTACTTTCAATTAGGCCCCTCAGGCAACTTCAGACCTACTTTCAGAGTATGAGCAATGAAAAAGAATTTTATTAAGTGCTCAAAGAGGCTCCTTTCGTGTACTTGACACATATTTTCAATTTTTTTAGGTTCTACGATAAATAAATGTTATAGACAATCCACACAACACTATTTAGCACCAAACTAAACAGAGCTTGTACTATGGGAACCAGATAGCTGGTATACATTTATACATACACATATTTTTTGTAAATACATACTTAGAATACAATATAACACCCAGACAAAGGACAAACATCTGTGTTCCGTGCGCACACTCGCCACGATCGGTCGCACTCTCGAGCGCTCTATCCTGTGCCTGTCCGTAAATATTTTTTGCGGGCACCATGGCGAAATCAACATTAGACTATCATAATCTGAGAGGCATTTAATTAGATATACATTTAGGGCACAATAAGTAATGAGCATTGTACGGTCAATTTGTGTAATGTAATTTATGCTTACCTAAAGTTGTGGTGTGAGGTGAAAGCGGAGAGCGATCCGCGTTTTTAACGGACTTCAAATGAAAAAAGCGGCCAAGTGCGAGTCGGACTCACCCATGAAGACACACAGACAGACAAACATACAGACAGACAGACAGACAGACATGACGAATAAATAAGGGTTCCGTTTTGCCATTTGGCTACGGAACCCTAAAAAGGGATATGCTCAGTTCAGCTGTATTTTTTTAATGCTTGATATCGTGTTTCGTCATTTATGAACCATTTTGAACATTTATTTTAATTTAAATAGATCCCATTAAAATTTTATCAAAATCGGTTCTGCAGTTTGGCAGATGACAGCTAATAGAGGAGAATGGAAAACATGTTGTGCCAACCCCACATAAAGTGGGGTAAGGGCAGGACGAAGAGAGTTTGGCCATAAAGTCGGTTTCTCAACTTCACTTGTTTGGAGTAATTTGATGATATTTTTGCACCAAAAGATATAATTAAAAACCATACCGTTATGTCATTCACAGTTTAATCTTAAAACTATGTCATTCGTATTATGTATTTAATTAGATAGAACACTTTATTGTACACAAGGGTACATTACAGTAACAGCGGTATTAAACAAAGTACAATGGCGGCCTTATCGCTGAAAGCGAGTTCTTCCATGCAACCTTAGGATGGCCTTAGGATTATAACTAGTCGCTATCGAGTCGTCATAGGAAAACCGACATGCATAGAAAAACTGACATATCTAATAGGATACTGGCCTTGCCACATCTCAGTGTTCTGCTGTGTCGATCAGTGAAACACTGACAAGTATCGCTGCCATATTTGACAGTGTTTCACTGATCGCCACCGCAGCTTTTGAATGCACGGCGTAAGAGGGTTAAAGCAGTAGCACCAGTAGTATTCAACCATTATATCAGCTATCTGGTTCTCATAGAACAAGCTCTGCTTTATTTGGGGTACCTACTCATACTCATACTCATATTATTTATTGCAATTATTATGTTACATGGTGACGTCATGGTGAATACATAACAGGCCCTTATCTTTAGAGCATAAATGGTGAATACATAACAGGCCCTTATCTTTAGAGCATAGCAATATTTGGAGTGGAAGCGGGCCGAAGTCTGAAAAAGTAGATAAATTAAAAGCTTGTTGTTAGTGTTCTATTGAAGTCATTTAAATTATTATTATAACGCAGGCAATGTATCATTGAAAAAGTCATTTAAATTATAATAGCATTTTTTATCAATAAGTCCTTTAATTTACATTCAAATGTCCTATCCTTTTCTAGATTTTTTATTTGTTCGGGGATTTTATTATAAATTTTTGATTCCATTGTTGTTGGACCGGAACTGTGTATTTTTAACTTAGAATTAGGCAGTACTAGTTTGTGCTTATACCTGCATGGGTAACGCCGTGGCAGGTCAGTTTTTTTCACGAAAAACTGTGGATATTTCCTTACAAACTTACAAGCTTCGAATATGTAGATGGTTAGATAGTGTTGTGTGGATTGTCCACAATCTTTATTTATTTTGCTGGACTCTCACCTCATTTGGTAGTAGTTCTGCTTTCTGAACGGTTCTTCTTTCTGAACGGTTCGGGTTCGAGAACAAATATCTGATGTGTGATGAACACAAAAAGAAATGTAAATAAGTACTATATCAGCTATCTGGTTCCCATTGTACAAGCTATGCTTAGTTTGGGGCTAAATAGTGTTGCGTGGATTGGCCTTAATATTTATTTATTAATTAATTTATTAACCCGCCAACGGTGACGTCGATTTGACTTACATCTTCGGTGACCCCGGTCTCACGCACCGGGTTTTTCAATGGAAGATTTTTTAGAATCTAATACTAACTGACAATTTTTTTTATTAATTATAAATTATTTGACAATAAAACAACCATACTTAATGAATCACAGCCTCGTTTATTCACTTTTTCTTATGATTAGACAACTTCACATAGAACCTATAAAATTAGTTAGTTTTACACATTGTCGCTTTCAAAACATTTAAAAACACAACAATCAACATATTAATGAAATTTTTCAGCTTTTTCAGTTTCTAGACTCTCTAAACTTACTTAAAATAAACAAAAAATGACAGCCTACCTACAAAAAAACAACAAAAAAAAAACTACGAAAATCACTTTTCTTCAGTCAAGCAAATACTGCAATAAGGAACTATATTATGCTTAAGACACAAATGTTTCTTGCTCTTGCGGCGAGTGATGATGAAGTTGAAGTCAATGACAGTCTGTCGTCATCAAGCAGTTCATGGAGAAGTGATTCTAAACGATGCTGTTCCCTTTCGTACTACATGCTGTAACAAAGTTTATATTTGAATCAGGATGAAGAAAAATTTTGTGGTATTACGATAAAATTGATAAAATCATGCAATAAACTTACTGATTATAAAATAAAGCAATGACACAATAACAAAAGTAAGCAAACAGTACATAAACCAGACAAAAAAACGAAAAATAAATAATTTAACTCTGCATGTTTTACTTACATATTCGGTGACCCCGGTCTACCACACCGGGTTGGCATCAAAACTCAGGAACTTGTGCCCACTCCGATTTCGTGGGCTGATCTAACGGTGGGGGATGGGAAATCAGGCAGCTACTCAAAATCGCGACAAAAATCGGCGGCGGGGGAAAAAGTTATTCAAATTTTTCAAGTCACCCGGTCTCACAGACATATAGGTCACCGTTCCCGGGTTAAGTAGCATTTATTTTCCTAAATCGCTTTGTCTACGACCAGACCTTGGTTATATTGAGAGTAATAATTAACGTTTGAGTAGACCTTGATAACTGTGATTACTAATCAACTCAAATTGAGTGCCGCTCAATTCATCACTATTATTATATGTTATTGCACCCTGGATTTATTAATAAGTGTGCTGACAGTGTGTCTCAGGGGTTTGTAGGGGTTAAAATAAATGGGTTTGCACGATCTCAACTTTTCACAACTCTGTATTGTATATAAAATCACTTATTTCTACGGTAATCGCATTATCAGAAGAATACATATATAAAATCACGCCTCATTCCCCCCATGGGGGTAGGCAGAGATCACGGATTTCCACTTGCTACGATCCTGACACACCCTTTCGCTTCATTCACTCGCCTAACATTCTTCATACATGCTCGTCGGTTTAGGGTACTCCTAACCTGGCCTTTCTCTAAAACGTCTGCAATCTGTGGTAACCATCGCTTATATGCAAAGTGCTTTTTGTTCGTTAATTCTACACTAATATTAATAACTAAATTCCTTACACTAAATTTATCTGGGTTACGGTTTTCCGTTTAAGTCGGAAATTCAGTATCTACAGTTCACATTTTATGACAAGCAAGCAATATTGAATTAGTTCTACTAAAAGCGATCATAGTACAGCCCCAGAGTTAATAAGCATTAACAAATGAAATCTCGGCAAAAGTGACTAAAATTAACCCGTACAATTTCCTCGTCTCCCGCCAAATAACCGCCACCAAGCAGCAATCTAGACAAGGGTAGTGCACATGAAGAGGCTCAAGCGGGCGCGTACGCGATTAGCAAAAGTATACCTACCTATTATTTATGGGTGCCCAACTGCCCACCAATGCCACGCTATCTTATTCAAACTTTAAGATGCTATATTAGTTTTTTTTATAATGTCCCAAAAGTTAAGAGCCGAGCGGGATTTGAACCCGCGACCTTCCCCTCGGTACGGGGCTGCGCTGACCACTGCGCCATCGGATCGGATCGGATCGGATTTAGTTCGGTTATCGAGCAGGTTAGTTGACTATAACGTCAAAACTGTAGATGGAGCCACGGTCGCGTTAGTGCCGAACAGTCCCTAAGAGTTATTCGTCGAGTGTGATTAGGATCCGATGGCGCAGTGGTCAGCGCAGCCCCGTACCGAGGGGAAGGTCGCGGGTTCAAATCCCGCTCGGCTCTTAACTTTTGGGACATTATAAAAATCTTTGTGATTTCCTTAAGTGTAGTAAACACTATAAAATTAATCAAAAAAAAAAAGCTATATTAGTTCTCCATTCTTCTTCTTATCGTGTCACTGTTTCTTTCAAACCAGTGTGATGAAAGGATTTTAAGTGCGCCTCAGAGAAGCTCCTTTCGTGCAGGCGACACATGTTTTTCAACTTTTTAAATTCTACAACATGCAGGTTTCCTTACAATGTTTTCTTTCACCGTTTAAGAGTACTGGCATAGTGTATACTGTATATACGTTTAGCTACCGATAAATTCATTAGTACACGACTGGATTCGATCACACCACCTTAGGATCTGAAGGTGTTACCACTATAATATATTTATATACCATTTAAAAGTGTCAAAAAACTACACTTGAACACTAACACTTTGTGCATACCGCTATTAGTACAAGCGATAGCAGAGTATCTTTTCTGATTTTTGCATTGATTTGCGCGTGTGATTGTGGTGCTTCTTGCACCTATAACTATGTAATACAGATTATTTTCTTCAGACTAAGGTAAAAGAAAATTGAGGTAGCAAAAGTTAGTAATTATTTAAGTGGAATTAGAACCACGACCTTCTCCTTGGTACGGGGATTCGCTGACTACTGCACCATCGGACCCTAATCATAATTGACAAATAACTCATAGAGACTGTTAATACGCCACTAATGCGACCCAGCTCCCAAAAATATCACTCAGCTATCAACGGTTTGGGGTTTGGGACATTTCAAAATTTTTGTGATTTTCCTAGGTGTAGTACATTTAAAAAAACCTTAAAAATTCAGGACATCAATCGCTACCGCAGCAGCGTGCGCTCCTCACTGTAACCGAGCCCTTACTGCAATGCACTTATCTTCAAATTGAATTCTCAAGAAACTTAAAGTATCCTCCTGTGTTACTAATCCTCAGAGTTACTAATCTTTCGTAGTAACACAATTTCTCACTAATTTTAGTAATTACTTTGTGTAGCATTCTAAGATTAGGCGGTGGGATCTCTGGAGGTTTAATTGCTGTTGGGGGCTGCTAAACCATGTGTTAATAGAAATATATCTTTTATACATATCTCCATCATCATCATCCTTCAGAGTTCACTTGCTAGTAACTCTGCCTTCTGCGTTGGAGGACTTGGAGGGCACGTATTCGATCCCCACCGAGAACGATCAAAGAAAAAAACAAATATTTGTATGGTGGACGCAGATCTTAGTTCTGGGTGTAACGAGTTACAGTAGTTTCGTTAGGATGGCGGTCCATTCACTTGGCGTAAGATTTAAGCTTGGTTTTGACTTCTTCTCTGACTGTCGGGATCTGAAGGTCGCGGTGAAGCTGGTCGTTAGTGATGTACCACGGTGCGTTTGCAATCATGCGTAGCGTTTTTCGGCTCCGGGAAATCTTAAGCACCTCCGACCCTCTGGAGGAGCGTCAAAAAGATTGAAACCCGATCACTACTGTTAACCGGTTTTGGGAATAGGACATCCCTAATCGGATCAAGCAAGGGATGACATCTCTAGTGGTGGAAAAAAGAAGAGGAAGGAAGATGGCGTTGATATACGTAGTTGTATCGTTTGCCGTGTAATATATGTAAAACAAAGTTGTAGCTGTAATCAATAAAGAGTTTCGCCGTAACACTACTCAAAGAGTACAAAATAACACCGTGACCTGGAAGGTTTTACCTTTTATATAGTTGAAGCTATAGGGTAAATAGCACCAGCTAGATACCCTAATCTGCAGCTAAAAAAGCTGCTGAAGACCCAATTGATTGATTTTAGTTGAGGGGTTTTATATGGAGACACAATATGCCCTCTAAGGCCTAAAACATATACACAAGCGACGTGGCGTGGAACAGGCGTGGCGCAGGTTTATTATAGAACGTTTTCAACAGCAGGTGACCGCAGACACGCCGTTTCGTTGCCTGCGCCGTGTCGCTTCAGTATAATTCAAAAACGTCGCCTGTATACATTTTGTATGAAATCGTTTTGAAGCGGGCGGCGCACGCCGGCGCCACGCCTGTTCCACGCCTGCTGCCTTACGTCGCTTGTATGTGTTTTAGGCCTAAGGGCACCTATCGTGACTATCTTCCCATACGCTACCGTCAGTGCGCGAAATTTAGAATACACGCTCAGTTGGTGTATGTTGATAGCACCTACGACCTATATAATGAATGTGATTGCTATCACAGTACGTAATCAACACCAAACTACTCCACAGAAATTGCCCAGTAAACACGTTAGTGAGAACTAATAAGATTACTTACAGTCACGTGATAGAAGATTGGTCATTTACTATACTTACCACTCTTTTAACCTTCTTAATAAAAATAAAGCGGCCAAGTGCGAGTCGGACTCGCCCATGAAGGGTTCCGTAGCAGTAAGTAATATAATATAGAAGTTCTAGTGGTTCGTCGAATGGTACATTGTGGTTTACGATTAATAAAGTATTAAAAAAAACTACTTACTAGATCTCGTTCAAACCAAATATCGTTGAAAGTTTACATACTAACGTACATCATATATATTTTTTAGTTTTATCATTCTCTTATTTTAGAAGTTACAGGGGGGGACCAACATTTTACCACTTTGGAATTGTCTCTCGCAAAAACTATTAAGTTTAGAAAAAAACGATATAAGAAACCTCAACATCATTTTTGAAGACCTATTCATAGATACCCCACACGTATGGGTTTGATTAAAAAAAGTTTTTTGAATTTCAATTTTAAGTATGGGGACCCCCAAAATTTATTGTTTTTAATCTGTTTGTAAAAAAATCTTAATGCGGTTCACAGAATACATCTACTCACCAAGTTTCATCAGTGTAGCTCTTATAGTTTCGGAGAAAAGTGGCTGTGACATACGGACGGACAGACATACAGACAGACAGACATGACGAATCTATAAGGGTTCCGTTTTTGCCATTTGGCTACGGAACCCTAAAAAGGAGAAGCTTCTTGTTTTTAAAATGTATTTGGTAGTTCCGTTTAGTTGAATTATTCTGATTGGTTATTAAAATGTACCTATACCATAAAAAACAACATGACATCTAAATTTTTGTGTTTGGTAAAAACATCACAATTTTGCGTGCAGCACTTTTCTACTAAAATGTAGGGTAAAGTATGATGGCACGTTCACACCAGCGCGATTCGAACGTGATTGAGTCGCCGCTTGCTCCTCAGAATCTTTGAATTTACAGTTTATGTCATCCACAGAAAGTACATACCTATTTCAAACATCGTGAGGAAACCGGCATGACGTAGAGCTTAGAACGTTCGAAAATTATGTGTCAAGTGCATGAAAGGAAACGCACTCAAAATCACTTTCACCGCACTTGGTTCGAAAAAACTAATGACACGATAAGAAGAAGATATTTTATAGATATTAATTTACAAGCGCACGCTCAGCGCCCGGGTAGAAACAGCTTACCGCGCCCCGCCTTTTCTGCGGAGCAAACGGCACTAACTCGCGCCTACTAGTCGCGCCGAAAAAATCGCGCTCGTGTGAACGTATGCAAATGGCATAACGCATAAGTGCCAAGTAGTGTTCCAACGTGGATAGTGAGTGTGAAAAGTGTTTCAACTTTATTATTCAGAATCCAGCATAGCCTGGTTAGTTACACTGAGGAGTTTAGCTTTTGTATAAAAAAAGAGGAACTTTTATGAATTTATAAATAAATACAAATATTGTTTTTATAATATTTTTATAATACAATCTATATATATATAACTCAAAGGTGACTGACTGACTGACTGACTGACTGACTGACTGACATAGTGATCTATCAACGCACAGCCCAAACCACTGGACGGATCGGGTTAAAATTTGGCATGCAGGTAGATGTTATGACGTAGGCATCCGCTAAGAAAGGAAAATGGAAAATTATTTTCCGAAGAGGAGAAAAAGGGGAAAAATGGTTTAAAGAAAAATCAACGCACAGCCTAAACCGTTAGCCCTAGAAGCATGAAACTTAGAAGATGTGTTCCTCTAATAAAGCAGAGGTGCACTAAGAAAGAAAATAGGAAAATTTTTCCCCTAAAAGAAGAAAAAACGGAAAAAGATTTTAAGAAAAATCACAAAAAATAGCTTAACAAAATACGCAAAAAAAACATTAAAAAAAATTCAGCTACCGCAGCATCTGGCACCAGGTTCGATTACACACAAAGGTTCACAAACAAACCGATGATAACCACTACGACAAAATCGCGGGAAACATCTTTCATACTTAAACTAAACACTGTTAAAAAAAATCGGCTCCAACAGCACTAATCTAAAAATTCAAATACACTCTAAAGAACAAGCTCAAAACTATAGTAACCAGCAGTTGGTCATGTCAAATTAAAAAAATCTGATTCAATTATACACCAACACGCATACGAAACCCCAAATCAGCCACTAATATAACATAAAGTCACAAAAAATAGTTTTACAAAATACGAAAAAAAAACATTAAAAAATTTTCAGCTACCGCAGCATTTGTCACCAGGTTTTAATACACACAAATGCTTACAAAAAAACCGATGATAACCACTAAGACAAAATCGCGGGAAACATCTATCATACTTAACCTAAACACTGCTGAAAAAAATCGGCTCCAACAGCACTCGCCTTCAAATTCAAATACACTCTAAAATACAAGCTCAAAACTATAGTAACCAGCAGTTGGTCATGCCAATTAAAAAAGTCTGATACGATTATACACCAATATGCATACGAAACCCCAAATTAGCCACTAATATAACATAAAATCACAAAAAATAGCTTTACAAAATACGAAAAAATACATTAATAAAATTTCAGCTACCGCAGCATTTGTCACCAGGTTTTAATACACACAAATGCTTACAAAAAAACCGATGATAACTACTAAGACAAAATCGCGGGAAACATCTATCATACTTAAACTAAACACTGCTGAAAAAATCGGCTCCAACAGCACTCGCCTTCAAATTCAAATACACTCTAAAGTACAAGCTCAAAACTATAGTAACCAGCAGTTGGTCATGCCAATTAAAAAAATCTGATACGATTATACACCAACACGCATACGAAACCCCAAATCAGCCACTAATATAACATAAAGTCACAAAAAATAGTTTTACAAAATACGAAAAAAAAACATTAAAAAATTTTCAGCTACCGCAGCATTTGTCACCAGGTTTTAATACACACAAATGCTTACGCGTCCGCGTGGATATTTGAGTTCGTTTTTTTAGTTTGATATGACCAACTGCTAGTTACCATTGTTTTGAGCTTGTTCTTTAGAGTGTATTTGAATTTGAAGGCGAGTGCTGTTGGAGCCGATTTTTTTCAGCAGTGTTAAGTTTAAGTATGATTGATGTTTCCCGCGATTTTGTATTTGTGGTTATCATCGGTTTTTTTGTACACATTTGTGTGTATTAAAACCTGGTGACAAATGCTGCGGTAGCTGAAAATTTTTTAATGTTTTTTTTTTGCGTATTTTGTAAAGCTCTTTTTCGTGATTTTGTTGAAGTGGCTAATTTGGGCTAATTGTATTCGTCGTTGGTGTATAATCGAATCTGTTTTTTTTATTTGACATGACCAACTGCTAGTTACCATAGATTTGAGCTTGTACTTGAGAGTGTATTTGACTTTTAAGGTGAGTGCTGTTGGAGCCGATTTTTTTCAGCAGTGTTTTGTTTAAATATGATAGATGTTTACCGCGATTTTGTCTTAGTTGTTATCATTGGTTTTTTTGTATGCATTTGTGTGTATTAAAACCTGGTTTCAAATGCTGCGGAAGCTGGATTTTTTTTAATGTTTTTTTTTCGTATTTTGTTAAGCTATTTTTTGTGATTTTATGTTATATTAGTGCCTAATTTGGGGTTTCGTATGCGTGTTGGTGTATAATCGAATCAGATGTTTTTAATTTGACATGACCAACTGCTGGTTACTATAGTTTTGAGCTTGTACTTTAGAGTGTATTTGAATTTGAAGGCGAGTGCTGTTGGAGCCGACTTTTTTCAGCAGTGTTTAGTTTAAGTATGATAGATGTTTCCCGCGATTTTGTCTTAGTGGTTATCATCGGTTTTTTTGTAAGCATCGGTGTGTATTAAAACCTGGTGACAAATGCTGCGGTAGCTGAAATTTTTTTAATGTTTTTTTTTCGTATTATGTAAAGCTATTTTTTGTGATTTTATGTTATATTAGTGGCTAATTTGGGGTTTCGTATGCGTGTTGGTGTATAATCGTATCAGATTTTTTTAATTGGCATGACCAACTGCTGGTTACTATAGTTTTGAGCTTGTACTTTAGAGTGTATTTGAATTTGAAGGCGAGTGCTGTTGGAGCCGATTTTTTCAGCAGTGTTTAGTTTAAGTATGATAGATGTTTCCCGCGATTTCGTCTTAGTAGTTATCATCGGTTTTTTTGTAAGCATTTGTGTGTATTAAAACCTGGTGACAAATGCTGCGGTAGCTGAAATTTTATTAATGTATTTTTTCGTATTTTGTAAAGCTATTTTTTGTGATTTTATGTTATATTAGTGGCTAATTTGGGGTTTCGTATGCATATTGGTGTATAATCGTATCAGACTTTTTTAATTGGCATGACCAATTGCTGGTTACTATAGTTTTGAGCTTGTATTTTAGAGTGTATTTGAATTTGAAGGCGAGTGCTGTTGGAGCCGATTTTTTTCAGCAGTGTTTAGGTTAAGTATGATAGATGTTTCCCGCGATTTTGTCTTAGTGGTTATCATCGGTTTTTTTGTAAGCATTTGTGTGTATTAAAACCTGGTGACAAATGCTGCGGTAGCTGAAAATTTTTTAATGTTTTTTTTTCGTATTTTGTAAAACTATTTTTTGTGACTTTATGTTATATTAGTGGCTGATTTGGGGTTTCGTATGCGTGTTGGTGTATAATCGTATCAGATTTTTTTAATTGGCATGACCAACTGCTGGTTACTATAGTTTTGAGCTTGTACTTTAGAGTGTATTTGAATTTGAAGGCGAGTGCTGTTGGAGCCGATTTTTTCAGCAGTGTTTAGTTTAAGTATGATAGATGTTTCCCGCGATTTTGTCTTAGTAGTTATCATCGGTTTTTTTGTAAGCATTTGTGTGTATTAAAACCTGGTGACAAATGCTGCGGTAGCTGAAATTTTATTAATGTATTTTTTCGTATTTTGTAAAGCTATTTTTTGTGATTTTATGTTATATTAGTGGCTAATTTGGGGTTTCGTATGCATATTGGTGTATAATCGTATCAGACTTTTTTAATTGGCATGACCAATTGCTGGTTACTATAGTTTTGAGCTTGTATTTTAGAGTGTATTTGAATTTGAAGGCGAGTGCTGTTGGAGCCGATTTTTTTCAGCAGTGTTTAGGTTAAGTATGATAGATGTTTCCCGCGATTTTGTCTTAGTGGTTATCATCGGTTTTTTTGTAAGCATTTGTGTGTATTAAAACCTGGTGACAAATGCTGCGGTAGCTGAAAATTTTTTAATGTTTTTTTTTCGTATTTTGTAAAACTATTTTTTGTGACTTTATGTTATATTAGTGGCTGATTTGGGGTTTCGTATGCGTGTTGGTGTATAATTGAATCAGATTTTTTTAATTTGACATGACCAACTGCTGGTTACTATAGTTTTGAGCTTGTTCTTTAGAGTGTATTTGAATTTTTAGATTATTGCTGTTGGAGCCGATTTTTTTTAACAGTGTTTAGTTTAAGTATGAAAGATGTTTCCCGCGATTTTGTCGTAGTGGTTATCATCGGTTTGTTTGTGAACCTTTTTGTGTAATCGAACCTGGTGCCAGATGCTACGGTAGCTGAATTTTTTTTAATGTTTTTTTTGCGTATTTTGTTAAGCTATTTTTTGTGATTTTTCTTAAAATCTTTTTCCGTTTTTTCTTCTTTTAGGGGAAAAATTTTCCTATTTTCTTTCTTAGTGCACCTCTGCTTTATTAGAGGAACACATCTTCTAAGTTTCATGCTTCTAGGGCTAACGGTTTAGGCTGTGCGTTGATTTTTCTTTAAACCATTTTTCCCCTTTTTCTCCTCTTCGGAAAATAATTTTCCATTTTCCTTTCTTAGCGGATGCCTACGTCATAACATCTACCTGCATGCCAAATTTTAACCCGATCCGTCCAGTGGTTTGGGCTGTGCGTTGATAGATCACTATGTCAGTCAGTCAGTCAGTCAGTCAGTCAGTCAGTCACCTTTGAGTTATATATATATAGATTTTTTGTGATTTTATGTTATATTAGTGGCTAATTTGGGGTTTCGTATGCGTGTTGGTGTATAATCGTATCAGATTTTTTTAATTGGCATGACCAACTGCTGGTTACTATAGTTTTGAGCTTGTACTTTAGAGTGTATTTGAATTTGAAGGCGAGTGCTGTTGGAGCCGATTTTTTCAGCAGTGTTTAGTTTAAGTATGATAGATGTTTCCCGCGATTTTGTCTTAGTAGTTATCATCGGTTTTTTTGTAAGCATTTGTGTGTATTAAAACCTGGTGACAAATGCTGCGGTAGCTGAAATTTTATTAATGTATTTTTTCGTATTTTGTAAAGCTATTTTTTGTGATTTTATGTTATATTAGTGGCTAATTTGGGGTTTCGTATGCATATTGGTGTATAATCGTATCAGACTTTTTTAATTGGCATGACCAACTGCTGGTTACTATAGTTTTGAGCTTGTATTTTAGAGTGTATTTGAATTTGAAGGCGAGTGCTGTTGGAGCCGATTTTTTTCAGCAGTGTTTAGGTTAAGTATGATAGATGTTTCCCGCGATTTTGTCTTAGTGGTTATCATCGGTTTTTTTGTAAGCATTTGTGTGTATTAAAACCTGGTGACAAATGCTGCGGTAGCTGAAAATTTTTTAATGTTTTTTTTTCGTATTTTGTAAAACTATTTTTTGTGACTTTATGTTATATTAGTGGCTGATTTGGGGTTTCGTATGCGTGTTGGTGTATAATTGAATCAGATTTTTTTAATTTGACATGACCAACTGCTGGTTACTATAGTTTTGAGCTTGTTCTTTAGAGTGTATTTGAATTTTTAGATTAGTGCTGTTGGAGCCGATTTTTTTTAACAGTGTTTAGTTTAAGTATGAAAGATGTTTCCCGCGATTTTGTCGTAGTGGTTATCATCGGTTTGTTTGTGAACCTTTGTGTGTAATCGAACCTGGTGCCAGATGCTGCGGTAGCTGAATTTTTTTTAATGTTTTTTTTGCGTATTTTGTTAAGCTATTTTTTGTGATTTTTCTTAAAATCTTTTTCCGTTTTTTCTTCTTTTAGGGGAAAAATTTTCCTATTTTCTTTCTTAGTGCACCTCTGCTTTATTAGAGGAACACATCTTCTAAGTTTCATGCTTCTAGGGCTAACGGTTTAGGCTGTGCGTTGATTTTTCTTTAAACCATTTTTCCCCTTTTTCTCCTCTTCGGAAAATAATTTTCCATTTTCCTTTCTTAGCGGATGCCTACGTCATAACATCTACCTGCATGCCAAATTTTAACCCGATCCGTCCAGTGGTTTGGGCTGTGCGTTGATAGATCACTATGTCAGTCAGTCAGTCAGTCAGTCAGTCAGTCAGTCACCTTTGAGTTATATATATATATATAGATATAACACCCAGGCAGATAACTCACCACAAATATTTTGTTCTCGGTGGGGATCGAACCCACTTCCTACAGCGTAGAAGGCAGAGCTACTGCCAACCGAGCGGAGAGGCCAGTCAAAATATAATAGAGCAGTCCTTAATAAAACAAAGGTGTCTTTAATTTCCTGTCAGTAATATCATCGTTATCGATCGAACTGCCATTTTCACGCTCCTTCATAATTTAGTGGCCACGAACCACCTGGCAAATGAGAAGTAGTCCACTTACACAGAACACATATCGAACTTCGTAGTAGATTTGTGTTATCAGGAGAGCTCTCAAAAGCACACCCACACACCCACATACACTATCTTTTAAATTCTCAGTCAGTCTTCTTCTTCATTCAATGACATCTGTCCATTTTGGATCAATTTTGCCAGTTTCGAGTAGGAGCACTGGTGGTCTAGTGATAGCGGCCCCGCCTTCCGATCCGAAGGTCGTGGGTTCGAATCCACTCGTGTACCAATGAGTTTTTCTGTCGAAAAATTTATGTGCACTATGCCAGGGGCTCAATTCTAGACCAGTGACTTTTTTGGCACGGTAGATAAATATCACAAGAATTGTCAAATTCACTAAAGAAACTGACAGTTCTTGTGATATATATCTACCGTGACAAAAAAGTCACTGGTCTAGAATTGAGCCCCAGTACTCTCAAAACGGTGAAGGAAAACATCGTGAGGAAACCGGCGTGTTGTAGAACCTAAAAAAGTTCGAGCAACGCGTGTCAAGGGTCACGCAAAAAGGGCCCACCAGCGGCCTACTTGCGGAAAAACCTGCCCGCACATCAAGTGCGGATGATAAACTTGCCGAACTTGCCAGTTTCGAGTGAGGATATAATTATTACATATTATTATGTAAATAGTTTTTAATCAAGTCAAGTCAGTCAATACAAGTCAAGACAAGTCGGCCCTAGTTGGCTTTGAAAACAAATGGTAGTAGTTTTTTTTATAACAGAACTCAAAATAATACCAGAAAAACAATTAAAATGAAAAAGCTATGACTTCCCAAAATGACAGAAAACGAATCCTCAGTCAGTTAAGGCTCGAACACACCTAGTTCGCTGGCGGGCGCGGTGGCGAACCGTTCAGTTTCAACATAGGGAATTGTATACATCCGCACACACTGCCGCGTCTTTTGACAGTTGCACGCTGCGATCACTACTAATAAAAACGAAAGTTCCCAGATCGTGACAGACAAAGCATCCCCTATTTAATGTTTTACTACCCCCTACTTAATTTTTCTTAATTTTGTGTATTAAACAATCGTCAAATATTTGATCTACTGATTAGTCATCGGTGAAAACGACCCGTAGAGTCTAAAATTTGGAAAAAGAGAACTATTGAGGATTCGTTCTAATATTATTGAACTCTGGAAATTGTTTTTCCTATTAGTTTTAATAGAAAAAAAATATATTACTACTTCTAAAAATATTTGTTTAACTACGTTAAAAGCAAAAAAAGATGTTGTGTAATAATAATAGGATAGAATCTTATTTGAAACTATTTAAAAATATAGTAATGCATAATGGGCGGTTATATCGCTGCAAATCAGTATTTTCCAATCAAATTTTGGATGGAGAGAAGCTTAGAATAAGATCAAATATCAATAAAAAATAAAATAAGGGCATTTACATACCTAGAATGAACCGTCATAATCAAAGTAAATCAATAAATACAAAAACAAATACAATCATAAGGCTAAGTTTATGGTATTCGATATGAATGTTTAACAGCGTGTAATATTTTGATTGATGGAGAAAAAACAGAACAAGTGAATGTATTTATAATATTTGGGGACTTTTTTATAAGAGATGGAATGCATAAATATAATATCGAAACAAGGAAGTGTATAATCACCACCCGTGGAGACAGTCGATGAAGTCGTGGGCATCAATTAGTTCAGCCACCCGTCAGTTTCCCATCTGACATTACGTCCTGACTAGGGCGTGCAAACCCGGTTTTCCGGTTTTGCGAAAAGCCGGACAGCTAAGCAAAATTTATCAATAGTATTTTTTAAACTTTTGCGATCATAACACACATTAAGCTGTTACACGGGTATTTTTACCGCGTTTAGGTAAGCGTAGTGTAGGACGCCCTCCGGCAAGGTGGGGCGACGATCTGCGAAATGTAGCTGGCAAGCACTGGAGAAGAAGAGCCGAAGACCGGGCTCAGTGGCGCGTCTTGCGAGAGACCTACGTCCAGCAGTGGACTAATATAGGTTGATGATGATGATAATGATGATGATGGGTGTTTACCGCGTATAATTTTCCCCGACGCTTCGGCTATGTTGTAATAACTGTGGTCGTGGGCAGACTGGAGCATTGGCATGAGTGCTATCGTCGTTGAGAGGTGGAGGTATAATAACTACCCTCACTTCAGGACGCAATGATAGATAGGCGTATGCCTATACAGAGAGGGAAGTTTTACGTATTCCGATTTTCCTTAGTATCAGAAACATAAATCTTACTGATTGAGCCTCAAAAATATTGTTTTGTTTTTAATCCCCGTGAACAAAAACTACCTAGGTACCCCGGACTAGCGGGTGAATGAATTAAGCTTAGAAAAGATTGCGGCGAACAGTTTCGAACTGCGATGGCGATGGCGATCAGTTTCAAGCGTAGGGTTTTGCATTCATCCCCACACAGCGCCGCGAACTGTCATTGTACGCAGCGAGCTAGTATTAGTGTTAGATACTGTCTTGAAACTGTGCTAAATCTTGTTCCTCAAAAGTCATAACAGTGGCAATATGGAGGCAATGGTGTGGGTGTTGTTTGCACAAGGTTCGCGCGTTCAGTTCACCATCACTTTATTCTTAGCCCTAATATGTCCAGGTAATTGAAACATTACTAAAAAGATGCATTATTTTTATAAATGGTTTTTTTTTGTCTAAAAGCATACATAGCTAAAAACCGATAAAACATAATAAAACCAATACTTTGTTTTTCTATTATTGCACTGCGTCTTTTTTTTTAATACATCTAGCTGATGGAACAAGCATAATATGGTCCACCTGATGTTAAGTGGTAACTATAAAAAAAATTATTAAAAAAGCCCATTCATTCCATAACTACATTAAGTTACATTTCATGCATATTATTACTTATAATTTCGATTATTATTATATCATCATTATTATTTACATTCATACATTATAGTCATTATTTTGTTTAAATTTAATTTTAAACTTTATTTTTAATACATATATTTTGATGTTAGATTTATTTTTATTAGTTTTTTTTTCAGTTTTACTTTTTGTTCATTTGTGTTCTTATTTTTCTTTAGCTAGGATCCCACTCGGGTATAGGCCTGTAAGTGGTAACAGTGGTACCTATAGCCTGTAACAAAGCATTGCCTCGTAAGTCACACACGCCAGGAATTTGCCCTACGATGCACTGCCCTGCGTCCATCAGCTTCACGCGTACAGATGTTCAGCCTCAAGTGCCAGTAATTTCACCGGCACCCACACCCTTCAAACAGAAACACAGCAATGCTGCTTCACGGCAGAAACAGGTATGGTGGTAGTACTTCCCTGGATGAGCACTTCACAAAAAGCTCCACTACTACTACTAATCTACTCAACAATAAACTACTCAATAATAAAGTAAGTAATATTAAACTTCACTAGATACTAATTCCTATTTCGTACAATTTTTTAATAGTTGATTTTGTAGGTATCTTAGAATATTGTTTTCTTGTTAAAATTCTACTATATGAAAAAATATTACGTTGACCAAACCTGGAAACGGTTTTTGGCCGGAAGCCGGAGATAATCCGGTTTTTAATACTTTCCTGTTTTGCAAGCGCTATAGTTTTGACGTTTTTTCAAATTGACAATTGATTTCGAGCAATTCAAAGAGTTATCAAATGGAGATTACAATGGAGTAGCAGTATTCAAAGTAAAAATGTTTAATTTTATTCATTGTACCTTTAAAATAACATAATATCAATGATCACTTTGAGAAGTCTTAGAGCTAGGTTTATCTTGTCGATAAACCTACAGCTACAGTATATCTATTTATATAATAAGATAGGTGATGAACTGACAGAATAGTATACATTGGTGGTGCACGACCAAATTTTAACCCAGGATCTTTATAAAATAAATTAATAATGTAGACAATCCACAAAACACTATGTATCCCCGAGCTTGTCTTGTACTATAGGAATCAGATAGTTGATGTATTACAATCAACTATCTCATTCCTATAGTACATACATTTTACTGCACATCATTTTGTTAACACATAGTTAGAATACAATATAACACTCAGACAGAGAACAAACATCTGCATTCACCAAAGAAATATTTGTTCTCGGTGGGAATTGAACCCACGACCTACGGCGCAGAAGGCAGAGCTACTGCCAACTGAGCTGAGAGTCCAGTCAATCTGTGGATTGGATTGCTCGCTACCCTCTAAACTAGACTACCCGTGCTCTAATTCAATAGTATAAGGCCGGGTGTTTAATAGGTAGGTACTTAAGTAAGTACATCAGAAAACGTTTGATAGAAAAATTCTAATGAACCAAGGATACTGTTCAGTCTGTCAACTTTCTTACCATTTAGGTCTAGCACAAAATGTGTTTGGCGAAAATCTTGTGCGGATTAGAAATTTAAAACTGATTGAATTTGAATTGTTGTATTCGACGTTTTCTGATCTATCTAATCTATATCGCGCCCGACCTTATGCTATTTATACTCGACTAGATATAGACATAGACTGCGGCGAAGAAAATAAAAAAAGGAAAGGTTATGATTTTCACCGCTATGTACCTATGCTATGTATGTTAACATGTCTGTTCCACGCATTTCATTTAATCTTGGGTGTGAGATGTTTGAGGATCGCTGGATGAAAACTATTTCTGAATGCTTGGGATTCTGCGAGCGTGATGTATAACTGCGTGTGATTTTCTACTTTATTTTTGTTTTTAATTTCCTGACATTTTATTTTATATTTTTCATTACTCATATTCAGAAAGAAGGTCTGAAGTTGCCTGAGGAGTGGGTTGAAAATAATACTTTTCAGTCCTAGATAGAATCGCTTTCAACTGACAGCTGTCATATAATTAATAATAAATAATAATAATAATAAATATTGTGGACAATTCACACAACACTAACCAGCCCCAAACTTAGCAGAGCTTGTAATATGGGAACCAGATAGCTGATATAATACTTGAATACATATTTTTTTGTAAATACATACTTAGAATACAATATAACACCCAGACAGAGAACAAACATTTAGGGGAGGGTGGGACAAAATGAAGCTCGGGGCATAACGGGAAGTTAAGACAGCGGTGCCATTCATTGGTTGTTCAGTTGCCGCACGTGAGTCAGAGTAAGCGGAACGTTTCGTTGCGTGTTTTTATGTCGTGGCTAACCAAAACAGTTTTTGAGAGTTTTGTTATCCGTTTTCATAAAATATACTCTTGTGTAGTGAGGTAAGTACATGACCTGCATTAACTTTTATACCATAAGTCATTGGGAGTGGTATAAACCTATTCAAATTCAAATTTGTTTTTGATGATTTCTTTTGAGGTTAGAAATGGCCGACCTATTTGAAAGAGGTAATGTTTGGGGCAAAATGAATGGGGCACAATGGGATGGTATATCATCAAGGAAAATAAGGAAAATATTCTTATTTTCCTTACTTTCCTGCACCAAAGAAGACAAATGACCAAAGAAAAATATCCAAACCAAATAATAAAAAAAAGGCTAAGAAACAAACCAAGGGAAGTCACATTTTCTAGTTCATCGGAAGAAGACGAAGATGACAGTGCTTGCATATATTGTGGTTATTTGTATTCGCAGACAGATGAGGGTTGGGTTGCGTTTAGCTCTTGTGCGGGTTGGGCACACAATTCCTGCGCCGGATTAGACGAAGATGATGACGAGTCACACATTTGTGCACAATGTTTGCCTGATAAAATTATATCTTCATTTTGCCCCATAGCGTTTCCTGTTTTGCCCCGACCATGGGGTAAAATGGGAAATTTGACACTTGGTGATTAGTTCCTCATAATTAAGAAAACTAGTTGATTAAGCCTAAAAGTACAAATTAAAATAATAAATAAGAGTATAACGATTGTTTCTAATTAAAAAAAATATTAAAAATATCATTGATTTCGTGTACATGATTTTTTTTTGCTTAAGTATCCCATTTTACCCCACCTTCCCCTATGTTCACCACACAAATATTTGTTCTCGGTGGGGATCGAACCCACGACCTACGGCGCAGAAGGCAGAGCTACTACCAACTGAGCTAGAGGCCAGTCAAAATAAACTAGTTCTATTTTTATATTTATTTGATATAGGGGAACAGATGAGCAATCATAAAATACTTATACACACACATAGTGGTCAATATCATAACATTCCTGTTTGCATCAGCATGTTGGGTAAAAGCAATACCTACGAAGTCGTTTGACTTTGTCAAAAACAATGCTGCTGCTCTATGGGTTTAACAAGTTTTATATTTCCTACTTCTTTGGTCGTGGCGGTGGCGTAGCCACGCCCACCTCTTGTGTCAAAGTTTGGTAAAGTGATATGGTCGAAGACAGAAGGAGTCATTATTATCTACGTTTTGTGCAGCTCAGTGTAGCTCACACCAAAATTGAATCAAACCAAAACTTTTTATTTCAGCTCTCACTTAGAAAGCATTGCAGCCTTAACATACTTAATACTATGGTGACAAAAGTTCATTCAAAAGTAATGTGGTGAAAGAATTATAAACGCACCTCAATGAGGCTCTTTTCGTGCACTTGACAATGTTTTACGGTTTATGTAGGTTCTACGACATGCCAGTTATCTCACTATGTATTCCATGTACATAACTAGCCAATCGCCTTAGCTTTGCACAGGCTTACTTAGTGTAGAAAAAAGGAGGGCAAAATGTGCTTTTGTATTTTGCACCCATGCAAAGCCTTAAATTTAAATCTGCAAATTATGAGTTGAAAAACGAGCCTTGTGGTCGGCTGGCAACCGTTGTCAACAACGATATGAAGGCCTGTGTACACCTAGGTCACTGGCAATGGCTATCAATGAAACGATGTCAAATATCGCTTTCAAATTTGACAGCGTTTCACTGATCGCCATGGCCAGCGACATATATAGGTATTTTTTTTTTTATTGTTGATAGCTAAACGTTTGACTGCCATCAAACCTGATGGAAAGTGAAAATGCAGCCTAAGGTGGAGCACGCTTAGCTATTATTCACTTGTTCACTCTTGACTTGAAAATTCCAAGGTTGTAATGCTTCGAAAATACTGACGACGGTAAAGAGCACATAGGTGTGCGCAGGCCTTGAATTGAAGACGATAGTAGAAGTGGTGAAAAAGTTGGACCGAAGAATTGGAACCCCGCGGCAAGCTTAGCCGTGATGGAGTTAGACCAACTAATTATACGGCTGAGCTTGCTGTGGGGTTTGGAGCCTTACGCCTATCTAATTTTAATGGCATAAAAAATATTCAAATGTACAATTTCATAGGTAAAGACCTAGATTAAGACGAGCTATGGAGCCTGGCGTTGCTCGCCCTGATCAAATTGGAAGTCGTTCTGGAAGAAGCACAAAGAGATATAAGGTTTACGGTATGCATAGCCAATAATAGAAACTATGTTGAAAATTTGCTTCTGCAATAAATACGTAAGGGCCAAAACCGCACATCATAGCATTTTATACTTTAGCATAGCTAGCAGTTTAATTTTAATAAATAACGGCTCAAAACAAACAGTGGCGATAATAGTTTAAACAGACTTTATTTATTCAGTTTATTTGCTGCTTGCTACTTTGGTAGGTAGGTTAGGTATTTCAGTGAAAAAAATTAAAGTAGGTAACTATATTAACTGAATGATTCCGAAGTGAAGCCAAAAGGTCTGTAAGCGGCTTAACTTCTGCACTCGCACTTCCACACTTCTACAACAACTACTTGATGTTTGAGCCGCTGAGTTGTTTGAGCTGAACAAGCTCAAGGTTGTAAATGAGCCGATTAACTGCAGGTAATTATTTCCCATGCCTAGCAGTAGTTAAGTGTTTTGATTGGGCTAAATATCATTCATATCTTGACAGTCTAAATTGTGGCCAGTGCTGCCAGGTCCATTCCAGGGTTTGGCTATTTTTACTAATGTATTTTTATTTTTTTTAAATTAAGCATTGTAGTCATAAGCCTAGACACTTTAAATGCTTCTAGATACTTTGAATAGACACAAGTTGTCCGATAAAATAGGTGCGCATGTCACAGTGCTCAATAAATATCTTTTTTTTTTGAAAACTCAATAGAAATGTAATTTTTTTTTAACTTGGCAATTTATATGAACTACAAACTGCGACACGTATTTAAAATCCAAGGTTAATCCAAGATTAGCCTACAAAATAATAGCAGTTAAATGCTTTGAAATTGCGCTAGACCTAGCGCCAAAAGCGCCATTGTGATGGCAATGTACATTTCGGAGACTTCAAATTATTTGGGGGCTAGTTCGCCATCGCTAGCGAACTAGTTCGCTGGCGGTGTGTTCAAGCCTTTACAAACACAAATGAAAAAGCTATGACTTCCCAAAATGACAGAAAACGAATCCTCAGTCAGTTACAAACACAGAAGATTCCGTCGTTTGGCATCGTAACTTGTCTTCTTGTCAAAGATGCAATGCCTGAAAACCAGTGTTTTGCTCTTGAGCAATATTATGCGCTGAGCTATTATCTTTTTGTCTGGCTGCAACACAGGCACCATAATAAAATTTTTGGTTGGTAGTTTTTATTTTGTTCAGCTTCATGTGCCAGTAATTTCACCGGCGCCCACACCCTTCAAACACACACAGCGATGCTGCTTCACGGCAGAAATAGGCATGGTGGTAATACTTCCCCGGATGGGCCTTTCTTATAGAGCTCTACTACTACGTGGTGGTACTGCATATTATTCGTACTTCCAAAGTACATTATCACCAATTTTTGATCACGGCAGCAAAAGCTTAATCTACTCGTAAATGTAATTATTTTATTTTATTATTCATACTTTTTTTCTCCAATTCACTTCAAATTTTTGTGAACATTGGGCGGATTTATTAAAAAACAGAATTGTTTTGTCGAGACGATAAAACTAAGGACAGCTTAGCTGAATTTAAATTCGGCCCGTCTTCTAAGAAGATTTAAGGGTACATGGCTCTCAGCTAATTCAAAAATCAAATTAAAATGAAACAACAAACTAGCGCACAGTAAGCAAAATAACTTTGAATTTTTACGAACAAATAACAGAAATAGTACATTGTTACCTGAGTGTTGAAAGTCACGTTTTTTGAGTCCCGAGACGGGTTTGGCGCCAGAGCGTAGCGAGGGCGCCAATGGAGCTTGAAGGACTTCACCCGAGGTAAACACTGTGCTTTTCATTATGAATACAAGGAAAATTCAAATAAAAACATGAAAGAAAAATTTGTGAAAATGAAGATTGAATTGCCGCCTTTCCGGTTTTTTTTTCTTTTTCTCTGGCGGGCCTTCGGCTTCGGTTCGCCAGCATTATTCAGCCATTATTTTCATTTTCATAATTTAAAAAATGGTAAATTGTTTGCTCAAATCTATGTTATTTTAAATAAATAGTTGAAGCTATATATTAATAAAGTTATTTAGAAGATATATTATTTATTTATTACTATCTTTATGTTACCTATTTAAATTTAAATTTTACATTGCGCTCTAATTAGACTTTTTAAACTTCTTACCGTTGTAATGGGTTTCCAACCTACTTGCTGAATAAAAAGTTGGAATTTGGTTCAACAACCTTCTTGCAGTTAGAAAGACTTAAGAAAGTTGGAACATGGTTGAATAAAATAGAACTTGTTTTTTTTATAATTTGACAGCTGTCAGTAGAAAGCGATTCTCCCTAGGGCTGAAAGTATTACTTTCAATTAGGCCCCTCAGGCAACTTCAGATCTACTTTCAGAGTATGAGCAATGAAAAAATATATAAAAAAATGATTGTTCAATTTTATTTATGCAGTTTGCATCAAAATCGCGCCCGTTAGTTTCAACAACATTCTTTCTAGCCGTTACGCTGGGTCGATTAGTACGTGTCCTAATCGACCCAGCAGAGGGAATGTGAAACGGGGCGTGGAGCCTTATTAAACTTTTCGACTTTCCGTTAGCATAACAAAAAATTGTTTTAGATTATTTTAACTGTTCACATCACATCACACAAACCCAACACACAAACTCAATCTTTGCACGAAGGCATTTGACACAGATTTAATGGCGACTAGCTGAATCGCTGTCGAATATGACAGCGATATTTGACAGCGTTTCAGCCGATCGCCATCGCCTAGATGAGTTACATCATGTGACAGGCGTTCAGTATGGTCCCGAGCGTAAGAGAACGGCAAACCTTTTAGGGCACTTGCGCTCGTGTCGCATACGACGTGTATTGAAGGAACTAATTGTCCGATGGACAAAGCCTTTAGTCACTGAACTTGAATTAAATTAACATGATTCTTATAAGGTCAAGGCTCCCGGCTGAAGTGGGATTGGGCAGGGCATGTAAGCCAGATGCCTCCTGACAGGTTGGCGACCATCAGCACACGGGGCCGCCCAAGAAAACGTTGGCGTCTTTGGGGGAGACCTTTGCTCAGCAGTGAGACAAAATAGGTAAAAATAAATTATAGTTTAAAAAACTAAAAAAAAAACACTTTTTTAACTAATTGAACTAAAAAGTTAAAAATAAAACTGTAATAATCAATTGAAAAATTTATATTATTGTACAAAAAAGCGTGGGGTGCTTTTTATAATAACTTCAGATATAATAAACTATTGATAAAATATTTACAACAATCAAAATCAAGCCCCCTACGCTTTTTGTACAATAACATACATTTTTCAATTTATTATTACAGTTTTATTTTTTACTTTTTAGTTCAATTAGTCATAAAAGCGTTTTTTTTTTAGTTTTCTAAACTATAATTTATTTTTTACTTTGTAGTTTATTTTTTTTTTCATATTATTGCATTGTCATCGACCTTTGACAGGTGTGCAAAGTTTGAATCAAATCTGATCGTTCAAAGTAGTTTTTTTTTTTTTTTTTTTTTTTTTTTTTTCAAATCTGATCGTTCAAAATAAGACAAAATCGAGCTCAAAGAGGTCGGTTACATACATAGGTACATACATACAGGTGAAACTAATAAAAGCGTTATAAAAAATAAATTATAGTTTAAAAAACTAAAAAAAAGCGCTTTTATAACTAATTGAACTAAAAAGTTAAAAATAAAACTATAATAATCAATTGAAAAATTTATATTATTGTATAAAAAGCGCGCGTATACCTTATTCGTCATGTCTGTCTGTCTGTCTGTCTGTCTGTCCGTCCGTATGTCACAGCCATTTTTCTCCGAAACCGTAAAAGCTAGACTGATGAAACTTGGCGAGTAGATGTATTCTGTGAACCGCATTAAGATTTTAACATAAAAATAAAAATAAAACTATAAATTTCGGGGGTCCCCATACTTGAAACTGAAACTCAAAATTTTTTTTTTCATCGAACCCATACGTGAGGGGTATCTATGAATAGGTCTTCAAAAATGATGTTAAGGTTTCTAATATCGTTTTTTTCTAAACTGAATAGTTTGCGCGAGAGACACTTCCAAAGTGGAAAAAAGTTGGTCCCCCCCCTCTAACTTCTAAAGTAAGAGAATGATAATACTAAAAAAAATATTTGTTGTACATTACTATGTAAACTTTCAACGATTTTTGGTTTGAACGAGATCTAGTCAGTAGTTTTTTTTTTATACGTCATAAACCGTAAACCGTAATATACCTTTCGACGAACTACAAGAACCTTATTATGTTACATCAAGTAACATAATATAAAGGTTCTTGTAGTTCGTCGTGCTACGGAACCCTTCATAGGCGAGTCCGACTCGCACTTGGCTGCTTTTTTTTTTATTACTATCTACCTATGTACTTAACTGTTCTGAGCATTTGGATCGCATCACGAGATCTCAGTTCGGGGCAAACTACTAGTAATAATAATAATTAGAAAGAAAAGAAAAAAATATTTATTTGTAATTAATAATAAAATGCGAAATTTAAATGTGACAGTGAGTTTGTTTGTAATGCTTTCATGCCTTAACTACTCAACCGATCTCTATGAAATTTTGCACGCAAGAGGTACAGAAAAGGACATAGAGGAATAGTACATACTTTATCGTGGCTAACACCGCGGGGCGCAGCTAGTGACATACAAAATAATAATATAGCGTTTTCAATTCTGTTATTGACTGGCCTCTCAGCTCAGTTGTAAGTAGCTCTGCCTTCTGTGCCGTAGGTCGTGGGTTCGATCCCCTACCGAGAACAAAATATTTGTGTGGTGAAAATGTTTTGTTTTCTGTCTGGGTGTTATATTGCATTCTTAGTATATACCTATTAACAAAAACAATGTTTCAGTATTATATCAGCTGCATGGTTCCCATAGTACATGCTCTGCTTAATTTGGGGCTAGTTATTGTTGCGTGGATGATTCACAATATTAATTTATTAATTAATCCTATCTTGCGTTTATATATTTATTAAATAACTGGTTTTATGTCCCAAAAGTAAATGTTTTTTTCACAGATGAATGATGTTGATGACGTTTCAAGTCCGGTATATATTAAACCATCTTCATTCATAAATCCAAATCTATATGCCGAGTAAGGGAAGTATTTAGAATCCGGTTCTGAGGTTCTCCATTTTACAGATCCAGCTTCTTTGAAGATATGACCTGAAATGAAGAGTAAATATTAGATAATTAAAAGTTTAAAAAACTTGAGAAACCGACTTCATTGTCAAACGGCTAAACCGATTTTAATCAAATTTGTTTGGGACAATCTGGACGTAAGAATAACCTTCCAAAAAAAAAAATATTTTCTAAATCGGTTCATAAATGACGGAGACATGCAGTTTTACCACAACACCGATTTTAATAAAATTAAAATGGGACCAATCTGGAAGCAGTACCTTTCAGATAAAAAATAATTTTTCAAATCGGCTCACAAATGACGAAGTTATGCGGTAACTAACATTAAAAAAAAAAAAACAACCGAATTGAGAACCTCCTCCTTTTTGATTGAAAGTCGGTTAAAAACAGTCCGCTAGAACAATATTTGATTGATCATCACCACGCTTCTGAGCTTATTTTAGTGCCTTTATCATAATAATTAAAAGGTTAAAAAACTTGAGAAACCGACTTCATTGTCAAACGGCTAAACCGATTTTAATCAAATTTGTTTGGGACAATCTGGACGTAAGAATAACCTTCCAATTAAAAAAATAATTTTCTAAATCGGTTCATAAATGACGGAGGCATGCAGTTACAACAATAAAAAAATTATTTAAAAAAAAATGGCAACACCGATTTTAATAAAATTAAAATGAGACCAATCTGGAAGCAGTACCTTTCAGTTAAAAAAATAATTTTTCAAATCGGCTCACAAATGACGAAGTTATGCGGTAACAAACAGAAAAAAAAAAATATTAAAAAAAAAACAACCGAATTGAGAACCTCCTCCTTTTTGATTGGAAGTCGGTTAAAAAGAAGTAGATGAATTACAAATAATAGATAGGTACTAGCAGTTGGTGACTGAGCTTCGCTCGGTATTTTTTTTTTGTAAATTGTGTTTTTTTTTAATTATATTTAAATTCGAATATCATACTGATGAAATAATGAATAGTACCTACCTAATATCTTTCGATCTTGCCCACATAATAATAAACTATAATACTACTATAATAATAGCCTATGCCTTGCTCGATCAATGGACTATCCAAAACAAAACAAAAAATCAGTTGTCTGTAAAGTCGGTTTACTGACTATAGTTGAACGTGATAACGTCATAAGAAAATATTAATGGAATGGTTGCATTTTTCAAAAGAAAATTTTAATTTTATTTGTTGCCTTCTTTTTCTGCCTTGCCCTTACCCCTACCCCTACCCCTACCCCTACCCCTACCCCTACCCCTACCCCTACCCCTACCCCTACCCCTACCCCTACCCCTACCCCTACCCCTACCCCTACCCCTACCCCTACCCCTACCCCTACCCCTACCCCTACCCCTACCCCTACCCCTACCCCTACCCCTACCCCTACCCCTACCCCTACCCCTACCCTTACCCTTACCCTTACCCTTACCCTTACCCTTACCCTTACCCTTACCCTTACCCTTACCCTTACCCTTACCCTTACCCTTACCCTTACCCTTACCCTTACCCTTACCCCTACCCTTACCCTTACCCTTACCCTTACCGTTATCACGTCAAAAATAACAATTCGGACCAGCACAGTTCCCGAGATTGGCACGTTCAACCAAACAAACAAACTTCAGCTTTATAATATAATACATATTAGAATCGAATAGTTAATAGACTATAGCTATTAATTTAAACTATTTCACTCGGCGTAGTCTTAAGGAATATTTACACCTGCGCCCAGGCTATTAGGCTAATTAAGGCTTGGCAGGTTAATGATGAAACAAATCGAGCTATTAGGCTACTTACGTCTGCAATTCAGATAAACATACTCAGTGTGCGGTCCAGCATGGGTATCTCTTTTACCTTTGTGGCCCTTGGCCAGAAAAGTGTGACGACCGCTGAACTAGATAGACTCATCGTATTACTTACCAGTAACAGTCCACCAAGATAATGAACAAGTCCAATAGTAAACTCCGATTGCCGTACAACATGGATGTTTAGAATGATTTTTGAGTTGAACCATATAATGAAGCTCGTCATCGCTATTGATGACAGCGAGGTACGCCCCCTCTTGCTTGCAGGTCTTGTACGCCTGAGTCCAGGTCAAATTTCTGTCGTGGAACTTATAACAGTGCTTAGTCTCGTTGAAAAACTCATACCCTGTACGAAAATATAAAATAAACATTATTTACTCAAGTACGAAAACCGGTCTTTTTTTTTTTTTTACATATTATAGGCTTGCGTTTGACCGCGATCTCACCTGCTGTTAAGTGATGATGCGGTCGACGGTGTAGCACGCTTACCTAGAAGATACCTGTTCACTCTAGTCTTAAAAACATCCAAGTTATAAGTGTCCGGAAAAACAGACGCCGGCAAGGAATTCCACTCCTTGGCTGTCCGCAACAAAAAAGTTGAAACAAAGCGCTTGGTGCGGACAGTTGGAGCATCAACCATGTATGGATGTCGCATTTCCGTACGTCTAGTCGTCCGATGATATAGTCCTCCTCATCGATTTCGATGACGGCGACCCCAGCCAAAATTAATATGTATCTTCTAAAACCCAAATCAAAACTCAACTAACTAAATTAATTTCCTAGCGTGAGCCCTAATATGGCTCGCTAGGCCAAACTTATTCTTAAACACCCGATCACATGAAGAGCAATACAGTTGACCCGCGGTGTTGTATGCATATATGTATGCGGTTTGTGTAGGCGGGCTTAGGTCTATTCTTGCGTATTTCGCGTTTTATGTCGAGCGCTTCGAGTCGGCTATCTTCAAACGCTTTTACTTTATGGTGGATGGTAGAACGCCAAGACGATCTTTGTGAAGCAAGCTCCTCCCAACAGTCAGGTTTAACATTGCAGGAATTTAAATGTCTTTTGAACACATCCTTGTAACGCAGATGTTGACCACCGTGCTTCCGCTTACCCTCCGCCATCTCAGAGTAGAAAACAGCTTTAGGTAAACGGTGGTCTTCCATACGGAGAACATGTCCACACCACCTTAGCTGGCGCTGCATGAGAAGCGATTCCATGCCATACATTCCGGAACGACGCAGGACCTCAGTGTTGGGTATGCGGTCTTGCCACTTGATCTTTAGGATAGATCTTAAACACCTAAGGTGGTATGTGTCTAGTTTCTTGATGTCTGCTTTGTAAAGGCACCACGTCTCTGCGCCGTATAATAGGATCGGTATGATTAGCGCCTTGTACACGTTAATCTTCGTCTCTAACTTAAGATCATGGGACCTCCAGACACGATCAGTGAGTCGCCCGAAATTGGCAGCAGCATTTGCGATACGTGACGGTATTTCCGAAGCAAGGGTGTTGTCATGTCTGATATTACTTCCTAAATATTTAAAATGAGAGACTTCCTCTAGTGGTTTACCATTTAGATTTATTGTAGCCTCATCAGCTTTGTAGCCTCGGGGTGGTTGCTTAAGGACTTGAGTCTTGGAAGCACTGATAATCAGACCAAATCGTTGACAGGATTGGTGCAAAGCGTCAACATAGCTTTGGAGGTGTGCCATACTGTCGGACATAAGGCACACATCGTCTGCATAAAGTATTTCTAGGATAGAAATCTTCTCCACCTTGAGCTTCGCCCTGAATCTTGAAATGTTAAACACGCCTTTTTTAGTGCGGACATTGAGATGAATTTGGTCGGAACAACATTGCAGTGCGTCTCTCATAACAACTGAAAAGTATATGGCAAAGAGAGTGGGTGCCATTACGCAACCTTGCTTTACTCCACTTGTTATAAGGATCTCCTCAGAAAGCTCGTTTTCGTGCCGAACCTGCGCTTTCATGCCAACATGGAATTGACGTATGAGGTTTACGAATTTCTTTGAATACCCCAACTTTTGGAGAACAAGCCAGAGGGCCTCACGCGGTACCCTATCAAATGCTTTCTCCAAATCGACAAAGCACATGTACAGAGGCCGTTGATGTTCTAGGCTTTTTTCCTGTAGTTGCCTTACTACAGAGATAGCATCGATAGTACCCCTGTTAGGACAGAAGCCACATTGACTTTCAGGTAGATACTTTTCCGCTATTTCACTAAGGCGAGTGTTCACAATGTGCGCAAGGATCTTACCAGCACAGGAGAGGAGCGATATACCTCGGTAAGAGCTGCAGTCGGAGACATCTCCTTTCCCTTTGTACAGCTTACAGATAACCGCATCCCTCCAGTCCTGTGGAATCTCTTCACTTACCCACACTCTCTCGGTTAGGTGGAATAACCTATTAAGTATATTTTTGCCACTGTATTTATATACTTCAGCCGGAAGTTGGTCCATACCCGGTGTTTTTAAGTTTTTGAGTCGCTTGACTGCTTTCACGAACTCATCAAATGTAGGTGGGTCATCTAAGTTTTGACAGGCCGGCAGTTCTTCAAGCGAGTTAATGTAAGATAGATCTACACTGAGCGCATTGGGATTCAAAACATCGTTAAAATGTTCTGCCCATCTCATTAGTACGTCATTCTTATCGGTAACTTGGTGGTTTTTGTCTTTCGAATACATCGGTGCGAGTTTTCTTACTCGTGGTCCAAATATCGCCTGTATGCCTTCGAAGAACTTGCCAGTTTGGTGCATATCAGCGCAGTGCTGTAATTCAGCAGCTTTCTCCTTCCACCACTTATCTTTAAGTTCACGAATCCTTGATCTTAGTTTTTGTTGAGCTTCCTTTCTACGGCGTTCATCCGGAAACTTTGTATTAAGTTCATGCCTGTGCTCCTCAACTAGCACTCTGATCTCCAAATCTGAAGCATCGAACCAATCTTGATCTTTCTTTTGTGGCTTACCTAGAGTCTCCAGAGCACATTTATGAAGGTGTTTAGCGAAAGATCTCCACTCATCATCACTGGACGAATACTCAGTGGCCGAGGTATTAAATTCAACATCCAACACAGAACCCAGCTCTGGTGAGGTAATAAGTCTCGCAAACGCTTGTTTTGGTGGAATTTTGTGTGAGGCCCGTCGTGGTGCTTTCAGCGACAGATGCAACTTTGACCTAATAAGGCGGTGGTCAGTCCAGCCCTGTGCCCCCCGCATTGCTCTCGTAATGAGAACGTCACGCAGGTCTTTTCGGCGGACAATAACGTAGTCTAGCAAGTGCCAGTGCTTGGATCTAGGGTGCATCCATGAGGTCTTATATTTTTCGGCAAGCCTGAAAAAGGTATTAGTGATGGAAAGGTCAAATTCAGCACACAACGATAGAAGTCTGAGTCCATTATCGTTGCACTTTCCGATTCCATGCTTGCCCAGTACTCCGTTCCAGTGATCATGTTCGTTACCAACACGGGCATTGAAATCTCCTAACAAAATAATTTTATCGTGTTTTGGAATACTTTCAAGGGTTTCTCGTATGTGTTGGTAAAAAGACTCTTTGTCTTCATCCGGTGATGGTAAAGTAGGTGCGTAGACACTTAAAAGATGGATGTGTTTATTATTACTGATAGGTAGGCGTAGAGTCATGAGGCGGTCATTGACACCCTTAGGTAGTTCACTCAGATCTCTAGCCAAGTCATTGCGAATAGCAAAACCTACACCACTACCCGCCCTTTCACCAGCAGGACGTCCGCTCCAGTAGTAAGTATAGCCACCTAGTTGTTCACAGAGCTCGCCACTTTCACTGAGGTGGGTTTCACTAATTGCCGCTATATCTATGTTATAGCGGGCCAACTCTCTTGCTATGAGAGCAGTTTTTCTCTCTGGGCATAAGTTACGGTCGTTATCCTGAAGAGTTCGTACGTTCCATGTAGCAATGCCAAGTCGTTTGAATTTCGAAATCATATTGTGTTTTTGTATCTTGCGACCGCGTTTGACGATGTCTAGACGCCCGCGGTTTGGCGCCTAGATGATGGATGAGATGGACTATTTTTAGGTCACCTTTTCTAGACCCCTCCTCTGTGCAGAGGAAAGCAGAGCGATCCTGAATAGGGCTGCTTTGTCGCCAGTCGTGCTGCCGAACCCTTAGTCCCATCTCAATCGACTCCGGGAGCGACCACTCTCTCCTGACCGCCTACGTGTAGGATGTTAACTAAGGCCTCAGTACACCGATACCTTAACCCCACCGCCAACACCCCATCGCCGCAAGACTTTTAAAATGCTCAAATCCGGGAAGAATAGCTAGGGTCATCTGCGCGTGAAGTTGTTTATAGTGGGTTAGCGGTTGCGCAGGTGCAAACCCACTCCCTCGTCCCACCCTCTGTTGCCCAATGGACCGGAAGACCGGTACGATCGGCAGAGGTAAGGATGCAGCGAAAGACCGCATGTCACAACATGGATCCTGACAAGCGCTCTTAAGGTGTTTCGCGTTACCTTGCTGTATCGGTAGTTGGTAAGAAGTGCAGTACCGATGCAGACTTCGCGTTACAAGGATCATTCATTACTACTCTACAGATGTTTGTAGATGTAGCCCCTTCTCTAGGTTTAGCCCACTAATGTGGTTTACCGGGGTGTGGCCGCTGTGATTACAGCTTCTTGGAGCCACTAGAGAAGAGATTGTGGAGGTTAATCGCACGGAGCACTCCACTACACCCCGTCCGATGATAAAATGGGGATGGGGGAACTAAATCGTGAAGTTCCATCGCACACTCTCCCAAATGAATCCTGTAAAATACCGATAGACTGGCTACTTTACGGCGATGTTCGAGACTCAGGAGCTTAGATTCGACTATAGAGTGTCGCTACCAATGAGTCTTTTGGCTCGTCTCTCAATAGATTCCAATGCCTCAAGCTGGTATTTGGCAGAGCCATCCCAGAGATGAGAACAGTACTCCATACACGATCGGACTTGTGCTTGGTACAGGTTGAGAAGCTGCCCCGGTGTGAAGTACTGTCTCACTTTCGATAGAACGCCTAGCTTCTTCGCAGCTGTCTTGGCCTTGGACTCTATGAACGAGCCAAAATTCAATTTTCTGGTTAGCGTGAACCCTAGAAGCTCAAGTTGGTCCGAAATCGGAAGAGATACATCACGGAGAGTAGGAGTCACGGGGAATGGACTCTTTTCAGGCCAATTTTTAAGCAGGAAAACGTCATCATCATCATCAACCTGAAGAAGTTCACTGGACATAGGCCTCCCTTCACGAACGATTCTGAGCCCCTTCCATCCACCGACTTCCTACGATATTAACAATGTCGTCGGTCCATCTAGTGGGTGGGCACCCTACATTTCGCCTTCCGGTTCATGGTCGCCATTCGAGAACCTTTATTCCCCAAGGGTTGTCGGTTCTTCGAGCTATATGACCTAACCATTGCCACTTCAACTTACTAATTTTAAGAGCTATGTCGTTGACCTTGGTTCTTCTACGGATATTCTTTTCTGATTCTATCACGTAGTGAAACTCCCAGCATAGCTCTCTCCATAGCTCGTTGTGCAGGAAAACGTGCTAGGATCAAAATATTTTTTTGCTAAACAGTGTGCAATCGGATTGCTCGCAGACAGTTGCTTGTGATTTTCAATAAATAGGTAACTTTAATCAATCATCGTTTTTCTTGCCCTTATCCTACCTCATGTGGGGTGGACACAACATGAGCCTAATTCTCAGGCCGCCCGAGATCATTTTGCAATTTTATTTTATTGCTTCTTTTCGAAGAGATAATGGATGATTTCCTTGAGTAATTCATCGACGACCTCATCGTAGAAGCCTCGACAACTACGATATACAGAAAACGTAGAAAAAGTGCGGGGTTGTGCAATGCCAATGTGTATTTATGGGACATTGAAAATCTCGGTCGGACCGAGAATTAGGCTCCAGGGTCTTCGCTTTCCACTCTCCTCTATTAGCCGTCATTTCAGCAGTCACTCCTTTCTTACCCATGTCATCCTTCCATCTTTTCCTTGACCTACCTCTACTTCTATATCCATCGACGTTCATATCTAGCACTCTTCTCGTTACTCTTCTCGTTACATGACATTCTTCCCTTCGCATGAAATGCCTGTACCACACTAACCTATTGCTCCTCATCTTTTCATTCACTAGCGCCACTTTAAATCTTTAAAAGGTAAGTATTTTAATAATTTTTGATGAATAAGTTCATGGATTTATATCTTTCAAAAATTCAAAGTGTGCGAGCGAAAAGTTTTTCCACAGTTTTCACAGTCGGTCATCACTATTAAGGGTCAGCGCAGATAGAGAGAAGCGCAGCGCAAATGATTATATTAAGGCACTCCAAAATCAACTTTAAACTTATTAAAATAAAGTGCGTATATACTTGAACCTGACATAAAATGCTCGCGCGTCCACGATCCGTCAGATCAGTAGGCCTCACACTCACACAGAATCAAAACCAGAGCCAGACAGAGCTTGTGGTAGGCCTACTGATCCATAATATATTCACTTTAATTTAAGGCTTGTATCCAGAAACAGTGGTTGAGTCTGAGTCAAGCCTCAAGCATAGATTTCTGTCATTTTTCAATGGAGAACTGACAAAAAATCTATGCTTGAGAGTGCTTGATGTTCGACTCGACGAACTTGATTTTCATATGCCATAATAAAATCCTGTCCGCTGCGCTCCTCTCTGTTTGCGCTGACCCTAACTCGTATTTCATACCAAGACTTTCGTTTCCGCAGGCTGATGTGAGTGCAAAGCAGACGTAAGGTAGCTTCTGGTTACAGTCAACTTCACCTATGGTACCGTTCGCTAAGAAACCAGCACAGGGCTCCGATCTCGTGAGACCACCTGGTGAATTCAAGAGGGTCGATTCTCCTGTAACAAGAACTTCGATTTATACAGGGTTATTCATAATTAGCTGCAAATACTCAGGAATTAGGTTCAACAAATAAAATAAAAAATATTTATGAAATGATTTTTTTAAAGTTTTGTTATGAAAATCCCGAGAAAATCGACAAAGAATATCCTTTGGAATCATTGGCGCCTGACCTATTTTGACCTTTGATCCGCGCCCGTGCGCCGTGAGCGACACTCTGCGTTCAGTCACCGCCTGGGTGGGTCATCGTCCTGTTCTCCATGGCAATCATTATGCAATAGCCGTAAAAAAATTAATTAAAATAAAATTTTGATACAAAAACTAAAATCAAAATTAAAAAAAAATAATTACATAAATATTTTTTATTTTATTTGTTGAACCTAATTCCTGAGTATTTGCAGCTAATTATGAATAACCCTGTATAAGCGCTAATTAAAGTTAAAAACTTGAATGTGAAAGAGGACTACTTAGCTAGCTAAGTTTAAAAAAGAAAGAATGAAAGAAAATACATTTATTTGACATAATAGGTACATAGGTCTAGACGTTCACAACATATAACAATAGTGAACTATGCCAAATAGGCCCCGACTCAGCTTTTTGCTGCCTGACAAGGTATCATCTACCATGCCAAGCAGCGCTGGTTTTCAGGCGGAGAAGTTTAGTTGACCTCTTCCACATTCAAGTAGATGTGTTGCTTATGTATTTTTTTTACATGGTTTAGACAATCGTTTGGCTACAGTCTCATCTGATGGTAAGCGACGATGTAGCCGATGATAGAGCAGGATGATTTAGAAGACACCTATTCAGTCTTGCCCTGAAGATACCCAAATTGTAGTGGTCAGGAAAAACAGCCGGCGACAATGAACTCCACTCTATTATTTGTTGCTTAAAAATCTATACACGCTTGTTTTTTTCAAGTTCTACAAGAACCAATAGTCTGACCCCACGTGACTTCCCTGTGACGTGGGTATCAGAAACCACGAATACCTACTGGCATTGGAAATTTGTACCAGGACAAATAACGATTAGATACATTTAGTCTAGCATGGGAATCAAACCCGAGCCTCATGAGTCTCTGATATTTTTTCACTCCTCTTGCTCAAAAAGACCGTCATTGTGCCATATCAGAGCGAAGAAAAAAATATAGCATTTCTTCCTCTATCGGAAAAGTTTTTACTCCCTCGCTAAAGCTCGGTAGTAAAACTACCTCGTTGTAATCGGTCATTTGAGCTCCTTGTACATAAACAATCTACTGTTGTTATATATGCTTACCGTCTATATAAGAGTATAATCCTTTATGATTTATTTTTAATGACACGTTAGCTCCAACGTGCAAGACGGAGAAGGATTGGTCCTCAGCAGCTTGTAGTTTATTGATAACTGATCTCATTTTAGGATTCCAGTCTGCGGCCAAAAACGCACCTGAAAATTCATTGAAGAACACGATAACAGGCTTACGACTATAGTCGGGTACGACGCGCTACATTTACCCCAAGGTCAAAGGTTTAAAAGCAAGCGTTTAGAGACATCTTATAACTTAAGAGGGAATCACACAGGCGACTCTATATACAAACGTAGTCCCCTATTTCCTCCCTGGATAATGCCTCTAGAGTAACCATTTTGTCTCATAAAATCCAGATCTGCTATATACGTGCTCGTATGTTTTCCTTTTTTTCAGAAACTTATTGAGAGAGAGAATCGCCTGTGTGATTCCCTCTTAATAATTAATTAGTTATCGTTTGACCGAGACCACTGTACCGCGCCTGAGGTATAACATATTGTATTCTATGTATTTAAAAAAGTAGGTGTATAAGAATTATATCAGCTATCTGGTTCCCATTGTACAAGCTCTGCTTAATTTGGGACTAGACAGTATTGTATAGATTGGCCACAATATTTCGTTTATTTATTTGTTACTTTCAACATGGCAGTTGATTCTTGCGTCTTGCCAGTCCACCGCGTCTCTGTGCAGTTTTATCCATCCGTTTAAATCTGGATAGTATGTGTAGCCTGGGAAGCTGTAACCTGTAATAAACAAAATTCGAAATTTTATGGTAAAGTTGTATTTGTATTCATAGCGTAATTTTTTTATTTTTTTTTATAACACTAGCTGATTAGCACATGGCCCACATGGCATGTCATGGATGTTAAGTGGTAACCATCACCTATAACAAAGCATTGCTTCGTAGATCACGCACGTCAGGAACGTGCCCTACGATGCACCGCCTTGCGTTCATCAACTTGAAGCATATATAGATGTTCAGCCTTTCGTGCCAGTTATTTCACCGGCACCCACACCCTTCAAACCGAAACACAGCGATGCAGCTAAAAGGCAGGTGGTATCCGGGGATGGACCACCACCATACCTATTAAGGTATGGTGGTGGTAATACATCCCCGGACGAGCCACACACAAATAATTATAAAAAGTAATATGACATAAGTGATAATGCTTAGTAGGGTTATTTTTTAAATTTTATCCCTATTGCCTTAGATGGTGTATCCCTACCAGTCTGCCACGACTTCCGTTACGCACGGCTCATTGATTCAGATTGGCGGCGACATTGACCGAGACGTGAAAGATAAAATAAACGCGGGATGGATGAAATGGTGATAGGTCTCAGAAACTACGTATGATCCAAGACTTCCCGTAACAATACTTAACATTTTGTGTGAATCAAAGATAAGCTGTACACTTACCCTGAACGCCTACCAAACTAATGAAGAACAGCACGACATATTTGCCGAACATCATAGAACTTCAAGCTACTACTCCTCTATGATATTTGGCTACCAACTAAAGTAAATCAAAATGTGATTCCTTTATAAGATTTAAAACGTAAACATCCTAAGGTTATCAGGTTCCTGATAACTTTTTATAATTAAACTATATTTTCATTTGCTACAGATAGTTTTGGATATTTTGGCGGATGGTTTTGGTTGGACACATCACGCTATCACACATAACCTTGGCCTGCGGCCATGTTCATTGCAAATGACTGGCCCAGGCACTTCGCTCCTCATTGGCTTTGAATTTTCCGTTGAGTTACTTGTGCTCTAAAGCTTATAACTGTACTGTTCTCTAAGTTATAGCTACTTACTTATTCTGTTGAAACACCTATCATCTTTATTAAAACTAGAAAGAAACAGTCTTAATCCATGCTTTAAATTGACTAGCCTCTTAGCTCCTACCGTTCTTTTTGTATGATCCTTTTACAAAATAAAAAAATTGGTTGCCTGTAAATTCGGTTTACTGACGATAGTTGAACATGACAACGTCATACAGCTGTCCACGTGGACGCATCGCTCACTCAAGCAGAAGAGAGGCAGATATCGAACGCTGCCGAACGCGAAGGCCGATTGTGACTCTTTGTCGCTCGTTCCGCGCTCTTGCTTGCACTTCAAGCCTTAAATGGAACGCCTCAGAGTGAGGTAACGCCGCATGAGTCATGTTTTTTCGTGCGTGCAGCTGGCTCCATCGAATTATAAGACGTTATCACGTCAATAAAAACATCGGCGAAGTTCCAGTGTGGTGCCACTCCGACTTAGTGAGACGTAGTCAATACAAAAGCAAAAGTTTCCAAGACAACACACGCTACGCTTGGAAGTAACCTACACAGTAATACGTACTAGTAGTTCGCCCCGAACTGAGATCTCGTGATGCGATCCAAATGCTCCAAAAAGTTAAGTACATAGGTACTTAAATAAATACCTAATCATAAAAAATGTGCCACCACCACGCATTGTGTTATATCTACTTTGTGAAGGATTTCTGTCCTGATTTACTGTTTAACCTTGCCTCTGACTATCAAGTAGGTACTACTATACCTACAAGTTTTAACTCAATTATTGGCCAATTGATTGAAGAGTTCTGTTGGACATACCTTGGCTCCATCATCAGACCAGGCCGCTTTCACCATTTTAAAGACAGCTGAGTACCTCCTTAATTTATTTCAAGAAAAAATAAGAAAAAGCAAAATAATTGACCGACCAGTTGAAAAACCTTGATGTCACCGAAATTCTTAGAGATGGGAGCTCTCGGAGCGTCGGTTATCTTAATTTAACCTTTTTTTTGTATAATAAAAACTGAGGGTCCTAAAAAAAAAACTGTTTTGGAATGGCCAACCAAAGTTCTTTCATATGACATCTAACTTGATTTTTTGTGTCACTTTTTTAATTTTTGCACCCTCAAAAAATCCCATATCTTAATAAACCCTTATCCGATTATACTCATATACTTACCAGTAAATTTCTTAAGTACAAGATATCGACTTATCAAATTTAATGCAGATCGGAATCAAACGGTTCGAAAGTTATCGTCGGACAAACATACATAAATACATACATACATACATACGCACATAAAATGCCAAATTGGCCAAGTTGTTTGAAAAGATCTTCGTTCGCTTCGCTCACTCGATCAAAAAATACGAAAATAGTAGGTACCTACAGACATTGTAAATTGACATGTTGACCGGAACATCGGGCCACGCAGTTTTATCAGTTATATAGGCTATCTAAAGTGTAGTTTTTTTGCTTCATTAGATGAATAAGTATCTATATTGTCGTCCATTACGCAATATACGCAATATACGGGGTAATATGGTTGCAAGAAGATTTGCTCGTTGCTCGAAGGAAGTCAAAATCACCCTTTTCAAGGCGTACTGCCAGTCGTTTTACTCGAGCAGCCTAGGGGCGAATCACACCCGCAGGGCTGCCAGTGCTTTGCGAATACAATAATAACAACATCTTTAGGATGCTGATGCGGCTGCCTCGCTTCTGCAGTGCCTCGGGGATGTTCACGGAGGCAAGGGTCGATGGGTACCACGCGATCGTACGAAAGAAGGTGGCCTCCCTGCGTCAGCGCACTAGAAACAGCTGCAACGGTATCCTGCAGATGGTTGTCTCTCGACTGGATTGTCCCATCCAAGACAGATGGATGAAAATTACGATGGGCTTAGATATAATTTAATGGAATATCACTAAATTAATTTTAATTTTATTTATCATTTGTGACATTTTATTTTATTGAATTGTATTTGAATTGAATTGTATTTATTATTTGTATGAATTTGTGTTAATGTAATGTATCTAGTAAGTTATGTATGGATTGATCTATCTGAAATAAATGCATTAATAATTAATTTGGTAAGGTCATAACTTTCAACTTTTTGATTGTGCAACTAGTATGCTTCCTTACGGTGATAAAAATAAGGTTCAATTTCATCAGATAATTGAAAAGCACTAAACCAAGAGTGGTTATCATTGTAGGTTTGTTTAAAAAGTCTGTTCAATTAAAATGCTTGTCGTTTTAATGCTCATTAAACATTTAATTAATTTTTATCTGTCACGCTAACTAAAGCTATCTTATAGCCCCTTCCCACCGGTGTGTGATATCGCGCACGGAGGCGGATCAGCTCGCACGACACACCATGAGAACGGTCTCGTGCGCCGAGGTGCGCGGTAGCACAGGAGCCCTTTCTGTGTGCGTTGCCGTGCGTCGTCGTCGGCTGAGCGTGATGATCTGCAGAACCACGCACCGTAGGAAGGCAGCATTATACGCTTTTAGACGCTTGTACGCTGACGCGACGCTTTATTTTAATATTTTATTGTTTATTGAGTAGTTAGGTACATTTTCTATTGTACATAATTATAAGCAATTTGCGATGGCGAGTCTTTAAAGAATGAAGGGTTCAAAAACTTGAGATACCGACTTCTTGGCCAAACTGCTGAACCGATTTTGATGGAATATCTATAGTTTTTCAAATCGGCTCATAGATTACCGATATAATATTCAGTTTAGCGATAAAAAAATTGTTTTTGTACAACCGTTTTTTTTTTCCGCTGTAAATTAAAAATGCTACCCATACACACAATTCCACGCGAACGAAGTCGCGGGCACAGCTGGTATTTATACATAAGGTTGTCTGAAAGAGATTGCTCTTCAGCGATAAGGCCGCCCATTGTACATTAGTATGTTCTAAATTATTGTTACTTGTTTTTTCCATTGTTAGTAAGTTAGTAAGGGTTGCAATAAAGAATTTTCAATTCTGTTCTATTTTATTCTAACTATTATTTTCTCCCATAATAGTTAGAATAAAATATACATTTCTCACTTGTGTCCTAGAAATAGAATATCACATTGGATACTAGATAAGTTTTCTACACGCCACAAATACACAGGTTCCGTATCGGAGTTAACAGTTTATTGGGGTTAGGACGTGTTTGCGGGACAAATACAATTTTCTCCATACGTGACCCAACCGTTTTAAACACGATTCTAACGCAGTCAATGATATACAGAATCACAGCACCGACAAGATATTAAAAAAAAAGTGGCCAAGTGCGAGTCAGACTCGCCCATGAAGGGTTCCGTAGCAACAAGTAACATAATATTAAAGTTCTTGTAGTTCGTCGCATGGTAAATTGCAGTTTACGATTTATGACGTATAAAAAAAACTGCTCACTAGATCTCGTTATCGAGCTTCGCTTTGTAAAAAAAATCATGTGGTTGTATCCACTGATGAATTGACTTCACTGGCACATGTGTAGCTTGCTCGAATCATGAATCTACATATATAAAATTCTATATACATATTAATACTTCGTATATAAAATCCTTGGCTCGAATAAGTAATTTCATAGCTCAAGCTGTCAACGTGGGTTTACGTTTCCACTGGAATGCAATATGTCACACGAATATGCACAGCTCAAGAATATGGTGATAATTGTATGGCAGCGCAGTTCGTCCATAGATTGCAGTGGCGCGTGCGTAGCCTCTCCGTGCGCCGTGCCACGCTATATATAGTCTTCGTGTGCTCCAGTGGAAACGTAGACCCACGTTGTCAAACAAATTAATACAGCTAAACTGCGCCAAGTGCACGTGCACAGCGTACAACGCGGTGGGTCCGCGCCTTAAGGCTCAAATTAAGTGACATGGCTTAGTTGGTATAGATAGTGCAATTCACGAAGACGCGCCCGCCCCTCGCGGGGTGCGGGGAGTTTCTTCCGAGCGGCAGTCGCGAACCGTAGTCTATTCATTTTAGTGTGCGTGTGCACTCATAGGTAATTAGTGTGTACCGATAACACTCAAACATTGACGGAAGCTTGCACACATATACTATAAACGGTTAGGAGGAATAGTGGGGCGCGCCTTCGTGGATTGCACTATCTATAGTTGTGTGTCCAAGGTTTAGACAAGCAAAAGACGGACAAATAAAAAAGAAAATGTATGTGAGGTCAACGCCCAATACTTTCTTCTACATAAGCTCATATCCCAAGTGGATAATACCACGATTACAGCCATCAAACCTACGGAATGGTATCATTGTGCGCTCAAACCTTTTAGCGAAAGCTCAGCGGGGATAATGAGTGTAGTCATAGAAATGCCTGTAATGGTAAACGCTTAGAACCTATTTCTTTATTGTAGGCCAAGAATAAACGAGGCTATCAACATTTTGACTGTTAAATGGTAGAGCTTTTATGATAAAGATACTAGAGTTATTTCATTATGCATAGTGCATGTGTTTGCTCTAAAAATATATAAGTTAAAAAAATTGAGACACCGACTCCTACACCGGCTCAATTGCTGAATCAATTTTGATGAAATTAATATAGGACCATTTTGGAAGACCTTTTAGATAAAAAATATTGTTTTAACGAGCATACAAAAAAACAGCCTAATTGAGAACCTTCACTTAGACTTAGAAGTCGGTTAAAAATCAAGATCTATTCAATAACATTTTGACACGAAGTCGGTTAAAAATAAGTTTTAGGTCACATCATTTATCTCGGATCTTAGATCTATGAGTCAACTAGTGGAATCCCGCGCGACTTCGTTCGCTTTAAGGGTTTTCCATACAAACTTCAACCCCCACTGCAGACCTTTATGGGTTGAGTTTCGGGAATTCCTTTCTTAGTGCACCCCTACCCTACACCAGGAATCTACCCTCCAAATTTCATACTCTAAAGACCATTAGTTTAGGCTGCGCGTTGATTGTCAGTCAGTCAGTCAGTAACGTAAGAGTTTTATATATTTAGATGATATTGGATAATGTATTATAGGACTACGATTCATTTTCTCGTTAATCATAGATTTTTGACATTTGCTGAGAGATTGGATCCAATACGGCCATAGAAAAAGGTGTTGCCAGTTATTTTTAATTTTTTCTACTAGGTATTTAAAAGCAAATAAAGAGTGTTCAATTTCTTGTTCGTTAATATGTTTCAAATAAGGTAATGTAGTTCTTTTTCTTATGATTTTTTTTACAAAGCGAAGCTCAATACACGGTCGTAGCCTCTCCGTGCGCAGCGGTGGGCCCACGCCTATAAAGGGTGCGTAGAGCGAACAAGGGTAGGTATTTACTGCAGTTGTGTGCGTTCTCTTGCACACAATGATAGGTTCGCACGACGCCGTTTACACCTAGTGTGACAAAAGTAACCCATGATTTGAAATAATTGTTGGTCGGTTGAGGACAGATTCTCTCAATTTTATTGGATTCTAGAGGGTGACAATCTTCTATCATTATTGGCATACCACACCGTCTAACTAGATCGACTCAACCCATCTTTAATCAAGCTGATCAATTTAATTAAATATCTTTAGAGTTTTCAAAAAAAAAAGTGAATAGGTATCTTCTAGGTGAGCGCGCTACACCGTCGATCGCATCATCACTTAACATCAGGTGAGATTGCGGTCAAGCGTTATCCTATAAGTTGTAAAAAAAAAAAACTACGGGTCTTGCTTATCTACACAGTAAAGTGTATGTGCGCGCAATGAATCTTTCCATCATGCATGATCTGCGACTATTTTAACGGATACAGGTACAAATTCTTTCATAGGAATTAAAAAAAAAATCTGCAATTTACCTCGCATCTATGATGTTAAATAGAATCCTTACCTCGTTTGTAAGTAGCTATTGCACCTTCAAACTATATTCGTCTAAATATCTCGAGTGCAGGGTAATCTGAATATGTATTTACTAAAAAATATTTACAAAAATATGTATAATTTCAGAACTCTGGTAACGAGTGGTAAATAATATTTAGAGAAATTCCCTCAAACACCCTCATTTTTGGTTAGATGAGAAGAAGAGGGACCCACACGATATATTTTCCAAATCACAGCACGATTTACATTTACCTCACGTTTCAATTACATTATAACTGTATCGAGGAGCGTCTTCGACAGTCGATGGTACCTCTCAAAATTTGATCTGGCTGTGATCCGGTTCTGATCCGTTAGCATTAGTTCCCCTGGTCCGGAGCACTAGCGCCAAGTGGTAGCGGCTCCGCTTTCCGATCCTTAAGTCATGAGTTCAAATCCAATACGCGTGTACCAATGAGGTTTTCTGTGTGCAATATTCAAGTACTCTCAAACGATGAAGACGGCCGCGGCCCCTTTAACATAGATTTTGACTTAGGAATTGCCCAGCGATTACGCGTACGCTGATAACCGGGAAAAACCTTGAGTCGCAAAAAGATAGAAATTACTGATAAAAAATCGTGGGTAACTACATATTTGGTGTGCAATCCGATTGCTCACAGCTTATAAAAATAACAGTTTTGATCATAATACGTTTTCTTACTTCTTCTCCCCATTGTGTCACTGGTTCTTTCAAACCAGTGCGGTGAAAGGCTTAAGTGGGCCTCGGATAGTCACTACTAAAAAGTTTACTTTTTCGAAAACCAATTACAATTATACAAACGGCAACAATGGTTGTTAAGTCACAGATGGCGATCACGTGGGTTATCAAATGTAAAATGAGAGGTTTATTAATCTAAATATTATAAAACTCTTACGTTACTGACTGACTGACAATCAACGCGCTAAAAACGCCTAAACGAATGGTCTTAGGAGTATGAAATTTGCAGGGTAGATTCATGGTGTAGGGTAGGAGTGCACTAAGAAAGAAATTCCCGAAACTCAACCCCTAAAGGTGTGCAGCGGGGTTTGAAGTTTATATGGAAAACCGCGAACGAAGTCGCGTGGGATTCCACTAGTTAGGTATATAGATAGGTGAGTGACAAGTGCATTCGGTGGTGCCGAGTGAAAGAGGGCGAGAGCACTCCAAACAAACCTAATTATGCCGCGTGCGCAGGTGTCGCACGCGTATATTGACGGAACTAATTATCTGTCAGTAATTAGCGAAGTTATTATGTAAGTGAAAAGTGGAGATTCGGTTTCCGTCATTTCGGGAAGTCACATAGCTTTTTCATTTTAATTGTTTTTCTGGTGTTATTTTGAGTTCTGTTGTGTCATTTCGGTGGTATTTTAACCAACATTACTGGAGGTCTTAGCTCAAAGTTTTAACAGTTGGAATGTAATATGTACCTAATATATATTATGTAATATTTTGATTTGATCCAAAATGTTTGTGATGGTTTTAAAAAGAAACTGCCACCAATTGTTTTCAAAGCCAATTAGGGCCGACTTGTCTATTGACTGACTTAACTTGACTAAAAACAATTTTATTTATGTAATAAATATATCCTCACTACTCGACACTGGCAAAGTTGATCCAAAATGGACAGATGCCATTGATTAAGAAGAAGAAGAAGAAAAGTGGTTCAGCTTTTAAATCACAGATAGCGTTTAACAATGGTTTTTTAACCGACTTCCAATCAAAAAGGAGAAGGTTCTCAATTCGGTTGTATTTTTTTTTTTTATGTTTGTTACCGCATAACTTCGTCATTTGTGAGCCGATTTGAAAAATTATTTTTTTATCTGAAAATTACTGCTTCCAGATTGGTCCCATTTTAATTTTATTAAAATCGGTGTTGCCATTTTTTTTTTAAATAATCTTTTTAATGTTTGTAACTGCATGCCTCCGTCATTTATGAACCGATTTAGAAAATTATTTTTTTATTTGGAAGGTTATTCTTATGTCCGGATTGTCCCAAACAAATTTCATTCAAATCGGTCTAGCCGTTTGGCAATGAAGTCGGTTTCTCAAGTTTTTTAAACTTATAATTATTATCTTTCAAAAGGTGTGTGAGCGAAAATTGGTTAAACCAGTGCTATGAGCACAAATAACTTCAAAGTTTAGAATTAGGTTACATTGGTACGTACGTGCTTGTATACTGTTGGTTACTTTGTAAGATAGCTCCTTCTGAGGACTTTAACTTACTTTGTATTACCATTACTAGCACAGAATTAATTTTAAACTACTAAGTTGAATGGCTAGGAATACGAATAAGAATCATTTATTGTTTAACTGTGTATATTATAGAGGTCTTAATGAAATGGTCTTAGGAAATATAGTGATAAAAAATATAATTAAATATTTTGTATAATCCACACAACACTTTTTAGCCCCAAACTAAGCAAAGCTTATACAATAGGAACCAGATAGCTAGTATTATACATAATATAATAATTTTGTAAATACATACTAGCTGCTGGTATTATACATACATAATATACTTTTTTGTAAAAACATACTTAGAATACAATATATAACACCCAGACAGAGAACAAACATATGTATTCGGTACACAAATATTTGTTCTGGGTAGGGATCGAACCCACGGCTGAGCGAACTGAGCGGAGAGACCGCAGTCATCCTAGGGCTTAATTAAAGACTTATAAGAAAGCTGTAGATTTTTTGGCGTAGCTAAATCTCTAGTAAAATATCTTGATCAAAGTGATCCAAAAAGTATCTATATCCAAGAGTCAGCCATTACATTAGCCGAGGCTGGTACGTGACTACCCAGCAATGAAGACGTATGGGGGATTTTACGTTTGCATAACAAATACTTTGCGCACTGAATACTTTGACCAATAGAAGTGAAACTCAACGCAAACTAAACAAATTACCTAACGCCGTAAATTGCCATGGCGAGGAAAACACAAATATTATCCACAGACTAATAATCTCAATTACGTTTATGCAACAAAAAATAGAAGCTTTCTTTAAAAAACACTGCAATAAATAGTGTTCGTAATATCACTTCTAATATTCTTTCTAAGTGACATTATAACTAACAAAATTATGGATGGATCAATGTCTGAAATAAATATTATTTGATTTGATTAAATCGGAAACGAAATCTATAAGCAAGTTAAATTGTGTCGCTAATACTAGCTAGACTACATAGGCCCAGTTTCACAGATGACTAATCGGCCAAACATAATATTAGACAGTAGTTTGACGCAAGCTTTATTTACAATTTGACATGTCGACTTCATTATTGTTATTATTTTTGTATAGTATTAAGTAATTAATTTTGATTTGACATGCCTACAATTTTACTTTTGTCCAAATTTGAATTTTTGCACACCGAAATAATAAAAAAGTGTGATACACTATATTTATACACTTTTGACATCTATGTACTTTCCCATACCATGTTTTTAAGCAAATAAATGAATTAAATGAAATTTAAGACTGACCTCTGACTGGTCAAATAAGTGGTTTGGTTTCATAACTGGCCATTTCAAAAAACGGTACGTAAGCTTGGTATAAAAAAATCTGTTATTTTGGATTGACAAAACCCTCAAGTGTTGAAATGTTACAAACAAGGAATTGCGTTTCTATACGTTTGTATTCACTACGTTTTTAATGGCATGGTGTTTTTGTTCTCTTTAATTAAGACTAATTGCGACCTCCTTGGAGGGTAAGGAGGGTAAAGAATATAGTATGTTTGTTTGTGGAAGGAATAATAATGCGTGCGGTATCCTTAGCGTGCGTGTTGGGACTTATTTACGATGCTCAGTGATTTGTGAAAACATATTGGGAAAGGATTGGGTTAAGAATATTTTCGCTGGTAAGTAGCTCTGCGGTTTTATTACCTACAAACAAAGCAACAGTGTTAGTAGAAACAACACCAGCAAAGAATTCTAAATAAAAAAAATATATTTAGTTCATTCGTTTTCTAACAAGGTCCACTCGACTTTGGACTCGACGTTGTTGTATATTATTATTTTTATATGTTTTTTACTTTATATCGGAAATATTTAGTATAAAAAATCTACAACTTATTTTACTGCTATTAGGTATTTCTAGTTATTGAATACTATCGCTGTAGCTTATAAGTAATCTGCCGCGGTTCGCTAAGAAAGGGTGGTCATAATGAACGATGGCAAAATCATTTTGTTATTTTCTTGCAGATTTTGACACAAAATCTGAATAAAACTTCGAAGGGAAATTAATAATATAAAATTAAAATTTATGGCCTAGTGTCCTCTAATAGACGTAGGAATCGAATCTTAGACCACGATACAGCACGATATTAATTATCATTGACTGGCGACCCACAGCTATAGGGATAGGGGTGAAATGGATCATTATCCCATTGTTATTACTAAAGCTATCGCTTGTTTTAGGTAATAACCCTGTTCCTTGATCGCCTTTTGAGAACCTTTATTCCCCGCGGTGTTTACCAACTGTATCCCAGCGGTAGTATCTACGTCCTAAATGCCAAAACCGAGCATCGTCTGAAAGCTCCTAAATTGGTGAATGAAGTTTACTTTTCGTTCGGTATCCAATACTTTTGGAACTCACTATCGTTTGGTAGCTGGTAGCAGACTGCTTGTGACACACAGCTGTGCTGTTTGAAAATATGAATATAAAAATAAATAAATGTTGTGGACAATTCACACAACACTATCTAGCCTCAAACTAAACCGAGCTTGTAAGATGTGGGAACCAGATGGCTGATATAATACTTGAATACATTTTTTTTTTAATATATACTTGGAATACAATATAACGCCCAGACAGAGAACAAACATCTGCGTTCACCACACAAATATTTGTTCAAGGTGGGGATCGAACCCACGACCTACGGCGCAGAAGGCAGAGCTACTACCAACTGAGCTGAGAGATGGGCGATAACGCCATCTCTAAAATCGAAATATCATACAAAAAACTACTCATCTCAGACAAAAAAAATTAAAAAAAAAAAATTAAGTCATACAGTATTATTTTGACTAACTTTTTAAATTATTGGTGGCAATTTTGTAAAGCAAACAAACTATCTTGTAATACATCAACATTCTTAAACAGTTAAATATCCTAGAGAAGCAACTTTTGGTTGAATAATTTTATGTGAAAAGCTCCAAGACGCATATATTTAAAAAATATGTGTGTATTTTTCGTACAACTTGTTACAAATAGCTGCCGATTTTCAGCGGCAATGTGTCCGTCTCTATAACTTGGTCCCTGACCAACAACTGTTATTTTCACAGTGTCTGCCTTCCGAACAATATGATTTAGTTTGCGCTGGAACACTGCTGCGGTTTTACAAATATCCGCGAAAAAAATAGAACGCTTTTTCCGTGCCCCGCTCTGTAAAAAATTGGAAACTTCCGAGTGGCATAGACTGAAAGTAATGAATTGTCAAAGTCAAAGTCGAAATTCTTTTTTTTTCAGTTGTAGTGCAAGGATCATGTGCCACGCGACCAAGCCTAGCAAGAAGAAGATGAAAAAGAAAGAAAGAAAAAGAATAACGAGTGACAAATTACTGCTTGGCTCCTACTTTAAATTGTTTTATTTACCTACTATTTTTATGAAACAACGGGATATTTACCATGATTAAATTTTGTTGAGTTGACTTCCGATATTTCGGCACAGTTGCATGCACTATGATCACGGTTGAACTGAAGTCCACGAGTAAAAGAAATGTTATTGGCAGATAAATCGATCTACCCTCTTTCGCACTCTTTTATTGGTTTCGAGACTACTATTGGTTCCATTCTCACTCTTTTGCCGAATTTTAAATAGTGTTAAAAACCATGATAGTTTCAAAATATTGTTTTATTCAGTTCAACGATGGATTATGGCAAGTATTATGGCTTGTTTTTATCAAACTAACGGCATGTAATACCACCAAGATGGAATGTAACATTGCATCTAGATACTATCTTGGTGGGGCTCACCCAAGGACCTAATAAATGCAGAAACATAAACTCCTTTTGTTTATTCAATAATTTTGCTACAGTACAGCAGTCTAGATTAAACTGTATAATTTGCGAGCATGGAATAAGTTCCTGGTTTAATTGTAGATGTACCGTGGATCAATGAATTTTTATTTCTGGCCATTAATAGATCTATCTAACTTTTGTATTTTAATATCAGTTAAACATTCACGATTTTATATAAAGATAAATTAAATGTGTTTTCAAAAAGTACAAAAAAAAACAAGAAACAGTACTGAATGAAAGTAAACGGCCTTATGAAGATATTATAAAAGTATTATAAGTTATAATTAACATGTATCATTATACACAAGTCGATCAAAAAGTTTGATTGTCTCGTTTCAGTTTTTGAAAGATGTATTTATGCGAGAGAAAAATATTTCCCTTCAAACATAAAAATACAGGAACTAAGCACATCGAAAACTTATAATTAAAGAACTGTAATACTATATACATATTAAGTAAATAAGCTGCATAAGAAATAAGTACCTAGTAAATATTAATAAGTGTTCAAAATTTAAGCATGTTTGTTTGTTGTATGTATCATAAAATTCGCCTAAAAAGTAGTAGAAATAAAAGCTAATTTTATTTTATTTTATTTAAATATTATCTCTTTTGCTTTTGTTTTGTTATAAACCAATAAGACAGAACACGAATGTTTTAAATTCGCTCTGAGCTCTGCTAGATTCTCGTCTGTCTCTATCGACTAGAAAGAGTTTTCGTAACTCTATGGATCTATCCTGACGCTCTGGCTATAAAGTTAGGAGCAGCTTTCTTAAACTTTGCTCACCGATGTACTGTATCTGTTATAGTAAAGTTTATTACAAACTTTTGTGTACATAATAAGGGTAAAGTTCAATCGAAAGATAACAAAGAAAGTAATTAGAGAAAGGTGTAGACTGTAGAGTAAACTTTTGATTTGTAATATGTGGGTATGTTGGTTTTGTTTTTAGCGTCGTCTTTAAAGTTCTATTTACACAAAGAAACTTAAAATTAAACAAAATATTTACAAAATGTACGCATGTAGAAGTAGTTGAGCTATCTGCAGACCGTTACAAATGATCTAGAGATAGCTTAACTGATCTTTGAAGTTCTTGACGGAACGTGGAATATTTAGATGAAGTTCGCAGGCACGGCCAACGAAAGAAAAGCCGCGAGCAATAGTTAGTAATAAACTACATTTGGTTGTCAAACTTCGCGGTACCGTCCGTTCCATTTGCAATATTATTTTTGTGCTACATTTGAGCAGAGTTCTGATTCCAATGCTTTTACCGCTATTTTGCAATCAAATTACGTACTATTCGCAATGGAAGTTGATTTGAAACCCAACGAACATTTTGATTATTTAAAATCTTGAATGACGCCTTACAGATCTAAATTTTGGCTAATATTCGAAGATTTAAGTAGTTTCAGAACAATTTCCAAGCAAACCTTCACAGTTCAGTTGGTAGTACCTCTGCCCTCTGCGCTGGAAGGCGCGGGTTAGATACAACATATTGAACCGAGAGCAAATATTTGTGTGGTGAACACATGTTTGTTCCCTTGTATCGGTGATGTATTGTATTATGTGTATGTATGTATTTATAAAAAAAGTAAATTATAAAGGGTGTTTTTTTTTAAAAGGGCGGTGATGGCCAAGTTCGAAACGATGAAAAAAGGAATCATGCCTTCGATTTATAAGAAAACAGTTACTGCATATACCACCCACCATACACCATATATAGTATACACTATATACTACATGGATAGCGTTGTGTGGATTGTCCACATTATTTTATTTATTTTTATTTTAGCTAAATAAAAGAAAAGACTAACATTTTATTCAACCACCACTGGGCGTAGGTAAGTACTATTTGCAAAAAAAATCCTAGACAAAACGATTAAAGCAATTCGTTTAAACTCTCGAGTCCTACAAAGATCCGCAAACTTAATTCTATCCAAGGGCGGATCCAGGGGGGGGGTCATGGGGGTCATGACCCCCCCCTGAGCTGGTTCCAGGACTTAGGTGGACCACTAATTGTACATAATAATTTTGTATTATAGTATGTATATTTTGTCACCATACAGATTTTATGTAACTACAAACCTTCAATATTTAATTATTTTAATCTAAATATATGAAACTCTTACGCTACTGACTGACTGACAATCAACGCACAGCCTAGGCCGTTAGTCCTAGAAGCATGAAACTTGGAGGGTGTGTTCCACTAAGAAAGGAAATTGGAAAATTATTTCGCTAAAAGGAGAAAAAAGGGAAAATGGTTTTAAGAAAAAGCAGCCAAGTGCGAGTCGGACTCGCCCATGAAGGGTTCCGTACAAGAACCTTTATATTATGTTACTTGATGTAACATAATAAGGTTCTTGTTGTTCGTCGAAAGGTAAATTGCGGTTTACGGTTTATGACGTATAAAAAAAAACTACTGACTAGATCTCGTTCAAACCAAAAATCGTTAGAAGTTTACATAGTAATGTACAACATATATATTTTTTAGTATTATCATTCTCTTACTTTAGAAGTTAGAGGGGGGGGGACCAACTTTTTTCCACTTTGGAAGTGTCTCTCGCGCAAACTATTCAGTTTAGAAAAAAACTATATTAGAAACCTCAACATCATTTTTGAAGACCTATTCATAGATACCCCACACGTATGGGTTAGATGAAAAAAAAAATTTTTGAGTTTCAGTTTCAAGTATGGGGACCCCCGAAATTTATAGTTTTATTTTTATTTTTATGTTAAAATCTTAATGCGGTTCACAGAATACATCTACTCGCCAAGTTTCATCAGTCTAGCTCTTACGGTTTCGGAGAAAAATGGCTGTGACATACGGACGGACAGACAGACAGACAGACAGACAGACAGACATGACGAATCTATAAGGGTTCCGTTTTTGCCATTTGGCTACGGAACCCTAAAAATGATGATTGTAAAAATCAAAGCAAAGTTAGAAGCATGAAACTTGGACATATAATACATAATTATATGTAGGAGGAGCACAGTGTAAAAAAAAAAACAGGAAATTCTTATAGTTGGTCATGTCAAACTAAATAAACCAGATTAGATTATACACCAACGCATACACAAACCCAACTTAGCCACTAAGACAAAATCACGAAAAAAAGTTTTAAAATACACAAAAAAAAACAGTCATCAAAAATTTTGCTACCACAGCACCTGTCACCAAATTTGAATACACACAAAGGTTTACAAAATTGGCTACTTACTTTTATATTCAAACGCACTCTAAAGTTTTGAATACAAGCTCAAAACTATGGTAACCAGCAGTTGGTAATGTCAAACTTAAACAACCAGATTCAATTATAATAGACCAACGCATACAAAACCCAACTTAGCCACTATGACAAAATCACGAAAAATAGCTTTACAAAATACCTACTTACGCAAAAAAACTGTAAAAAAAATCTGCTTCAAACACAGCAAGATGGAATATTCTTCTGAAAGGCTAATTTGATTTAAACAATTTTTATGCCCATTTTTCCATTTTTCAGGCTAACTAATTGATAGAGAATACTGGAAACTAACCAACAAATAGTTATAAATACAAATAGGTTTGGCAAGAATAGTTTTAAGTAAGAAGTGGTATTGTTAATTTAACATAAATGATAATGTGAAAAAAATCATTTAAGTAAAAATTTGACGATTGAAAGACAAGTTCTTACGTAGGTTTAGAATGTGTATTGCTGCTGGAGGTGGCCATGCACTTTGAAAATCTTCTGTAAATTTAAGTAAATATTTTTTCACATTATCATTTATGGTTTATTAAAAATACCACTTCTTATTTAAAACTTTTCTTACCAAACCTCTGAAGCTATTTGTTGGTTAATTTCCAGTATTTTCTATAAATAGTTAACCTTATGAATGATAAAATGGGCACAAACATTGTTTGAATCAAATTAGCCTTTCATAAGAATGTTCCATCTTGCTGTCTTTGAAGCCCGATTTTAGCAAAAGTAGCGAATTGAATACTGTTTTTTTTTAATGATTATGGAAGCTGAAAGTATGGCACATTTTTAAAAGCTACTTATGAATCATGAAATAGCCTGTTTAGATTTTTAATTTAAAGTTGAAAATTTGTATCACAATTCACCAAACGTAAATTGTTTACTTTGGGTCATCATTTTCGTAACTTTCTTTAAAGTAACAAGACCAAAGTAAAATGAGAATTCAGTTGCAAAAAAAATTACCAAAATGTCTTCTACTTTTTTTTTAGAAATGTTTAAGTTGGTCATTTCGAAATTTCTCATAAATTCAGAACTCGAAAACAATACAAAATTGCGGAACATACATGGGGATGATTCAGATACCCCACGATACGAAGGACCAAAATTTTTATTTTGGACGTCAATGTTACGGCCACCCTGTATATTTAGATAAAATATAGGCTGCCTCATTCCGTGCGTGATAGTGCTTCAAGAGAAGATGGTATACAGGGTGGATACGACTGATGAGACAAAAAATAAACTGCATATACTAGGCACCATTTTCAAGCTCTGTACCAAAAATCTTTTAATTAGGAGCAGTAGTTTAGCCGCAAATAATTTTTCAAGTTTTTTCATATTGTGAACACGATGTATTTTTCATAGCAGATGATTACCTATACCTACGAAGCGGTTTTGCTACTCCGACGCAAGTAATACACACACAGACTCGCATTTTCACTACGAGAGTGACATAGAGAGAGACAATGACATAGCAAAAATCCCGCGGGTAAAAGAAATAGACATAGGTCAGTGCGTTCTTTCTTATTGCTACCTAACTACTTTCAACTTCAGTTCGCGACCGCTGACCGTTCGGAACGGATGTGCCTACCTACCGGAACACGGAAGCTTACGTTTTTATTTTTACGAATTGAAAACGCAGACAGGCAATTTGTGATAGGATAGGACACTAAATAAGTTTAGGACAGTATTTCTTTTCTCTATTGTGACAGGATACGTAACTTGGGATTATTATTATTTAGTGTTAGTGTTTTTATTGTGATTGACTGTTTTTTATTGTAATGTGATGAAGACACGTTATTAAAATTTGGATTTGTGTGTTCAACAATGCCTCGTGTAACTTACACGGCGCCAGAATACACTGACATGATTTTTATTTACGGCGAATGCCGTGGAAACGCATCTTTGGCTCTACGAACATACAGAGAGAGGTTTGGTGACAGCCGCAGTTGCTCTAGAAACGCCCGCACTATACAAAAGTACTACTTATAAATTTAGTGAGTGTTGTTGTGATCGTACCTACCCAATTCAAAGGCGGCTCAGGCCTCCACTCGCGTCGCGCCAGGTCATCGCCCCGGCCGCCGCGCCGCCTGCCTGGGCATGTCGCGCTCCGGCAAGCGCGCGAACGTTGCCGTTTTACTATCAAGGGTGTTTGCGTTTTACTCGGATCGGTAAGCTATTTAGTTTGTTTGAAATAAAAAAAATCTCATTTTTGTAGCTTTTTATTTTTATACCGTATCGATTTCATACTTAACACGTATAGTGTACGTAGTGTAATTTAATGCCCATCTGTCGTATCCACTCTGTATACGAAGTATGGCAATATATACGAAGTTATTATGTGTTAAGTTTTTCAAATGTACAATAATGAATAAATATTTTTAGTTATATACGTACATTAATAAAATACCTACTTTTTACTTGTATCTATTGTTATCAAAATTAAATTATAAGTTCTTGACTTGACCACGACTATGTGACCCCCTCCTGGCGCCAAAGCTGGATCCGCCCTTGATTCTATCTAGCATTGAACGCATTGTACACACAAGGTGCAACGGAGCCGCTTCCTTTGAGAATCTTCCCTTTTATTTGTTAAAAATGATCAAAGGACTCCAAAATGAGTTTTCCTGTGTTCTAGAACAGCTTGGAAGAGAACAGCTGGGGTATTTCATTATTGCTTCATATTGTCATGCACTCGGTTTCAATCGGAAACAATCCGCGTGTTTTCGGTAAAGAGTTTCGGAAATATTATTTTTAACTTAATAAAATAAGTTTTTTAATTTTAGCAAAACAAAAACTAACAATAGTTTTGTATACAACATTTTTTTGTTTGTACAAATTTTCAACAACTTGCAAAAATGACTTCTTTTTCCAGCATGATTTCAAAACCAACGGATTTTGAAGAAATCTCTATACGCCATTTGATATACATATACATTTACAAAATGTATTTTATTTCGTTTAAAATAAAATAGAATTTTCCGAATCGGCTTCTAAATGACGGATCTCTGACTGAGGTTCTTCTCATCGTGTCACTTTCACACATTCGTGGCTCTTTCAGACCAGTGTGGTGAGGATTTTAAGGTAGTCCTTTTGACGTGACAACGTCTTATAACTCGATGGAGCCGGCTGCACGCACGAAAAAACATGACTCATGCGGCGCTACCTCGCTCTGAGGCGTTCCATTTACGAGCGACAAAGAGGCACAATCGGCCTCCGCGTTCGGCAGCGTTCGACATCTGTCTCTCTCCTACTTGAGTGAGCGATGCGTCCGCGTGGACGTTGTCACGTTCAACTATCGTCAGTAAACTGACTTTACAGACAACCGATTTTTTTTTCGTGAGGTTGTGACCAAAGAGTATAGTTATGGAGGGAAGTTGTGACCTAGCTGTTCAGTCTCAGACTGCTATCAACTCGTTCTATTCTATCTCAGCTGTCTGGGAAACGAATTATGTCCACAATTTAATCTTTTAAAGTTCCCGATTGTTTTTATCTGTGGTAAACTTGATTATTTGCAAGTAGATTGTTGACTCAACGTTTTTATGTTTTTGATTAAACTGTATGTTTGGAATGTGTTTTTATGGGGAAATAACATTTTGAATCGTGAACACTGTTTTATTCATAAAAAAACTAATCTAGTTTTAGTTGCTTTGGAGCAGTTAGACAGAAAATTGGTAGAAGCGCAAAAGTTTTAGTTTTGTTCGTTATAAAACATAGATTTTCTTGGTTTCGTTGTGATCTTGGCTTAGGCTCCATCAAAACACATTATCTCTCCATCAAAACACATGGATGTCGGAAAAGTTAACTAACGGATGCATCAGGGATGGGCAATATCATCTCCTGAGTTCTGACACCAAAACTCTTAGAAACTTTTGGTATAATAAAAAAGTCTTTACCAATACTAGGGTCACCAATCGACTTGCCAAGCGTGATGAGTACGGTAACCTCCAAACTATGGATGCCTATGCTCAACAGATGATGAAGAAGAAGAGAAGAAAAATCAGACTAATTATTATTTACTTTTTAAATTAACGCGATCGTTATGCATAATTATATGAAAGAAACGGGTATTTATCGCGATTACCTTTAAGTTTTTGAGTCTGCCTTCGACCACGGCTGTTGTAACACGGTTGAAACGTCGGGAAATAATAAAGGAAATCGCGATAAATACCCATTTCTTTCATATTTTTTTTTTTTTTTTTTTTCTAGTTTTATTTAGATACTATAGTTTTTTTCTCACGCGCAGCGACTGCATATAAAATTCAATTGTCAATTCCAACAGCGTTGCTGTTCTCAATTTGGAGTCGGGCGATTTAAATATGCAAGAGTGTGGAGGAAGTCGTCAGGCGAAACTTGTACCGCGTGCTAACTGGCGTCCTGAACTGGGCAGAGCACTGGCCATGGTGGTGAGCGGTAGCGGTTACAAACATCCCTCTAGTTTCCCACCCGAGATTTATACCGATGACATTTGGCTACGTGGAATCTACGACTTGGTGGGCCAGGTTACAATACAAATTTGGGAGGTACAAAAATTTTTACAATTATAATTTTATAAATATAACCCTGTCAAAAAAATAGCAAATTTTATCCGCACTTGATTTGCGGGCTGGTTTTTCCGCAAGTAGGCCGCTGGCGGGCACTTTTTGCGTGACCCTTGTTGTTCGAGCTTTTTAGGTTCTACGACACGGCGGTTTCCTCACGATGTTTTCTTTCAACATTTTGAGAGTACTGGCATAGTGCACATACATTTTTCGACAAAAAAACTTATTGGTACACGACTGGATTTGAACCCACGACCTTCGGGTCGGAAGGCGGGGCAGCTACCACTAGACTACCAGTGCTCTATTTAGCCCTGTCTTGGGCCTCGCTTCTTCATTTGCGGAGCAGTGCAGTACTACATGCTCCACAGGTTTTTTCCTGCAGGCAGCCGTGAGGTTGCTGTCTATTGCGCCTGTCTAAAGAAGAGAAGAGAGAAGAAGAGAAGAGAAGAGACATGATGGAACCATCAGTTTTAAGTCTTCCCTTTTCATCTTAAGCAGATTAGTTGTGATTTGCTTGTCCATTGCTGGAAGCATCATTTTACACGTGATATTGGAGATCTTTATCCGCTGTTTTATAGTGAATATGATCGCTTCCGCTCCGTGTGCAACGCCCTCCTGAGTGCTATTTGTTCCAAGAACGACCTCCACTGGGTGTTTAGATAGTAAAGCCTGCTAATGAGCTAGACTCCAGCAGTAATACCAAATTAGAGCAATATCCTACAATGAAGTCCGTACTTACATAACACCTGCTACTTTAGTAACACTCTATATACTACACTCGCCCTCAAAAATATAGGGCCAACTTCAATAACTTTGAAACCAAGCAAGCAAGAAGTTTATTTTTTTTCTATACTTCAAAGTGGACAAACATACTGCCCACCTGATCAAAAGTGGTTACCCGTAGCCCATGGACGCCTGCAATACCCGAGGCATCAAATGCGCGTTGCAGATCCTTTAAAACTTTTTCATTGCTCTTACTCTGAAAGTAGGTCTGAAGTTGCCTGAGGGGCCTAATTGAAAGTAATACTTTCAGACCTAGGGAGAATCGCTTTCTACTGACAGCTGTCAAATTATATAAAAAAAACAAGTTCTATTTTGTTCAACCATGTTCCAACTTTCTAAAGTCTTTCTAACTGCAAGGAGGTTGTTGAACCAAATTCCAACTTTTTATTCAGCAAGTAGGTTGGAAACCCATTACAACGGTTAATTATTTTTGCTATTGCAGTGAAATATGTTGAATAAAGGGTTGCATATAGTTTGCGTATTCTTTTGGCATGATTACATTAGTAAAAAAAGTCATAAAAAAGGACGTTTACTCCACTGGGTTAAGGGGTCCTACGTCCAGCAGTAGACTTCTTGATACTGATGATGACGTCTATGACTAACCAGTGTCTACCCACCTAGTAGGGCAGTGGTAATCTAGGTACTACTGACTTGTATTACCTTATTTTTACCCTCTTTTTTGTCTCCATAGAACTCATTACAAAAACAAGTCGTTTGCAAACATCACAATACATCAGGATAAGACCGATGGCGAACTTTAAGAACTCACTTACAAATTAAGAAAAATGGCTCAAGTTAAATTAAAATCTTAGGCCGGCGTTACTCTTTAAATTTATGCTTGTTGTGTACTTTCTTACCGACGGCTCTGGACGTATTTTAAGTTGCTTTCGACCCTTGTTTAGTTAAAATAGAATAACTGAGACATTCCTAATACTATTTCTTTCTTTTATTTTGTGCTAGGATACGACATACCTGCAGGTATATGCTTTATTATTTGTGTGTTTATTATTATTTTTTGTGCTTATTTTAGTAAGTAATGTTCCGTTCTGTGTACCTATGTTATGTTAAATAAATACATTTTCTATTTTTCAACAAACATCAAAGTAATAGTTTAAACAAACTAGAGAAACCGACTTCATGGCCAAACCGATTTTGATGAAATCTATGGGTACAACAATCTGGAAGGTTAGCTCTACGTAGGTATTTAAAAGTAAATTATTTCCTAACTTTTATTTTTGTTTGTTTCGTCTTCATCTTATTAAACTGTCCGTTCCGTTTGTGTATACATGTACATCGAATACTAGCGGACTGGCCCGGCTTCGCATAGGTGGACATTTATTTTTTAAACACATAAATGTTAATGTTACTCAGGGTGAATGTAGCTTTCCAATAGTGAAATAGTTTTTGCAATTGGCACAGAAGTTTTTAAGTTTATTCATTACAAACATACACACAAAAATACAAATCTTTCCTCTTTTGAATATTAGTTTAAAAAATGTATTTTCTTTCATCTAATGTCATAACAATTATGTTGTACCCAGCCATTTCCAATTTGAGCTGTGTGTAAGACGTAATAAGTTACTTTTTTGATGAAGGCTACTTGGGGAAAGTTGGGAGTTAATTTCAAGATTCGTGTTTATAGCAGGTAACTGAGTAAAACCAGGTTTAACTTGAAAGGTTATGAATAACCTTGTATAACGATGCCCTTTTTGTTTAGACCCTTTTTGTCTGGTAAGCAACGAAATATCAAATCAAGTAACTTAAGTATAAAAATCAAAAAAAAAAAAAAAAAATTTTCCTAAAAATCTAACGTTCTTTTTAAATAAATAAATTACAAGCTGTGGCTATAGCTATAGATACTCGTAGATAGATAGAAAATAATTTATTGCTCACAAAAACTTAGGAACAAACAATGGTACATAAAAAACTTAAAACTATTTTTAAAAACCATAGGCGGTCTCATCGCTATGCAGCGATCTCTACCAGACAACCGTTGGATGGATAAGACTGATGTTACTTACAAGTGGTTATATGTGTGCTAATAGTACAAGCTCTGCTTAGTTTGGGGCTAGATACTACTGTGTGGTTGTGCAAGTACTGTGTGGTTTGTCCACAACATCTATTTATTTTGTTACAAAAAATCTACTATGTCAGTTTATGCTTTCTAAATAGAACTACTTTCCACGACAAAGAGACTTCATTCAAGAGTTTCCCTTTGTCAAAATACCCCACTAATGTTTAATTCACCGTCAGTTTCAAAATACGGATAGATTTATCGCATTCGGCGCATTAAATTATTCAATGGCGGGAAACGCAATGAATTGGTGGTGACCGTGGCAACGGAACCCGAACACGGATGTTGGTTATAAACCTATCTAAATACTACGATATTCTGCATGTTTCCATTGTAATACGGCAATTCCGCACACATTTTGATCGGTTACGGTTAATGTACGGCACACAGTTAAAACGAATCCACTTTTTTCTACTGTGAAATTGTAAAAGCCCATGTACATTGTCGCAGATGAATATATCGGTTTTTTTATCTAGCGATGGATGGCAGCCCCTTTGAGGGTATTGAAAAAAATAATTTCAGGCACTGCGGCGGCCTGCTCGCTCTGCTTGCTCGCCTTGTGCGTAATTTTTATGTTCTAACATAACCTAACCTATCCAAGTCAGATCCGCCCTATAAAGTATCAAGAACAAGGTATAAGCATCCAATGCCAGAACAAAAAAGCAAAAATCCATGTTTGAATTGCTCTAGTGTGCATGTGGCTTAACTGCCATCGTAATAAAAATTGGCGCTCTTCTCGTAAAAATCACGGAATGACTCCCGATTTTTCCGTGTACTATTGGAAACAGTTCCAAACTTGATAGTAGCGAGTTCTCATAATAACAATCGCGCCTTCGGCCGTCCGTTATTCTAAATACCCCACAGTATGAATGCAAATTTAAATTTATATAAATGCAAATGCCTCGGGGCGATGAGAGAACTTCTGCATTGCACAATGCATGTTGCTATAAGTCAGCCAAGGTAAGAAAAAATATTACTAAGATCAAATTATGATCGTGATCCAAAGATCGTCATTAAGATTGAGTTTATTTACAAAGAAAATACAATTCATGCAACAAGTATTTCCAAATTGTCAAAAGAAAATGAGGAGCATCTGTTGAAGACAATGCCTACCAATACTGGTCTTTCGTCCCCTCGGCGGGGCCCGGGGAGAGGGGCCAACTTGACCGGCACCGATGGGCGCCCACTTCGCACTACAACGGAACAGAGTTCACTTGTTTTTACTTTTGTCAATAGAATCAGTCCAGTTATACAGTCCGCTCCTTTATTTCATCTTCTATGTGAGTAGATACCCAACATATTATGGTCCTTTGAGTCTTGGTACCCAACATATCTGTAGGCCTACAAGCTCTTGTGAGTAGGTACCCAATGGTCCTTCGAGTCTTGGTACCCAACATACTCGTATCTGTAGCCCTTTTTTTTTTTGTTTACAGAGAGGAAATTCGTATCTGTAGGCCTACCACAAGCTCTTTCTGGCTCTGTCTCTGGCTCTGGTTCTGAGTCTGCGTGAGTGTTGACTAAATAAATCTTACGTCGAAACGTCGCACACACAGTATAATACACTGGTGTATGATACTGTAATACGTTGCAAAGGCTTACAGAGCTCAACTGATCCAAACAGTGCGTGTTCTCTGGCGCCAAGACATTGAAAAACCATAAAATCTCAAGAACTCTTCTGCACAAAAACAAGTAATTTTATGGCCTGCAAATTCGAATGAACCATCCTTAATTCTTTTAAAAGGCAACGTCTGCGCAATTACGTTTCCGCGTCGTGGTCCTTTGGTCGTGTCTTTTGGACCACAGCTTCACGCCAGTTCGGAACAAACTATAAACTTTAAACTTCTTGGAAAATGTGTGTCACCAAACTTTACCAATCGTTTGGAAAGTTCAATTTGTGATTTTCAAGTAGTGAGTTGCTTACACTAGGAAATGCCCCAGGCGGGATTCATTTTGAATTGATTCAAGTACGTTTAAAGGAGTGTCGATGCATAGTTTTAACTGGCCTCTCAGCTCAGTTGGTAGTAGCTCTACCTTCTGCGCCGTATGTCGTGGGTTCGATCCCCATCCTAGAACAAATATTTGTGTGGTAAACTTAGATATTTGTTCACTGTCTAGGTGGTATATCGTACTCTAATTATGTATTTACAAAAAAATGTATGTCAGTATTATATCAGCTATGTGGTTCTCATAGTACAAGCTCTGCTTAGTTTAGGGTCAGATAGTGTTGTGTTTATTAATATTTAATTATGTGACCCGTTTTCTAATAAAAATTATATTCTGTGATGATATGGTTTCAAAACTATGAATAAATAAATAAATAAATATTGTGGACAACAATGTGTACAATAGGCTGCCTTATCGCTGAGAGCGATTTCTTCCAGGTGGCCTTATCCTCAAATGTTTATCACAACCTGCAGCGCATAAGGCAGAGCTACGTAATAGTGACTATGAAGCCTGTCAAACATGATTTGTGAGTTCATCTACTAATTTGACCTTTATTCCTAGGTGACCAGTCAGCCGTACAGTGATGTCAGATCATCAATGTACCGGAACACCAACGTTATGATAGCATTATGCCGCTTAATTAAACATCCCCCCTCCCCCTCATTACTGTGATGCCTCCCTAGGGGTTCTATCTCACCAGCATACCAGGATTGCGCCACCAGTGGCGCCGCCAATAAAATCTAAGATCTAGTAGTTTTTAACCGGCCTTAATTAAAAAAAAGCAGCCAAGTGCGAGTCGGACTCGCCCATGAAGGGTTCCGTAGCATCAAGTAACATAATATAAAGGTTCTTGTAGTTCGTCGAAAGGTAAATTGCGGTTTACGATTTATGACGTATAAAAAAAAAACTACTGGCTAGATCTCGTTCAAACCAAATATCGTTGAAAGTTTGCATAGTAATGTACAACATATATTTTTTTTAGTTTTATCATTCTCTTATTTTAGAAGTTAGAGGGGGGGGACCAACTTTTTTCAACTTTGGAAGTGTCTCTCGCGCAAACTATTCAGTTTAGAAAAAAACGATATTAGAAACCTCAACATCATTTTTGAAGACCTATTCATAAATACCCCACACGTATGGGTTCGATGAAAAAAAAAATTTTGAGTTTCAGTTTGAAGTATGGGGACCCCCAAAATTTATAGTTTTTTTTCTATTTTTGAGTAAAAATCTTAATGCGATTCACGGAATACATCTACTCGCCAAGTTTCATCAGTGTAGCTCTTATGGTTTCGGAGAAAAATGGCTGTGACACGGTCGGACAGACAGACAGACAGACAGACATACAGACATGACGAATCTATAAGGGTTCCGTTTTTGCCATTTGGCTACGGAACCCTAAAAAGGAGGTTCTCAATTCGGATTTTTAATGTTTGTTATTGCTTTACTTTTTTGAAAGGCTGCACCATCGTATTAGGATCTTAGGGCAATGGCTATAAATAAATAAATAAAATAAATGAAAAAAACTTATACATAATGGCCTACGTCCAGCTGTGGACTTCTTCAGGCTGATGATGACTAATACTTATACATACAAACGTACGCCTCTACGAATGTAATCTAAAACACACAATCATAATTCTTGAACTCAAATACTAACGCTCATTAAAATACTCATGTTACAAGTTACCACGCACTCAAATACAGCCTAAATTTAGATCAATGAGCATAGCTTAAATTATGCATAAGGCTCGCAAATCCATGGTAGACTAGGAAATTCCCGTGACATTAGCAACATGGTCTGGCCTCTCAGCTCAGTTGGTAGCAGCTCTGCCTTCTGCGCCGTTGATCGTGGATTCGATCCACACTGAGAACAAATATTTGCGTAGTGAATGCAGATGTTTGTTCTCTGTCTGGGTGTTATATTGTATTCTAAGTATGTATATAAGTACTAGCTGTGCCCGCGACTTCGTCCCCGTGGTATAGTGTCTATAAATAAATAAGCAGGGTAGCATTTTTAATTTGCAGCGGAAGAAAACAGTAATTAAATAACAACGTCATATTCGCGTGCACGTGACACAGTCGTCTGCCCTCTTACTAAACTTAGACATATGGCGTCGTACTACGCCACACTTTCATCCCCCCCCGGCATTCCTCTCTGAACTCCCCCCACACTCCCCCCACTCTCCTCAACACCCCCCACATTCCCTCCGCACTCCCCCCAGACTCCCCTCCACAATTCCCCTGTACTCCCCCCGCACCTCCCCTCCACACTCCCCCCTGTACTCACCTCCACACTCCCCCGAACCTCCCCTCCACACTCCCCCCGAACCTCCCCTCCACACTCCCCCTATACTCCCCTCCACACTCCCCCCTGTACTCCCCTCCACACTCCCCCTGTACTCTCCTCCACACTCCCCCCGCACCTCCCCTCCGATACTTCCATACAACTTTCAACCCCTATTTTCAACCCCTTACAACCCTATTTCACAATAAAAAGTAGCCAATGTCCTTCCTCAGGCCCTCAACTATCTGTGTACCAAATTTCATTTCAATCGGTTCAGTAGTTTTGGCGTGAAAGCCACACAGACAGACAGAGTTACAAACGCATTTATAATATTAATAAGGATTATACAAGGTGTATCTAAATATGTGTACTATGCGAAGGTGGGGGGTTTCAGACCACAATGGTGATCAGTTGTGGAGGGGAGATAATTAAAAATTCCTATTTTCAGTTTCCCATACAAAAATATTTAATTTCATAATGCCTAAATAAATTGACAACCCTATCCTTGCAACCCCTTGACCCCTTGACCTACTACCTCTGTAGGTCTACTACTACCTACTACCTCTGTAGCTGAGTTTAGGGTTGCCACTTTGTATAAAGTCAGCTGTTAATGTTGAAACTTCGTTGCAGTTTTTTTCAGAGATACCAATCGAAGTTCGAAAAGTCGTTGAACAAAAGTTGTTCCCCGGGGGGTGGAAATTCACCCCCCTTCAGGATAGTACACATATTTTGATACACGTTGTATAAGCTATCTGGTTCCCTCAAATGCTCTCTAGGATCAGCGCATATCTGGCACAGCGCAGCAGGATACGCTGGCGGCATTGCCACGCTGAACAGCATTCCTATTCAGCGTTGCAATGCCGCCAGCGTCTGGGGGACGCTTCAGTCTGGCACTGATTTGGATCAGTTTAGCCATCTCTAGATCGTTTGTAACGGTTTGCATATAGCTCACCTGTTTGTTGTGTATTTTGTACATTTTGTTAATATTTGTTTAATTGTAAGTTTCTTTGTGTAAATAAAAAGTACGGTATCTATTAAAAGTTATCACACACATAATCCTCAACAGCAAGCCAAGCTTATTAATTTAAAATAAAGTAACTAACTATCTATATTATAATGCCTGGCAATGCCCAATTTATAATATATTATCTACCTACTACTTTAAACCTATAAACCTCGGCCTACCTCCATGTTGCTTTACCCTGTAGGTACACTGGGTCCATGTGATACTGACTTACACCTAAGAACTATGTATGCACCTAAACTAAAGCATGTGTATGCAATAAATATATTGAGTATTGAACACTATATTATGCATTTCCTGTTACTTTTTGTATGGTATTTTTTTGTCATTCGGACAAGCATACCACTGTTTTTTCTATCTATATGCCAGGAACTGTAATATTGATACACATAGGCAATGAAATGATATCCAAATTACTCGAGAGTTTCCTGTAAATTATGTACGAGTGTAATTTGTATTTCGAGGAATGGGGTTAATAAGCCGGAATGATGAGTCTCTATTTATTACTGTTATTTGCAAAGAAAATCATAACTAATAATTAATATAAATTATATTTTTTTATGCAAATAAGTTTGCAAACAAGCATATGGCCCACCTGATGGAAAGCGGTTACCGTAGCCTATGGACACTCGCAACACCATGAGGCAACATCACTCGCGCGTTGCTGACCCTTTAAATATCGACCCTTCTGGGATCAAATGTCGTAAAAGCCAACTCATTCTGGGATCAAATGTCGTAACAGCCAAACTCATGACTAGGCTGTTACGACATTTGATCCCGGAATGAGTTGGCTTTTACGACATTTGATCCCATAGGGGTCGCATTTTAAAACTCTGTTTTTGAAGAACCTCGTACTGTAGGGAACACCTCAGCAGGAAGAGTATTCTACAACCTTAGAGTGCGTGATTTAGTATTAGATGTACTCAACTCTTTTTTTTAAACGGACTTCAATAAAAAAGAGGATGTTCTTTATTCGGTTGTATTTTTTTTAAGTTTGTTATCATGTAACATAACTTCGTCATTTTTGAACCGATTTAAAATATTCTTTATACCATACCCCCTCCAAAAAGCTTATTTTATTCACTGGAAACAGTGAATAAAAAGCTCTTTTAATCACTGTTTTGGTGTTTGAATTTGGAACACACGAATAAGGTCAACGTCCATCTCAATACCTTACAACCTCCTTGCGTCATAAATACTCTCGATTTGATTGGTCGAAATTTTTGACAAGGAGTTTAGCATTGGATTAAAAACTGTTTTGTGTTCTTTGTTGTCATTGTCATACATAAGTAAATTGGCGCTATTTTGAATACTGTTCTTAGTAAGTTATGCAGCAAAAAGTTCGATAATAGTAAATCGATTGAAAATGCATTCTAGGAATGAAAAAGATGTGCTGAGTTGTTTGTTGTTCAATTGAGTTGTTGAGTTCATGAAAGAGAAGTAGGTATAGTAGAAGACTTGCATTACAAGCTCTGCTTAGTTTGGGGCTGGGTAGTGTTGTGTGAATTGTCCACAATATTTATTTATTTATTTATTAATTTATCCTTCTTTATTTACAAATCAAATCAAAATCTTAAATTATTTGTTTTATGTCATATAAGAATAGTATAAACAAAGTTCATAGTTTTTAATCCTTTTTCGCTTAAATCTTTCTTTTTCTCGAAGTCATGGTATAAAGTATAGTATGCAACTCTTGAATAAAACGGATTTATATCGAGGGCCATGAATCATTCGCGTCGTTTAGGATTCTAACACTTGAATCACTCGCTATGCTCGTGATTCAATCATCATGAATCACTCCCTACGGTCGTGATTCAGTCGTTAGATTCCTGCACTTGCTCGTGATTCATCTTTGGTCCTCGATTTAAATCCGTCTTTTATTCACTAGTTGCATAATATACTATTTTTTAATCAGGAAGGTTATGCTTCCAGATTAGTCCCATAGAAATTGCATCAAAATCGATAGTAGTTTGGCCCTGAAATCGGTTTCTCAAGTTTTTAAACTTAACTACAATTCAGATAAATTAAAGTTTATTATTACAATTACATGTAATAATTTATATGGAGAAGGATTGGTGGGAAGTCGCCAAAGATCGTGATGGTTGGAAGATTTTGGGGAGACCTTTGCCCAGCTAGGGGCAGTGCAGGTTAAAAAAAAAATACAATTACATTACAATTTCAAAATTTTTTGGAACAATTAAAATGGCTGCCATTGGCAATTATCCGTAGAACGATACTTGACTAATGATTCCGAGAATCACTTTTTGATTAAGGGGCAGACTACCGTCGATGCCCTGAATGAAAAAAGTAAAGTAATTACTTTGTACGAAAAAAGTAAAGTAAGTACTGCTTGGTTGGAAAACCTATCTGAATCAAAATTAAACTTCTTCTTATCATGTCACAGACTCTTCCAAACCAATTGTGGAAAGGATTTTATGTGCGCTTCAGAGGTTTTTTCGTGCACTTGACACATATTTTCGAATTTTTACGTTCTACGATATGCCGGTTTCCTCACGATATTTTCCTTCACTGTTTGAGAGCACTGGCGTAGTGTACTTAATTTTTTGGGCGAAAAATCTATAACTCAGATTGTTTTAAAAGCATTATATTAAGCAAACTGGAGCAAGGAGTAATTTATAGAGAATTCTTAAGATTAACATGAATTTCGACTAAACGGTAAATAGTAAGGTAAAATGAACCGTTTTATCATCATTAATAAACTCAAGTTTAATATAGAAATAATTTGATAACTGCTGGGCATTTAACTTCAATTTATTCTAAATACCAACCATTAATAATATGTTAATAATTTATTATGCATCTTATATCAAAATTTATATAAATATACAAAAAAGTCGAATTATGTTAATACCCCTTAAATTTTTGATTTATTTATTAAAAATAATAATAAAAAAATAATAGCAGAAAAATTCCAGCATGGTGACATTCTACTTAGTGAGATGTAGTCAATAATACACAAGCAAAAGTTTCAAAGACAGCACACGCTACGCTTCAATGTTATAATAAAGTATCTACACGGCATATAAAAATAAAATACGAAAATAGTAGGAACTAAATTCTAAAACTAGGTACCTACAAAATTAATACAGTTCCTGCACCATAATAATCCGCGTTTTATAGCCTTATTCTACCAAGTAATAAAATTCAGTCTGACGTCAGGAACAACTTGGATTTTAACTTCTTCAAGCTTTAGTTTCCTAAAGTACGGTAGCCGTAATATTTGCACCGTAATGAAGCGGATAGCTTATAAGATAATTTGTCGTAGTAACATGGTTGTTATCCTATTAAAATAGCTGTATGCTACATTTTACTCAAATGATAAAGTAAAACATCGATCGATTCTAATTAAACAATAAAAAAGCAGCCAAGTGCGAGTCGGACTCGCCCATGAAGGTTCCGTAGCAACAAGTAACATAATATAAAAATTCTTGTAGTTCGTCGAAAGGTAAATTGCAGTTTACGATTTATGACTTGTAAAAAAAAACTACTTATACTAGATCGCGTTCAAACCAAATATCGTTGGATGTTTGCATAGTAATGTACATCATATATTTTTTTTAGTTTTATCATTCTCTTATTTTAGTTACAGGGGGGGGACACACATTTTACCACTTTGGAAGTGTCTCTCGAGCAAACTATTCAGTTTAGAAAATATCGATATTAGAAACCTCAACATCATTTTTGAAGACCTATTTATAAATATCCCACACGTATGGGATTGATGAAAAATATTTTTTTGAGTTTCAGTTTCAAGTATTCAGTTTTTTTTAATTACATATGTAGAGGTACCGAGACCTATACATATGCCGAAGGGCACAGATGAACCTAGAGGTGGTGTGTGCGGTTGTAATGCAATTCAGCGGTCGCTATGGACTGCCCTACGCTGCCTACCTACTACTGATTCCTACCACTTTCCTAGCTGAGGGTTCCTATTGGGATTCTAATTAAAAGGCCAAGTTGCTAACTGAACATAATTTATTTACAAAATGATCCTAATAATATTCACAGTATTTTCACTCAGAATAACACACACTCACGAAGCATGAATTTAATTTGATCCAATAAGAATCTGTTTGAGACGTCTCGCTCTAGTTAGAGCAGGACGGCGCAACTATAAATATTCCGCGGCGGGTGCCGCTTGTCAGTGGAGCTGCGCGCGCGCCCGAGGCAGACGTCGGCGGCGGCGCGTACTGTATGCTCCCACAGTACCCCCCATCAAGCGAAGCGTACGGATCTCTTAACGGTCCGGCCGTATCTGGTCACGTACGGAGGTGCTGCAGGCCGTGCCGTTGTAGCCGGAGCTTCGCTGACTGGTGTCGAACTTGCTTCTTCGTTACAGATGTATGCTGGTTTGAGTCTGTCCAACGATACCACTGTAACTCGCCTTGGTAACTGGATCTTGAAGTACTTGCTGTACTTCTGTAGTACGGGAAATGGTCCGTCGTATGGTGGTGTGAGTGGCGCTCGCACTGTGTCGTTCCTGATGAACACATGCGTACATGTCGCCAAATCTTTGTGCACGAACGGTCTTGCAGTCGTTGTGGCAGGGCGTTGTACTGGCGCTAGTGTCGCCATGGCTTCGGTGAGGGGAGGTGGTATTCGTCGTACGAACTCAGCATCTTCAATCTTCGAGCTTGATGGGGCAATGAAGTCTGAAGGAATGCGTAGAGTCGATCCATATGTCAGTAGCGCTGGACTGAAGTTGTTGTCTTCACGTAGCGCTGTCCGTAGTCCGAGTAAAACAGTAGGTAGCTCTTCACTCCATTGCGTAGTTACTCCTCTTGCCATAAGTGCTGCCTTTAGCGATCTTCCTTGCTTCCTTGTAGTCCGTATGCCTGGATGACACAGCTCGTGTTGCGCTTTGAAAGCTGCTTGACGATGTGCCGTAGGTAGGTACGGTCGTAGTGTTGATGTTGACTGCTCGCACGTGATTGGCTGGTCTATTCGACGTGTATTCTAGTTTTCCGACTTCGAATTTCTCCTGGCGCACGGTGATTCGCATCGTCTCGCTCTATCACCGTACCGGAAGTGGAATTTACACAGCCATGTTCCCTCCTTTATTTTCTTGGCAGAGCTTGAGCGGGAACGTGCACGTGAGTGAAAGGGACGGCGATACTGCGATCTCCCCCGGTTGTGTAATTCGGCAATTTCCACCGTGAGCTTCTCCAGTTGCTTAGATAACACGTCGAACTGAGTAGCCGTGACTTGCTGACTGGAACCGGCGCTGGTGCTCGGTACAGCTCTGGCAACAGCTGCAATTGAGCTGCTGGGCTCTGTGAACTCTAGCATCTTGTCTGCCATCGCAGCGAGCATATCCAGGGACGAGTCCGTGTTCACTGAAAGAACCACTCGGACCTGCTGCGGTAACTGGTTCAACCATTCAATTTTGATTCCGTCCTCCGTGATCATGCTGCCTCCGAGTTCACGCATCCGTCTCAGTAGCTGCGTAGGCTTTTGTTCGCCTAGCTCTAATCCGCTAATAAGATTCTTGAAATTCTTGATTTCCGATTGCTCATAAACCGAAAGCAGGCGTTTCTTGATAGCTTCATACTTCCCCGTAGCTGGCGGCTTCAGCAACAAGTCCGAAATATGCTGTAGGTCCGTAGGCTGCAACTGTCCCAGTACGTAACGGTACTTATTCTCATCGTTTGTCTTGAGCGGGTCGACAATTGCCTCAAATTGCACGAACCATAGACGTGGATACTCGCGCCAAAATGGTAGCAATCTCGACTGTACGGAGACAGCCGCGAGATTTATTGGGAGATCCTGGCTTGCCTCAGACGTTCCAGCGATCTTCGCGTCTTCCATTGCGCGTCTTCGGTTCTTCGGTTCTTCTGTGTTCCGGTCTTCGGTTCTTCTGTTCTTGAATTTCTTCGGTTCTTCAAACGTCGAGGGTCACCAACATGTAGAGGTACAGATACCTCCACATATGCCGAAGGGCACAGATGAACCTAGAGGTGGTGTGTGCGGTTGTAATGCAATTCAGCGGTCGCTATGGACTGCCCTACGCTGCCTACCTACTACTGATTCCTACCACTTTCCTAGCTGAGGGTTCCTATTGGGATTCTAATAAAAAGGCCAAGTTGCTAACTGAACATAATTTATTTACAAAATGATCCTAATAATATTCACAGTATTTTCACTCAGAATAACACACACTCACGAAGCATGAATTTAATTTGATCCAATAAGAATCTGTTTGAGACGTCTCGCTCTAGTTAGAGCAGGACGGCGCAACTATAAATATTCCGCGGCGGGTGCCGCTTGTCAGTGGAGCTGCGCGCGCGCCCGAGGCAGACGTCGGCGGCGGCGCGTACTGTATGCTCCCACACATACTTAGAATACAGTATAACACCCAGACAGAGAGCAAACATCTGCGTTTACCATACAAATATTTGTGCTCGGTGGGGATCCAACTACGTTGAGTAAAATATATTACTTATTACATAATATTGAAATTACTGGTACGTGACGCTGAACATTTGTGTGCCTCAAGTTGATGGACGCAGAGCAGTGCATCGTAAGGCACGTTCCTGACGCGTGTGACTTACGAGGCAATGCTTTGTTATAGGCGATGGTTACCACTTAACATCAGGTGGGCTATTATGCTAGTTCCAGTAGCTATTTGTATTTAAAAAAATATATAATCATCATCAACATCCACAGCCCGACTTCACTTAGTGCTAGTCAGCTTAACGGTCCCAATACATACACCTAACTATACAGGGTGGAATTTTGTAATGCCACCTGGAGGGAAAGTACTCTTAATAATGCAGATAGAAAATTTTACTCAAAGGAAACATTCCTTTATTTTTGAATAGAAAGCAAACTGCATTCAAAGATTTTCGAAAATTTTCTTTTCCCATACCCGGGAATCAAACCGGCTAAAATCTGAAAAAATGATACCCGGTACTGTTATTGCATCGATCGTTCGGGTCAATTATAAGGATGAAATCTCTATAACAAACATGAAAAATTAAATGAAAGGAAAACCAGGAAATCTTAAAAAGCTTTCTATTCAAAACTAAAGGAATGTTTCCTTTGAGTAAAATTTTCTGTAAAAAAAATCTGCAGTATTAAGAGTACTTTCCCTCCAGGTGGCATTACAAAATTCCACCCTGCATATTACTGCCGTATTATAACGATCATAACTTCTTAAAAAAGGTTTGCAATGGTGGCTCTAAGTTTATAAAGCGTTGCAAGTGACATGATATTAAAATACTTAATGGGCCACATAATATGGTAATGTTGACTCGTAAACCAACATTGTAGTATCTAGGAGCTACGAAAAGCTTGCAAAAGATACCTACAGTTTATTTTTTTATGTATTTAATTTTTTATTGGAAAACCAACAGCTTATAATAACTTAATACATAATATCATTAAATCAAGGAATGGTAAAATCAAGTGTAAATAATAAAAAGCGGCCAAGTGCGAGTCGGACTCGCACTCGAAGGGTTCATACTCATACTCATTATTTATTGCAATTATTATGTTAATTGTTCCGTAGCAACAAGTAACATAATATAAAAGTTCTTGTAGTTCGTCGAAAGTTAAATTGCAGTTTACGATTTATGACGTATAAAAAATACTTTGGAAGTGGCTCTCTCAAAAACAAAAGACGATATAAGAAACCTCAACGTCACATAGGAAGGGTATAAGCAAGTGTAAATAATAAAAGGGAACAATGTCATTACAATTGTCTGCCACTCAGCATAAATGCTACAGTAGCGTGTGCTACTATATTGCTGGTCATCCGTGATACCACTCTCCGTACTCTCTCTCAACTATCTGGTTCTCATAGTATATGTAGCGGCACATAACTTTAGCGCTGACCATTATTGCGCAGAAGTCTAAAATAAGGTACCTGAGGGGGGCTAGTGGAATGAAGGGCGGGCGTGCGTAGCGCTGATTGGCTCTCCAGTCGCACTCCGCTCTCTGTACCAATAGGACACTCTGCACACATCCACACATCCAGTGTGTGCGATGGCACACTACGACGCATGCGCAGCGCGTATCGCTCACCGCTAAAGTTATGTGCCGCTAGTTATCTATGCCCTGCTTAATTTGGGGAGTGTCCACAATATTTATTTAGGTGGTAAGAAAATGATTCTTTGTAATCTGCGTCTTTGTGTTCATTTTAGTGGACAAGAACCTTTATACCGCGCTTTACTGCAGCGAAGGACTTGGAAAGTTATGAGTAATAGAATTATTAATATTTTTGGGAGTTTGCGAATAAGCTTTAACTTTTACTAACCCTTACTTAGATGATCTTTTGAAAGATGTATGATGTAACTACTTCTTATCGTTTTTCTGGTTCTTTCAAAACAGTGTGGTCAAAGGATTCACTCAGAGAGGCAGGTAAAAATACAATTGTACTTAGGGCCCACACAATTTAATTTCAGCTCAACATGGAATTTATGTAAACCGCACCATCAAAAGGTAACGCGGTATCTACAACACAATTTTATCACTTTATAACACACAAGCCGGTAACGACATGATGTTTTTATATTTTTATTGAATTGCTCGATTTATTAATAAAGCTTAACTTATCTTATCTTTTTATGCACTCGACACAATCCATGTTTTCGAGCATTTTAGATATGCCAGTTTCCTCACGATGTTTTTCTTCACTGTTTGAGTTCACAAAAGAAGAGAGTTCAAAAAAGAAGATAAGAAATTCTGTAATATCTGAAATACCTTCGCATATTTTACGAAAAGTTTCCAAGTTAATTTATTTAACAAAAAAATGTCGTCAACGGTTAGAATACATGAATAAATAAGCACGGTAAGACGTGTAAGCATTACTCTCAGATCATTACCTTCCTGAAGGACGAGCGAGACCCACCTCATCTTATTTACTAATAGAACTACCTTTGCAAACATCTTATAAAGGTAATAGAGTAGGAGCATATTGCCAGAGTTGGGCAGTATTTGAATTACTTGTAATTATAATACAAATACGTATTTGGTATTTGTATTTCAATAAAAAAGCAGCTATTAGAGTTGGCAACATTGCACCTGCTATGGATACTGTACGCTATGACTGTACGTGAAAATTGGCAAAAAAACGCAAAAAAAATCGAAAGATTGTCAATGTATTTTATCATTTGTTGGTTGTTGTATTTTATTATTTTGTATTTCAATATACATAATTGCTAAAATACTGTATTATGTATTTTACTTAAAGATACCTTGTATATTGTATTTTAATTAGCATAATTTCTTCATATAATGAGCATTATTCTTCTCGATGGGGATCAAACTTAGTTCGTTTCTCAAGTTTAAAAAAAAGCAGCCAAGTGTGAGTCGGACTCGCCCATGAAGAGTTCTGTAGCAATAAGTAACATAATATAAAAGTTCTTTTAGTTCGTCGAAAGGTAAATTGCGGTTTAAGATTTTTGACCTTTGAAAAAAAAACTACTTTATGGCCAAACTGATAAACCGATTTTGATTATATGAATTTGAAACAAATCTGGGAGTTAACACCTTTTAGATAACAAAAATAATTTACTAAATCAGTTCATAAATGACGAACGTACGAGTGTTGTGAGGATTGTCCACATTATTTATATTTTATTTTATATTAAATACTATGTAAGTTGAGTATTTCGCGACTAGCTCCATGACTACAGGGCAAATGTGCAGATACCTACCCTTGCTGCGTGTTACTTATGCTCTAATAATATTATCTAGGTAATATTTGCGTGTATTTGAATATTTTGAAAAGAGTCCATCCTTCTGTTGATGGGCTTGGTACTAATGGTGTTTATTCAAGCAACCATTTTTAGCTCATAAGGTGAAGTGTGTCGCATTAAAATATTTTGACCACTTAGAAAACCTTTAGTCCACTTTCACAACATTTTTCATAATTCATTATGAAAAAATACCTTTAAGTTTTTGCTCAATAACTGTAACAGTTATTAAAATGGATTAAAAGTGGCTTGGAAAGGAGAAATATGCTTTGCATCGTAGAGCACATTCCTGACGTGCGTAACCTACGAAGAAATGCTTTGTTATAGGCGATGGTTACCACTTAACATCAGGCGGGCCATATGCTTGATCTAACAGGTAGTTGAATAAAAAAAACCAGCGTCCTCAAAAATACACTAAAATTGGCTGTTAGCAAAATCTCATCTTTTCTTAGAATTATTTTGTGTGTTGTTAACTAGTACCAAAAACGTTCCATTCAAAATTCTATACCATTTGAAAACTGCACGATAGGGCCTTTCAAGCAAAGAGATTAAACAACTTTTGGGTCAGTCAGAACTTTCGAAGCAAAGTGCGGAGTAGACGGTGTTAATTGCAATGCCCTGAGTTCGTTAGTCCTCATCTAGGATGTCCAAAGGTGGAATTGGATTGTGGGGAATTAAAGCTGGGGTCTCTAAAATCTACGTCCGTTTTATAGCGAGCCCCGGTGAAATGGATTGACATGGACGGACATGGGTTTAGAAAAAAACTATATTGGAAACCTCATTTTAAATCTTTAAGAAAATCATTTTAAAGACCTATCCATAGATATACGTATGAGTTAATAGGTTAGAAAAAAAAATCCAGTTTTAAATATGGGGACCCCCTAAATGTATTGTTTTTTTCTATTTTCGTGTAAAAATCTTAATGCGGGCTACTGGATACCAAGTTTCAACTGTATAGCTTTTACAGTTTCGGAAAAAAGTGGCTGTGACATACGGACGGACAGACAGACAGACATTTACTAAAGGTACATAATTATTAACTATGCTTTGACTTCGTGTGCGATCATTTTTGTGACTTTCATGTAACAATTTGTACCTACCATTGAGAACTAATATTTTGTTGTGAATATCTAGGTGTTATCTCGGTATTCTAAGTATATTTTTACAAAAAAAGAAAAAGTGTATTTATTTGGTTCCCATTGTACAAGTTTGTTTTTGACGTTTGATAAATTACGGACACCGTCATTTAAGAAACCCCAGGTTTTGCAGTAATACGTTTGGAGACTGGATTGAGGTACGTAATGAACGTACATAATCCAACATCCTGGAGCACATAGGACTGCTTAGATGCTTTACTCATGCATACCCATATGCAACCGGCTTAAGATTTAATGTTTATCACATCAAAAACCGTTGGTCGTACCGACTCAAAATTTGGCGGTTGGGTTGTTTATGAAACGTGTAGTAACACTGAGAAAGGATTTTTGAAAATTCAACCCCAAAAGAGGTGCAGCGGGGGTTGAAGTTTGTATGGACATAGCAGTTGCACGGAATTCCACTAGTTAAATATAAAATTGACACTGTAGTGAAATTAACTAAGAAAAGAGAAAACATTAGACAAAAGAAAATAGTGATGAGTTTTCTCTTTTTTTAATGTTTTTAAATAATCTGCTAATATAAAAAAAAACACTATATCTATCGTCATTACTAACAAAAGCTGAGTTTGGTAAACCTTTTCATTTTGCTATTCCTATAAAAGAGGTATAACCCAAGGCTTAGGCGGCTTACAAACTATGGTGCCGTTGCGGTGCGACAAGAAGTCAACATTTTTGTCCATTCACCTGTATCATGCCATGGACTATGGCAAAAGGTAATTAGTACTTCACCCCAAATTGAAGTTTGTGATCTACTCGTAACACATGGAGTAGTATGTAATAATGTATGAGGTGAGGTAGAAAATACTTACCTTACTGGTTGGGAAGGTTACTCCTCCTACTGCCACATATAGATAGAAGTTAAAAAATACTTTATTGCTCACGAAAACTTAGGTACTAAGTTTGACAGATAACAATAATACATATAATTAAACCCAAAAACTTTTTGTAAAAATTAGCGGTCTTATTGCTAAGCAGAAAACTCTACCAAACAACCGTCACTCATAAATCCATACTCAATTGTAATTTAAATTTACACGTTGCTAAAAATGCAGCGCTCGTCAAATATCTTGTCACCCTTTTTCGTTTCATAATTTTGCATAGTGGCGCTCCTCTTATAAGAACAGAGGTGCAATTCTAGCAACCCAAATCTCTCAAGTGATTGCTTAATTTGATGTGTGTTGTCAATTTTTGTTTGAAAAATTTGAACATGGAACGCGGATTCAGCGATCGCTCAATCGAGCCGTGTTTCCGGAATAGCAGGCCAGAGCATTTTTCACGGTGTCGTTTGTAATACGCCTTTCATTTCCCTTCAAAATGTTTTATGTTCCCATTTGCATTGAAAGAGTTTTATATCGCCCTAAAATATACAACCTAATGAAAAGGCAGCAATACTGTTTGAAGATCGACATCAGGTGAGCGAAGGACCCCTGTATAAATATTTTATGGCTATTGGGGCTCCGACCACGTATAAGCGTATCCAGACACTCTGTTTCAGAATAGAATAATTATATATTTTTATTGATACACTCAAACATCACCGAGACAGTGACATAATAGGCCTACCACAAAATATGGCTGTCTCTGTATCTGACTCTGGTTTTGAGTCTGGTTTTGAGTGCTCACCAGTTTATTATAATTACTGTGTGTGTGACGTTTCGACGTAGGATTTATTTAATCAACACTCACACAGACTCAAAAAAAGATGCCAGAGACAGAGCCAGACAGAGCTTGTGGTAGGTCTACTGGTCTAACTGCTCATAGCGATGAGACCGCACATTGTACTTCGCTATAGTTTTAGTGTTCTGGTTAAATATGTAATATCCTATTTTTGTACAATAAAGTTATGTATCTTACAAAAAGTTAGTTATTTATCTATTATTTTCTTGTCCTTATCTCACTTCATGTGTGGTCGGCACAACAGGTTTACGTTCTGGTTATAATTATTCAAACAGTTCTTCTTTTGGCAGTTATAATAAGAATAAATAAATATTGTGGACAATTCACACTACACTACCCAGCCCCAAACTAAGCAGAGCTTGTAATATGGGAACCAGATAGCTGGTATAATACTTGAATACATTTTTTTTTGTAAATGCATACTTAGAATACAATATAACACCCAGACAGAGACACGGTGGGGATCGAACCCACGACCTACGGCGCAGAAGGCAGAGCTACTACCAACTGAGCTAGAGCCTAGAGGCCAGTTATAACGAAGTACGATCACATATGGGTATATAGGGTTGAAGTTAGGACGAACTCAGTCAAAAAGCAACAGTAAACTGTAAAAAAGAGGTCAGGGCCACATTATTTACAAGCTGTTCCGAAATGCGATCTACCTTTGTCATGTCACTGGCCCTTTCTTGGTTCACTTCTTTTAAACAATAGAGGTTTTAAGGTCACTGACCGGTGAGTAGGTCACCCTTTGTGTATTATGAAAAGACATACACACTTCCAAAAAGGTCATTTTAATCAGTACCAATCAAAGTTTTGTGGGGAGCCTGAGGACCACAACACCAAGACCCAGAAATCAATTTAATTAAATCACAAGAATCACTTTGAAACTTTTTAAATCTAAGTATTTTCTTCTTATCGTGTCTGGTTTTATCGAACCAAGTGTGGTGAAAGGATTTTAAGTGCGCCTCGAAGGAGTTCTTTTCGTGCAATCTGATATCGAGCTGGCGAAAACTATTGACACTATAACTGATGATGTAGTCTAGATAGAGAGAGCTTTTGGTTTCAGACTGATGTGATTGGAGTTACTGTTATTTTTCGCAAGGAATTGAGTGTTTTTATTCATTTTCCATTGAATCCATTAGCGTTGAATGTAGATATAAAAAAAGCAGCCAAGTGCGAGTCGGACTCGCCCATGAAGGGTTCCGTAGCAGTAAGTAATATAATATATAAGTTCTAGTATAGCAGTTCGTCGAAAGGTACATTGCGGTTTACGATTAATTACGTATTAAAAAAAAACTACCTACTTACTAGATCTTGTTCAAACCAAATATCGTTGGAAGTTTACATAGTAATGTACATCATATATATTTTTTAGTTTTATCATTCTCTTATTTTAGAAGTGTCTCTCGCGCAAACTATTCAGTTTAGAAAAAAACGATATTAAAAACCTCAACATCATTTTTAAAGACCTATTCATAGACACGTATGGGTTTGATGAAAAAAAAAAATTTCGAGTTTCAGTTTCAAGTATGGGGACCCTCAAAATTTATTGTTTTTTTTCTATTTTTGTGTAAAAATCTTAATGCGGTTCACAGAATACATCTACTTGCCAAGTTTCATCAGTCTAGCTCTTACAGTTTCGTAGAAAAATGGCTGTGACATAAGGACGGACAGACAGACAGACAGACAGACATGACGAATCTATAAGGGTTCCGTTTTTGACATTTAGCTACGGAACCCTAAAAACAATCGTTGATGCGGATTATTTAGTATGCTGAAATTTCCAGCTCAAACCAACATAAGACTTTGATATTTAAAACTATGCAAGTGATATCGCGTGAATTTATATAGCTAGCAAACTCTAGACGCACTTGATACTTTTAATGCCATGAAGTTGATAAAGTACCCGAAGAAACCCATTTGATATTTTTACAAAGTTGAAAGCTGTTTTCTTATACTTTCCAGATACGTGATAAGAGAAAAATGATGTATTTTCGACGAAAATCGAACGGTGGCATCTTAAGAATTGATGCTCAAAAACTTATATTTTTAAGAAACTGACACCTTCTTTGAAGATATAAAAAAACTTACCTAATGCAGTGTAGAGTGTGCTGGTAGCTTAATGATATTTTTTTGTTGTCTTAGCTGATGGAAAAGGAACCCACCTGAAATTAGGTGGTAAGCATTACCTATAACAAAGCGTTGCCTTGTATGATATTTGATATTTATTTATTGAAACATTGCGTTACAGTAATATAACATTGGTAAGTCAATTTTTACTGTTAAGTCTTAATATTAATAATATATATTTCAATACACACTAACATAATACAATATATTACGTTACGTTTGCAAATCAAAGAATGAGCAGCTCAACTATTCATTTAAATGGTAAAACGGATGACATTCGAAAAATATTCTAAGTTTGTTTTTAAATTCGTTTATAAACAGTTTTGTCACTTCTAAAGGTAACGTATGTCACGCACTTAAGGGAAGTGCCCTATGATGCACTTCCCTGCGTCCATCAACTTGAGGCATACAGATGTTCAGCCTCACGTGCCAGTAATTTCACCAGCACCCACACCCTTCAAACCGAAACACAGCATTGCTGCTTCATGGCAGAAAGAAGCATGGTGGTCATACTTCCCCGGACGAGTCACACACAAAGAGCTCAATTTTTCTGAGAATATAACTACAACGAATAGTCAAAAATACACTTTTGATCGTTAATAACACAAAAACAATAACAGGACGTGCAAATATTTGTCCCGTTTCAGGCATCAAACCCACACTAAACCACATTATCACCATTATCCCCATAATGTAATTATCTCCTTATTTATCAATACCAATCTGATAAATTATTAATTTTACCCGATTTTATATAATTGATTGCCTTCATTACTCCAATCAATTTGATGAGTTTAATAAAACAAGTAAAGCCACCCTTAACCCTTAAAATTACAAAATAACAACAATAAAATACACTACACTCTATTAAACTCCGGGTTGCGGTGGCTAATTTGTCTGAATAAGGGTTAAGCTATAAACAAGGCATGCATCACATGCTTATAAGCCATGCCTTGCACTACTGTCATCTCTTAACCAGTGTTTAAATGTAATGTAAACAGTGATTCAAAATTAAAAATGTAAGTAGGTAGGTTATTGAATTTAAACTGTGAGTAGGTATGTTAATTTATGAGTATGTCGGCTAGTTTTAATAGTTGTAAAATAGTACACCTCTGTAAATTTGATATTGCTGCAAATAAACATTTTTTTCATTTTCATTTTCATTTTCATCAGTTCAACAAGAAGCAAGAAAAATTATTTACCGTGATTCGAAAATGAGAAAAAAAGAAAACGGTAGGATCAAAGTTGTAAGTTGGTTGCCTACTCTTTTAGGCTTGGTCGCATGGAATTGACACCAATTTGAACCAAAGAACAAATATTTAAAAAGTATACAAATACACAAGAAACTATCTGCAGACCGTTACATTTAGGAAATGAAATTTGGATCAGTTGAGCTATCTCTAGATCGTTTATAACAATCTATAGATAGCTCAACTGTTTATTGTAAACATGTTTTAATTGTTAGTTTCTTTGTGTAAATAAATGTAAAAAAAAAACATTTTTGTTGAGAATTTGTTCCGATGTCCTAATGATGTTGATGCTGCAGCATGCTTGAATATACGGTTCAGCCGTCCACGAGGACGGTTATATAATGATACAACTCTTGTAGGTGGCAATACGTAGTGGGAATTTATTAAACTTTAGGGCCCCACAACTTTGGGTCGGCTGCTATGTCAAGGATAGGATGGCCGAAACTGTTGCGTTTAGCGGGATAAACAGAGCTTAGTTTATTTAAAAATAAGCTATAGTAAAGTTGTATGTAATGCAAGCGTTATATTCAAAAAGATTCACGTTGGCCCATTTTGCTTGTTCCAAATACAAATACTTCGTAGGACTGCGTAGCCTATTGTAGCTCTTCGTAGCACTGCGTAGGACATCGTAGCTCAGCGTAGCAATTTGTAGCACGGCCAACGGCAGGCGAGCGAAAAATGGAGCCATTAGGAGATCTTGTTGTTTAGAAATAAGACCGCTTATTATTACCCCAATCCCAAATCGTTTTTTTATGTGAAAAAAACATGACATTACCTTTCATTCTGTCTCAGCGTTGTCGGTTGCACTTCTATGGTTCTTTTAAAGGTGAAGTGTGAGAGGAACGGCCGAACATTCTAGTAAACATTAGACTATTGGGAAGATAAAGGAATATTTAGTAGTAGTACTAAATATTCCTTTATCTTCTATGTGAAGGGCTCGTCCAGGGAAGAACTACCACCATGCCTATTTCTGCCGTGAAGCAGCATTGCTGTGTTTTGGTTTGAAGGGTGTGGATGCCGGTGAAATTACTGGCACGTGAGGCTGAACTGTATGCCTCAAGTTGATGGACGCAGGACATCGTAGGGGACGTTCCTGGCGTGCGTGACCTATGAGGCAATGCCGTGTTATAGACGATGGTTACCACGTAACATCAGGTGGGCCATACGCTTGTTCCATCACTTAGTTTTATGAAAAAATATAGATTTTTATATTATATGGTCACCATACAGTATCAGATAGTCTCGGGGTGTCCAAACTAGTGGGTACATGTTGACGAGTTGTGAAAACGCTCGGCTATTTTAACTTTGCTGCCTCTCTCATGAAATAAACATACACAGACGCATAATTTTCAACTTTTTTTTTTTTTTACATTAATTAGACATCCTTTGGCTACAATCTCTCCTGATGGTAAGCGACGATGTAGCCGACGATGAAGCAGGATGGTCTAGAAGACACCTATTCACTCTTGCCTTGAAGAGGCCCACATTGCAGTTGTCAGGAAAAACTGCCGACGGCAATGAGTTCCCCATTCCCTGAGGAACTACCAAATATTTTAAGTTATGGTTAATAATTTTTTCAAATTGCATAATGCTAATTTAGTAAGTAATGTCTGTTAAGAAAGAGAGCCGTCGTGGCCAAATTGTGAACTAACGTTTCAATTTTTATATGGCAGCTCATCCTTTTCTTTCTGTCAGCATTTAACATCATAAAAATTTAATAAAGGAATAGTACACTAGTTGTGGTAGGATCAAAACGCAACAGACGCGCTATTGTATTGCCCACTAAACTAAAAAGGTGTTTAAGCACAGCAGCGCCCTCCAATCCCACGACGGGTCTCTTTCTGAATAGACTCTAACTAAGCTATAGAGTCTATAGCTTAGTAAAGAGACCCGTCAGTTTCTGACAGACTCTATAGTATAGAGTCTGTCAAAAAGTGCGTTAATGAACTTATCTTTCTTAGCAGTCTTGAAGTGTAACTATATCTTTTAAACTGGTGTGGTGAAAGGTGTAATTTATAAATATACGTATTATACTAATGCAATGTTATCTCTCTGTATTTGTTCAAAAAACTAAGAGTTTGTACAATTTATAAAAAAACAGTGCAGAATTTTGAAAATTTATTAAAATGTAACTTCAAAAATTACATATTACAAAAAAATTGGAAAATGTAAAAATGGGACACCCTGAATAAATCCTTTAGTGCTTGTACGTAACCGGGTTTCGTAACCAGCTGTGCAGAAAGTTTTTTTTCTTAGTTCATCACCGGGCTACCAACTAATGAAAAAGTTCTATCATTCAGTTCTACTGATTCTAATTCATAACCGGGTTAAATCGCCGACGCTATTAGGCCTACCACAAGCTCAGTCTGGCTCTATCTCTGGCTCTGGTTTTCAGTCTGTGTGAGTGCTCACCAGTGTATTATACTGTGTGTTCCGTTTCGACGTAGGGTTTATTTAGTCAACACTCACACAGACTCAAAACCAGAGCTAGAGACAGAGCCAGACAGAGCTTGTGTTAGGCCTACTGCTCTGATATCTTTTGATTTCCTTAAGTTATTATCAGTGCGGATTATCTCTAACTTGAATCCGAGTTTAATTAAACCTTTGATTCTGCTTAAACAAAACCAATGTTAAGCTTTCTTAATTGTTTTTCAGTAAGTAGAAACACAATCAAAACCGTTTGCTATTTCTTGTTATTACTTTCAGTTTAAAATCTTGGTGACTCTTCCGATTGGCATTGTTTTGGATCAGCTGAGTTATCTCTTGATCGTTTACAACGGTCTGCAGATAGCTTCAAAATTTCATGTTTTGCACATTTTGTTAACATCTTCTATTAGTTGTAAGTAAAATTATTCGTAAATAAATATATTTCTTCAATCCAAACCCAATCGATGTTTCTCAAGTCACTACGACAACACCATAAAGGCCCGAACACACCTAGGCCGCTGGCGGTAGCGATCAGTGAAACGCTGTCAAATTTGACAGCGATATTTGACAGCGTTTCACTGAAGGCCTGCGCACACCTAGGCCGCTGGCGTCAGCGATCAGTGAAACGCTGTCAAATTTAACAGCGATATATGACAGCGTTTCACTGATCGCTACCGCCAGCGAACTAGGTGTGCGCAGGCCTTAAGTCTATATTTTCAACTTCACGCTCAAACTTATGGTTGCGGAAAATACATAACTTAGGAGTAAAGGCTTCTCGCAAACTATCAGAACTTATTCAATGGAGAATGTAACAGAAGTTTGTGCATTGTGCATTGTATGCTTGGCTAAGTATGCACCATAAATATAAATACTAGAAGATAGCTTAAAGCCTTGTTTATATCTAAGCGTTCAGCCGTTGCGATCAAATCAAATCTCTATCAATCTATAATCTATATATTAATTTTACATTCCTATTTTAAAATAGGAAATAACCTAATTTAATTTACAATTGTTTTACTTTAATTTCATAATTTAATGTATGTGTTGATTAGAATTTATTTGATTTTTTATGTAAAGGCCTGCACACACCTAGTTCGCTGGCGGTAGTGATCAGTGAAACGCTGTCAAATATCGCTGTCTGATTTGAGATTTGACAGCGATATTTGACAGCGTTTCACTGATCGCTACCGCCAGCGAACTAGGTGTGCGCAGGCCTTAAATCATATATGTATATTTGTGTGACGTATCTAAGCACATGTAAAATGTCTAAAGAGAAATAAAGATAACGATTATGATTATACTCGTAATCAATCTATATCAATCTAGTAGGTAGAAAAATATAACTTTTGGTATATATAATCATGGTTTCTAAATTTAATGTGTAAATATCTCGGTGTTCATAGAAATAGTAAAGATATGAGAAGTTGAGTTCGGAACTATTTGGCATATTTTACCTACCATCATCTATTGTTAAGGTCTACACCTATGTATTGTTCGGTTTTGGGAATAGTACATCCCTAATCGGATCAAGCAACAAGATACATCCCTAGAGTAGGAAGAAGAGAAAGGAAGATGGCGTCGTCATGCGTCATGTATTGTTTTGCCATGTAATAAGTAAAACAGAGTTCTAGATATATTCAGTGAAGAGTTTTCGCCCTATTAGTATGTATGTCAAATAAATGTAATTTCTTTCTTTCTATGTCTACGGAACGTAGATTAATGACATTCGAGTACGTCTTCCTTTATAGTTCGGATATTGGTAGCTCAACACAGCCTAAGTTTAATGTGAAGCTCACAAACGCTTACAAGTTTGCCAAGTCACAGCTAAAAGCACAATAACTGGGTAACTAACTTCACGTGAGTAAGCAAATGCATCGAAGGGTCGTCCTGACGTGCGTAACCTACGAGGCAATGCTTTGTCTGTATACATTAACTAGGAGTTAGGACCAGACTCCGACAGCCCTCACAACTCAGTTGATAGTAGGTATCTCTGCTTTCTGCACTGTAGGCGGTGGGTTTGATCCCTATCGAGACCATTTCTATAATTTTATGACGTGACAACGTATTATAATTCGATGGAGCCTGCTGCACGCACGAAAAAACATGACTCATGCGGGGTTACCTCGCTCTGAGGCGTTCCATTTAAGGCTTGAAGTGCAAGCGAGCGCGCGGCACGAGCGACAAAGAGGCACAATCGGCCTCCGCGTTCGGCAGCGTTTGACATCTGTCTCTCTCCTACTTGAGTGAGCGATGCGACCGCGTGGACAGCTGTATGACGTCTGTCAAGTTCAACTATCGTCAGTATACCGACTTTACAGACAGCTGATTTTTTATGCAACTAGCTGATGTAATAAGCATGTGAACCACCTGATGTTAAGTGTTAACCATCGCCTATAACCACCTTATAGCACAGCATTGTCTCGCAGGTCCCGCACGTCAGGACGTGCCCTACGATGCCTTTGCTTACTCACGTAAAGTTAAACGGTCAGTTAATGTTTTTTTTGTTTTTAAATACATTAACTGAGAACCTCTAATAATTGGTGATTTGTTTTTTTTTTTCATTTTTTTATACACGTAAATTGTAGCACTGTTTGTTTGATTAAAATAAAAATTATTTGTTGAATAGACCAGGTGTTTCTTCATAAGCTGTATCTGCGTGCACTATTATGGCGTGTTTAAGATGAACCCAGTAACCTAGGGTTATACCGAGAAATGCTGTTGCAAGTCGTAAAATAAAGCTTCTTTGAATAGCGCGAGAATTCTAAGGATTTCCAGGAATAACAACATCAACGATTGCATAAAAACTCCTTATCTATAATAGTTAAAAAAACTGCGCATATCCAAGTTCTACTATTCTGTTGACGAATTCCTAACCGATAAGATACCTACATGCAAGTGTCTTTTCTATAAAAGATAATTTAAGAGTTTTAGTTTGTGTTTGACATAACTTCTTATTTATTTAATAATTATTTAAAAAAGGCGCGAACTACACTTACTCAAACTTAGCGTGGGAACGTGTGCATATTATGACGATAACAACTTTTAATTTTTTTTTAATCGTTATATCTCAGAAACTGTGGCGAATATACAGTTGTTTATTGAAAAATGACAACAATCTAGGTATGCTGGAGGCTCGACTCAGACTCAAGCACTGTTTCTGAATACGGACCTAAAAGTTCCAAAACTGTTCATCCTTATTTAATTTAACTCTTTCAGGTTTCAAAAATAAATAAATATTTTAGACGATCTACGCAGCACTCTCTAGCCCCAAACTAAGCAGAGCTTGTACTATGGGAACTAGAGTGCTGATATAATTACTTTTCTACTTACTTGTATACTTTTATTTGTATACATACTTGTATACCTACTTTATAATTACTTGTATACTTGTAAAAAGATCCTTTACTTCCTCAGCACTCGACCTTAGACAGACAGACGTGCATGCCCTGTGGGATTCAGCGCTGGCAACACTGTGCGGTCAATGCAGAAAATATTGCAGATTCAGTTGAGCGAGTCAGCACGAGCGCTGGAACGGATAGTATCAGGGATGTCTTTTATTGCCACTCGAGTTTTGTGTGCTGTGTAAAAATTCAACAGCGATATTTAATATTGCTGAAAGAACTATAGGTTTTCTACAGGGCGTCCCACGGATATACATGTAGGGAAAATACATTGAATATTGTAGATGGAACATTTTATTGAAAGAAGACATTATTTAAAATTAAAAACAATTTATATTGCATTCATAGATATTTTAATAATTTCAAAAGTGTTATTTTTTGCTAAGTAACACAGTGTCAGAAATAAAAAAAAGGCCATTTATTTAAACATTTTTAATACAAAATTAATCAATTATTTATCAAATGCTCAAATTGAGAAAAAAACTATGAATGCAGTTAATTTTTTTTTAAATTCAAATAATGTCTTCTTCAGTAAAATGTTCCATCTACAATAATATTAAAGGTACGAGTACATTGCCTATTCCTTATATTGGGGTTACCCCCAATATGTCTGAGCATCACTTTCACAATAACACCCTTCAACTATCTTATGAATTTGAAGTTTCCTTTCAATTCAAACTCCTCATTTAATTTCCAATATCTGTTCGAATGATGATTGAAAGACATCAAAATATTGACTCGCCATGTTTATTTAAGCTGATTGCTACACATCCCAAATTTGGATTTGCAAATGTATTCGAGGATATCTTAAGATGTTTCTCATTAAAATACTGAAGGTAGCGTTATAAAAGAATTTCCGTGTTTCGTTCAAGTGTAGGTGCGAATTTTCCAAAATCGATTCCCTTCAAAGAGTCCTTTGCACAAAAATTTATCTTACTACTAGCGGACGCCCGCGGCTTCGCTCGCCCCTTTGCCGTTACGCCCCGTTGATTATTCTTTTAAAAGTTTTTCCTTTTTTTCTCCGCTTAGGGAAATCATTTTCCAATTTCCTTTCTTAGTGCACCCCTATGCTATAAAAGAAACATACCCTCCAAGTTTCATGCTTCTAGGACTTACGGTTTAGGCTAAGCGTTGATTGTCAGTTAGTCAGTCAGTAACGTAAGAGTTTTATATATTTAGAAGAAGAAGATATTCAGATCTTTGTTTTATGTCTAGGTGTAATATTATATTGTACTTATTCTTTTCCAGAAAAACAAAACGGCCAAGCCGAATTTAATGAAACTTAAATGGGACCAATCTAAACGATCTTCCGAATAAACGTGAATAATGAATGTGCCGGTACTCTCAAACAGTGACGTAAAACATCGCGAGGACTTTTTCGGTTCTATGACATGCAGGTTGCATGTCATAGAACCGAAAAAGTTCGAAAACATGTGTCAAGTGCACAAAAGGAGCCTCTTTGAGGCACAACTTAAATCCTGTCACCGCACTGGTTCAATAGAACTAGAGACACGATACGAAATTCCGCGACCAGTCGATCCATCGAGTCAAACCAGTTTTACCACAAAAACATGTAGAAATTAACCAGAAATAAAAACTAAACATATTATTTATCCCGGTGAGTCGTTCAGCAAAAGATGCTATCACCAATAATAGCAGCAATCCCTGGGGTCGGCTAAGACCCCATATGTAAGAAAGATTTCCACTGAATAACGATAGTACAATTGCTAAGTGCACGAAAGGAGCCTCTTTGAGGCGCACTTAAAATCCTTTCACCACCGGTACCAGTGACATGATAGGAAGAAGAATATACATAATTGCTAAACCTCAAGCAAAACACTTCAATAACTCAAAATACTCAACCTGCTGATGATTTTAGACAATTCAGATTGTTGCTGACGCTCTTTTTAACGAAAACAGAGCGATTTATGACCCGTAAATAGGGGCATGAGTGAAAAAAATACCATCATCATCTTCCTGCCCCTATCCCACGCAGCATATAATCCATACTTTTACAAGTTAATTTATTCTAGTGTTATGAATCTGTCGCTGGTGTGTCAAAATAAATAAATAATCAAGCATTCAAATAAATAAACAAAATAAAATAATGGTATATAAATAATGATATGAAAAAAACTTAAATAATACTTAACCACATTTTTAACCGACTTCCAATCAAAAAGGAGGAGGTTCTCAATTTACCGCATAACTTCGTCATTTATGACCCGATTTGAAAAATTGTTTTTTTATCTGAAAAGTACTGCTTCCAGATTGGTCCCATTTTAATTTTATTAAAATCAGTGTTGCCATTTTTTGAAGTGAAAACTTCTTTAGCGGCGTTGAGCACTTTCGTAATGGGTATAAAAACTTAAACTCGCGTCAGGATCACGTGACCCTGATCGAAAAAGCGTAGGACGGATTTTTTGCAGAAATGTACCCTAAGACTACAACGTAGAGTTCATAATAAAAATCGAAAAAGCGACGCTACAGATACGCTAGTAGTTACTATGACACGGTAACGTCACAGAATAGATAATAGTTAGTAGCAAGCATACCAAGGCGTTTTTCGTGACTGTAGTAGGTATAGGTACATACCTATTATAGATTTTATGAACTAGCGGCCGCCCGCGGCAGGTAGTAGTGGTCATTGGTACATGATTTTATAGATCTACTGTATTTATTTTTCGAGTGGAGCATTGCGGCGAGCGAAGCGAGCCGCCATGCGACCATGGGAACAGCGCAGCGAGCGAAGCGAGCCGTGCTGTGACTCCCCCCAAGCCCCCCAGAACCCCCTCCTCCTGAACCCGGGGGGAGCGTCGCGGCGAGCGAAGCGAGCCGCCACGTGACCACGGGGAACAGCGCGGCGAGCGAAGCGAGCCGTGCTGTGACCCCCCCTAAGCCCCCCAGAACCCCCTCCTCCGAAACCCGGGGGGAGCGTCGCGGCGAGCGAAGCGAGCCGTGCTGTTACCCCCCTAAGCCCCCCAGAACCCCCTCTTCCTGAACCCGGGGGGAGCGTCGCGGCGAGCGAAGCGAGCCGCCACGCGACCACGGGGAACAGCGCGGCGAGCGAAGCGAGCCGTGCTGTGACCCCCCTTAGCCCCCCAGAACCCCCTCCTCCTATGTCTGCCGTTTTACTTCATTTAGGACCTACTTGTAGGTCGCGCGACAAGGTCCCTTCTAGCGGTTCCGACCCGTTGAGGATTTGGCTTTACGTAAAATTTAGGGTTCCGTATAGGGTTTTGATTGGGGTTATACTATATTGAGGAATTTGATTAAATGGTCGACTTTTAGGGTTCCTTAGGACTTTTATTGGAGTTTCAACTACACTTAGAAGCTTGATAATGTTAAAATTTTTAGGGTTCCTTAGGACTTTGATTGGGGTTTTACTACATTGAGGAATTTGATTAAGTGGTCAACTTTTAGGGTTCCTTAGGACTTTGATTGGAGTTTCAACTACACTTAGGAGCTTGATAATGTTAACATTTTTAGGGTTCCTTAGGACTTTGATTGGAATTTCAACTACACTTAGGAGCTTGATAATGCTAAAATTTTTAGGGTTCCTTAGGACTTTGATTGGGGTTTTACTACATTGAGGAACTTGATAAAATAAACAACTTTTAGGGTTCCTTAGGCCTTTAATTGGACTTTGAATTTTTTTTATTTGGAAGGTTATTCTTACGCCCAGATTATCCCAAACAAATTTCATTAAAATCGGTTTAGCCGTTTGGCAATGAAGTCGGTTTCTCAAGTTTTTTAAACTTATAATTATTTTTGTAATTACACACGTGGAAATACAATATAACACCCAGAGAACAAATGATAGGAAAATAACAGATGCTTATGATAATTCAATCGCAAGCATCTGTCCCTTTCATACATTTTTTAAATTTCTCCTAGTGCGGACGTGAAAAAACAATTTGGCATAAAGTGCTGGACGCCCTTACATGTGGTGGAAGCCTAACCTCCAGTTACAAGGGTCATGACGTCATGGACATGGGTTTCACTCGATGTTGCCCGCTACAAACCCGACACAAGCTATTTATCATGTCGTCTGTAACCGTATTTATGACTCGTTTTCATGATTTGTTATTCTTTGTTTTATTTTACAGAGCACCTGTTGTCTAGTGGGACTCCACCTTCTGTAAAGACGTGGGTTCAAAATCAAAAGCTTAAATAACGTCGCCAATTTTTTTACTTAACTGCTTATTATCGGTGCTAACTTAACCTTATTGTATTGTTTAGACGGGCGGTCAATATTCCAATGAATATCAATGTCAAAACTATATATTCACTGCGTTGCATTCTATTTGAAACAGAGCAATCTAATTAACCAAATTCAAATAAAGAAAACATAATTATTTTTTTAACTGTAAAGTAATACTTCCAGATTGGTCTTAACTTATCTTATTTTGAACCAAAGTTTGAACGATATGCCTCACACCTCAGTTAGTAGTTTCGGCGCATTTGGTTTTGGGTTCGACCTTCACCGAGGAGAAACACTTCTATAATGAACAGTCTGTTCGCTACCGAATTTATAGTGTGGTGATTATAATCTATTGAACAGTAGCAAATACGTTTATTTGAATGTGGAAACTGTTTAGAACCCAGTTTTAGTTTTTCATTAGTTGGCACTACTGGCTCTACTGCAGGCCTCTACCACAAGCTCTGTTTGGCTCTGGTTTTGGCTCTGTATGTGTGATTGCTGACTAAATAAATCCTACGTCAAAACGTCACACACACAGTATAATACACTGGTGAGCACTCACACAGACTCAAGACTAGAGCCATAGACAGAGCCAGACAGAGCTTGTGGTAGGCCTACTGTTGGCACTAGTGGTAGTTGTATAATCGAACAAGGCTCAGAGACCGACTTTCTTTTCCTTGTGGGTCAGGTGTGGCCACGAAAAATGCGTTTTTTTTTAAATATTATGACATAATTATAGCTGCGACACAGTTTTTACTTTTGTAGTTTTCAGCGTTCACTTTTATTCACCTGTTTAAGTTCACTAATATTTTTTTTTAATATTACATAACAAAATTAAATATGCGTGTGGCGAACACGGATGTTTGTTTTCTGTCTGGGTGTTGTATTGTATTATAAGCTATGTTGTATTGTATAATGTTTAAAAAAAAGTTTATTATGTTATATATTAGCTATTCCATCGTACAAGCTCTGTTTAGTTTGGAGATAGATAGTGTTGTCAAAGTCAAGGCAAAGTCAAATATGTCTTTATTTAGTACCACAAAGATCACTTTGAAACGTCTTAAAGCTAAGTGAATCTAAGTTCGCTATGTAGATTGTATGCAATATTTGTATATTATTCATTTATTTAATTCAAGCCCTCATTTTGAGGAATTATACAAAACGCAAACATCCACATACCACTTTTCCTCCACTTATTCTTCGTGCCATCTATTTATTGAATGGCCATATTCTCATTTTATCAAGGGTCACTTCTCCTAAGCCAGGATGCTCTTTCCGAAATTGAAGTACCTATAATTTGATACCTTCAATGGGCAGTCTTATCGCATTAATTAGGTATCTTTTCCAGACAACCTCGACTATTTCGTTCAATCTCAGACGATGCATTGTCCATGTGGATCTAATGAGATTTTTTTTTCTCTATAGATCCAATTTTTTTATAACGTTGGATCTGCTGAAAAGTATTATTTTCCCTAGATCCGGAAAAAAACAATGGATCCAAAAGTAAGTTTCTTAGAGATTGTCCCGCTGGTTAAGAAGCGTCAGTCTCAAGGGCATTGGTGCCACAGAAATGGAATCATCGTGCAAATGTACCTGGATGCTTTCAAATCCGCAGCACTCTGTCGCTGCTACAAGGTTTTTCTTTTACGTTTTAGGAATACCAGAAGATTTTATCTATAGGTTCTGTGAATTTAAAGCGGCTTCTTTCGTACTTCAGAGGTATACTCAAGTGTTACATTCGGTACATGCCTTATTTTCTTGCCCGTTCTTTAAAGCTTATGGTCGCGTGAAATGACTGGCATGTGAGGCTAATCATCTGTATGCCTTACCTGTACCTGTAGGCATCGTAGGGCACAGTCCTGACGTGCGTGACCTACGATACAATTCTTTTTTATAGGAGATGGCTACCGAATTAACATCAGATCAGAGAGAAACAATTAATACTACATTAGCTATTACGATCCCTACAATACCTTCTTTTTCTTCTTAGCGCTTCTTAGCGCGTCGCTGATTCTTTCAAAACAGTGTGGTGAAAGGATTTCAAATTTCAAGTATGTCGTAAAACCTACCGATTTCCGACCATCCTACACATGATTTTGTACACCACATGCAAAAGCCAGCGGGCAAGGAGAATGTTTACGCAACAGCCTACGTCAACTATCCAACCCTCTCTTCCATCAACTACCATATCAGTTACGTATTGTCGAACCCTGTTTTAAACAAAAGACCTAAGTAAATATTGCCTATATTTAGAATGTCGTTTGTTAAGATTTTGTGGCCGTATACTAAATCTGAGAGGATATGTATTCAGTATACAGTATATTCTTTTTCTTGCTTTTTGACTGGCCTCTGAGCTCAGTTGGTAGAAGTATGTAGATTCATGGTTGGTAGTAGCTCTACTTTCTGTGCCGTTGGCCGTGGGTTCGATCCCCACCGAGAACAATTTTTTGTGTGGTGAACGCAGATGTCTTTTCTCTATGTATTCTAAATGTATTTAGTTTAAGCTTTAGTTTTACCTTTAGTTAAAGCAATATTTAGCCGACATTCATTATGGCTTTGCTTAGTTTGACAGTTCATGGCGCTGTGTGAAGTCCGCTATTATTTACTCAATATATAGAAGTTGTTATATGCCACGTTATCCGCTATAAAACGTTCGTTCAATAGCAGCCACCAATTTTTAAAGTCATCGCTTTACATAATTGTGACTAAAACTAAAGGGGCGGCGAAAGCACCGTCAAAGTGAAAAGGAGAGATAGGACACGTTGGAGAAGGATGGTTGAAAATACGGTGGCTAAAAACATAAAAATCGCATTTTCCTATTCGAGAGACGTACCTTTAACTACAACCTTAGATATCTATTAGAACCTAAAAAGGTCGAGTCGTGTGTCAAGTGCACGAAAGGAGCCTCTTTGAAACTCATTTATATCCTTTCACCACACTGGTTCATAGGAACTAGGGATACGAGAAATACATATTTGAATTGAAATTTCCAATCATTCGTATAGTAAATCGTCCATCAAAAGAAACTCGAGTACTTGCTCAAGATTATCTAAAGATGATAAAGGGGTAGTCAGAGGTTGACTTTCCAGCCCATTGCCACTGCTAGTCTAGCTAGCTAGTTTTCTCTCGATGTTTTCCTTCACCGTTTGAGAGCACTAGAATAACATCACACGTTTATTACATCATATCAGCGGGAGAACGCGAGGCACCTAATTTATGTAACACATGGCGAGTTTTCTCGCACAAATGGGATTATATTTGCAAATCGTAAAAATTCAAAACGTCGTGACTGATCCACTGAATGAGATATACCTACATATTTTTTGTATAATAACATCACAAGTACTGCAAAAAACTCATATTGATACTTATGGAGCAAGGAATATAATTGAGTGATCTCGTGTGATGGCCTCGAAAAAAAACAAGATGGTAATATGCTAAGGGTAACCAATACACCACCAGTAATGATTGCTGGTTTTAACTGAGTCAAAAACGATTATCCTACTTCCTACTATAATATTATAAACGCGAAAGTTTGTAAGTATGGATGGATTGAGTACATCAGAATAACACATAGGCTACAATTTATGAAGATATTGTAACGGAGAACGGATGTAAGGAACGGGCGAGCATAGCCGCGGGCAGCCGCTAGTTTTGTATAAGAAAAAGTTATACTTCTCTCTCTCACTCGTTCGCACATTTCATTTTATTTTATGGGTTTGCGTTTGATTTGACCGCAATCTCACCTGCTGCTAAGAGATGATGAAGCTTTTTGAAGTCAGTTCTTCCAATTTTTTTTAACAGAAAAAAATAATTAGGAGTCCCCGATAAATCCTGGTTTGTCGCCGACCATCCCTGTTCCTCCCAAGGGGAGTAGGGGTAGATTTTCCGCATATTTTTAGCAAATTAAAATGTACCGAGAACAATAAAATTCTTATGTCGACACGTGGTGAAATTAAAAAGTTTGAAACTCGTACGTGATTAAATTTTTATAGTCACGAGAATTTTTTTTGTCGTACGTTGAATATCTGAGTTTTATTGCGAGAAATAAATGGAATTTAGGCTGTTAGAAGGTTTTTTGTTCAAGTAAATTGGAACAAACTTTACAGCTTGGTTCGAATTTATTTGTATTTTACGCATAACTTCTTTATTTATGATCCGATTAGGTTTTTTTTATTTGAAGGTTTCTAATAAAAGGACACCTGGCTAGACGTGGTGATGGCCGGTGGAGTAAAGCCTTGACCGAATGGTGGCCGAAATCAGGCCGAAGAAATTTGGGGCGTCCGAAAGCGCGATGGGTCGACGACATCGTAAGGGTCGCAGGAAACACCTGGACAAGAGACGTACAGGACAAAGGAGGCTGGCAGAAAATGAAGGAGGCCTATACCCAGCAGTGGGTGATACCGGGCTGAAATGATGATGATGATGATGATGAATGTTTCTAGATTGGTCTCTTAGAAATTTAATCAAAATCGGTTCAGCAGTATGGAAATAAAGTCGGTTTCTCATTTTTCTTTAACTTTACTTGTCATATTCACCATAAATACGAATTATTAGAACTTAAAAAAAAGTGTCAACAGCTCAATCGCCAACAGAGAAAAAAATCTAATGATTTTTCCTGTAAATTATGAGGCAACTTTGATTGAACTTCATTGCCTCAAAATACTAATGAAAGCTTGTGTGCTAGTGATCATTTTTCGCCGTTCAGTTAATCAATTCAGATACTGCAAGGTTTTGAACTCATTACTGTCTTGATCTCACGGCAGTGTCACGGCAGCTGAATTTGGGTGCTAATTCCAAGTTATTTTTACAATCCAACCACTTCTTATGGCTATCGACGGCTTATTGCCACAGCAAGGCGATAAACACAGACAGACGACACAAACATAGTATAAATCTCGGGGGCAATAGCAAGGCGATATTGTCCACATCTGTTACGTCATTTGCGCGTTCAGAAGCTATTGGCGATAAACGTTCCATATTCGAATTGCAGATGGATCGTTCTGAAGTTTTTTTTATAAAACTATCATTCATGATGCTACGGGCAGCAATTCATGCATCATCTACAGATTTCATTTTCGAACTATTGTGCTGCACGTACCCTAATGTTTGTAGGTTCTGCTTTCTCTTTCATACTGTCTGTCCTATGAAAAAATATACTTTTATCTAATAAATTTTGATTATTTTTTTTATCATCATCAGTCCTAAAATGTAACGCTATAATAGTGTACTGTTCACATATTAGGAAGCATCCTACACTCAGACCTCATTTGCTTATGCAAAGATGTGTCTTGTCCTAAACAAAGAAAATGTATTCTACGAGCCATACTGTTTTACAAACGTTAGTTAAAGGACATTGACCATCCATGTATGGGAGTTGGGCCAAGTGTTGCCCAGAATGAACACATAGTGCATTATGTACCTTAGGCTAACACTACTCTGTAAACGAAAGCTCATCAAAATCTATTCGAGGAGTTATGAGAAAAAAATATTTTTTGTTAAGATTTTTTATTAGTAAAGAATGAAATCCAATGGTACGTACCGCAGTTGTTATTTTAAACAATTACTCACTTTATTATTACAATCAAGTATTTCATGATTTCTGACATTCAGAATTGATTTACATTAATAATACTCACAGTTATCTACTTGACATTAAACAATTAATTACTAACATTGATATTATTACATTATTCGTTTACATCGTATGGTCTATAATGATTCACTTAATCGTCATCATCGTCATCGATGATAATTGCGAGACAGCATTTTTTTCACAACTCTGATTGTGTTGCAACTCTCAGCCGGTAAGCATTCATTAGAACTGGTTTTCGAGCCGAGCGAGATTACTTTTGATGGAATCTGATTGTCATGGAGTTACATATTATTTTTATGCGAAAACATTTTATTAAAATAATAGATATCGTCCCGAAAATCTTAAAAACAAAACTAAAAAAAAACCCTGGGACCGATTTTTTTTTTTAATTTTTAAAATTATATGTTAATGCAAGTAATCATTTGGAAGTACTCCCATGTCTGGGCAGCATATGGCCCAGACCCGGTCAATGTCCTTTAATCATTGCACCTTGTGGTAAGACTTGGACAGTTTAAGCCCAAACAAATATTGCAAATCAGCTAATTTCGTCTTCATAGAACATAGTGTACGTCAGAAAGAGATAGCGCTCTACGAAAGCAGAAAAGCCGATGTGCAATATTTATTGCCTACAACCGTAAGGCTGAGGCCAAACGAGCGTAATTTTGTGAGTCGTGAGTCGCGTATTTTCGGTCGCAGAAATTCTGCCTGGCAGAAATTCTGTTGGGATGCCAGACGAGCGCATTTTATTCAGTTACTATCGAACGTTTATAGCGGATTTTTGCGTCGTGCAATGGAACCGATGAAAATTTTGTGTATTTACGAAGCATATTTAGAAGACGAAGAAGTAGATAACACCAGAAAACAATTAAAATCAAAAAGCTATGTGCCTTCCCGAAATGACAGAAAACGAATCCCCCCCAAACTCAATTCGGTCCGAATAACGCGTGTGAGTCGGCAGACAACTCATTTTGCGTCGCCGTGTGAATGAAACAGGACTTTTGTATGAAACCAAATGCAGCAGAATTTCTGCGACCAAAAATACGCGACTCACAACTCAAAAAATTACGCTCGTTTGGCTCCACCCTAAGACCATGAATACAGGAATACATCTTTTTTATACAACTAGCTGATGAAACAAGCATATAGCCCACCTGATGTTAAGTGGTCATCACCTATAACAAAGAATTGTCGTAGGTCATGCACATCAGGAACGTGCCCTGCGTCCATCAACTTGAGGCATACAGATGTTCAGCCTGACGTGCCAGTAATTTCAACGGCCTTCACCCTTCAAGCCGAAACACAGCAATGGTGATTCGCAACAGAAATAGGTATGGTGGTAGTACTTCCCTGGACGAACCCATCACAAAGTGCTTTACTACTACAGAAATCTTTAATCAAAATCTCTCATTTTGACGTGACAACGTCTTAGAATTCGATGGAGCCGGCTGCACGTACGAAAAAACATGACTTATGCGTTACCTCGGTCTGAGGCGTTCCGTTTAAGGCTTGAAGTGCAAGCGAGAGCGCGGAACGAGCGACAAAGAGGCACAATCAGCCTCCGCATTCGGCAGCGTTCGACATCTGTCTCTCTCCTATACAAGCTAGCTGCTATACAATAATACATTTTCATGTTTTCGTCAAGTATGAAGTGCAGTCAAAAATGAATGTGGTGTCAATTGTTTATAGCCGCGATAATTGCGGCTTATGACGTTGTCACGTTCAACTATCGTCAGTAAACCAACTTTACAGACAAACGATTTTTTTTAATGGTACAAGGTGACTCAATAAGCAAACGCTTGAGGTAGAGCTATTGACTATGTCTATATAGCATTACAAACACAGAGCACGTTCTATGACGTGCCCTATGCGTTATTAGTTAGCCACATGTCATACGGAGTGCAACTTCGGCTAACTTCTGTAGATTCGTTGGTCTTGCTCTATTGAAACCGCAATTTAATTTGTAAAACTTACTCGGTTGCTTTCCAAAGCACAAGTTGTTTCAAAGTTATGAACTAGTTTGTTTACAACATCATTAAATTGAATTCATTTGCCAAATGTATCGAAATATATTTGAAGCTACAGTTCTTCTTCTCCTTCTTAATGGCATCTGTACATTTAGGATCAATTTTGCCAGTGTCGAGTAATGAGGATATTATTACATAGGCAAAATACTTTTTCGTCAAGTCAAGTCAGTCATAGACAAGTCGGCCCTACTTGGCTTTGAAAACAAAATGATGGTCGTTTGTTTTCAAAACCATCAGAAACCTTTTCGATCATATCAGAATATCACACATTGGGTATTTGAAAGTCGACTGATCTATGCGACGCGTCCAGTCAAGTCAAGTCAAAGTATTTATTGCATGAAATACATGTTGAAAAAATTTCGAGTCTTCAAAATGTTGACTGATTGAAGTGACTCAAGGGCTGGTGGGTATCTGGCGCAGCGCATTAGCGTTGCTATTTAGCGTGGCAATCGGGTCTTCAAAATGTTGTCTATATAGGTGACTGATTGAAGTGACGCGTGACGTGACTCAAGGGTATCTGGCGCAGCGCATTAGCGTTGCTATTTAGCGTTGCAATCGGGTCTTCAAAATGTTGTCTAGGTGACTGATTGAAGTGACGCGTGACTCAAGGGTATCTGGCGCAGCGCATTAGCGTTGCTATTCAGCGTGGCAATCGGGTCTTCAAAATGTTGTCTAGGTGACTGATTGAAGTGACGCGTGACTCAAGGGTATCTGGCGCAGCGCATTAGCGTTGCTATTCAGCGTGGCAATCGGGTCTTCAAAATGTTGTCTAGGTGACTGATTGAAGTGACGCGTGACTCAAGGGTATTTGGCGCAGCGCATTAGCGTTGCTATTCAGCGTGGCAATCGGGTCTTCAAAATGTTGTCTAGGTGACTGATTGAAGTGACGCGTGACTCAAGGGTATCTGGCGCAGCGCATTAGCGTTGCTATTCAGCGTGGCAATCGGGTCTTCAAAATGTTGTCTAGGTGACTGATTGAAGTGACGCGTGACTCAAGGGTATCTGGCGCAGCGCATTAGCGTTGCTATTCAGCGTGGCAATCGGGTCTTCAAAATGTTGTCTAGGTGACTGATTGAAGTGACGCGTGACTCAAGGGTATCTGGCGCAGCGCATTAGCGTTGCTATTCAGCGTGGCAATACCGCAAGCGCCGTGAGGCACTGATTTGGATCAGTTCAGCTATCTCTTAATCGTCCGTAAAGGTCTGCAGATAGCTCAACTGTTTCACGTATATTTTGTAAATACTTGTAAGTTTGTATAAAGATAGGTTTTAATACTTTTTCTTACGTTTATTGTTTTGCGAGTTCTAAAAAAAAACAACATAACAAACAAAAAGTTACTTTGACCCTTTCAACAATTGATTATACGCGTTCTTTCCCCAATAATATCACACTACCTTGCCTATCCATTTTCAGTAGGCCTACCATGAGCTCTGTCTGGCTCTGTCTCTGGTTCTGGTTTGGAATATGTGTTACGTTTATTGTTCTGCGAGTTCTCAAAAAAATGCAACAAAACAAACAAAAAGTTACTTTATTTGACCCTTACAACAATTGACTATACGCGTTCTTTCCCCTCACCCACCACCCACCTTGCCTATCCATTTTCAGTTATGGAAAACTCGATATGACGCAAACAATACGACATATATTTCTTGGGTAGATATGGTATGTAGGCAGGTGGCCGAAAATATCATCAAAGGAATAGGAGTCTTTTATGTACGGTCAGGGTCGGATTTAGAGATCTGGAGGCCTAGGGGCAACAGAGGAGCGAAGGCCCCCAGGCGCCAAATTTCAGCACTCAGCCATTGAGTCATTGAGATACTCCCTCAAGAAGATTCAATAAATTTAACTTGATGATAACGCAGTGGGCTGCAATATTATTAGTCAAGTAGGTGGGTAGAATTATACCTACTAATAAACTAATTTAGATTATTTTTATGTTGTCGCTGTTTGTTGTCCCTGAATAAATAAAATAAAAGTAAATCGCAAGTGCCATTTGAAATTTCGATATTTTACTGATTACCTAATTGAAGTGAACAAAAATAGATAAATTATTTATGTTTATATTTAAAAATCATAATTATAATAATGTATGTATGTTCACGCACCAGCGTGCATGAAGGAGAAGGGTTGCGAGAGCGAGACGCGAGAGGGGCATCCGCTCCACCGCGCACACGCCGGCCCCGCATGACAGTTCCCCAAAAACACCGAAGCGAGCGCACGTCATCGCGCTCGCTCACTACTTTTTATAATAACACAATACTGTATACCTACTGTTAAAACCTTAATATAATAAAAACCTATAAAAGAAGAAAAACCTAGTTCATTACGTAACAATGTACAAAGTACTGTAGGCCTACCACGAGCTCTGTCTGGCTCTGTCCCTGGCTCTGGTTTTGAGTCAGTATGAGTGCTCACCAGTGTATTATACTGTGTGTGTGACGTTTCAACGTAGGGTTTGTTTAGACAGCACTCACACAGGCTCAAAACCAGAGCCAGACAGAGCTTGTGGTAGGCCTACTGTAGGTAAAGATAAAACAGCGAAAAAAATAATATCAAAGGAAAAGTTGTTTACTAGTGTTAACTTATCATAATTTGAAAGGTTTTTTTTCCGAAGTCTCTATTGTGGGGGCCTTCTGTTTGTGGAGGCCTGGGGGCTTTCACCCCGTTTACCCTCCCCTAAATCCGGGGCTGTGTACGGTACCAAAGCTATCTACCTGGAATACGTTTCTTCAGCGTATATTGTTGTAGGATTGGCATCTTTGAGTTTCGCTGAATGTGTGTTATGATCATGAGATGTTTCATTTTCTGTTTGATAAAATGCTAATAATAAATCCGTCCGTCTGTCTTCCGGTTCATGGACTTTTCGAAAACCGTATATCATATTAGCAGCACATACTACGTACTAGCGGCTGCTCGTGGCTTCGCTCGCACATTCCCGTTACGTAACGTTCCCGTTTTTTTTCCTAAACTACCATTTAGCTTTGCAAAAAATCATTTCAATTCTTTGCTTTATGAAAAATTTAAAGAAATCCATACCACGGGAACCATACATATTATCGGGATAAAAAGTAGCCTTTATGCTATTCTAGACTATAATTTATCTCTGTGCCGAGTTTCATTCAGATCCGTTCAGCTATTCTGGCGTTATTGAGTAACAAACATCCATCCATCCATCTATCCATCCACCCAAACTTTCGCATTTATTATATTAGTGGGATAGTGGTGTTGACGACGAAAAAATAAAGACTTTGACTCTGTTTGGACTTCAGTTTTATACGTAGACTCTAAAAAGTCAACTAAAAAAGTCAATTCGGATATTGCTTTCAATAGAAACCGCTTTGTTCTCCAGTTTTTCAATATTTCCATCGGCACCTATTGCAAGCTTTCCACTTTAAACAGAGTGACACAATCTAACCGCTACTCTTGAAACTCGAACTCTATTCATATTTTCAAGATAAAGTATCTTTTAGGTAAGCGCGCTCCACCGTCAAATGTGACACTAACCATCAGTCTGGGTCTTACTGGTATACTCCCAGATCAGCGTCATTTCACTAATCGAACGGCAAAATTACTAATAGTTAGCGAAGGTGACAAAGGAGAAACGATAAGCCCCCAAGTCGAAATTGCGAGAACTAATTGTACTACCAAGGTTGACCCTTGGGTCAACCCTTGGGCTGATAGGTATCTGGCACAGCGCATTAGCATTGCTAGTCAGCGTGGCAATGGCTGCAGCATCTTGGAGACGTCAAAGTCAAAGTCAAAGTCAATAGTTTTTTATTCAGTACGATGCAAGAATCACTTTGAAACGTCTTAAAGCTAGGTGAGTCTAGGTGCCAGTTCCACGCGACCAAGCGTAGAAGAACAGGCAACAAACTACGTCTCGGTTCCTACCGTTTTGTTTATATGACGCTTCCGTCTGGTACAGATTTGGATCAGTTAAGCCTTCTCTAGATCGTTTGTAATGGTCTGTAGATAGCTCAACGTGTGTATTTTGTACATCTTGTAAATGTTCGTTTAATTGTAAGTTTCCTTGTGTAAATAAATTATATTACTTACTAACGATAAGTAAAAACATCGCCATCGCCAATCGTGCCGAAGCTGCCAAGCATTTGCCTATAGATAAAAAAAAATGTAGCTCTGTTTTTTAAACTCACACCTTGACCAAAAAGGCATGTCAAAGTTTGTGTTTAACTTTACGCGATCGAAGTCACGTGGGACTCCACTAGTCCATCAATATAAATGGTAGGGGGAATTCCCACCTGCAAAACCCTAGATAAAAGGCAGGTACTTTATCGTCACTGTTTTCGGGAGCGAATTGGGAAAACAAAAATATTGCGACAGTACGAAATGTCTATTATTCTTAGCGGTCAGTATAACTTTAGTGAGTGGTAGTGTATTATTTTTACTATTTTTGCGAAGAGCTAATAAATAAAAGAGGCCTATGTCCAGCAGTGAATCATTTGATGATGAACACAGATCTGATGATGACTGAGTAACAATCCCTCAAAAGTATGTATTAAAATAAATTAAAAATAAAAGCTTTTATTTCTTTATTTCCGTTTTTTTATACGTCATAAATCGTAAACTGCAATTTACCTTTCGACGAACTACAAGAACTTATATATTATGTTACTTGTTGCTACGGAACCCTTCATGGGCGTGTCCGACTCGCATTTGGCCGCTTTTTTATTTAATGTCAGACATCGGGATCCATATAATGTTAGTAGAAATTAAATTAACTTTATATATTATTTTACAAAAGCTAAAAAAGACAAGGTAAGTACCTATGTACCTACTTAACACTAAAATTCAGCTCTAAAAGTATGTTTGGTGAGGTAAGTGAACAAAATGTTTGCTTTCTTAATTTAGAATGTTAGTGACCAATCGTAAAAAATAGAAGGTGTCCGTAATATATTATTTTGAAGTTATCCTCGTCTTCAACAACCCCTTCACAGGTGAAGTGGTGATGTAAAACCTCCTCAAAAGATAGCCATTCTTCACAAAAGTATGTACATATTAACATAAACTCCTCCCAAGCCTCTTTGAGGCGCACTTAAAATCCATTCACTACACTTGGTTCAAAAGAATCAGTGACACGATAAATAGAACATAAACTAAAATCCTTAAGTAGATGACAGACAATCCTCAAAAGTACATTACAAAAGATATCCATCGAAAAAATAAAACAAAAAAGCTGAAGTATTCTTTCACATATCTTGATTCCTAAGTATAGTAGGTACAAGCTTTGCATAGTTTGTGGCTCGATAGCAACGTGCGAAATGTCCTATTTTCTATTTAATGTACCCCAAGTCCCACTGCCATTACAACATTTCGTTACCAAATGTTGTTTTCGTTTCGCCTATTTGTCTCTGTCTATTGTATGGAGAAAAGATGAGACAACAACTCTAACTACGTAATGTATTTTTGCCGTCTCATATTTTCTCCATACAATAGATAGAGACAAATAGGCGAAACGAAAACAACATTTGGTAACGAAATGTGGTTGCCAAACTCCGACTTCGGGTACAGATAAGTTGAGCTCAGCGAATTGTTTAGAAAAGAACGATCCTTGAATGAAAAAGACTAAACAAGCCCGATGCCTTTCTTAATACTGTAAAACCTTTATTACATAGTAAAATTTCGTTTTGAATAATATCAGCACACTAAAACACTCTAATCCAAAACAAAATTATCAAATGAGTTAAATCCCATTACGTATTAACCCAAAAGGCGTCGAGTGGAAAGCTAGGTAATCAACATTGACATAAAGTACAAACAACATTAACTCAGATATAGAAATTTACGAGACACGGGGACGTAGATGTTAGGTCGGATGTCCAATGAAGCATATTATAAATACGATGCTATGTGGCTTTTGAAATTTTCATTTTTTAGAATTATGTAGTTATGAAGCGGATCTGACAGCTGTGTGTTTGACATAAGGCAGACCCTTAAAAATAAAATAATAAATTGAATAATTATAATATCATCATCATCAGCGTAAAGAAGTCCACTGCTGGACATCGGCCTATACCTACATTTCCTGAAAGAACGATTCTGAGCTCTTTCCATCCACCGACTTCCTTCGATCTAATCAATGAAATATCATAATAGTTGATTTATTTTCAGCCTGCACCGTCCGCCTCTTTTTTTCTCTGTCCTGTACTATTTTTTTTAAGTCAATCACAAAACCACTTGGTAACGTCATAAAGCCAGTTCCACGCGACCAAGCCAAGCAAGCGCAAGAGTCTTAGACGAAGAGGCAACTTACTGCATGTGGTGTGGTGGCTTAATTCCCACCGTCCTTTTGTGATTGCTACAGTAGACAGTATGCCTTATGGGACGCGGGTGAAATAACCTACATCCCTCGTAAATTATTTTAGCTTTGTGTTATTTTCAAGTTTAGTCATTTTCTGTGAAAATCCACATTTGTCATCGTCACGCCTGGCTGTCTTGTTTCGTGGACTACCTGGCCTGTTACTCAAGTTAAAGTGTTCACAAAAACGCAATTTAAACTTACTAATGGTGGCTGTTTTTACTTAATGATGACTTACTGTTTTATCTAATGAAGACATGCAGTTGTTTGTGATTCTCATCAAAATGCTTATTCTGGGTAGGTAATCGAACCCATACTCAACAGCGTAGAAAGCAAGGTCAGACCCAGTCATTGTCACAGTCATTTGAGTAGTGTACCTACTCAGATAAATTAAAGTCTTGATCTGAGACTTACTCTAAGAATAGAGGGTTCCGAACTTTGACAGTTGATAGCGGCCATCTTGTTTTAGCTAGGTACATCTGTCAAAATGGCCGTCATTTGTTACTGAAGGATTTTTCTTCTTCCTTTCGTGCGCTTTTCACATGTTTTTTTTTTAAACTTTTTTTAATGCTCTACTACACCATGTCGATTTCATCCCGATTTTTCCTTCACCATGAAATAAATAAATATTAAATATTATAGACAATCCAAACAAAACTATCTAGCCCCAAACTAAACAGAGCTTGTACTATGTACATTTGAGAGTACTGGAATAGTGCACATTTTTTGGACATTATAAATTAATTAGTAGAATATCAGTGCTAAAAGGACCGATGGAAAAGGATCTTCTCCTTTAATATAACAGCATCAATACATTGGTCACGTGACACATTAACTGTTTACGAACCAGACACAAACGCTGACTACTACTTAATTACGACTAGATTTAGGGATAAAGACCCGATACGTAAACGAAAAATTTGCTACGGAATAGCAAAACATCTACTGAACAATAGAGTACATGCCTATAGGCACGGGTCTTAGGCGCGAACAATAAAGTAGTTTGATTGACTTATCGATATATGTGGGGATATGCGCAAAAAAACAAGTGTACATAAATTAAAATCTATATAATATAAAAAAGTTATGTTGGTTTGTGTACGCTTCAAAAACTCAAAAAGTTCTGCACCGATCGACCTGAAATTTCAGCATGATATCAATGATTGTTTTTTTTAAATCACAATGCGAAGCATGGCAGGGTACAGCTAATATTTAATATTTATAAGACATTATTGTGAAAAATTGACATACCAATGTTATAAATAAATAAATATTGTGGACAATCCACACAACACTATTATTGTCGTGTATTTTATACTGTAGCTCCATGATTCAATAAATAAATATCAAAAATTCCGCAGAATTACACAATCGCCCAGCTGTTAATGTCCCTTGCAATGCTGTGACATCAACTCGAAATTTACGAATTGTACACATTCTATCGCAGCCAACTGTACTCTCAGCGCTATAAACTTGTCAAACAGAGGTGGCGACTGCCATCGCACATTCGCACACACACACCCTAATCATACTTAACCCTACGCTGCCGTAGTTTTATTTATCGTAAAGATTTTTATTGTCTTGGTATCAACGACCCGTTCATACTATCGACAATTCGATAAAAGGTCCATCGAAAGCTTTTACTGAAGACCCGGATGAAAGTCAACGGACACTTTCATTAAGTCATCATCACATAATTGGGAATCGAGAGTGAAAATCATTGTATTGATCTAACCTCAAACGTTAGAGCATGTCGAAAAACCACGAATTTTCAAAAACGTGTTTTTCGACATGCATTTTTCCAAAATCCCAGAAATGTTTCCTTTTTTGAGCACTGGCTGAACCAAAGCCTCGTCAAACTGAAAACATTCGGAAGGAATCGGTGACATTAAAACAATAGGTGCCTAATTATTGAGAACTTCTATTTCTCGTCGTGTCACAGTTTTAACGAACCAATGTGGTGAAAGGATTTTAATTGCACCTCAGTGAGGCTCTTTTCGTGCACTTGTGGCGTGTGTAGATATTTTTTAATCTAACAGTTTAATAGATCTTTACCTGCAAAATTTAGGGAAATAACATCCATTTCGGCATCGATATTAACTCTAATAACCTGAAACCCTAAGGGATCTAAACTCAATATTTAGACCCCAATTTGGTATATTTCCAACAAACATAAACATAGGTGACCCCGACATGACGTGACAAATGGTAATAGTGAAATCACAAAATAATTTGATTGGGAGTGCTATTTGAATTATTGGGGTAATGATATGTTAGCACCCTCTAGCCAGTAATGTTTATTACATTTTATTTTTGATTTATAACTTAAAGGGAGGGGGAGTTTTTAGGGTTCCGTAGCCAAATGGCAAAAACGGAACCCTTATAGATTCGTCATGTCTGTCTGTCTGTCCGTCCGTATGTCACAGCCATTTTTCTCCGAAACCGTAAGAGCTAGACTGATGAAACTTGGCGAGTAGATGTATTATGTGAACCGCATTAAGATTTTTACACAAAAATAGAAAAAAAACTATACATTTTGGGGGTCCCCTTGAATAGATACTTGAAACTGAAACTCAAAAAAATTTTTTCATCGAACACATACGTCTGGTTGTGTGATTGTGTGATGTTGAGGTTTCTAATATCGTTTTTTTCTAAACTTAATAGTTTGCGCGAGAGACACTTCCAAAGTGGAAAAAAGTTGGTCCCCCCCTCTAACTTCTAAAATAAGAGAAAGATAAAACTAAAAAAAAATTATGTTGTACATTACTATGCAAACTTTCAACGATATTTGGTTTGAACGAGATCTAGTCAGCAGTTTTTTTTTATACGTCATAAATCGTAATTCGCAATTTACCTTTCGACGAACTACAAGAACCTTTATTATTATGTTACTTGATGCTACGGAACCCTTCATGGGCGAGTCCGACTCGCATTTGGCTGCTTTTTTCATTCTGTCGAATATTGCGTTTTCTAAATTATTTTCGTTCCGGGAGAATGAAATTAAATTAAATAAATCTTGCGCTTTGGCACGAGAATTCAATAGATACCTAATTCAACCAAAAGATACTCACTGAATAGATGAATCCAATATTTTTCGGGTAGATGGGATCTTTTTGATTGTTATTCCTCTATTTATTCCTTTTGTCATTGGTTTTTCTTTTTCCTGTGCCTTTATTGAAACCAGTTTCAAAAAGTGCTATTTTAGGAAGGTACCCCAAAAATATTTTAAGAATCGTCTATAATATATTTTTAGTCGTGTACCAATGAGTTTTTCTGTCGTAAAATCTGTGCACACAATGCTGTGCAAGTGCTCTCAAAAGATGAACGAAAACATCGTGAGGAAACCCACCGCGGTTTAGTATTGGCCACAAATGTTAGTTCTCTGTCTGGGAGCTATATTGTATTATAAGTACGAGTATGCATTAAAAAAAATATATGTAAGTATTATATCAGCTATCTGGATCTATTGGACAAGCTCTGCTTAGTTTGGGACTAGATAGTGTTGTGTGGATTACCTATTATTTATTTATTATTTTCTTTTGTTCTGATAATATTTTGGGATAAACTTCCGCGCTAATAAACGATAATTATTATTCTTGTTGGAAAAGAAAAGCTTTTTAAATAACAAGAGTATGGTGATAAATACGAAATGGTGCGTAAATCGACTAAAAGCGATTACTTCGGAGGCTTAATTAAGTCCCATAGGTAAGTAAAAACCAATGGACCATAGTCGATTACGTATAAGGGCGTATTCAGAGCGGGGAGGTCTGAATTGGTTGAACTTTTTTTGAATATAAAAACAGCAGATTTAATTGGCACTCCCCAATGAACCGACAACATTTACAGGAAGTCAGTGCAGATGGAGAGATTCATTCTTCCTAGAAATGTATACAAATACAAATATTTATTTTCTTTAAACTTAATTTACAGTAGGTTTGGGACCCTCTTTTAAGTATAGAAATACCTGTGTTAGAGGGTCCCGCTCTTCTGTAATATAATTGTTTTGACTTAAAACTATGTAAATGATAAAAAACATTATTTTTTTAAATTTATATACGGAGCTTACATTAGGTGCGGAGTTCGTAAGTGTGTGTGAGGGTGTGTTGTGCGTGTAAGGGTGTGTTGAGTATGTGTGTGCATGGGTGTGTGAGGGTGTGTGTGTATGTATATGGGAGGCCTATGTCCAACAGGAGACTTCTTCGGGCTGATGATGATGATGAAGATGCATTTTTTATGTTCAGCTATTTTGTTGTAAGAAATATATCAGAAAAAAACAATGTCTGTTAGTAAGTATTATTAAGAATGCTTCTTACGGTTGAGTTTAGATTTTTATACTGATAATACTACTGATGGAATAACCATTTAAATTAAAATTAAAAAATTAAATATTATTTTATTTCAGATAACTTGATCCATAGTTGTTAATAGGTACACACTTAAAAATTATGTTAGGTTGGCTCACAAAACAAATAACAACAATAAATAAATAAACGCTCTGATGTCCAAGTAATGACGTCATAATGTGCATCACCTATGCCGTCATCACTCGCACACAGTGCTTAATAAAAGGGCTATCCCATTTGGCAGCAATGGTGCCCAGGATGTTATTGGGACTTCCACGAACTCTGCAGACATTTGCCAGCCTGATATTATGATCAACCTTGGGTTTAAGTGAAAAAGCAGAAAACTATTTTTTTAAGTATGATAATAATGATAAATAATCCGATTATCGGGTGCAAAAACCGGGATTTCACTATACGTAAACTTAATATGGATACGCCAATCGTCATTCACATCAAGCAATCCCGGGATTTTTGTTTCGATTCTCAGGTTAGCACATTATCGTGTATGTACGAAATTAATTGTCAAATAAATAAATTCGTAATAATGATATAACTTCCCTTGAATACGTCCACAGGGCCCCGTCCAATCAAAACTTCTCACAAGTAGTAATGATTTGAGCAAGTGATCCAACTAAAAGTTAGAATTACCTCTCGCCGCCCTATTGAACAACAATCGATTCGGCGGATGATTTTCGCTAGTTTTTGTTTGGACACTTGTCTAGATTACCGAACTTATCTAGTAAGTTCGAAATGTGTCTTCTTCTTATCGTGTCACTGTTTCTTTCGAACCAAGTGTGGTGAAAGGATTCTAAGTGTGCCTCAAAGAGGCTCCTTTCGTGCACTTAAGACATGTTTTCGAACTTTTTAGGTTCTATGATATGCCGGTTTCCTCACGATGTTTTCCTTCGCCGTTTGAGAGCAATGGCATATTACATTTTTGGGCAGAAAAACTCATTGGCAAACGACTGGTATTGAACCCACGACCTTAGGATCGGAAGGCGGGGCCGATACCACTAGGCCACCAGCGCTCGTACCAGTAAAGTCATGTGATATAAGTTTTTTATTGCAGACAATAATAAAAAGAGTGTACCTAAAATGTACCTATTTTTTTTAATTTAACTTATTTTGTCCTACTGCTGGGCAAAGGTGTTTCCCACAGACTTCCACATATCTCTCTCTCGAGCCTCCTCCCACCATCTCCTCTCAAAGGAGTCCATATCGTCCCGCCAAAGTTTTCTCGGCCGGCCCCGTTGCCGCCGCCAGTCAGGGATCCAAGGTGTGCTGATGACATGCTCTGCCCAATCCCACTTCAGCAGGGCAGCCTTAGACCCTATATCGGCAATGCTTGTCGTGAACGCAGCATGGTGTTCCGTATACACTGTATGCTGCGTTCTATGGCTCTCTGGCAAATCTTGAGTTTGGAATATGTTTTTACCCAATGATTATTTGTTAAGTTATCATGGCACTTGTTTACAATATTTAAATAGGTAGATTTTAAAAGTATTAATAAAAAACCTATAAAATAACTTTTTTTTTTGAAGCACTCTATTCCGATTATGCAGCAAGCATCAGTGCTGCTGCAGCACTACTGGTCCCTAATTTATCTCCGAGCTCAGCAGTAGTACCGTGCTGCCGAGATCGGGATCATACCTTTACTCTCGGAGGTATGGATACAAAAAACCGTACACCCAAAAAAAATCAAATCATAAAATCTGTTTGTGCTATGTGCACTTTTAAATTTCGAACGAGGCTTCCAATCACCAGGAAGTGACACATCAAAGTGACAACCAATAAAGCGTACATTCGAAATTCGAAATTCACGGTGAAAAGCACGCACGTTTTCAGCCAGTATTAATGCGTTCCACTGCAATTTTTTTTTAACTTTTTTTAGGCAAGATTAGTTTTTTTCGAACGAATAGATTTCAATTGAATTGTTGTTACTGAACGCCAAAGAATGAATCGTAGGACACTATTGATTCATTTTTAATTGATTTAATAGTGTTTACTGCACATAAGGAGATCACAAAGATTTTTATAATGTCGCAAACACAAAGCCACGGTAAACGGTCGTGTTAGTGCTGTAAGCCAACCAGTCCCGTCCAGTGTGATTAGAAGCCGATGGCGCAGTGGTCGATGCAGCCCCGTACCAATGGGGGTCACGGGTTCAAATCCTCTTTTGGAAAATTATAAAATAGTATTGGATCATTATTTGATGCTATCATTCAATTGTTGTCAAGACCATGGCCGTCTTTTTAACAAAGCCATTTTGGTTAAGTCAACAACAAAACCACATACCAATATCAAAAAACAGAAAAGTACACAAAACCAACATTTAGAAAATATTTCATTATATAAAGTTCTTAAAGCTATCCATGATATTTTTAGAATGAAACGAAATCACATTTTTAATAAAGTGACCACAGTGAAAAGTGACTTCGTTACTTAAATACTATCCGTCGCGTTTTTCATTACTTTTTCCCGCTGGCAACACTGGCAACCTTCATGTTATAAAAGTAGCGTTGAGCGGAGCGGTGAGCGTTGAGCGGAGCGTTGTCGTACTGGCTTATGTTCGTAGATGTGATTTATTTCTTTTTTTATTCTTATCAATGATATACAGTCGGCTGCTTTATTCAAAGAGCACTAAACAAGTAAACAGGCCTGTTTAACGTCTGGGATAACAGTTTTTCTCATGCCTCTATTTCCAGGACGCTCTAGTGCCTGGGACAGGTTTTTTACCTGTCCCAGGCACCTATACCATCCTGACAGCTAAGTCGGCCTAATCCACAGGGAAGACATAGTCAATACGTGTGGAGCTGACTAAGCTGCGGGTTTCTTTACGATACAAAGAGTGTTACTACATAAAAAAATACATATTTAAATTTACACGAATCTAAATCACAATATACGAACAATCAAAGCTACCGCTTAGGGTTACTGTGATTGCACCTCTATTAAAACAATTTAAACTGAAAAATAAACATCGATCTCTCGTCGCTCAAGCTTACTAATAGCTTACTCTCTTCTTCTTCCTGCCCTTATCCCACTTTATATGGGATCGGCATAACATGTAGGTAATTTTCTTCCATTCCCCTCAATCTTGTCGGCTGCTATCTGAAAACGTCTCGCTGAGAGGTGGTCAGTTGATTTTGCCGCAGCTACCAAGGTAGACGTGAACATGAACAATTTTTCTGTAATTTGTGCTTTGCTTGAAGAGGAGGAAGAAGAAGATATTTTTTATATAAATAAGGATAGTTGCGAATTAATTCTATTAAATTGTCTTCGAAAAAATCCATATTGTCAACCTTGACGCATACCCGCACACCGCAGCGTTGAAACGAGATTAAGATTGTGCGGGAGTACACCTCCCCACTCAACGCGCTTGCCCCTCGCCGCTGACGCATACTGCGACGGAACAAGAGACCATTCTAGACGTTTTTCATAAGATTTTGTGTCCGCAGCCGCAAGCCGCATGCCGCAGCGTTGTGCGTCATGATCACCAGACCAAAGCTTCAACGCGCTGCTAATCTCTTATCCTATGCAAAGGCCGACCCTTATTCCCCGCTCTCATATTCCCCGCTCATATTTCGCGTGAAATTCCCACTAAGACTGGACGCTTCATTAGAACTCGTCACGATTCCGCCCGCGCTCGTGCAGTTTAATTTAGTTAACTATTTTTGTGTCCACGTCTGGCAAGGAATTTTTGCGAATTAGTGCGGGTACTGTGGGTACAGTCACGGTGAAATACTATCGTGTAAAATTATGTAACAAGTTTAAGACATATTTATTTAGTTACTAGCTGACCCGGCAAACGTTGTTTTGCCTTATAAATTATTTCTAGGAAAAAAAATATATAGATAGTAGCCGATTCTCAGACCTACTGAATATGCATATTATTATAAAATTTTGTAAAATTCGGTAAAGCCGTTTCGGAGGAGTGCGGTGACTAACATTGTGACATGGAAATTTTATATATTAGATATATGTTAGTTAGCTTCTTCCAGTCTTTCAGTGCGTTCGAGTCAACGAAAATAACGAAATTTTCGTTTTCAACCCATGTTCGGTTCGAAATAAAAGTGATCACTGTGATCGTTTTGAACAGTTTTCACCCCGGTTCGAGTTGGATAAAAACGCTAAAAACCCTACCGATTTTTGCCACTTTTTACCCAGCTAGGTCGATGGGTCAAAATTATTGTTTTTTGACATTTGTGTCAGTGACTTGAGATTGATTAGTTGTTGTGTTGCAAAATAATAAAAGTTAAAGATTTATAGCAAATTATTTATTTTTACGACTGAGATGGAGAACACGGGGACTCTGTAACCCTACCCATATCCATAAATGGCTCAAACCGAGCTATCTATTACCGTACGAATGTCGTTTTCATACTAAGTAACTGGACTAGATCTTCGGCGTCTGAAAAATCCAAGGAAGACTCGGTCAAGAAGCCACTCACTGGTTTCACATGAAAATCAGCGTCGCTACACTTCAAGGAGCGGCTTTATGCTGAGTTGGGAACAGATTGTGTCTCACGCGTACATGAACCACGGCACGAACTGATTTGCTGACGTGTTGAGCAGGGTACTCTACCTACCTAGTGGATTATTTATTACCTACCATGGGGACCTACCCACTTACCTACTTAGAATTTATTCCTTTGTTTTCCTAGGTCTCAATCTACCATTACGGTGGGTAAGTCTACTTGTTTGCCTACCTACTACCTACCTGCTAGCTATCTTGTAAATTGTACCTACACTGATTTATTTGTCCTTTGGTTTGTGTGTGTTTCCAAAATAAATTCTTATCGTTCTTCTAATTATTTCTTTCAATGTTGTTAGTACTAGTGCTAAATTGGTATTCATGCTCGAACTCTTCCAAAATTGGCATGATGCGAAGACGCAAATGTGTCGACACAGACACACGCAGCTTCACAAGTGGCCTCCCCAACTCCCATAATATGTGTAAATGCGAAACTTACGATGTTTGGATGTAAGTGAGTGTTTGTGGCTCAATTATACTCACAGACTACTAGGATTAGCATATTATACTCTACCCTACCGACAACAACGCTGCATCATTAACAAAAACCCGCTGCCCGTGCCGCTCAACTCAAAATCAATCAAAACAAGATTGGCGCGCAAACACACCTGTCTCAAATATTTTGATAGTCGTGCGTGTGAAATGTCATCCCGTTCGAGACACTGTGGGCAAAAGTTTTGAAATTTTCGTTTCGTGCCAAAACGAACACAATCATAGTGGATGTAATCGTTTTGTGCGTTCTTGGCAAAATGTGCAAAATATACGTCGACTCGAACGTCCCATTTATCGCACTATTAGGTGGGGTTGGCACAAATGTTTTCTATACAACTAGCTGATACAACAAGTGCATTTCCGCGTAGGTCACGTACATCAGGAACGTGCCCTACGATGCACTGCCCTGCGTCCATCAACTTGAGGCATACAGGTGTTGAACCACACGTGCCAGTGATTTCATGTCAATCACTTGTCTTTTTCTTCCATTCTCCTGTCATTCGTTATTTCAGTACTCACTCCTTTCTTGGATATATCATTTCTTACACAATCACAAAACAGCTCAAATACAATTTACAGTAAATTCAATAAAAAACCGGCCAACTGTGAGAAATCATGTCCATTGCTTACCGTATTACATGCCCCTTACCGTATTTTTTTTAATGTAGTTGTTGTTATAGTGGCAACAGTAATACATCATCTGTGAAAATTTCAACTGTCTAACTATTACGGTTCATAAGATGCCCGGTGACAGACGGACAGGCAGATAGACTGACAGCGGAGTTTAAGTAATAGGGTTCCGTTTAACCCTTTAAGGCCTGCGCACACCTAGGCCGCTGGCGTCGGCGATCAGTGAAACGCTGTCATATTTGGTGCGCAGGCCTTTAGGGTACGAAATATTAAAAACAGTAGTACTTAGTTTACTTACACATTCTAAATAATTTACAGTGCCTGGGGAAAAAAGTCGTGAAGCCATTTCGTTCCTGAATTATTTATATAAAACAAAAGCCAGAAATATGTTTATTTTTTATTTTATTTAAGAATTTAAGCTACAAAGAAAAAACAAGACAGATTTCAACTTTCGTTTGTTTCTTGGATTGTAACCACAGTTAAAAATGTTTTTTTATGCCATCATTTGAGAACTAACTAACTACTACTACTAACTTTTATTACTAACTTTTGTAAATAACTGTCTAAAATTCGAAGCGATGAAAACATAGTGAAAACTGATTTACAATACTTCGCCGTAAGTGTTTTTCCCTCAACAGTACTCACATTCATGTATATATGTACTCTCGGACACAGCGTGTTCCTAATTCATTTCTTCTAACCCTTTTTTTAATCATTTTCATTCAATTTTACACAAGAAAACTCTTACATTGTCGGTAGGTAAGTGCTCTTTTTTGTAGAAAAGCTTTTAACAAATATGTAGCCTTTTTGAGACGCATTTAAATTCCTTTCAGCACACTGGTTCGAAAGAACTAAGCTCCTATAGCTTACCACCCACCACCCACCAGATGGACCGACGACATTGTTAAGATCGCGGAAAGTCGGTGGATAGAAAGGGCTCAGAATCGTTCTTCGTAATGGGGGCGTCCATAAATTACGTGAGATGTTTAAGGGGGGGAGGGGGTCGAGTCAAATCTCATCTAATCTTACGTTGGGGAGAGAGGGGGTATCGGTAAATATCACGCAATTTTTTTTCTGATTGAAACAAAAAAAAAATCATGCTATTTTAATACCGTTTTAAGCCCGTCCTTTTTTTTAGCGCCACTGTCTTAACTAGTCGTAAATAAAAGCACGAAGCAAATTTTATTTTTTCTTTATGCAAAACAATCCAGCGCGTTTCCGTAAGAAACCCACATTTTGAAAAATCTCACGTGAGATTGGGGGATGGGGAGGGGGTTGAATAAAATCTCACGACATCTCACCAGGGGGGAGGGAGGGACAGAAAATTAAAAAAACACCTTCACGTAATTTATGGACGTCCCCTATGGAAATGTGTAGGGGAGGCCTATGTCCAGCAGTGGACTTCGTCAGGCTGATGATGATGACTATAACTTAAGTCTTGCTACAAGGCTTTCAAATTAAGTACACCTGAAAATAACAAGTTTTGTAGATAAAAGTGACCTCTCAACATCAAGTAGGCCACGAACAAGTTTCAATACTGTCAACTATCAATCACATGGTTTTTTTTTATAATATTATTTATATAACTATTGCAACGCTCCTAAAACTTTTACAACTGAGCTAAACTATAAAAAAAAACCGTACTCAAAAGTGCATAAACCTACAGAAGCTAGGAACTTTTTAGATTTAAAAAGTTTTAGCGGAAGGATTTTGGTTACGACCACCACCCACTTTCTAAATATCTCAGCAGTTTCTGTTCAAGTATACCAACTTTCTTCAAAAACGATAGTTTCTTTTTTATAATAGGTAGGTATAATGTTTATAATATGACAGTACGTACCTAAGTTTCTTTGTGTATTGTGAAGTCTTTTTGATTTTCATAAGTGTAATAAGGCTGTTATTAATAATCCTGGCGCAACGCTGGAGTAGTTAAATCGTGTTTTGTCACATTTGTTCGAGTTGACAATTGCATGTCAATACAAGAGACAAAACACGGATTAACTAGTCCAACGCTACGCCAGGATTATTAATAAGACCCTATAAAATCAGCAGGCCTACCACAAGCTCTGTCTGGCTCTCCCTCTGGCTCTGGTTTTGAGTCTATGTGAGTGCTGAGTAAATAAATCCTACGTCGAAATGTCACACACACAGTTATAGTTCACTGGTGAGCACTCAGACAGACTTGAAGAGACAGAGCCAGACAAAGCTTGTGGTAGGCCATCAGTAAAAACATATGTATGTTGTTGATAATAAACACATTTTCTCGCAAAATAAAACCACAGCAGTGTAATAATTTATTCTTTTTACTTTTTTACTTTCTTACAACTATTTGTATGTTAATTTTAATCTTATATAATTTAATTTAAATCGTATATAATTTTATTTTGGCATACCATTTACTCGTAGGTATTCAACAACAATTTTTAACATCTTTTCTACAATGTAAATTCACCAAATAAACATACTTTTACTTTGTAAGTTTTTTTTTATTATGAACACCAAAGAGATTGGAAACCCCTGCAAGGAGTTTCGTAAGTCTTTCATGCGACGTTATTTTGATACGAAAAAGGCTATATCAATTATTATTTCACAAAATAAATTCCGCGATAGAAAAAATTAAAAACCACAAAACATTTTGTCGAATAAAACCCGTTCTTATCGTTCCCGCCCCAGCTGTAAGAAAAGGACAAGCCCTGATCATTTGATTCCCATAAATACTGGGATCCCTCAGGACATACCTATTGTGGGACATCGTGAGTTTTCCTGCAATTTAAAGCGATTAGGCTGTAAGTAAGGCTTATATTCTAGGCTTGGTTGCTTGGAACTGGCACCTACTCTGTTTACTAATTTGTATTTAAATAAATAAATATATATTTGAACAATTTTGATTTAGTGACTGAGTCCAGTCACTAAGCTCAACCGCCATCTTTTCCAAATCGATTCAGGCGTACACACGCACACTATGTCATATACACAATACCCGCAAGATGTCTTCCAAATTCAAAATTACCAGGTATAAAGTAAATAGCAAACGCACAATAGGCCTACCGCATGAGCTCTGTCTGGCTCTGTCTCTGGTTCTGGTTTTGAGTCTGTGTGAGTGCTCACCAGTGCATTATACTGTGTGTGTGACGTTTTGACTTAGGATTTATTAAGTCAACATTCACACAGACTCAAAACTAGAACCAGAGACAGAGCCAGACAGAGTTCATGGTAGGCCTACAGAAGCTTGCAAACTGACAGGCCTGAAGACGTTTCGGTTGGTACCCAGAGTTACGAATAATGGGAACTGTTTCTTCATACGTTATGAGCTTGAAACACGTCGCGTCACTTCAACACACTTCGACGCCAAAAGCCACAAGCATACAATACAAATCGTTAGTCATTACTTCCTCGCCTGTACCCAACGTAGGATCAACTGCTTGTGCACGCATTAAACCACACTTAGGAATATTTAAACCGTATAACCTCTAAAGCTTTACGCACATCTAAGCGATCTCATAAATCATAAATTTATTTCACCAAAAAGTTGTTGCTACCTAAAATATCTGCAATGATCTGCAATGGTGATCAGTGAATCGCTGTCAAATATGATATTGGTTTTGACAGCGTTTTACTGATTGCCATCGCCTAGATGTGTGCAGGCCTTAACCCATACGTTTAAAAAAAAACATTATTTGGATCTTTTAACAAATGGTACAGAAACAGATTGAAGAATGATGAAATTCGCAAGAGTTAAAAACTGTGTCGCGAACATCAACGCCATCCTCCGCAACACCTATTAAGTTTTAAGGTTCCAAATGCTTAGAAGGTAAATATGTACTTAAATGAGGTAGTATGAATATAGAAAAGTAATGTATTTAACTTAATGATAACAAAAATAAAAATAAAAAGTTAGCAATCTTAATATTAATTATGTAAGTAGGTACACAAGGTTACATTCAAGTTATGTAGTATCAAAAAAATATAAGTCTTACTACGAGGACATAGATTATGCATAGGTTTGGATAAAGATCAGACATCTCACCAATAGTTTGTCCGAAATGCTGCTAGCGTTTCTTTTTTTGAATCTGAAGATTTGTTAGACCTATCCAAGTAATACAGTTCTTGACTTTCACTCTAGACCCTCGTCATGGTATCAAACCCAAACCCAAACCAAACCTTTTGATAACACTAATATTGTCGGGGATCGAACCCACGATTCATCCGCCTTAGCAGTACAAGACGGGCATATAGAGTCGAATCCTGACCCAACTAATTGAATTCAGCCGAGATTTCCCAGCGGTCGTCTGTCAAGAAAACCGCTTTTGTGAATACCGAAAGTACTTTATGAATGCAAGCGTGCACAGGCGTGCATTGAAGTGTACTACGATAACTAATGGGATTGCCCAAGCATATTAGTTGCGTGTGTAGAAATGCCAAGTGGAGTGCAAAAATAGAATTATAAATCAACTCAAAAGAACGTTGACCAAAGACGTGCCTTAAACGGCATTTAACTTTTTTTTACAATATATAGGCTTGCGCTTGACCACAACCTCACCTGCTGTAAATTGATGATGTGGTCGACGATGTAACACGCTTACCTAGAAGATACCTATTCACTCTTGACTTGAAAACGTCCAAGTTACGTTGAAAACCAGACGCCGCCCGGCAAGGAATTCCCCTCCTTGCCTGTCCGCAACATAAAGGTTGAAGCAAAGCGCTTGGTGCGGACAGTTGGAACATCAACCAGGTATGGGTGTCGCATTTCCGTGGGTCTAGTGGTCCGATGATAGAATGGGGATGGGGGAACTAAATTGTGGAGTTCCGTCGCACACTACTACAGCACATTACTACGGCAACTGTAGATCTGAAGCTTGATGCGTGAAGTACGTTGAAACTCATGAACAAAACAAATGAAGAACACATCCTTGCTACGAGTAAGCTTGCAAGCCGCGAAAAAGGTGTTTGCACCCCTTTTTAGAAGATGGCGGCTGGAGGACAAAGGCGCCGCCCCCCCCCTATACGTATCCCAAAAATAAAATTGCGTGCTCTAAAATGTAAATGTCTTATGTAACATTTCAATGGACTAAGCCTATTCCAACTAAAATCCTGTCCCAGGCACTAGCTGCCCGGATTAGGGCTTGTGTAATCACCAGTTTTCCTGACGCTATATAAATTATCTACAATATCTATTGTAGATCATGTATTTGCAAAGGCCTGCTTACTTTTTTTTATGGTTTTTAAAATCACATCTCAGTCTATAAAAGGCTTGCGAAGGTGAATTCACGCCTAGCGTATAAATTAGAACAATTTCGGGTATTTGTGCGCTCGTCAAAGATAACAGGCCGCCCTTGGAGACGGATAACGAATACCACGGGGGGCGCCTTTGGCAAATTGTCTGCCTGCTAGCATAGTACAACACAGATTATAGGTGGCAGCTTCTGAAGGTGTTAATTTTCTTAAATCATCTCTTAGTAATTTCTGTGCGGTGTGATTTTGTACCAGTGATTTACCAAGTTTCAGACCACTAGGCTCTACAGTTTCGGTTTGGCAGAGCAGATTTCGTCATAGGGTCAGTCTATAAGTCACGACTAGGTGTAGGTACGTATTTATCAGTTCCGATACATACCTTATTCCTAAATGAAAACGATTTTTGAACAAGGAATTTGAAAAACCATAGCAGGAAGGAGTTTTGGAGTACAGACCAATACTTCATTCAAATCATCAATACTTACAGATTTGGAAGCAAAGTAGTTTAACTGTTGATGCCTAGATGGCGTTAAGCAGAATATGGGTAAATAATATACGCAGAGTGAGCTGACTGCAGTTTAGGTAGACACTAGACACAAATATAAAATAATAAATAAAATGGGCCTCTATTTAACCGACCTTAAAAAACTGTTATTGCTTAATTTAACTTATCCTAAACCTACTTACTAAATATAACTAAGCAAAAGTTGGTTCTAATATGACACCGGCCGGCGGCGGCGTGGTGGTACATAGGTCGGGTTGTCTTTGGACAAAGGCCTCCTCCAGGGTTTGCCATTTGGTGCGGTCCAGACATGATCTGCGCCACTCCTTAGGGAGCTCACCTTCCCATCGCTTTAGCTGCCGCCCTCTGTTGCGTTTTCCTTACAAGAAAGACACTAGACATGCCATCCCAAGCCCGTAAGTATGCTTGAAAAATAAGAACCAGATAACTCCTTGGAAACATAGATATTTTTTTATATTCATTCTTTACGTTTACTCGGCTTCCTTTCATCGTGTAGCACTACAGTGGCACGTTTTTACATCGCAAACATTAGACATGTAATCGCCTAACGAGAATTGCGCAGGAACTCCCATGGGCCGCCAGCGCGCTGTAAAGCTCTGCCTGATCGAGTTACAGCCACAACACTCTAGTTTATTTTGCCTTTATTTACACGTGACCTGTGTTTATAACTGAAAAGGGAAGGAGGTTCTCAATTTTCTAACCATTCTTTTGTTTTTTTTTTAGGAAATACATCTTAGTATACGTGAATACAAAAACATGTTTTTCTTATCAATTTTCGGAGGTCATCCATCCGTTACAATGGTTTCCTAATCATCATCAGCTTTAAGAGCACTGGTTTTATATTAAAGCGATTCAGATGAAGACTAGATGAAGATTTAATCTGAATGATTTCCATTTTACTGACGGACTTGCCTTTCAACTCAGTTGGTAGTAGCTCTGCCTTCTGCGCCGTAGGCCGTTGGCTCGTCCGCCACCGAGACAAATATTTGTGCGGTGAACACAGCCTTTTTTTTCTGTCTGGGTGTTATATTGTACTCTATAGGTATGTATTTACAAAAAAAATGTATACAAGTATAATATCAGGTTATGGTTCCTATATTAAAGGCTCCGCTTAAACTGGGGCTAGATAGTGTTGGGTGGATTGTCCATAATATTAATATGTTTTTTTTTATTTTTGACCTATTCAGTAAGATTTATTTCTTTGTAGTACAGTCCATAATGTTTGATCTGTAAACTTACTCATAGCTGACTTTTTACACTTTCGTTTCTAGTTCACTGTTCAGGAAGCTACCTACCGCTAGCGCCATCTAGCGACCGACGACGTCATCAACGATGACAGTGACAGCACCATGCGATGTCTAATGACCAAGCTGCCACTGTCAAACGTCAAACGTCATGTCAAACGAAGATGAAGAACTTCACCTCACTCGTTCGCGCTTCAACTTCAATTCATTCGTTGTCTCCGTTATTTTTTTGCAACGCACACATTTTTTAAAATATACTTTGTCATCGTTTTCAAGAAGTAATAAATTTGTTAAATATCTTAAACAAACGAATAATAATTGAAGACGTCCCTGGCTACTTCCTCAGCAAATAGGAACAATAACCGTAGGCTCAAACATTGGTCCTTACGAGCCGAACAAAGAAACGGACAGCTATAGCCACGTCAATCCAGAATCCCGTTGGAGTCCTGGATCATCCGCAAGAGGAGAAGAGGAGTTGGAGCAGCGTCGATAAACGGTCTGGCCATCTCACCCATCCTTACCTCTCCCAGTCCGACAGTTTGCGTTAATTTTTCCGTTTCCAAATTTCAGCTGTGCGTCACTGTGTGCCTCACGTCGCCTGAACCAGTACTGAAAAGGAAACTGTAAGTACTTTTGCCTTTGTAACCTGCCAAAATGATCGACGGAGAGGTTTTTCAACCAGCTCTTGAACCTGTCAAAATCAGAGTAGATAGGCCCGTATCTCCCCGGTTACAAGCTATTACAGTAGTTGAAAGCCGCCTCGCTGAGCTCAAAAAGCAACGAGGAACGATCAAAGGCAGGTTAACTGTATTTGAAAAGTTTATTAGCAAATTTAAAGCAGAGAATGAATATTTAAATGCAACCCTCATTGCTGAAATCGATTTACGTATGCAAAGTCAAGCAGTTATATTTGAAAAATTCAATGACATTCAAGATGAGATTGAACAGTTGTCTCCAGAATGTGAACTTCCATCTCAAGAACAATACAGAGAAGCGTTCGAGGCTCAGTATTTTTCTTTGATGGCTGCCGCGAAGTGTGTATCAAACTCAAGTGATCAAAGTCAAGTAATGCCCTTTGGTTCCTTAAGTAGACCTGTGTCGATTAAACTGCCAGAAATAAAATTACCTGCTTTCGACGGTTCTTATGATCAATGGCTCGAATATAGGAATTCATATCTTACAATGATTCATACCCGTCAAGATTTAGACGCGATACAAAAGTTTCATTATCTTAAATCGTCACTTAGCGGTACGGCGCTTCAGGTTATCGGTTCATTAGAATTTACTGCACCTAACTATGCTCACGCTTGGGATTTACTAGAAAGCCGGTTCCATAATAATCGTTTACTAGTTCGAAACCATGTCAAATCTTTATTTGACACTCAGCCGCTTCAGTCTGAGTCACCTGCACAGATTAGGCAGCTAATCGATTCGACGTTACGCAACCTACGTGCCCTTCAGTCGCTGAATGAACCAACGGATGCATGGGACACACTCATTATTTATCTAGTTGTGTCAAAGCTTGACCCGTCCACAGAACGCGAGTGGGAGACGAAGAAAGGTGATATCACAACCGATATGAATAATAGGATAAAGTTAGACGACCTTATTGTTTTCCTCAGAAACCGGGCTGATATGTTGGAGATGATTAAATCAAATACCAGCAAGCATAATATGGATTCATCTCAACCTAGTAAATCAAACTCAAATCAGCAAAATAAACTCAGGCAGGGTAACTCAAATTCGAACCCGCAATGGCAAACGTATTCGTACGCCTCACAGAAAATAAATTCAGATAAAATTAAACAGATGCGTGTGTGTGTCCTTTGCGGGGACGATCATTATTTGTATGCGTGTGCAAGGTTTTTAAACATGTCTGTACAAGAAAGGTGTTCAGTTGTCAAGGTAAAAAACTTATGTCAAAATTGCGTTCGTTCGGATGGTCATTCTTTGCATGAATGTTCGTTTGGCCCATGCAAATTATGTCTAGCCAAACATAATACGTTACTTCACACGAATGGTCATTCAAGTCAAAGTTTAGGTACGGACGCGTCTACGCACACCGCGCTCCCGATAGCTGACATGCTCAAATCAGCTGATACGCAAGTAGGCACCGAGCGCAACGTACTTACTAGCCACGCTGCAGTACAGCCGGTGTTGTTATCCACAGCGCTCATAGATATACCTGACTCAAATAATCATTTACATACCGTTAGAGCACTTCTTGACAGTGGAAGTCAAAACTGCTTTATTACTCAATCGTTAATTAATCGTTTACAATTACAAACTATACAGTCCACTATTCGTATTTCCGGTGTGGGACAGAGCGTTTCACATAGTACTCACACCTGTAAAACAGTTATTCGTTCAAAAGTAAGTGATTTCCGTACGGAAATCCAATGTTTGGTTCTCCCAAGTATAACATCAAAGTTGCCTTCGTTAGACGTTAACTGCGAAGGTATACTTATACCTAGTCATATCGCACTCGCAGATCCTACATTTAACATCTCGTCCGATATTGATATGCTGCTGGGTGCAGATATATTTTGGGACCTACTTAAAGAGGCCAAAATAAAGCTCAGTACCGGTCCATATCTGCACGATTCTCAAATCGGGTGGATAATATCTGGCCCTATTCGTCATAGTAACTCGTATCACGTTGACCGGGTTCAATGTAATTTGGTTCATATAGATTCTCAATTACGCAAATTTTGGGAATTGGAAGAATTAACCGACTTGCCTTCTGCCATGTCAAAAGATGATCGGTATTGTGAAACTTTATTCACCGAAACCACAAATCGTGACGAACACGGTAGGTTCTCTGTTTGCATTCCGTTGAAGGAATCAGCTGATTCATTGGGTGACTCATTCACCATGGCAAAAAATCGTTTTATGGCCTTAGAAAGAAAACTAGAGCGTTCACCTCAATATAAAGAATTATACTGCGATTTTATGCGAGACTATGAAGCCCAAGGTCATATGTCTCCAGTATCGGAAAAGGTAATCAACTCAGGTAAACCATATTACGTTCTACCGCATCACGGCGTCTACCGTGAAAATAGTCTTACAACCAAGTTAAGGGTTGTTTTCGATGCAAGTGCAAAAACCACAACTAACAAATCCTTAAATGATATTCAACACATCGGCCCACCACTACAAAATAGTATATTTTCTATTTTACTTCGTTTTAGACAGTATAAATATGTCGCTTGCGCAGATATTCAAAGTTTCTATAGGCAAATTCTGGTTCAACCTAGTCAACGTAATTTACAATTAATCATGTGGAGAGAAAATAGTCAGTTGCCTTTGCAACTGTATTCGTTAAAAACCGTTACGTATGGAACCGCGTCAGCTCCTTTCCTTAGTATACGATGCTTGAAGCAATTAGCGCAGGAATGTGATGATGAGCTTGTAGCGAAGACCATCAATTTTGATTTTTACGTGGATGATTTAATTTTAGGTAATAATAATAGCGATGCGTTGATCGATTTGTGTAATAAAATAACAAAAGTTTTACATAACGGTTGCTTTCCATTGCATAAATGGACATTCAATCATAAAATTAATCCTGAACGCACAAAAGATCTAAACATAGGAGAACATCATTTATCCAAAACTTTAGGGTTAGGCTGGTCCTCTGAAAGTGATGAATTGCACTTCGTTACACAATTCACGCAGAATGAGTCAGTTCTCACAAAACGGATAATGTTGTCAGTAATTTCACAGGTCTATGACCCGCTAGGATTATTAGCTCCCGTTGTGATAACAGCAAAATCGCTATTACAAAGCTTGTGGCTGCACAAATTAGATTGGGACCAAGAAGTTCCAGATAGCATTGCAAGTACTTGGCGTAGGTTTATATCCAATCTCCAAAATTTACACAATATTAGAATACCTCGGTACGTAACGTCCACAGACGCTCAATACTTTGAACTTCATATATTTACAGACGCTTCTCAAAATGCATACGGTGCATGTGCCTATATTCGATCTTGTTTAAATAACTGTGAGCATTCGGCTCCTATCTCCGTACATTTATTGTGTGCTAAAAGCAAATTAGCTCCAATAAAGGCAGTCAGTATTCCTCGCCTCGAACTGTGCGGTGCATTGGTAGGTGCTAAGCTATATAATAAGATAAAGGAATCGTTGCGGTTAACTTATGATAAAGTTTATTTCTGGACTGATTCGACAATAGTGCAAGCTTGGCTCCATATGTCTCCACACTTACTTAAAACGTTTGTACAAAATAGGGTCGTACAAATTAATGAACTAACCGACGATACGATTTGGCGGCACGTAAAAGGTACGGAAAATCCTGCCGACCTCATTACGAGGGGTGCAAGTGTAGATTCACTAACATATGACAGCGATAATCACTGGTGGGGTGGTCCGACCTTTTTACAAGAACCTTATATAAATTGGCCGAAACACTATGAAAACCCGCTGCCATCTACCGATTTGCCTGAAATTAAATCACACTCGGCGAGTTTAGTTGCAATTCAATCAACTCATTTGTTTGACTTTGAACGGTTTTCATCATTTATCCGATTACAACGCTCAGCCGCATATTTATTACGATTTGTTCATAACACACAAGCAGCCGTGCCCGGCTGTAGCCTAGACTCCAAAACCGGTTTGCTATCCGTGGAGGAGCTTGAGCGCTCGCTTATAATGTTGACACGCGTAGTGCAAAATAAATCATTTTCGACTGAGTATTACAGTCTTAAAAATAGTTTACCATTGAACTTTAAAGATAGTAAGCTCGTTAACAAAACTGCTGGTCTGAACATATTCTTAGATCAGCATAACATTATTCGCGTTGGTGGTAGAGTGTGTAATGCGACTACCTTTAGCTTTGAGAAAAAACATCCTGTGCTGCTCTGTGGTAAACATCGTTTCACTAAGTTGTTATGTGAATATGAACATAAACGATTACTTCATGCAGGACCGCAGCTTCTCGTCTATTCCATGCGTGAAAGGTGGTGGGTGCTAGGTGCCCGGAATCTAGCCAGGCAAATAGTCCATAATTGCGTTACATGCACACGCATGAAAGGAAAAACATTGAACCCTATCATGGGAAATTTGCCAGCAGAGCGTTTGGAACCAAGTTTTCCCTTCATGAGATGTGGCGTGGACTATGCTGGGCCCTTGCTCATATTGAACCGTAAAGGCAGAGGTGCTCAATTAATAAAGGCGTACATTTGCTTATTTATTTGTTTCACCACTCGAGCGGTGCATTTAGAGTTGGTTGGCAGTTTGACAACACAGGATTACCTCTTAGCGTTGAAGCGTTTTATATCACGTCGCGGCAAGCCTTATCAGATTTTTTCAGACAATGGAAAAAATTTCGTTGGTGCTGAAAAGGAACTATCTGCTGTTTTTGAAAATTCCAATGATATTTCTAATTTCACTAACAATAATCAAATTCGTTTAACCTTTATTCCCCCGTATAGTCCTCATTTTGGCGGGTTATGGGAGGCAGGAGTCAAGTCCTGTAAGTACCATCTAAGGCGGGTGTTAGGCAATGCAAAACTAACGTACGAGGAATTTGGCACGGTGTTAACGCAAATTGAAGCCGTCCTGAATTCCCGTCCTTTGTCCCCTCTGTCCTCAGATACAAGCGATTTCCTTCCGTTGACTCCGGCGCACTTCCTGATCGGCCGACCGTTGACAGCCCCTGCTTGTGAGAATATTACGGCGGTCACGTCTACGCGACTGGGACGCTACGATCGAGTGGAACAACTCAGACAACACTTTTGGCAACGTTGGTCTAAAGAGTACGTGTCCGAGCTTCAGCAGCGCACGAAGTGGAAAGTCAACAGTGAAGACCTCACCCTAGACAGCTTGGTACTTATAAAAGAAGAAAATCTTCCCCCCTTCAAGTGGAAGTTGGGCCGAATAACCCGTCTGTTCCCTGGCGACGACAAGCAAGCAAGAGTAGCAGAGATACGCACGGCTACAGGGATCATCCGTCGGGCCTTTCCAAAAATCTGCCCGCTGTTGCCAGAGACGTCGAGCTAATAAGTAGCACAGAATTCCATCGAGTCCTTCATGTTGGAAGCGTTTATACCTGGTACTTCCAAGGCGCCCGGTATGTTCAGGAAGCTACCTACCGCTAGCGCCATCTAGCGACCGACGACGTCATCAACGATGACAGTGACAGCACCATGCGATGTCTAATGACCAAGCTGCCACTGTCAAACGTCAAACGTCATGTCAAACGAAGATGAAGAACTTCACCTCACTCGTTCGCGCTTCAACTTCAATTCATTCGTTGTCTCCGTTATTTTTTTGCAACGCACACATTTTTTAAAATATACTTTGTCATCGTTTTCAAGAAGTAATAAATTTGTTAAATATCTTAAACAAACGAATAATAATTGAAGACGTCCCTGGCTACTTCCTCAGCAAATAGGAACAATAACCGTAGGCTCAAACATTCACTCTAAAATTCTTCCGCACGAATTTTTGAATTCGTCACTCTGCACCGCAACTAAGTGAAACCCCAAAAGAGCATATCCCACAAAGGGTAGCAATATCAAAACTGTCACAGCACTCGTGGTGTAAGCCGGGTCGTGCCAAATGTGTACGGATATTGTGAAGCGAAGTTGCACCAGAATATATAAATCCATAATTTGTTACTTAAGCGCATGAAGCGGCTGAAACTTTCTGTAAATTCTTTGACTTTCCTGTCCTTGGTCAACTTATGAGAACTGTGGAACCGTTTTTACTGCGTATTTTAGTAGCAATGGTAAATGAACTCTCATCGGAAATCAGACGTTATTTACGTTCTGTCAAAAATATAGTTCAGAGAGAAGAACTTATCTATGGATTTTGTATATAAAATTCAAGCCCAGGCTAAGAAAAAGAAATAGGCCTATGGTTGTAACCCATAGTAGAGCCCTTGAAGTTTTTGGATGCTCAAGATCCTTTAGGATGTTTAAAGGTAATCAGGGACTAGCAACAAGCCATACATTTGTCACATTATAATGCACTCACTTTTTACAATAAGACCTAAGGCTAGAAGGTAGCTAAGGATTTTATGGATTTACAAAGATATGCATAGAATTATGCATATTTTAAGTATTTTGGTCAGTCTGTACACGTGGCTGCAGGAATGTGGCATCAAATAACACATGTTTCGCTGTAAAGTGCACGCGATTGGGGTAATGTGATGCTCTTTGGCAAGGACAATGTATTGCGGAATGTTACCAACATGAAAAATCATTCAAAATAAGTACCTTTTTATGACTAAAGTCTATGGGGAACCGAGGCCTTGCGGGTTGTCTAAGCTGATCGAAGCTACGCGTGACCCAAGGGCTGGTGGGTATCTGGCGCAGCGCATTAGCATTGCTATTCAGCGTAGCAATACCACCAGCGTCTTGGAGACGTTTCCGTCTGGCACTGATTTGGATCAGTTGAGCTGTCTGTCTGTGTCTTCCCTCTCTCTCGTTCTGATAAACATCCCTACCACTGTATTCTATGCCTATAGATATGTAGTAACAGTCACAGCTATAGAATTACTGGTAGTTGTTGAAACGCGTTTCCTAAAACCATTCTGAAATAAGTTCCGTGCAAACAAGAGATCGCGCTTGGTCATAAATCAGGCGGTAACATTGTCGCTGCACCCAGAATCGTGCTAAAAGTACAATAAACAGTTGAACATTTTGAACAAGTAAGCATCAAAAGTTGTCAGAAGTAGCTGAACAACTTTGTGTTCAATAAAAATTGTTGAAATACCCAAGATCACAATCCGAAATGTTGAATCTGAAAAAACATGTACCTACAAAAAACCAATAAAAATTATTATGAAATATAAAGTCTAATATCAGTTATCTGGTTCACATAGTACAAGCTCTGCTTAATTTGGGGCTTGATTGACTAAAATATCGTCTGCCAGCTATGGAAAAAAAAATACTTACTTATTTTTATTTATTTATTTATATACCAAATGGGAATCGAACTCACATCCTGCTCATAGTAAAAGACAATTTTAAGCGAATAGGGGTAAATTATAAGCTAGATCTGGCCATTAGTTGTTGAACTACCTCTGGGCTTTGCTATCAAAAAGTAAGTACACACAACTGGCGAGCCGCCAAGGCATCCGTCACGGCATTTATCCAATTATGACTGTATACATATTGCTTGTTACACTTGAGTACGTCTTTAGTGAGATTTTCAGGATTCTATTGCATGTACGGCCACAGATAAACTGCAATATATGTGACAGTAGGCTAAATACTGTCAAATATGGCAAAAGTCTAGTAGTACCTCTAGTAGAGCTCTTTCAAACAGAAAATACTAAAAATGCTATTAATATATATATATATATCATAATCAATTATTAATAAATATATTAAAAATAAACTCTTAATACTATAAACTATATAGCATTAAAGCTGAGTGAGGACCATTTTGGCTCATAAGCAAATACTCACCTAATTGGATAGGTACTGTCGGCACCCTTGTTTCAGAAATAGAACTAGGATTATGTGTGTAGGTACTTATTTCTTTCTATGTGTTTCTGTATGTGTTCTATGTTTTCTTTTTCTCTTATTATGTTTTTTTATTGTGTAGCCGTACCTTTACTCAATGTGCTGTTCTTCTCTTTCTGTTGTTTAATTTTATTTATAGGTAAGCTGTGTTTTTTGAGCCAAATAAAAAAGTTAGTTATCTATCTATCTTAGTGAAGGGCTCGCCCGGGGAAGTACTACCATGCAGTTTTCTGCCGTGAAGCAGCATTGCTCTGTTTCGGTTTAAAGGATGTGGGTAATAAAATTTTGATCGAAGATTCAAATATTTGTATTAACTTAGTATTAGTAGTACCTACTTAGTATGTTGTTTAGTTGCTATGAATACGGTATTATGTATCTAGCTACTAATTGTCCCTGAATAAACAAGCTTTTACTTTTTACTAATTTAAAACAAAATAGTAGTTCCTTTAAAAATATGTTTTTAAGCCATACCTGGTAGACAAGCATACAGTCCACTTGATAGAAAGCAGTCACCATTGACCATAGATGCCTGCAACACCAGAGGGGATGGTAATGCACGATGCCTTTTAAAAAGAAATACAGAGAAAGATAAAGAGTTGGAAATTTTATTTTTCAGGTACTTAGCAGCATTCAGTCTTCAGGTACAAAGCAGAAGTAGGTAGGTACTGTAGGTAGGTACAACTAAATCTCCATACGGACATAAACCAGTGCATTTACTGCTTAAGGACTGTACTCACCGAAGCATTGCTGCATTTTACCAGCCTTTCAGCTCAATTCGTAGTTAGCTCTGCCTTCTGAGCCGTAGGTCGTGGGCTCGATCCCCGCCGAGAACTTATTTGTGTGGTGAACACAGATGTTTGTTCTCTGTCTTAAACCCAGGCAGAAACCCTCTGCGTTCACCACGCATGGGGATCAAACCCACGACCTACGGTGCAGAAGGCAGAGCTACTACCAACTGAGATTAAGGCCAGTCAATGGCTAGATGGTGTTGCGTGCAATATCCACCAATATTGACTATTACTTATTACTATAAGTATTAGTCAATATTATATATTTATTATTATGGATGCGACCATCACTAGTGATACTAAAATTACAACGAAATACTATTTTTGGCAAATACTATAATAAGTCGTTTCTGCCGCAAAGTGTATTTCCCCAGGTGAATTATTATTGTTTCTCAAAATACCTATTTAAAAAAATGCAACTGTATCCTGATGTTACGTTGTACCTCGTAGGTCACGCACGTCGCACGTCAGAATCATGCCCTTCTATGCACTGCCCTGTGTCAATCAAATTGACATTACATTACCTAGTTAGCAGAAAAAATAATTTTTTATTAAGAAAACTTTTAATTTATATGATAATACTTCAGTACATAATTATAATAATTTAGTATACGGAGTCCTTAATAACTGTGAAACCTAGGACGTGGTGTTAGATTAAAGTACTTTCATGTACAGGAAGAGAGCTTTTTCTTGTACTATGGCTGTTAGGAGAAAAAATTTACGGGTGCACAGCATTTGTTAAGGGGGGGCGGTAGAAAGAGGGAGAAGGGGTGATAGTGGACGTATATCTTTATTTACTTTCGTACGTGACTGTGTATTTCAACCAGGATTTAAAATTATACCAGCTCTTACTGCGCGGTAGTTACTTTGAATTAGCTGAGTCTAATAATACCTACGACTAGACGGTAATGTGTACAACTGTAGACTCACAAAACATTACGAGACAAATCTAGTTTATTTTCTCGACCAATATAAACCTAGGAAACAACAAAATAAAGTCTTAAATAAAGTCTTCAAAATGTTGTCTAGGCGACTGATCGAAGCGACGCGTGACCCAAGAGCTGGTGGGTATCTGGCGCAGCGTATAAGCATTGCTATTCAGCGTGGCAATGCCGCCAGCGTCTTGGGGACGCTTCCGTCTGGCACTGATTTGGATCAGTTGAGCTATCTCTAGATCGTTTGTAACGATCTGCAGATAGCTCAACTGTTTCTTGTGTATTTTGTACATTTTGTAAATATTTGTTTAATTGTATGTTTCTTTGTGTAAACAAAATAAAGTAATATTTTTATGTAATCTTTTTTATTTTATTGAAATAGTATAAACCCAACAACGACCCCACAAAACATAAATAAAAATAACATTATTATAAAATTATGTTACTGTACTCCTCAATGTATCATGCAATATTTATAAATTAAATTATACAACAATTAAAAGGAACTTTGTTATGCAAACCGGCGATTTAAATATTAAAATTATTGTGTACAAACTAATGAACATTAGATCATTCCTTTGTATAAAAGGATGCAAAGTTACATACGTACACATGCTATAAAGTATTTTTATTAAAACATTATTTAATGTAATATTTTATAAAATTAATTTGAAATAAGACTGCATCGTTTTCTTAAATTAGTATATCAAGGCAGAAATGCATTAGATTCTATATGTTATACAAAATGTTATCCTTGACTAGGTTAAGGTTTTATTTAGCTAAAAATTATCACATACCACATGAGTATTAAAACAATAAAACCTATTGACAATATAATTGTAAAAATTGTGATCTCGCACAAAGTAATTTGCTAGGACAAACGGCAAACAATTTGTAGTCAGTCTCTTTTCAAAAATGCATCTTTCAACAAACATTACACGATACAAAACAAAGGTTCTAGTGATTATTGCTTTGTTCACATATGCTACGCAATAAGCATATCCGCATGAAACTATTTTCTACAAAAAGTTGCTCGTTTGTCAGAGCATCAGAATTTAATATAACGATATTTAATTATTCATCCTTGTTTTCTACTGTTATTTTAACTAAATGAGTCTATAATTAAATAAATAATTCATAAAACATTTAATACGTATTATAAGGACCGACAACTGTACATAAAATATTAAAATAAGTTAGCTTAAACTAAGTAACAAACTTATTAACCAATCGATCAGATCGTAGCATTCGAATTACATTCACATTTTTTTTAAAATCTCCACTAATTCGTTTGAATAGAATTTTGGGATTTCTCAGCGAACAAAATTCTGTATCACTAAAAACGGACATACATCATGTTTAAAAACATTGCATAAAAAATAATTGTCATCAAACATTTCTCATAAATATATCTTGATAAACTATAAACTGTCAAGTTTAGCGGGAAACATTTTTGTTTGAAATTTTATACAATGTCTTTAACTATGGTTCTAGCTTATTATTAACCTACTCAATCTTCGGTGCCGGTTATCCACTGAAGGTATTTGAATGACCTGGACTGGAACGGGCTAGCTCTGGAGTCGACCCTAGCCCGCGGCTGCTGGTAGACCGGTTGCTCTCTGAAACATTGAATTTATAATGTCTAAAATGTTCTGGAACAAGTTATACGGTGCTGTTTTCCACGAATGGTACTGAAATATTATGGGATTAGCGCTGAATGAAATAAACAATCTTTGCCAAAGATTACATTTACTTGAGTAAAGATCGCGGTAGACAATGTCTAACTAACTTTTAAGAGCACAGAAAGGCATAGACTGGAGGATCTTCTATTACCTTGGTTCAGCTGAAGCACGGCTGGCGTGGTAAGCAGGCACGTTCGGGTTGTGGAATCCAGTTGCATGTGGCGCCGGCGGGTTGTGCGTGAACGTTTGCACCGGCGGGTGTGGTTCTGGTACTGGAGCTTGGTAGTTGTTCGGGTTGTATCTATCTACTGATACGCCACGCGTCCTTTCCGGGATCGCCGACGACTCCTTTCCGTACGAACTTAAGGGCCGACCCCTCCCTAGAGTATTCGTCTTCGGCCATTCGTTAGACACGAATTCGGACTCAAAACTGCGCTCACGCCATGACTGCGGCCGCAACGTTTGACTCCAGGTTGGTGTGGCTACGTAAGTCGTTTCCTGAGTCTTTGCGTACTGCGTCTGGGTCTTGCTTTCGATGGAAGACTCCCAAGGAGGTTTTACGTTCTCGGGTTGTGTCTGAGCTTTTTCGGTAAACTCTCTCAGCTCCTTTCGCCATTGGTGCTCAACAGTCTCAGCAGGCTCATTGTTGTCGTAGTAGTAAGCGGGCGAGGGATCGGGCTGCGGTTGGCTTTGTTGAGGTGGTAATTTTGTTTCGCCAGGGATGTAAGTGGATTCAGGAACAGAAATGTACCGCCGTTCATACTCGCTGTAATACGTCTTACGACCTGGCTGCTTGGGCGGTTCGGCAATGGTGACATGCTTAACGAATGACTGGTTAGGTTTAGGAGGTATGTAAGCTGTAGGTGTAGTTTTTGTGAATTTAGGAGCTGGTTGAGCTGGTTTCCAGTCTTGGTTTATGTCTGCAGTTAACGTGTTCGATGGTGGTGGTTGGTAGTAGTTCTGGGAGTTGTCTACTACGTAGGTAGAGTCTTGCTCCCACGGAGGTGGTACGTATGATGCGGTGCGTTGCTGTGTGTTCTGGTAAGTATCTGTACTGTACTGACTTGGTTCGTTAATACGAGGTGTATCCCAGTTGGTAGGCTTAGGAGTGTATGTGGAGTAGTTTTGATTCGTATAGGTGCTTTGCTGGCTGGAAGTGTTCTGCTGTAAGTTTTCTGTGTAGGAAGATTGATATTGTGGTTGTGTCTGAGACTGCGTGATGGGTTGAGGGTGGTACTGCGGTTGTGATTGGTAAACGGGTTGTGGTTGAGGTGGCTGATAAACAGGTTTCGGTTGCTGTTGAGCTAGGTAGGCAGGTTGTGGCTGGGGCTGGTATGCCGGCTGTGGTGGTTGATAAGTAGGTTGTGGCGGAGGTTGGTACGCTGGCTGTTGTTGTGGCTTTGGCTGGGTCCAAGAAGGCGCAACCGGTGGTGCTACAGCGGCTACATTGTTATAAATTACGTCCTTCTTGTCTGTTTGCTGATACCACTGTTGGTTAGTTATTGAACTAGGCTTAACATTTTCAATGTTGAGGATTTCAACTCGTGGTTCTTCTGACCATTGATTTTGTTGCTCAATAGTTTGGTTGTACTGTTGGGTATTTTGGTAGATTTCGTTGGTTGGTATTTGGCGTTCCATGCTTAGCCTCTCGAGAAGTAGGCTGTGTCTTCTTTCTGAAGTGGGTTCTGATGGATATACTGGCTGATAAGGTCTGTTAGTTTGCTGTGGAGAAGGTGGAAACTTTTCGATATGTGGCGTAAAGTAAGTTAGAGTTGGGACCGTTTGTGGTACAGTTTCATAGTCTAAAGTTTTAGTCGTACGGTTAACAGTAACGATGTTTTCTGTTCTGTTATACTCAGTAAGTAGACCAGTTGGTTTGTCACCTGTACCAGTGATGATTTCAGTAGTTTCTGTTCGAGTTTTTGTGACAAAATTTCCGGCACCAATGGGTTTTATTTCTACATCTTCTACTTTTTCCAAGGGTACAGAAGGTTCTCTCAAAGGTACTTTAGATTCCGTTGATGTAAGTTTTTCTGATTTTGTTTCTTCAGCAACTTCATGTTTTATTTCTTCCTGCTTTTCCACTATAACTTCCTGTTTATCATCACTTTCTTTTTGAATTGGTATTTGTACTTCAATTGGTGCTGGTTTTTCTACCGAAACTTTAGGATCTTCAATAAGGATTTCTTTTACCTCAACGGGCGCTTTAGTTTCTTCAACAGGTTTTTCAATAGCTTTTTCTTTTTCTGGTTCAATTTTTTCATCTAAGCATTTTGATTCTTCGTCTCCTTTTTGTTCTTCTTTTAAGGCTTCAGGTTCTTTAATAACTTGAACTTCAACTTCTTTTTCTTCAGCCTCTTCATATTCTTCTTCTTCTTCTACAATTTCTTCTTCCTCTTTTGCTGCGGTTTCAACTGCTTTTATTGGAGTTGCTACTTCTTCTTCTTCTTCGGTTTCAAGTTTCTCTTCTTCAATTTTTTCAGCTTCTTTCGTTTCTTCTGCCGTTTTTTCAACGTCTGTTTCTTTGTGTTCATCAACTTTATTTTTTTCTTCTTCTTCAACTTGTTGAGAAGGTAATGGTTCTGATGGTTTCTTAAGAACAACTGTTACAGGCTCAGATTCCTCTACTTCTTCTTCCTCTTCTTCTTCTTGCACTACTTCCTCATCTTCCGGTTCATCATTTTTTGCGTCTTGCACAATTACTACTTTTTTGGTTGATGTGGTAGTTGTTTCAGATCTCTCTTCAGTCTTAATAATATTATCTTGACCATTTTCGCGTATCTGTGTGGAAGATTCTTCTGCGGTTTTAATAACAGTATTGACTGGTTTTTCTTCCTCTTGGTCATCGACTTCTGTAACTACACCTTCGGCAGTTTCATCTTCCTCATCTTCAAATTCTTCTTCTTCTTCGTCATCTTTGGGTATAATTGTGGTTTCCGTTTTAGTTTTAATTTCAGTTTTACCATCAATGGTGGTCTTTGTGATTGTCTTTTTTACTTCTTCTATTGAACCATCTGGTAAAGTCTTTTTCGATATTTCAACTTTTGTTTCCGATTTAGCTGCAGATTTTTTTGTCGGCAGCTTCACAGTCATTGCCGCTTCTGTGTCACCATTTTGGTCCCCATTTTGTTCCTCAGTTTTTGTTTCTTTTTTTACTTCTTTTGTAACAGTTCTTACTTCTTTCTGGAAATAAAGAATAAGAAAATGTCAAAAAACACTTCGATTTGGAAATTTTAAACAAAACTTGAATAACTGTTTGTTTTTAATTTATTCATGCAATTAGTGAAAATTAATATTTTACAGTATGAATGATATTTTTAAATACTTTGGTTAGTAGATTTAATATTGAGGTAGACTCACAATAAATAATTAAGAAGTATGATTTCTTTATAAGTCTTTGATATTGTATAATATATACGCGTAACATATAAAAGAAACGGATAAATAGACATAAATATAGTAAGTGTACAATAGTTTTAATTGAACCTGTTCATCATTGTATCCCACATCTTCTTGAATTTGCGTTTCTGGGATTACTAGAACTTCTGGTACTGGAGTGATTATTTCAGGTTTGATGTCAATAACAGTTTCTTTGTTTACAAAAGAAGGCACTGCATAAAATTCACTATTTTTTGACAGAATATTATCTTTTTCAACTTCATTCTTTGGCTCAAAAGTGGCTTCTTTTGCTTTAGATAATAGAATATTTTCATCTCTCACGTTCTTTGTCACATCATTATTTATCGCTACCGGTTGTGCTACATTTTCTATGTAATTATTTATCTTTGGTACTTGAAAGTATGGCGCATCATAACTTATTTCTGGCAAGGGTGCATTATAACTCTCCTGTTTTGGATAAATTGTATTGTAAGCATCATTATCATAATTTATAAGCGGAGTAGTTCCCGTTGCTCCATACTCAAACATAGACGTGGGTCTGCTATTGTTTATCTGCGTGGATGGAAGCGTATTTTTATTGAACGTGTCATATTGTACCGGCGCCTTATTGTTTACAAATTGCGGCCCTGATCTTTGCGAGAGAGGCTCGCGAGATACGGGATTACTCCTCGTTCTCAACAGCGATTTGGGATTCGCTGGCAAGTTGAATGCTGGGAAGACTTGGACCGGTAAGCAGTTATAGTTAGGAACTGCTATGGTAGAAGCCGGTGGTGACTGTATAAGCTGCACGGGCTGTTGCGGAACACCCTCGTTCATCGCATTCCTCATCAATCTCTGGGCCATCCGCTCCGACTTGATCTCTGAGAGATCGAGCCCGCCTGGCGTGTACGTGAATGGCTTCCGATCCCGGCCCATAGCGCCTTGCAGCGCCGACGGCGGATTCATATCGCTGAAATAAACGCTACGTTATCAAAACCGTCAACCCCATAAAATTTATGAAAATATGAAGCGCATATTTCGTTTAAACGCGTCAAGAGTTTTGGCAATTTGACAACACCGGTAGAAAATAGATAGGAGATACTCACGAGGTCCGTTCGCCGCGAAATATTATATTTACTTCCTGCGCGGATGGAGCGTGTTTGTTTATCCAGCGAGCACTTTGTATCTGACACTGGAGTGGAGCACTTCGATCGGTTTTGCATCACTCGGGGTTCACTTGTTTTTGTGTGGGAACATGCAGATGTGAATCTGGTCGCAGCGGTTAAATATAGCGCGGGTTAAGCGAGCCGGTGGGTTCGCATCTGGGTGGAGAAGCGCGGTCGGCGCGTGCGCCGCCTGCCGCCTACTGCCGCCGCGGACACCCGACAAGTATTTCGGTACCGACCCCAATAACCAGCACCTCGTCCGCGATTCGTTTTGTACAAATCGTCAAAACACCGAACACTTCCGACAGTTTCGCGGTTATTGTTTACTTCCACGCGCAGCTTTATCCAATTAGATAAAACTGATCTACTAAATTCTCATAATGATATTCAGCTTCTAACTTCTGTGCCAAGTGCTATCACATCCTTAGCCGATAAGATGTAGCTGAACAACAGACAACCACCCAAATATTTCTGTTGCTTGTAGATGTTTCCTTGGGAGTGACTTCCATTCGGCCAGTCATACTACAAGTGTGTTTGAGAAAGCTAGTATTCTTATGAAGCACCTGTAATTGCTAGTGGAATGCACAGCGCACGTGGTTGCCAAATAACAAGAGTGGATGCACCAATACAACCAATGTCTTGAAATCTTTCTAATTTGGCACATTTGGTCTTAGGAACGTTTTAGGAATGTTTAGGAAAAATATTCAGGGATTTTATTTTCCGTTTTTCAAGATGTGAAATTCATACTATTACTGTATATTATACTTATTGCATTTTACATACATTTCATGCTCTTTTTTTGGTTGCATGTCTTACTAATCTTTACTTCTTCTTCACTTTATATTGGGGTTTTACTAGTATTCTCCACCTTTGTAATATTTTTGATACTACCTAAGATGTTCTACATGTTGGTTGGTTTGGTTGCTTTTATAGCCCATATTATTTTAAAGCAATAATACTGAAGATATTACTATCCTCATACTGTGTGATGCCCACTCCATTCTTTCTTACCCTCAAAATCACATTTCAACTTGTCTTCAGACATAGCTTATTCGTATCGAAATGTTTATTTAAATGCAGCTTTATCCGAGATTCAGAGCTTTTCCAAATATCATGGCTATTAATGTTGGCTACACCCCAAAACGGTCGGCATTGCGAACATTTGTCGGGACGGGTGATATTTGTGACGTCACTGTGACGTCACACTGGACGATGCATGTTTGGCGCCAGTTCACATCATATCCTAAATGCGAATATCATAAATTTGAAATTACCAATGGACCGATTTAAAAAATCCTTGACCGATTTGGATGAAAACTAGAATAATTAATAAGAACCTATTACACAGAATATGCTACTTTTATCCCGAAAAAAAAAATAGAAATGAACCACCACGCTAGTAAACAAAGCTATATAATATACTCATAATATTCTGTCATATTTTACAACAAACAGTTTTCAATACTGCGTGATATGAATATTTGGAGCGTAGGCAGGGTCTGGCACGTTTTTTGCCATTGACAATTCCAGATTTTAATGAATAGGGCACAGGAAACCTCGTGGTGCTACTTTTAGAGTGTCTAGCTAGACTCTAGCAACTAAAATGTTGAGAGGTCAGACTTTACATAGTATTTTAAGATGAGCATATTTATACAACTTTATTTGTGCCAAAAACTAACTATTTTATTTAGATACTTTATTTGCATTTTATGCGTTGTGTGATGGTACGGTATTTGAGATACCTACCTACCTACTTGAAAGCTATTTAAGCATAGGTTTATCTTAAAGAAATATTTTTTTTATCTACAATACTTAGGTTGAATTTCGATTTCTCACAGACGTTCAAAACTCAAATAAAAACATCGAAAAAGATGCAGTAATTTATTGCTAAAGGAATGCAATCTTTACAAGGACACGGATTCCGAGAAAACGGACATAAAAAAGGGGTCTTAGAACAGCTTAGGTACCTGAAACGCGATGGTGACTTCTAGCGCCATATAGAACGATGTTTTAAAAATACAATGCTATGAAATGTTATAATTATTAAAGGCTGAATATAAATGCTTATTACGAATGTTTAAATTAAGGGCCCTTAAGATAGAGCATGTTATTGTAAGGTGTAATATTATCAACATTATTAATCTTACTAATTAATATACACTGTTGTATCTATACAGCGACTTTATAGGTGTCCCAGTGAGTTCCAGCTAATATAGAGTACAAAGTCATTATCTATGACGTTTGGTACACGTAAACAAAGGATGAGCAAGTACTTAAATAATTCTCCTAATTTCAGGTTAGAGACAGGGACAGAAATAGATGCGTATCCGCATGCCATCTCTATCTGTAAGAAGGGACAACGGGATCATGTGCTTGCGCGTGGGGGACGCGAAAATGTGACGAGGGAGGGACGGCAGGGATAGTTGAGGATATGGCGGGGTCGGAGTCGGGCGCAAGCCTTGAGTCTTGAGATAAAGAAGGGTTGGGGTTTAATACCACGTATCTACTATGATACAGTTTTGATAGAAGCAGTGTTTTATTGCTAATTTTGAAAGAATAGTAGAGTTAATTTATATGTAAAGTTAATTTATAGAATCAGTGACAATAGTGTCTGACGACCTGCTTCGAGTTTGTAAAAGAGCTAAGTCGATAACAAAATCTGGACTATTGGTTTGAGATGATACAAATATTCATATCGCATACATAAATTGTCCTAAATACGGACTCATTTAACATATAAAGATTCTCCTCAAACCAATTGGACGCAATAACCACTGTATAAATTATCTGTGATTATTATATATAATTATAATATCAACCCGCTCTCCCAGAGCCGAGTCCCATTAAACTTTGATAAGCCGATTTTCTTGGCTTGTGATCAGTGTTATCACAGTAAATCGTTGTTTTATCTGGTATTGGGTGTAGGGAGGGTAAGAGTGTTCCTTCTGACCTCTCACCCTCCTGAGGAACAACAATTATATTGGTTGTGATGAGGGAAGACCTATGACAAGTAAGTTATTTGCCGTGAACTACGGTGACCTGTAAATATCTTCCCTGCTCAGTTGAAAGCGGCGGTCCAATACCGACAAAATATATTTTGTCAAACCTTTAGAGTAAATATCTAGTTTTATTCAATAATAAACTTGTTGTCATTATGTGTCATGCTTGACTATAAACAATTACTTATAACCTATATTGATTTCATGTGCTTGATTTATAGTTTGTACATAGAATTTCATGTGCATTTGTTCTGTTCATTAAACTAACAATTACTGAGTCAAATAACGAATTTCATTCATTATTCTTAATAATTCCCAAGTTCACCCAACTAGGCAGGAAACAAACAAAAGCTATAATCTTTTACATTTGGTATCACTCTGATAGACTAGGACATTACTACTTAAGAGCAGTCTAGGTCTTTAGACACAGGATATTGTTGAGTCGTAAGTATGAGTTATCATTCGTTTGCCAAATCAATTATCATTCATCATCATCAGCATGTAGCAGGAAGAGGATCTAGCTTGGAGCACAGAGGGGGGGGCCGAGGGAGGGACGGCAGGGATAGTTGAGGATATGGCGGGGTCGGAGTCGGGCGCAAGCCTTGAGTCTTGAGATAAAGAAGGGTTGGGGTTTAATACCACGTATCTACTATGATACAGTTTTGATAGAAGCAGTGTTTTATTGCTAATTTTGAAAGAATAGTAGAGTTAATTTATATGTAAAGTTAATTTATAGAATCAGTGACAATAGTGTCTGACGACCTGCTTCGAGTTTGTAAAAGGGACGGCAGGGATAGTTGAGGATATGGCGGGGTCGGAGTCGGGCGCAAGCCTTGAGTCTTGAGATAAAGAAGGGTTGGGGTTTAATACCACGTATCTACTATGATACAGTTTTGATAGAAGCAGTGTTTTATTGCTAATTTTGAAAGAATAGTAGAGTTAATTTATATGTAAAGTTAATTTATAGAATCAGTGACAATAGTGTCTGACGACCTGCTTCGAGTTTGTAAAAGAGCTAAGTCGATAACAAAATCTGGACTATTGGTTTGAGATGATACAAATATTCATATCGCATACATAAATTGTCCTAAATACGGACTCATTTAACATATAAAGATTCTCCTCAAACCAATTGGACGCAACAACCACTGTATAAATTATCTGTGATTATTATATATAATTATAATATCAACCCGCTCTCCCAGAGCCGAGTCCCATTAAACTTTGATAAGCCGATTTTCTTGGCTTGTGATCAGTGTTATCACAGTAAATCGTTGTTTTATCTGGTATTGGGTGTAGGGAGGGTAAGAGTGTTCCTTCTGACCTCTCACCCTCCTGAGGAACAACAATTATATTGGTTGTGATGAGGGAAGACCTATGACAAGTAAGTTATTTGCCGTGAACTACGGTGACCTGTAAATATCTTCCCTGCTCAGTTGAAAGCGGCGGTCCAATACCGACAAAATATATTTTGTCAAACCTTTAGAGTAAATATCTAGTTTTATTCAATAATAAACTTGTTGTCATTATGTGTCATGCTTGACTATAAACAATTACTTATAACCTATATTGATTTCATGTGCTTGATTTATAGTTTGTACATAGAATTTCATGTGCATTTGTTCTGTTCATTAAACTAACAATTACTGAGTCAAATAACGAATTTCATTCATTATTCTTAATAATTCCCAAGTTCACCCAACTAGGCAGGAAACAAACAAAAGCTATAATCTTTTACATTTGGTATCACTCTGATAGACTAGGACATTACTACTTAAGAGCAGTCTAGGTCTTTAGACACAGGATATTGTTGAGTCGTAAGTATGAGTTATCATTCGTTTGCCAAATCAATTATCATTCATCATCATCAGCATGTAGCAGGAAGAGGATCTAGCTTGGAGCACAGAGGGGGGGGCCGTCTCAGTTGTTTTCTTTCAACACATCGTCCCACGACTGGAACGATGTTGATACAATTTCATAATTTAGTAAAACTTGTTTGATCAAAATTATATTTTATTTGAACCTTTTAATAATACCTAATTTAATCAAATACCTAATAAAATAAAGTTCTGAGAATACCTAATTTAATTTTCAGATACTTATTTGACGGTAATTTTTCATAACTACACTCGCCGACTAGTTATTTTGAATCAAATTGAAATTCATTTTGTGCATAATTAAATTTTCTTTCAGATACTTTTTAATTTAAAGAGCTAGAGTTTGTTTGGTTTCGAAATTATTTGGAATTATGTGAAGGGGGTGACCCTTGATTTTTGCGGGCGAGTATACATTCAGTGTTTTTATATCTTTAAAAATATGAAATATCCGAGTGTTATGTTATTTGACGGTTGTCAGCCTCATAGTAGCGGGCTTAGATTTTCTATAGTATTTTCGCAAGATACATTGGATACGTACCACAATTATTCGCGGCTATTTTTCTTGAAGGAGTTCTTCTGATTTATTTTTGTTCACTGGGTAGACCTAACATTTCGCCAAGGTTATCTAAGATCCCGCTATAGAAGGACCTTCACCGAGCTGGTTATTTAATGAAACGTATTTTATATTTAATTAGACATGCCAATACATATATTCTATATGGGTTGCCTATCAAATTTCAGTCCAGGATAATTATGATTAATTAATAATTTTAAAAAATAATTGTTTTTTTAACTTTCCACCGGTACCGCCAGCGAACTAGGTGTGCGCAGGCCTTTAATTATTACATATCAATACATAATATACAAAGTATGAACGTTATGTAGGTACCTCCTTGATTAGTCGTATTTATTATTCATAAACAAAACTGTTATAAGTAAAGATTATTATTACCATAAATAAATAAAAATGGTATCGGCTTTTGCTATGGCATTTCACAAAAAAGCTTACAGAGTTTCATATTTGACTGTTGTCTCCAAAACTTTTCACGTCTATATTGGAAACCATGTTCAGAAACTAGATTGGTCTGAACATGGAACTAACGTAAACGGAGAACATCTAACTCACCTAAGGTTCGCGGACAATATTGTTATTTTAGCAACTAAACACGAAGAACTCCAATACATGCTCAACTCTCTAGACACAGAAAGCCGTAGAATAGATTTGTACATGAACCTGATCAAAACAAAGGCTACACACAACACACAAAGGAGTATGTAAGATTTTTAAATGTTTAGATGTAAAATTAATAATAAGTACCTACCTACACCCTTTGGAAATTAATGTCTTATTGATTGATTGTGTGCTTTTGAGCAAAATAATTTTGAGCAAAGCTCATTAAGTATCTTCATGATATGCCATAGCAACAGCCGGACGCTAAGTACTCACTTTTACTTCAGTATGTGCAGACTCAGTTTTAGTCGCCATTCTGAAATGAAAACAAACGTAGCTTAAGTAATTTTGCACGAATATTATAATTAGGATTTAATTAGGATACAAATGAAACATCGAAGGCCCCTCTATCCAATGGACAGGCGACATTGTATAAAACGCTAGCATCACTCTTAAACATTGTCTTTAATAAGCAGCAATGATAAAATCACTGTAAACCTGAAATGGCAGTGGGCCGGTCATGTTTGCCGTAGAACAGACAATCGTTGGAGCAAACGAATACTAGAGTGGAGACCGCGTTTAGGTAAGTGTGGACGCCCTCCGGCAAGGTGGGGCGACGATCTGCGAAATGTAGCTCGCAAGCACTGGAGGAGAAGAGCCGAAGACCGGGCTCAGTGGCGCGTCTTGGGAGAGACCTACGTCCAGCAGTGGACGATGATGACTATAGGTTGATGATGATAAATCATAAAATAAGAACCAATTCGTAATATTATGTAGTTTTTTATTGTTTTTTTTCGAACCGAATAGCTTAAGATAAACAATATTGTAACTGAGAGCCTAAGATTAAATAAATAAACATAAACAAAACTTTAAGTTCACACAAAACGTCTCCTACGTCGAAAAAAAGCATAGCCCAGAAAAGATTGCATCATTCTCAACCAACTTTTGTTTATAATATTAATCTTTAAATTATAAACATAATACGGTATTAAAAGATATTCTTGAGCTTTGCTGGCTTTACGTAATTATTATAAGCCATTTTCACAGCCTAATTTTCCTAATCCCTTATTAAAATCATTAAAGCAGAAGTTTTCAAATTTTTTTGTCAAAAGATCTGGATGATCTCGCTAACTGTTTGGATTAAACATTTTTGTATAATTTTAGCCTCTTGTCTGTCCATTTCCTTTGTGGTTAATTGTGCGGTTATTTCGTGTTATTCTTAACTCGGTTGGTTTTGTACTTGGTTAACAAATAAATATTGTCAAATATAGCACCCAAACAGAGAACAAACATCTGAGTTCACGACACAAATATTTGTTTTCGGTTTTACTTTCGAGATAAAAGTATCCTATGTCCGTAACTCCTCGTTCTAAGCTACCAATTTTCAGCCAAATCGGTTCAGCCATTTCTTTTAATTGTAAAAACTATAATTAATAACCTAAAAAATCCAACCGTAAGGCATAAGAGGCGGTAGGGAGGATCCTACCGGAATGCCTACCATGCCTGAAGATTACAGTCACAGGCGTATTATTATTTGTTTTTATTTCAAATTAGAAAATACTGCTTCAACATGGTTTCTGTAAGCGTAAGTACGAACAATTTGTCATCCGAATATAAATTAATATTATCCCTGTTTTACTAAGCAAGGTCTATTTAGTAAGATTTATTTGACATTGTAAATAATAGCAGTATAAACAACTTTGTGTTCAAGTATTCATAAGTTAGTGTTAATATTTCAACATTGTATTTACTCTACGAAGTTGGCAGGAACACTTCATTAATAATTTTAAATAACTACCAACAGGCTATTTTTGATTGAGCGAGCAAAGCGAGCGTAGATGTGGGCAGCAACATAGGCAAATTGACATTGTTTATGTTTGTGTAAGTATTTCTCCAGACATACGTTTAAGAACTTTAACTAATAAAAATATGGATTAAAATCAGTTGAAGAGTTGATCAGAAAGAAAAAAAATTGCAAAAATATTATGAACGTAGGCAATTTTCTTTTTCCCGGCGTACCTTATATGAGATTCGACAGACATATTAAATTGAGAAAACTTGAGCTCCCATTAGTAAGAGTTTCAACGACTACGTAGCTCACGTAAGAATGGATATCAATTAGACGGCGATATCGACGCAAGTAGTTAGGTTAGTGCAATTGAAATCAACATTTCAAAACCTAATTATGGTGGTTTGTTTATAAACCAATCGCTTTTAAAACAGCAAGAGAATAAGATTTCTCTTTGATCCCGCTAATAGAACTAATGGAATATACACGTCTCAAATAAGTCTAACTCAAAGTTGCTTCATCACATCACTCATTAGTCATCCACTGCGATCTGCGATGGCAATTAATTTCAACACAGGGTTTTGCATACATCTACAAACACTGCTGCGAACTTCGAAAGTGCGATATTTAATTGACAGTGATACACTCGCAATCGCAGGCGATCTACAAATAATCTCGAAAGGCTCGTATCGGGCACCATAGAGTGCAAAAGACCAAGAAGACGAAGCATCGAAGCACGAAAAAGCTACAAGGACGTATAGAATAAGCCAAACGCTTCCTTAAACGTTGTAAGTAAAAAAATCGTTCTACATGATGCTAGCCAGCTGTGATCATGATCTCTGAACGGGGTTAACGACCTGGCTCTTGGAGTGCTGCCTAATGTGCTGGATGATTTGTTATCGACGCCTCGAGATAGACAAATGCATTTTAATAATGATCGATTCGTCTTGGCCATATTTCATGCCATATCGTTTTAGGTGACGTAGCCAACGTTTGAAAATAGAAGCACTGTGTTTTGATTCGCCAATCGGCAAGAAACCCATGCAAGGAGTTTGAAGTCTATGGTTCGTACACATACCAAGGAGGTTTATAAAGTAAAAAAAAGAAACAGGCCGTTGCATTATTGTAGATGATTTATATAGCGTCAGGAGCAACTGGTGATTATACAAGCCCTACTTGCGAGGCGCTATAGTGCCGGGGACAGGATTTCAGATGGAATAGGCTTAAAATATAAGGTAATTAATTGATTCAGGCGTGACTTTGCGAAATTCACTGTTAAACATAAATTAACTAGAACAAATGCAGACTTACATAGATAGTAAGTAAGGTAGGTACAATATAATATACAGTAAGGGCAAATTTTTTCATCAACAGATATATCCGTCCGTTAAAAAAATCTCTTTTTTTAGGTTTGTCATAAAAATTTAGTGTTTTATTCAACAAATAGTTTCATTCCGTAAATGGCAAAATAAAACAAATCCAATTGCGACTCGGTAAATCAAAGGCGGAGTGAGGCAAGGGGACGTTATATCCCCCAAATTGTTCACAAGCGCGCTGGAAGATTTGTTTAAGACGCTGAGTTGGACTGGAATGGGCATCAATATCAATGGCGAATACATCTCACACTTACGATTTGCTGATGACATCGTCATATTGGCAGAATCGTTGCAGGACCTACAACAGATGCTGAACAGCCTAGCTGTTTCCTCACGACGGGTCGGCCTGGGCATGAACTTGGATAAAACTAAGATCATGTTCAATGATCGTATCACCCCAGAGCCAATCACCGTCGCCGGAATGCCTCTCGAAGTTGTGCAGGAGTATGTCTACCTCGGGCAAACCTTGCGGTTAGGTAGACACAACTTTGAGAGAGAGCTAAACCGGAGAATACAGCTGGGCTGGGCTGCGTTTGGGAAACTCCGTCAGGTTTTCTCGTCGCCGATCCCACAATGTCTGAAGACAAAAGTCTTCAACCAGTGCGTCCTACCTGTAATGACCTATGCTGCCGAAACGTGGACACTAACAGTAGGGTCGGTCCACAAACTGAAAGTCGCTCAGCGAGCTATGGAAAGGGCTATGCTCGGAGTCTCTCTGAAGGATAAAATCCGGAACGAGGTTATCCGACAGAGAACCAAGGTGGTCGACATAGCTCAAAGGATTAGTAAGCTGAAGTGGCAGTGGGCCGGTCATGTTTGCCGTAGAACGGACAATCGTTGGAGCAAACGAATACTAGAGTGGAGACCGCGTTTAGGTAAGCGTAGTGTAGGACGCCCTCCGGCAAGGTGGGGCGACGATCTGCGAAATGTAGCTGGCAAGCACTGGAGGAGAAGAGCCGAAGACCGGGCTCAGTGGCGCGTCTTGGGAGAGACCTACGTCCAGCAGTGGACTAATATAGGTTGATGATGATGATGAAATCAAAGGTACATAAATAAAAATAGACGCACATAAAGCGTTGGTCGGTACAAAGCTCTAGCCTGCAATGCAATATGAAAGAAGTTCAACAAAAGCAGTATTTCATAATGCGTTGGACAAGCACAAGATTCCAGTTTTTGCTTTCACGATAGCCTGATAAAATACGGCCGAGATGCTTGCAAGGAAACACCCTTCGGCTCTTGCACACGACACGGAATGCCGCATTGTTGTTTTTATTTTTAATCAGATAAAGACAAAATAAAACACGACCAAATAAACGTTTGGCTGTACCATCAAAAAAAGAAAGTTATAGAAAGTGTCAATGCAGCCTAGGGTATATATTTAATCGCTATCGCTGTTACTTTACTCATGTTACATTGTTTCTTGTTTTATAACACAAACTCACACAACAACTGTTATGTGTGTGTGCTACATAGTATATAACAGATAAAAGCCTGCCTGTCAGACTATCAGAAAAACGAACGTTTCTAGAACCAAATAATTCATAATCATAGGTCGCATGAAACGTTTTCCACGTTGTCCTGGAGAAATAGCTAAACTAAAGTTAAGTTAATGTCATCCCTATGTTTTTTCGTTTGCACTGTTTTGCAGCGTGTTTTTTACTCGTGTATTATTATAAATAAAGTTTTACATGCGGATGCTGAAGTCTATAATTCTTTTAACGATCTTATATAATTTCACTCCGGCAGAGCAAACCTGCAAGTTTTCGAGTATCTAGTCTCCTACTTATTAATGCCTATTACCTTTTCTGGCGAGAACAGCGCCATCATTACTAATAGAATGACAAACGATAAAATGAAATAACTGTCAGAGCAGAAGAAAAACCTTATTACCTGTGTAATAAATATGTGAACCCATAATATGCGTTAATGAAACTAAGTGTTTTTTCTTTATTTGTACGTGCTAAGTAATAGAAGAAATAACTAGAAAAGGTAAGTTAGTGGCACTGTACAGAGAACGTCGCAGCACCGTCATAACCTGGCAAAAAAAAAGGGGTCGATTGCTGTAATATGCGGCATGCCACGTGCATTCTGAAGTTGCATGCAAGAAGCTAGAGTGGTTTGTTGGTGGCGCGGCTAGTAACTCGTATGAAATAATGTCATGCCTTGCGGAAAATCTCGCTTGAAAGGCAAATTCTGTTCGCAAATAGCTTCATGAACCTGTAAGAATACTGGTTTCTATAACCACCTATCTACAATCTCGTTACATAGAGATTTTATAACATATATTAAAAAAAACGTATGCATAGTGCCGAGTGCTTTCATGACCCAACTATATTTTTGTGATCCAATTTTCGTTTGGCTTTTGGCTAATTGGGTTGGGTATTTGTTTATTATTTTACAAAATACATCAAAATGTATTTTGTGAAATAATAAACAAATACTATTTGATGCGCCGCCGGCTAAAATTGATGCGCGTAAATCCCTTTTGTTGGTTATTTTCCAACTCTCGTAGTTTTTAAGCCAGATCAGGCTATGAAGTACCAAACATCAATTAAAAAATAAATGAAAAAACCGTGATAATACTCATTCGAAATTTTTCTACGTGAAAAGTATCTGCAGTAGTTTTTTTTTTGCATTTTCATATTTTTGCGCCTGGTTTAAGTTGATAAGAAATTAAATATTTCTTCTAAAATTATACATATTTTTGATTTCTTGTGTATCTCTTGTCATGTATCTATTACGAACACGGTCAAAAAAAATTTCAAACAATTCCATGTTAGGAATAAAATAAAAGGTAAATTATTTCAAACAAACCAACTAACTAACATATTTCTTATTATAATAAGTCATCTAGGCCGTCACGAAACATTAAAGAACACAAAATATAACTCGTAAAGTTTCCTTGTAAATCTCAATACAAACTTTTCTTATTTCCCTCCAGTTGTCAGTTATGTTTTGTTGTTTGGACCAAAAGGTATTTTAAATATTCTAGACAGGCTATACGATATATCATATCATTATAAAGTTTGTATTAGCGCTACTTATAGATTTATCATTTATCCTAATAATGTCACCCCGCTTTTCCTACTTAATGAATGCGAGAGCTTAGAGCTTCTAGGATTCGTGGTTCAATCACAGCCTTAACACTGAACCAATTAAATCAAACCGTTTATTTGCAACCTTGTTGACACATTATATAACCTAACACAAGATACCTTGCAATTTTTGATAAATTACTTCTGAGATTTTATATCGACGATTTGACCATCGACGGTTGTATATTATAAGCAAATAGCACAACTATAAGCGGTGCACAAACTGATAGGAGGTATTAAAGATAGTGTGTTATTGCACAAATCGTTTTAGATCAACTGGCCCCATGCCATACCAGATAGTCCTAATAGTTACAATATTGTACGTTCACGGGCAAAAGTAAAATGAACACTTTTTGGATATTAGTTGACTAAGCTTTCCAATAAAAAGTTAAATTTTGCATACAGTTTCTAGGTTGAGTAATTGTCTCAAAGTGGGTTTAGAACAAACGAACTAATAGCTAGAGCTAGAAGATCATTATTTCTTGATATTTTAGTGTAAACAAAAGCTCGTTTTATTATTTTATTATGTCACTTAGCGACAAAGCTCTTTGAATAAAAATAAAATAAAAATGCTGCTACTGTTCGAGAGATCTAGTCCTGCTAACATATCACAGTACACGAGCGGCCGAGCATTTTAAGAATATTCCATAGATTTTATGCAAGCTATTAGAAAATTAATAAGACTTTAACTACTCTTTTCATTTTCATAAAACGTCTTAAACAAAAATCATCAAAAAACTCGGCAAACAAAAGGCGCTGAATAGGTTAATGTAAAAACTACTAATCTGTTGTAGATAAAATGCTACCAATGTTCGTCTCTAGAATGCAAGCTATTTTTGTAGCAAAATTCATCACAAACGGTTTATTGGCTTAGCCGTGTTTTCTCTTGTCTGCCTTTTGCTACCCACTGTACTTTCAGGGAACCTATGAACAAAATAGTGGAAACACAAATGTGTGTGGGATTTTAATGCAAAAATAACCATAACAACGTTGGCAAATACAATATTTAGCTAACAAAAGATTCCACAATACTGATAAGCGAAACACATGATTTAAATATAGGTAATTTGGCTTTTATATTCATAATGAAAGTTAATGTCATATGCTTAAAAACTCTTGAGTGTGTAGTTGAGATCTGAAGAGATATTACTAGCACATGAGGCTGAACATTCTGTAAGCCTCAAGTTGATGAACGCAAGGCAGTGCGTCGTAGGGCACGCAGAGTGATGCCGAGGGATACTCGCCATTGAAGCGATCACGTCAGAAACTGATGCTAAGCATCTAACGCAAGAAATTAAGAAGCAACGTAAATTATTGCCAAGCTTATGCCGTCTATTAGTCGCCCTGACAGAAACGACCCTCAAAATAAACGTTGGCAGAAGGATTTGAACGGTTTTGCCTCTGTCTATCACAAATAATATTGCAACATCGTTTTTACAACACATAACCTACTATCTAACGTAGGTATATCTAAATAATAAATAAATAAATATTGCGGACAATCCACACAATACCATCGGGTCCCAAATTAAGCAGAGGTTGTACTATGGGAACCAGATAACTGGTATAATATCGACACGATTTCTTTTCATTCAACTTTTACTTTTTACTTTTGTGTGAGTTTTTTTATGTCGGACTCCGACAAAATATGTGAGCCAGGTTTTTACATACTTCTTACAAATAGCATCAAGGTCTGAAATAAAAAGCATTTATTCTTATTGTATTTCTTTAAATTTTTGTGTACAGGAAATAATCAGTATTTGGATCTGCACAACGCAAACTTTTACAACATTAAACACGCTGGGTTGCCGTTCAGTCGTAAAATAGCGCCGAAAGCATTTACAAATAGCATTCTACACGAATATGATGCTATTAAACTCGGTAAGCGGCGATTATCGACGAAAATATTTCATGGTTTTCAATACGTACCGAGACGCATACTGAAGCGGATATACAGGGTGTAACGTTATACGTATAATGTTGTCTTAGAAGAGTGATGAGTATGGATGTGGATGGATATGTGAGCAGAGATAGACCAAAGAAAACATGGATGAACTGTGTGAAAGATGACATGGATAAGAGAGGAGTGAATGCAGAGATGACGGCTGACAGAAAGGAATGGAGGAGAAAGACATGTTGTGCCAACCCCACATAAAGTGAGAAGGGAAGGAAGAAGGACGTTAGTATAACCCGAAAAATGTTCAATTATTGGGGTGAAGAACTGAAGAACATTGGTTCTATGTCTAAAAGTTACGAAGTTTTCAGAGAACTTTATTCAGAGCTGTTCAGTTTTGGTAACACTATTTCGTCATCATTTGTCTGACGGAGGAAGAAGACGACACACACTCTGACGGCCACAGACTCTGACACCACCAGAACCTTGAAGGTGCTCTGGCAGGAGTGCATTGGACGTCCTATCCGGGGCCTAGAGGTAAGTCGGTAAGGCCCAGTTACCACTATTGGATTGTCCATATTTATTAAATTCGCCTAATTACCTACAGTCCACTTAATCGTACAAGAGCATTTGAATACTTTGACGTGTAGGTCAGTCCCAGTCCTATTATTTCCTAGAGCTCACACTTATGATACAAAGAATTATTATGAATCAAAACAAATCAAATTTGTTTATACAGTTGCATAACAAGGATCACTGACGTCTTAAAGCTGGATGAGTATAAGTGCCAGTCCACGCGACCAAGCCTAAATAAACAGCCGTAAACTACGACTTGGTTCCTTCTTTGAGATGCAGGCCATACAAAGGCAAAATTTTCAAAGACTTAGAACTAAGGTCACTCCTACTACAACCTTACTACTACTGCCTTATCGTACAAAACATTATCGTCAGCATCTGAGGTGTGTCTAAAGTTCATTAACACTTGGCACTGTAAGACACCTGTAGGTACGTACTACGTCATTTGGCACGTTGCCATCTACCTGGCTATTCTTCATTCAACGCGTCTGCAACGTACGTGGTCAGGAAACCATGGGGTTCCCTTCATCTTATTAAAGGATGACGTAAAATATGAGTATTCTGGACGATCGTGAGAGCGGAAAACCGCTTAACGCGTAGAAATGCTTTTTTAAAGAAAAAAGCGAATTTACAGCGAATCGCTGCAGTTATTTGAAGAGGACTGATAGATTGTGATATAAGAGGTTATGTAAGTTGTGAAAAATCCTGAATCCAGAACGAATAACAAAATTATTTCAGGATTCCGAACGTATGCGAAATTCAGATGGAATATTTTTTTGTAAAGAATACATAAAAAATATCTATTTTAGTCTTTATTCTGAGAAAAATACGACGGCCAATTGCTACAACTTCGAGTGACACAATTCAAAGTCAAAGTCATACATTTATTCAGTGGTACATGGTTCACTTTGCGTTTAAAAGCTAGGCGAGCAAGCTTTTAAGGACAAGAAAAAGGAAATAAAAATTAATTTTGTTGGCACCTAGATTCACCTAGCTTTCGGAAGTTTCAAAGTTGTCATTAATTATCGGAAAATTACTTATTGGCAAAGGTTATTAACCCGGATTTTGTATAGAGAAACGAAAGAATATAGCGAGAGCAAAATGATGTTAAAAAACTGAGAATGATCTATGGCACAGACTATAACGAGTGAACGAATTCTTATTTCAACTTTTGTTTATAATAGAAAAAGACCCATTTTCGTTCGGAAACGGTGAAAAAATATTAGCATTTCATTGGCATGTCGAATGTTGAACACTCAATCGTGTTGAATGAGAAGATATTTTACGAGTTATTTTTGTGTCATTGTTTTATTTGTTTTTTATTCAGTTACACATGGTTTGACACGTGACGATTCACACGCGATGATAAACCTTTTACATTGTTTTTACTGAGAATATGAAATTAAATCGTCGCACCAAAGAATTGATAGTAACTACCCACGTTTCACAAAAAATCCCGCAGGAATCTACGGCTTACATCCTTCTTCATCTCTTGATTTGCATCTACTTAAATTATCGTCGACGTGTCTAAATACAGTAGTCAAAAAGCTAGCCATAGATTTTCCTATAAATGGTTGTAAATAAATCTCCTTTTTACTGCGCTTATCCTACTTTATGTGGGGTCGGCACAACGTGTATTCCTCCTCCATTCCCCTCTGTCAGCAGTCATCTCTGGACTCCTCTCTTATCCATGTCATCTTTCACACAGTTCATCTATGTTTCCCTTGGTCTACCTCTGCTCACATATTCATCCACATCCCTACTCATCACTCTCGTAGTCACATGACTTTCATCCCTCCTCATGAGGCACGGGCACGGGCATGTCATGACATGCCCGTACCACGTCAGCCTATTGCTCTTCAATTTTTCTGTCACTGGCACCATCCAGTATCCTATGCGTTCTTGTCACTCAGCACATCCATCTCAACATTTGCATCTCTGACAACTGCAACGCGAATTTACGTTTCGAAGAAATTAAGAAGACTTGTGTTGGAAAATCCGATTTTAACTTTTAGACTTTAGACATACTGAAAACGGCTTTCTCTAACTACGTTATAGCTATCTTTAGATCGGTTTTCATTCTCTATCTTTATATCCAAGATAAGAGCCAAACATAAAATTTCATACTTTGGTGGTTTGGATCGACTTATGAAGGGGCAAGAATCGTAAAAATTTAAGGCCTAAAATATTTTATGTAAGTACTTTCTTTCTAAGTATTGTAGATTAATACTGTTACTGATTTGTTTATTTTTAGCGCAAAATAAATATTTATCGATATATTTATCAGTTTTGAAATCAAATTTCACTGTCTGGAAGCGGAAAAAGATGATTGCTTCAACCAAAAATTGTACCGACATATCATAATTATGTATAATATCTATAGAATCTGATGACCGCACCACTCAGAATAACGATATACAATACAGTATATATTTTCCAAAAATGGTTTACAATAAGTATAGTTACTAATAACAACATTAGTAGGATTCTTATTCGTTATATACGTATAGATGTACCGTTACGGTAACAAAAACGAGAAAACTAGTGTATAGTCTATACTGTTAGCCGGTTTTGAGAATAGAACATCCCTACTGAGACCGGACAACGAGACACGTCACTAGCCGGGAAAAAAAAGATGGCGTCGTAATGCGTAAACTATTGTTTGCGTGTTTTAAAGATAAAAAAACAGAGTTCTAGCTATATTCAATGGTTTTGCTATAATAATACATTGACTACTCGCTCTAAGTAGGTATGTACTTGATGTGTTTAGACGCAAGATACTAGGACTACATACATATTGAAAATCTATCAATATATTAACAAAATTTTTCAAAATAATCATTTCAAATGTAACAAACAATAACATAGCAAATTTCTAGCAAGACTTGATCTGTGGTAAAGATACAATTAATATAAAAACTTCCTTCCGTACTCCAAAGCTCAGAAATAAGTAAGTTATATAAAACATTGCAATGCCTTTATTAAAAATACCTACTGCGAATGAAATATGAAAATCTTACCTACAGTAAAAGAGAATCAAGTTTCCAAAGGTTTTATTAAAATAACTCGACTCAAAGAGCCTTTGGTGGAGTATTTACTGCGTTTTATTTTATAAGAAAGAAAAAAATACTTTATAGAACTGGCGAACATTATTTTATGGAACTTTATTACCTACTTCTTTGTAGTTTGAGTTTTTCTGGTACACCTTCAAACTATGTGGATTTGGAAGCTTTTAGATTCATCAGTTCAACCCTCCATCATGGTGCATGCAACTGTGCCGAAATATCAGGAGTCAAAACAAATAAAAGTAAATCATGGTAAATATCCCGCTAATTTATACTAATATTATAAAGTTGAAGAGTTTGATTGTTTGTGTGGTTGAATGCGCCAATCTCGGGAACTTATGGTCCTAATTGAATTTTTTTTTTGCGTTCTACCACTACTAATACTACTAATTCTACCATGCCTGCCTGCCTGTCTTTTGTAATAACCTTAGGTTTATTGCGTAGAATGAGTAAACTTTTTGTCATCGAGTAGGTGTAGCGTATCTTTAAAACTTTTGGTCCTTGTTTATGGACGTGAAGCCATTTTATTTACCAAAAATGTGTTACATAATCACATAGTACCCATTATTATTTTATCTCATGTTCAAAGCTTAACCGTTGAACCGCACGTGCTATAAGGTCCGGTGTTACACAATCATGTTTAATCACGTGTATCCTGATTGTGTCGTCATCATCATCGTCTTACTAGAACGACACAATTTGGGTTTTATTGTGTCGTTGTTATAAGACACACGTCTGCTTGCAATTTTAAGATCGAATTTAAGTTGTAAGATTCACGTTCCAGTAAAAAATTACTGGAATGTGAGGCTGAACATCTGTATGCCTCAAGTTGATGGACGCAGGGAAGTGCATCGTAAGGCACCGATTTTTGACGTGTGTGACCTGTAATGCAATGCTTTGTTATAGGCGATGGTTACCACTTAACATGAGGTGGGCCATATGCTTGTTCCATCAGCTAGTTGTAAAAAAAACATGTCTTACTATAAAAACGACACAATTTGTGTTATTGGACATAGTTACCTAAATCCACTTTCAGGTATTTTTCAAACTAAGGCTTTTGCAATACTCGTACATATATTTTGCAAGTCAAAATTCGGTATTGAGTTGTATTACAAGGATTACTTTCTAACGTGTTAAAGCTAGGTGAGTTTACATGTCAGTTCCACGCGATTTAAGCCTAGAAGAAACAGACAAACAAACTAAGGCTTGGTTCCTACTATTTTTTTTTCGTTCATCATCACAGGTCAAAGTATAAAATACCTCTTTAACTTCATTCATTCTCACAACACAATACATAACTTTCAGCACATGCGATCAGGACAAACTCTGGCTTTGGCTTTCTCTAAATGTCAAAGAGGTTACCTTTACTTTTAATAAATGTGTTGGTTCCCATCTTATTTTTCTAATGATCTTTTTAGAAAATAAAATCATAAAAATACAAAATAAATGTATCGCATGAAAACTAAAGAAGCACCCTAAAAATACAAATTTATACGTTTTAAAGCTGCAAATTGTATCTAAATCTTGCAAATTACGTAATTTCGACCGGCTGTTCGACATAAACTAACACACTTTTCACCTTTGAAAACAAACAAAAAATATATTTAACAACCTCCAGACGGTTGATCAAATAAACCAAATGTTTTTTTAGTAACAGTTGGATCGCTTTTTGTTTTATGGATTGAGGAGCCATAGAAAAAAAGCTAATTTACAATTTATATAGGAGATTTTTTTCGACTGACATTTCAACAACTACACTATACATTGGCAGTCTTACTGTCTCTCAAGAAATAGCTGGCCCACTGGGTATTATAGCTATGGTATGGTATGGGTAATTATGGTTATGGCTGTCAAAACTGACGCACACATTCAAACCTATGAAGAAACGAATATGTGGGTCAGCCGGTTGGTACCATAAATCTACATACTTTATATAAAATCCTTGGTTGGTACACGATTTGACAGCCATTTCCAATAGTCATACGCTTGATAATTCCCAACGATACAGAAGAAAGGCGATCATGCGCCGTTTGTATGAGAGCCGTTGTCGCTAGCTTAACATTTTCACAATTTTATTTAAAATATCAGTAAATATGAGGATTCTAAGAAAAAGGATGAAAAAAAGAGTAAAGAAAGTTTTTTTGTTCTTACTTGTCGCTTGACTGTATTTTGGCGACACTTTTCCATCCACATAGCCGTTCTACTTTGTTCTGTAGTTGCGACTTTGCGACCCAAACGTAAATGTACCTACCTAGTGTTAACCAGTTTTGGGAATAAGATATCCCTAATCGGATCAAACAAGGAATGACATCTCTAGTGGTGGAAAAAGAAGAAGAGGAAGGGTGATGGCGTCAATATACGTAGTTGTTTTGCCGTGTATAGTAAACAGAGTTATACCTATATCAATGAAGAGTTTTCGCCCTATCACTAGAGACAACTTTTAAGAAGTGATTTTTACAAGTAGATATTGTGACGACGTACACAAGTCCATAGAATTTACATGTACAACTATTTAAAGATTATATAAACCTCTACATGTAGTAAAACCAGCTCAGTGCCAAGACAATACGCAAGTTAGCGCAAAAACTGGGCTGAAATAATAGCGATCATAATGTAAGCTATTTTCGCGTCCATCTATCTCGTTAAATTTATGAAATCATCGACAATTTTATAAATCTTACTCTTTATGCGTTGTTTTTATCGTGTCGCTGTTTCTTTGGAACCAAGAGCAGCTGAACTACGAGTATACAAATAAATTGTTAACATTTAAAAAATTATAAAAGGATAACATCATAAAAAACATTCCGATCCTATAAGCTGTAATAATTGTCAATTACACCACTGGACTCAAACTAGTACACTGTGTACACACTTTCTGTAAAAATGTATTCTAATACAGAATACATTCTCTGTAAGTGAACTCTGTTCTTTTAAAAATAAATATCTTTAAACTAAGAAGTGTGGTGAAAGGATTTTAGTACGCCTCAACAAGGCTTCTTTCCTGCACTTGACATATATTTTCGAAGTTGTTATGCCGATTTCCTTACGCTGTTTTCCTTCACCGTTTAAGAGTACTGGCATACATTGGCTTACATTTTTGGACAGAAAAACTCATTAGTACAACACCGGACGTGAACCCACGACCTAAGTCCACCAGCCCTTGGGGCACGCGTTGCCAGCATTTGGATACATAAGCGGCTTCGTGCTTCGTAGGACACGTTAAGCTATCGATTCAGCTCAAATAGTTCTTAGGCCATGACGGAGGCCATAGGCGGCCTAAAAACTTTTAAAATCATCCTTCAGTTTGAGCGTTGATTTATGAAATCGCGATTCACAAACATTTTAAAGCAAGTTCATCATTGAAACGTATTTATGTGATCTACAAATAGATACGGTATTGCAGAAAGCTCGTAGTTACAAAATGTCTGCTCCCACGCACACAAATAAAAATATCGTATAATTTTTCTTAACGAACGTTCCGAATTTCGAAATCATGATATTGTGATTTTTCACGTATTCCCACACTACTTTCATAAGATCATCAGAGTTATTAATTCCAGCGTTATAATGTTTCATCATCAGTCAGAATACATCTACTGCTGGACAATGGTCTCCCCCATATTTGGGGGGGGTTTACCGTAGTCCACGCTTAATAAACGTATTGATGTCTACAGCTTTAGTGCTACCAGTATGCACTTTGGCGATGCTATCCATTTTTATATTTTATTGTATTTCAAGTATGTATTTACAAAAAAAGTATTTTAGTATTATATCAGATAACTGCTTCCCATAGCACAAGTTCTGCTTAATTTGGGGCTAGATAGAGTTGTGTGGATTGTCCACAATATTTATTTATTATTTATTTCGTGGTAGTTTTCTTGGTCACTTTAAATGACAATCATGGGAAGTGATAAAGAGGTTCTATATACACCGATATTACATGATGAGCATGGGCTCATTGTTGATTGTGTTCCATGCTTAATAATAACCAAATAATTAATAATGAATTTGCTAAATATCAAATTGACTGAAACCAATTTATAACAGTGTCCATGACACCCTACGTGATTACAGCTGCGTTTGATTTTTCATCCATTAAATAAATAAATAAATATTTTGGACTTAATGGTAAAGTAAACTTTACACGTGTAGTTAATGTTATTCTAAATGTCTAAATCGTCAGATTTATTATCAGACACGATATTCTACAGAAAAAAAACGATGTTATAAATTATAAACCCGAATTCACCACATTTTATTAGAGTTATAGCAGTATCATTCAAAAATCTAAATCACCATGTTTCAAAAATAAAACACCAATTTAGAGATTACAAATTTGCCGAAAATACCCTACAAAACAATTTCCAGCCGCGGTTACATCAAAAACGTTAATTTTCAATCAAAACGGCTCGTTTTCAGTTACAAAGTTAGAAAATTATTAATTTCTATGCAAAGTACTGTTGCGTGCGCCGTTTCAACGGTCATTAACATACTTCGCTGTTATTACTTTCCAAGATGTTCACTTACACTTCACTTTTATCTTGATTCACTTTTTCTGGAAACGCGTTTATAGTGAATGCTCTTATTTACCTAGATCATGAAAACATGGACACTATTCTTCTGTTAATATAAAACATAAGTTTTCTTTTAAAGTTTTTTTTTTATAGTAGATTGGATAACATCTACTACGATTAAGAATTTATGTTAATTAAAAAAAACTTAAGCAGTTATAGACACTACTGCCGAGGTTATATTTTAATACTAGTCATTTAATAATAGTCATCTCAATACATCAACCAGTAAAAAAAAATAGAAGCGTCGTTTTCAGCAGGTGATAACTCAAAAGCCCGCGAAAGTGCGCGCTTCCGCCACGCCTAAGAGCGAGTGTTATTGTATTATGTGATAATGACATTGTTAGGTGAGCCAGGTGCGTACCTGTCAGTTGCCCACGCGCACCGTACGCTTCCAGACCTCCAGACTGGCACTCCCGAACGAACTGAGCACGGCTACAGCTACACAGCTATTTTTAAACGCCTATAATTTTATTGTTTGAGCGAAAACTCACTGGCGACAAGTTCGCGTGGCGGCCGACACACTAATGCGGTGCTTCCAGTACTTTAATGAATACGTCCCTAAAAGTTCCAGCGTCACGCAAGTATATAAAAACAATTGAATTCAGTCCAAAATGGCGACCTTTCGATCATAATTCGGTCAGTGGTCCGAAATTCTTGTCGCACTTGCTTCGTATCATTCAAAGACGTCACTTTCTTGAATGCATTCGAATCTTTCTTCGTTCGGCCAGAAAATAATAAAAGTTGGAATACTTTTAAAGTTCTACTATGTTTTGTATGTATAATATACGTTTAAAAAACTTGAGAAACCGGCTTCATGGCCCAACCCATGGCTCATCCGGTTTTGATGAAGTTTCTCTTGGACCAATCTAGAAGTAAAACCTTCCAAATCAAAAAAAAGTTTTTTCAAACCGGATCTTAAAAAACAAAGTTACGACTAGTTATGCGGTAGCAAACATAAAAAAACTGAATTGAGAACCTGTTTCCTTTTTATTTGAAGTCGGTTAAAAAACTACAGAATCTTTGTGAAGACTCAAAAGAAAAATTTACTTTGAGAAAAATAAGGTATTTCACTTTAAGATACTTTCCTCGTTTATAAAGTCACACAGAATCGTATAAAGCATTTTACGCTTATTTTACCTGTTAACTTTTTCCCGACAAAAGAACACATTTAAATGAAAAAACTGTAGACTTTTCTCTCGTGTTTTTCGTACTTTTCCCTGGTCATTCTCAGTTTTCAAGTTTTTAACGACTTTTGTAAGGTAAATATTATATTTGTAAAGTGTAGCCTTGAATTCACGTGACAAATTAGCTGACATAATAACAATATTTGGAGCCAAAAGTACTGACAACTACTAAAATACTACTATCTGGAACTCGTTTATTTAGTAAAGTGTAGAGAAAACTAGTACGAGTGACGTAAGTGCTTAGTCTAGTGTTTTTGAGGTGTGTTGGAACTATTTTCTTCTCAATTTCAACATAGATCAGGTCTATCAGTTCCTAAAAGGCTGGCAGCGCATCAGCATCACCTCTGGTGCAGTTGCAGGTGTCTATGGGCGACGGTGACTAATTTCCATCAGGTGGCCCGTCTGCTCGTCTGCCAGCTATGACATAAAAAATATAGATACGGTGTTTTTTCTTAGGTGGACTCTTGCTATAACTTATGACGGAGGCCTATCCGTGGCCAAAACCTCCTCAAGAAAGAAAGAAAGAAATTAGTGATTAATCCTTACATAGTTGACTACAAGACAAATATACCTTTCCCATACCTTTCCAAAAGTACGGATTTTTAATTTTTATGAAGATCGATTTACCTCGAATTACTTATTCGCAATCTCTCGACAGTGAATCAGAGGACCTAAAACGTGGAAGGATTAGGTATTACCACTAAAAACTGACCCAAACAATATGTATCGCTCGCAACTCGCCCATACAAATTCAGGCAGTTTGGCAAGCGCACTGTCGTAGAAATATCATGAATGACCAATAAAAACTGTTAAAAAATAATAACCAAAAATATTAAAAAACTCACCCCTAACGTCAATAAGGAATGTATTAACAGCTGTCACATTGTGTTAGTTACAACGAAGTTAGGTTACAGTTTAAGATTCATATTTGATAGTGTACTGGTTGCCACTTCAGAATGTCTATGAACGAACGTGCGCAAGGCATGAAGGGAGTACTACCATTTTTTTTTTTATAAAGGCATGCATAAATTTAAATTTTAACCCTTTGCACAAACAGCCAAGTTGGAGTTTTAAATAAATCCATCAGTTTAACTGTGTGCCGGCTTGTTGGGCATTACAGCGATAATGGCGTGGCTAATGTGTAGCGACGGCTCAGCCCGGCGAATGGATATCACTACCTATTGTACCGTTTAATATGCATTGCTTTGATCATTTTCGAAATTATTTTTATGACGTTTCTGACAGATAATCGTACAATGCAGAATGAAAATATGTTCCTTAGCATTTTCTTGTTTTTTTTCGGTGAGGTAGAAAAAAATTGTTGTAAGGCATTTTTTTTTTGCCAAATTAAGAACAAATATTTTTTTGGTGTGGGATCCAAAGACAGAGCCGAACAGAGCTCGTGGTAGGACTACAGATTGGTTTACACATTCTCGTAGCACTTAGCGTAGAGACGTAGACTCGCCGACCCCGCTACGAGAAATCGTAGCGTGTTTGGTATTACATTTTCAGCTTGCGTTTCCAACTTTATTTTACACTTAACATCTGGTGGGCCATATGTTTGTTCCATTAGCTAGTTGCATTAAAAAATCTGTTTACTTTACAGGTTTGCTAGCATTTCTTGATAGAGAATAATGGAAGTTAGTGAGATAGATGGAAAATACTTTATTTCAACGTAAGAAAACGACTTTACAAATGATTACTTAATTCTATACAGACTATCTTCAACATATCCTTCGTATATTGTAGAAAATTCACATCGATGATGCACGGGAGAAGAAATAAAGGAAAACTTCGTTCTCTTTGCTCACTCGATCAATTATTCTATTCTGAATTTATTATTCTTGTTCACTGGAAATCGCCTGATATTTATAAGGGAAAATGCAGAGTAAAGGAAAATGAAGATAAATAAAATATTTGCTACTTTTATGCAATTTTTTTTACAGCTAGCTGATGGAAGCATTACCTCGTAGGTCACGCACTTTAGGAACGTGCCCAACGATGCACTGCCATGCGTCCATCAACTGTAGGCATACATTTTTTGTTATTATAACCTGACATTATCCTTATTATCTTGTTGTTATCTATGTTATTTGTGACTGTTTTATGACTACTTAATTTTTGTTTTTATTATTTTTATTATGTTATTATTATTTTATTCAACGAAAGATAGATTTGACCTAATGTACCTAATTTGACATGCTAAACTTTTTTTTTTTGTAATAATTTTCTTTGATGTTAGACTAATTATGTATTAGAATAATAATTGTATATTACCTATTAATTAGTGTAATTGGTCTCAAGACCATTCTAATTAATTAAATAAATAAATAAATAAATAAATACAGATGTTCAGCCTCACATGCCAATAATTTCACCGGCACCCACACCCTTCAAACCGAAACACAGCGATGCTGCTTCACGGTAGGAATAGGCATGGTGGTAGTACTTCCCCGGACGAGCCCTTCACAAAGAGCTCTACTAGTACCAACATAAGCATAATCATATGTGCTTTAAGACGTATTTTAGAAATTAATATACCTGTCAGGTTGTGGAATGATCTCCCAGCAGAGGTTTTCCCTGAGGTCTATAGCTTGGGGCTCTTCAAAAAGGGCGTTTTAAAGGGTCAGGAACGCGCTTGTGACTTCTCTGCTATTGCAGGCGTCCATAGGCTACAGTAACCGCTTCTCATCAGGTGGGCCATGTGCTTGTTTGTCTACTTTGTTGTATAAAAAAACTCTGATATATAAATAAGCAAGGGCGTCAAAAAGGCGTCAAAACACCCACTTAAAAAACAACTGTTTGAACTGACATTTATACAGCAGCAAATCAAAATATTATTCTCGACAAAGTTTATTTAAATTCGCCTTTAAACCGAAATGATACGTTTTATTCGCCGCGTCCCATAACAATATCCGCTCGGAACCGAAATCATTAAACATTTTATTTATGAACAACACGTATAGAGCTCAAGTTCCCTAAAAACAAAGAAAAATTACCCTTACTGCAAAAAACATAAGAGCTAGCAGTGAGTATGATGCGTATCCTTGTGTACAATTCAAAAAAGGTTTACGTAAGTGTTGAAATATTAGTTAATAAGTGAAGGAAAATATCATGAAAATAGTAATATTACATAACTGGTTTTTTCACCATGATTTTTCGTGACAGGTTGCAAGCCTATCGCCGCTGCTTTCACCGCCGTTCAGTACAAAATACGATGCCATTAAGTTAGTGGCAGAATAGTGCATCGTAGAGCCAGTTTTTATCGTGTATTACTACGTAACATCTAGGTGGGCTATCTGCTAGTTCCATCAGCGTGTAGTACAAAAAAATACAATTTCAAAACACGTTTGTTCTAGAATAAGGAAAGTAGCAATAGTCAAAATATTTTATATGGTGAACCCGAACTATTCAGTCGAGCAAAGACTAGGTACCGCTCAATTTTATTGGTACTTTCAAAATATGGTGCGATTTATGTATTGTTGGGTGCGAAACGAACTATACTAAAATAAGGATCAGAAAAATATTTACGACCGAATGTTATGCTATATTTTATACTCGTACGTGCTACTTACAACCTGAGGATATTTTGAGCATATACTCGTACGTCGTATACAAAAGAAAGAAAGAAAATACATTTATTCGACAAGCATTCATAAGGTGTAGACGTTAACAATCCTGCTAATATTATAAGCGCGAAAGTTTGTAAGGATGGATGGATGTTTGTTACTCAATAACGCTAGAACGCCGCTTGTAATCTATAATATGTAAAATGAATCCCTATTTCCCTTGGTCGCCACCACGTGTGAAAGGCTGGACCGATTTGTCTGAAAATTGGTGGGCATCAGGGAGCTTTGAACTAGGAGACGGGCATAGGATACTTTTATCCCGAAACAGTAACGGGAACAGAGCGAGCAAAACCGCGGGCAGCCGCTTGTGGTAGATAAAATATGCGAAAGGCCCCGTCTCAGGTTTTTGCTTGACTATATCTATATCTACCATGCCAAGCAGCGCTAGTTTTTAGGCGGGCTGTAAGCCTACTTTTATGGACTGGTTTCAGATATTTTTTTATCCAAATTTGGTGCAGAATATTTTTAAACAGACATGACGTATTGTATACCAGTAGACCAAAACAGCTGTCTTGCTCTGTCTCTTGCTCTGGTCTTGAGTCTGTGTTAGTGTTGACTAAATTACAGAGACAGAGCTTGTGGTACATGTTTGTTTACAAAAAAACTGCATCAAATTGGAAATAATTTATCTGAAACCAGTACATACAGTCTCCTGCAGAAATAAGGTTCAAGATCGTTTGTTAAAAACTGGAAAAAGTTACAAACAAATATCCTACGTTACTGTGTCATGTCGTTAGAGTTGAAAATCGCGTGAGCTAGCAAAACTTTATGAACGACTATCCATTACAACTATGACCACCGGACAGAAACTCCTCGTCTGTGTCAACAGAATAAGGTCGATAATCGTGTGAGCTTTAAGTTTATGAACGAGAGTTCTATCAATGTCGGCCTCAAGGTCGGCGCAGACGCAGCGAGCGTATTTTGAGATGGGATTGCGCAATGGAAGTCTTGGACAGGATCGGATTAAGGAGAATAAAGAAGAGCTTGACAGAACTATGAAATATAATTTTGATTGAAAGTTGAACTTTCCATCAAAGTAAAGTCAAAGTTCGGTCTATGAATCTCGGCCTAATGTTATCTTTTGTTTCGTCACTGACAAATAAAACGCGAAATTTTTCTTACCAATACTGCGGCTTACACTATAGAGATACTACAATTTTTTTCTCCGAAGTTGCTAACCAAAGACAAAGTAAGAATCGCTTACCCAGTAATTTTAATAGGTCCAGAATATTAAGCCTAAATCCATCTCTGGTTTCAGCGAGCGCTTTCTCTGCAACTTTTTCCTGAAACCGCCTAATTACCATGTTTTCTTCCGCTTTCTCACATCAGTTCACACGACATGACTCTAAAAACACGTTTATAAATATTTGAAACAGTTCAGCGGGACTGACGGCTCTGGAAATCTCATTTCCGTTGCTAAATGCAGCCATTCGTCAAGAGAAATATGCATGTTTTACAGAATTCTGAAAAATAAACGCAGTTTATTAAAGAAATTGTATCAAATTGTGTATTGTATCTTACAACGTGAAATGTAATAAAAATGGACTTCAGGTAAAATTTGTAAAAATAACTCTAATCACAATTAAAAGAAATTCAAGCAATCCGTGAAACAGCCCTTAGATCTTAGATGATTAGTTTTCAGTTATTTTTACAAAGCTTGCCTTAAGTGCATTTTTATTTTATTTCACGTTGTAAGATGGTAAATGTATTTGTAAATTTTTTATCTCATATTTTTTCTAATGAATTGAGAGCACCGGTGGTCTAGTGGTATCGGCCCCGATTTCCGATCTTAGGGTCGTGAGTTTTTAAACCAAGCCGCGCAACAATTAGTTTTTTTATCCAAAAATATATTTTTGTTGTTACATGCTAACAAGAAAATGTAAGTTAACCGGGATTCCGAAAATAACAAAATAAATATTTATTTAATACATTTAAAAATCCTAATATTTTAAGAAAATAAAATTATGTCTATGACATTCGTGAATTTAATAAAATAAATGAATGTCATATGAAAATTCAAGAAACTGTTTTTATTTAACATCAAAGCAGTTTTTATTATTTTTAAATTCTCAAGTCCCAAACAACTGTATTTATTGTCTTTTCTTTCCAAATAGCAATAAGTTTACCGATCAAAACAGTATAATTAAATGCATGTTTTGGTAATAATTTCAAACACTTTTAGCGGCAGACATCAAGTTGATTCGTGGGCTGTAAGCCTACCACAAGCTCTGTCTGGCTTTGTTTCTGGCTCTGGTTTTGAGTGAGTGTGAGTGTTAACTAAATAAATCCTACGATAAAACATCACACACACAGTTACACTGGTGAGCACTCACACAGACTGAAAACCAGAGCCAGAGACAGAGCTAGATAGCGCATGTGGTAGGTCTACAAAAAACAATGTTTGGTCATTATTCGTCCCACGATCTAGGCATCGTTGGCATCGAGTGGATACGATATTGTATATCTATACGTAGATATAAGTACCTAGGTAGATGTATTTGCAGAGCGTGTCAGTGACCTTTTGAAAATGCTAATTGCTTATTGGCTGTGTATTTACACTAATCCCGCTCGGCTCTTAACTTTTGGGACATTATAAAAATCTTTGTGTATTTACAGTTCATGAACTGGTTGAATTAAATAAAAATCGAAATAAACTTAGTGCGCACACATATACAGTAAGAAAAGAATTTACCTGCTGTATTTGCTAAAATACTATCAAAATTGACTTGAGAAACGACCTTCCATCACTTATCATCTTCTTCTTATTTAAGAGCAATGCTCTTGTCAGCGTAATGTATGCATTTTCTCCAAATATTTCTTTCGGTTTTATTCAGCGATCTTCGCTTTTATTTGGCTCATGCAGCTTATTCTGGATCTTCCCCTTCATCTCTTTCTTTCTACCTTTCCTTCTATGATATTTCTGATAAAGCTGTCATGTCGTGCAAGATGGCCAATCACTAGTCAGTAATCACCGACGACAAAGAGATGCTTGTCGCTGTTACAATTAGAACCTCTATGAAATTTTAGAAAAAGTTTTATCAAAAATAAACAAGCTGCCTGAGAACGTTGTTTGCGCCGACTCGGTTAATAACTTCAAAAACAAACTTGACAACTGGCTACGAACTATTAAATCAGTGCTTAAATAGTGACCTAAAAGAACAATGACAATATCAATATCACTATAATTCAATACTGTTTGACTTATACACATCAGCGAAAGCTGCTCGTCTATAAAAAAATAATAAAAATAATAAAATGTATGGATTTTATTGGTACTTTACCGTTTCCATATTCTGAAGATACCTAGTAATCAGCATGGACAGGGAATTTAAGATTTTGATTGGTTCCGTGCCTGCCATTTTAATTCCGTGCCCTATTAAAGAAGTTTAAAGCCTAACTTCAAAAACCACTTGACTTCACTTTCACTGTAGTTTGTAAGTTTCATAGCATTGGAATGGAAATGTATAGTTATGTTTTAGTGTTTGTTCTGCAATTAATATCGGTATCAGTAGCAATTATGTAACCACAGAATACATAAAAGAGTAGATAGGCGATCATACACAGTTTGTATGGGAACCGCTGTCGCCAGTCTGTTTTACTTAAAATATCACTAAAAATAAACATCCTATGAATACGGAAGGACTTGACTCCTTGTTCGGAATTATTGCTCGTAGAAAAAATACCTTCTTGTGAAGGTAAGTATATTTTTCATAGTATGACTACAGAAAAAACTACGTTTGTGGAGAAAATGGAGGAACGACACGCGCTCATGTACAGTCGCGGTATGAAAACGTTCGTCACCTTAGAGCTGGTTTTCGCTTGCACCAGTACCTTGATCATGATCATTTTGACATAATTTGTGACGTTAACTTATCGGTGTATTCTGTCTATTCAGTTTCAAAGGGTAATATGTGCTCGCGATACGTTGAACGAATCAAGTTGAAAACTGACGAACATTTTCATACCGTCACTGTACTTTGGCGACACTTTTGCGGCCACATGCCCAAGGAATATAATACTCTCTACGAGAGCACATGCCCGTTCTACTACGTTCTTTGGTTGTGACTGTATGTGAACCAACACGCAAATGGTCAATTTCGTACATATTTACTATTAATTAACTCCGTCACCCATAACCATATCGAATCATTTCATATCATGTCGCTTAATTAACTTATAGTCAATTCAAAACACAGTGGAGCTCAATCAGAATTGGTAAATCATAATGTAATTTCAGTGACGGGAATTGGCAACTGGGATTTAATCAAACCTAAAATCGAACTGACACTAAACTCCAGCCAATTTTGATGTAGAATGTTTTAAAGCAAACCATTACTAAAAAGGGAGAGAAAGAACCGTAGCAAATGCCTACCAACCTCTACGCCGTAGATGCAATGTAGAGGACCTACGAGATTACGTAGTCGCATTAGAGCGTTATTTTAGTGAAAACATTTGATTGTGTGAGAATAATAGAAAACCATGAACTGGAGGAAAAAGCGTACTTTCTTTTTACAACTAGCTGATGTAACAAGCATATGGCCCATCTGATGTTAAGTGGTAACCATTATCGATAACAAAGCATTGCCTCGTAGGTCACGCACGTCAGGATCGTGTCCTACGATGGACTGCTCTATGTCTATCAACTTTAGGTATATAGAGCAGTCTTACGTGCTAGTCATTTCACCGGCAACCACACCCTTCAAACCGAAACACAGCGATGCTGCTTCACTGCAAGGCATGGTGGTAGTACTTCGGGCGAGGCCTTCACAAAAAGCTCTACTACTACTAAGAAGGAAGCAAGGTTCTTGTGGGCTCAGTATAAACAAAGGATTTCTATGCTGAAGGAACATACAGATTGCTGGCTGCCAGGTCGCCTCTATCATCTTTCAAATATGTCATAAGAGAGGGCTAAAGATATAGCACAGAAAATGTACAGCAACTGGTGACAGTGGTTAACCCTCAAAATCTGCATATGGAGAATATACAATATACAACATGACACTTAAAAACTGAGCAACTTGTCCATGTCAAAAGCCACTTTTTCTACCAGCAACTTCAAATAAAAATAGAAGGTTCTCACTTTCTTTTTTTCGGTTCGCATTACTTCGTCATTTATGAACAGATTTGTTTTTTTTATTCGATATTTTTATATATTATTTTTATTATTTGGTAAAAAGTTTTCTTCACGAGTTTCAAGGCTCGGTTAACTCCAAGCACCCGCCCCAAGACCCTCAGAGAAAAGGTTGCTCAGACTCCCTCTCACTACTATCAGTTCCCCCCCGATTGACAAAAACTGTATCCCCAAGAACTTTACTGATTATTGTGACTGTGTGTATGGCTGCTTGTTTCTGAATGATGTGAATGTTTATGTTCGAATCTAACTTATTACAATATCTGTGTAAGCTTTTAGCTATTATACCCGTGGCGCCAACTACAATAGGTATGACTTCGGCAGGTGTTTTCCATAGTCTGGTTATCTCTACTTTTAACGCGTGATATTTACTTAATTTCTCAATTTCTTTAGCCCCTATAATGTAATCGGACGGTACTGTAACATCTATCAAATATGTTCTGTTTTCTAGTTTATTTATGTATATTATATCTGGCCTATTGTGTGCAATTGTAACGTCTGTTTGGACTGGTATTTCCCACATAATTTTAGCGGTATCATTTTCTTTAACTTGCGGTTGTTTTAGGTTTTCTTTCCACCATGTGTTAGACACTTCATAACCATGTTTCTTTACCAGCGTCCAGTGAACATACTCTACGATGTTATTGTGTCTCTTAGTATAGTAGGTGCCAGCTAATTTTTCACATCCCGAGACAATATGTTGCGCGGTCTCATCCTTTGCCAAACACAAACGACACCTACCATCTACTGCTCTTTTTAAAATATCCCTTTCGTGCTGTCTAGTTAATACTGCCTGATCTTGTATCGCAAATACTGATGAGTCTAGTTCCGGTGTTACTGGTTGTTTTTTAATCCAATTTTAATCCAAAACTCAGCATCTGTATAGTTTTCATTATTTCTTAATCCTATTTCTATCAAATTTGCTTTTGAGTCCTGATGAATTGAATACTTTACTCTATTTTTATCATGTTTTTATTTTTATATTATATATTTATGTATATTTTTATATATTATTTTTATATATATTTTTATCACTTCCAGATTAGTCCCATAGAAATTATATAAAAATCGGTTTAGAAGTTTGGCAATGAAGGCGGTTCCTTAAGTATTTATATCTTCACTTGTTGTACAAACAGTAACATTTCCTAGCAATGATCACCCATTCACGATTGTCACAGACCTGTCGCTCGTTACACAATAAGAGGGCGGTCAAGGTCACAGCTGTCAGTATTTCAGTTCGCGTTATTTATCTATTTATCATTTCCTGAGATTACGTACTGCGCCGTATTCTCTAGATTACAGACGATCTAAAATCGCGTGTGCCATCGTAAAACTCCATCTTTACGAGAACAGGAAAACAATACATACGACACAATGTTATTTTTAGGGTTCCGCGATAAAACAATACAGCTAGAACTCTGTTGTTTTGAAACTCTGGGACTGAATAAAATGGAATCGGAGGCTATTACCCAATAACAGGCAACAGCGATAGTAAAATACATATTTATTTGTGGATTTAACGAATCTTACTGCTACTGTATGTTGTGCTGTAATGAAAGGTTTTATTTTTCGCTGAATGTACTTAATGGAAAGATGGTATAAGCCTGCTGTAGCAGATAAAAACGGCATTTGCACTCAGATATCGAAGAGCAAAACTACACTTTCCGAGGTCGGGGGATGAAAATATAATTGTGTCACTCCCCTCCGTTCCTCCCGACTTTTGACGAAGTTTTTCGATCTTTGCCGAAAAGTGAGTTCAACGGTTTTATTCCTCCTCGAAAAATGCCTGCGAGTCTGCGCCCAAAGAAACAACTTTTTTATCACTTCAAATATATTTAAAATAAAAGCAGCAAAGTGCGATTCAGACTCGCCCATGAAGGGTTCCGTAGCAACAAGTAACATAATATAAAAGTTCTTGTAGTTCGTCGCAAGGTAAATTGCGGTTTACGGTTTATGACGTATAAAAAAAAACTACTTACTAGATCTCGTTCAAACCAAATATCGTTGGAAGTTTGCATAGTGTATCATATATTTTTTTTAGATTTATCTGTCTCTTATTTTAGAAGTTAGAGGGGGGGAGGACCAACATTTTACCACTTTGAAAGTGTCTCTCGCACAATCTATTCAGTTTAGAAAAAAACTATATTAGAAACCTCAACATCATTTTTGAAAACCTATTCATAGATACCCCACGGGTATGGGTTTGATGAAAAAACAATTTTTGAGTTTCAGTCTCAAGTACTTATTGTTTTTTTTCTATTTTTGTGTAAAAATCTTAATGCGGTTTACAGAATACATCTACTCGCCAAGTTTCTTCAGTGTAGCTCTTACACTTTCGGAGAAAAATGGCTGTGACATGCGGACGGGCAGACAGACAGACAGACAGACAGACATGACGAATCTATAAGGGTTCCGTTTTTGCCATTTAGCTACGGAACCCCAAAAATCCAGACACAGTTCGAATATTTCATAATTCAAATGTCTTCGATGGGTATGAAAATCACAACCTAGCTTATCAGAAAAGTCTAACCAATTTTGAGCATGTCATCTACATTGATTGGAGGATTAAACCACAATAGCAGTATACCCACGCGTCACGTGCGGAGACCAGCGTGTTAATTAGCAATTTCATGATCGACTGGACCCTAGGATTATGGCCCAATAGAGCAGAGATTCTCAAAATTGAGCACGACAATGGAAACTTCGAGAATTCTGCTATTATTTATTTTTGAATTTTGCTATAATTATTTTGGTACTTACTTGCTTTGCAAATACAAATGTTTATTAGGAAACACACTGTAGGGTGCTATTAAAAAAAATGTTTTATTCAGATGTCAACAAAGATCCATTCTTTAAAGCATACAATAATAAAATAAAATAAAAAGAGGGTATTACCAATAGGTGCACAAAGTTTGAGGAGTTAAGAGTTCCCACAAATGGTTAGTAAGACAGCCGGTATATTAGTTGCCAAACTTTCCAGTTATACTTTTCGAATTCAATAAAAAAAGAAGTTTTCAAATCGGTTGTTGGTATAAGGTATAACGTTGTAATTTAAGAGCCTATCAGATTTTTTTTTTTAAATGGTAGTCTGGAAGGTATTTCATTTCATCAAAATCAGTTCAGCAGTTTGGACAGTCTTGTTCTTCTTAATTGTCAAGTGAAAATAATAACAATATTTTTTAAACTTCACTTGTGTTAATTTAAGGCCTGCGCACACCTAGTTCGCTGGCGGTAGCAATCAGTGAAACGCTGTCAAATATCGCTGTCAAATTTGACAGCGTTTCACTGATCGCCGACGCCAGCGGCCTAGGTGTGCCCAGGCCTTTATAAGTGACAGTGTCATTGACATTTACAGATAATATAAATTAGTTTTAAGGCATTCGTTTTTAAGCCTATTATTTTAATTACAAAGGTTGAGAAACTCTGCAAAAGATATTACCCACGTTGATAGGGTACTAACATCGTCCTGGTCAGAATAGTATCTATTCTGTGGGTGTCAACTAGGTTTTGAAGACATGATTAAAGTAATTGCTTCGTATGGTAACTTGGGTTTTATGAGACCACAAATTAAGCAATAAGACCGCTCTATGAACCACAAATTCCTTTCCGCCTCTTTAATAGCTCAGTATATAGAATAAACCAGGTTCTATTTATTTAAAAGTAAACAGGCTTTTACATCTATAGTAGATGATTTATATAGCGTCAGGGACAACTGGTGTTTACTCATGTCCCTACTTACGGGACGCTATAGTGCCTGGGAAAGGATTTTAGATGGAATAGGCTTGCCCAGCACCTATCACATTCTGATAGCTTAGTCGGCCTAATCTACAGGAAAGACATGGTTAATACGTGCGGAGTTGACTAAGCCACGGGTGTCTTCACGATGTTTTCCCTCACCGTTTGAGAGCATAAGCATTATGTACATAACGTTTTATGTCTATTTATTCATACCTTAGAATAATATGTACCTGTCGTCTTCTTCTGTGTGAAATGTCCTCCAAAAGGTTCAAAAAAGGTAATTAAAATAAAAATCTATCTAATAAATAAAATTCCATGTCACAATGTTAGTTACCGTACTCCTCCGAAACGGCTTTACCGATTTTTACCAAATTTTATATGCTTATTCAGTAGGTCTGAGAATTGGCTACTATCTATTTAATTTTCCATACCCCTAAGTGATAAGGGTTGTTCACCTTTAAAATTATTTGTTTTTATTTTTTTATAATGTGGCATAAAAAAATACATAAACCTTATTTTTTTTTTTTAGTAATTTAATCATTTTTCATCCCGCTCGAAACGCTAGAATTTATCTAGAAACTAGAAATTATTTATAAGGCAAAACAACGTTTGCCGGATCAGCTAGTATATGTATATTTTGGACAATCCATACGACACTACCTAGCCCCAAATTAAGCAGAGCTTGTACTATGGGAACCAGAAAGCTGATATGCGTATATTTTTTTGTAAATACATACTTAAAATGCAATATAACACCCAGACAGGGAACAAACATCTGTGTTCAGCACACAAATATTTGTTCTCGGTGGGGATCGAAGCCACGACGAAGTTTATGCATATCTTTCACATTATTTCGTATCTCAAACTTACATCCTGACCGGGGTTCGAACCAGCAACTCACGTCACTACACCGTGGAGGTTGTCAAATTAGATCTTGTGGATAGAGGACTACAATCAAACTAATCAGATTGTCTCGCAGTACCTCAATAATTGGTATGCAACAATGGTGCCAAGTTTTGATGTAACCAAGGCCAGGCTAGGTTTATTATTTATTTTTCCTCTATTTTCTAGAATAAAATAGCTTCAGTGTGCAAACAAAAAATATAAAGACAAAGGTTATTCAAAATCAAATATTTATTTATTCAATGGTATCAAGGATCACTTTAAAACGTCTTAGAGCTAGACCTAGACTTACATCTAGGTAATTCAATCACGCAGATTTGTACGCAGGTTTAGTATAAAATGTTATAAGGGTTATTTATAATTAACGTTATTCTTTGTTTGTTATTTGTGTTTGTTTGTTTGTTTCACACGACCACACTACATACACACACTAGAAGTAAACAGTCATTTCAATCCTTTGTTGATGGTTTTTATGTCAGGGCCATCTGAAAAAAAAAGAAAAACGAATGAATGAGAGAAAGGATGGCAGAAATCATGATTTCTGTCATCTTTTTGACGTGCGTGTCCTACGGTATGCAGTATTCAGTATATTTATTATTGCCTTAGTATGTATGTAAATTTAACAGTGTCAGATCTTAGAACTAGTTTTTGAATCAATACATAATTTAACCTGTAAGGCTGTTGCAATACTGTAGAAACGGGCCGATATTATTATAATCACGCAGATTTGTACGCAGGTTTAGTATAAAATGATATAAGGGTTATTTATAATTAACGTTATTCTTTCTTTGTTATTTGTTTGTTTGTTTTTTGTTTATAATGCTTTGTTATAGGCGAAGGTTACCACTTAACAACAGGTGAATCATATGCTTGTTCCATCAGCTAGTACACAAATGCAACCGAATTGAGAACCTCCTTTTTTATTTAAAGTCGGTTCAAAAGTGGGCATGTGCCAAGTGTTAAGACATGCCTATTTTCTCAAGGAACAGGTGCCTGTCTTTTGAGCTTACTCTGTCGATAATCTCGAGATTCAGATTACGTTTCAACATTTCACAAAACCCGCGGGATTACGCAGACACTCGTTAAACCCTTGATTAATCGATTAAACAAGTCAAAAACAAAATTTGTTAATTTCGCGATCATCAAATCATATTTTTAATCCGACTTCAAATATAAAAGGTAGAGGGTTTCCAGTGCACGAAAGGAGCGTCCTTTGAGGCGCACTTTAAATCCTTTCACCACACTTGGTTCGAAAGAGCCAGTGACTCGATAAGAAGAAGAAGAATTCGGCTTTATTTTTTTTTATTGTTCGCATAATTTCGTTTTTTGATTTGAAAAAATATTTTTAAGTATTATATCAGCTATCCGGTTCCCATATTACAAGCTCTGCTTAGTTTGGGGCTGGGTAGTGTTGTGTGAATTGTCCACAATATTTATTTATTTATTTATATTTATTATTATTTTTGTATACAATTTGCTGATAGAACTAACATGACCAACCTGATGTTAAGTGGTAACCATCACCTATAACTAAGCATTGCCTCGCAGGTCACGTGGCTACAATGCACTGCTGTGCGTCCATCAACAATGCAGTAATTTTTCAAATATGTGATTAATCTACTCAGTTTGATAAAATAGATACAATGGCAAAGTAAGAACTGAATGAAATTATTTATTTAATCTGAAAACGACTACGTCTGAACACTATCGAACAAGGCTGCTCGTTATTCTAAATAAAAGTAACCTTGCAGCCCGCTCGATTCGTTTGTGTTAGGATAGTCGCCGCCATCACCGCCACTAAAATCGGTACACTTTATAATGTAAGAAAGAAGAAAGATTTATTAAAGCACAAATAATAAAGTAGGCACCTATAAAAAATTTAAAAAATATTGTGCACAATCCACACAACACTATCTACCCCAAACTAAGCAGATCTTGTATTACGGGAACCAGATAGCTAATATAATACTTATCACATTTTTTTTGTAAATATAAATAAATAATAAAAATAAATTAAAAAAACCTATTTATTCAAATTTTTACAATATTCACATAATTATAGTACATTTTCCATTGCATTTTTAATTAATTGTTATTCACATTTTGAATTTGTATCCTATCATTAATAATTTATCTATTCATTTATTTAATACATATTTTGTAGTGTATTTATTATGTTACACTATTTATTTGTTAGGACCCCTCTTGGGTAAAGGCCTCCTCCAGTTCTTTCCAGTGGGTTTTTTTGTAAATACATGCTCAGAATACAATATAACACCCTGACTGAGGACGAACATTGTAAACAATGTTAGCCCACGCCCTCCAGTTCAGTATTTGTGTTCACGTCTGGTCTCCGGACAAATGTATCTATTGTAAAGAAAAACAAATGTAATCTCACACACACCAACACAACGGGAGTTCTCTTGTGAAACCCTGGCTTTGAAGAGACTTGCGTTGTCAGGAGAACATTAAGCAACAGAAATTAAATAATAATTTTGATTATTATCAAGGTATAAGGTAAGGTTAGTCACTAGTTTTAATTTCCTTCACTAAATGCCATAATTTGATATAATTAACTGTGAAAGTAATTTCAGAAGTAATTACTTTTAGAAGCACGAGTTTAGTAGGTACTTACTTTAAGTTTGCTTGGTATAGCTATAGTTAGAGCATCAGATAGGTTAGTTAATAAAGTTTTAGAGGGAGACTTAACTGCCCTATTCAAAGATAATTTTCTATTCTTGCCGTATTTTTTTCTAAGTAATAACTTGAGTGCTTCTTGCCACAACCCATTTTTTTTCTATGCTCCTCTATCAGCTCTATAACTATGCTCTTCCATTCTCCTCTATCATCTGTCATCTCTGTATTCACTTATTTCTTATCTATGTCTGCGTTCACACTGTTCATCCATCTTTTCTTTGGCCTACCTCTACCTACATATCAAACTACATACATTCATACTAATCACTCTTCTTTAACATGACTTTCATTCCTCCTCATGACATGCTTGTACCAGGCAAGCCCGTTGCTCCTCAATTTTTCTGTCACCGGTGCTACTTTCAGACTTCCCCTGTTATACTCATTCCGTATCTTGACCATTCTTGTCACTCCACACATCCATCTCAACATTCGCAGCTCTGCCGCCAGTAGGGTACATGCGGCTTTCGTCTGTCCCTTTCGTTGCCCAACACTTCACAGCTCTTGTGATCGTCTTATGGATCTTCCCCTCTAGCTTAAGGGGCATCCGTGGATCACAAGTTGTTCTCGTGACTGACACCATTTCATCCCTCCCGCATTTATTCTATTCTTCACGATCTTCAGTCGAAAACCCCGTGATAGTCTGCAAAACCAATTAATATTTTAGTTCAGCGCTACACAATAAAGGAATAATGGTCTGTCATAAACACATAACGTTCTATAATTATAGTTACCTTGACACAATAACCGCTTTGTGCAACATGATTGAATTTTCTTCTGCGTTTAATGTTAGGGGAGACGAATGTACCTACGATATAGTTCATTATGAATGTACAGTGGGGTGTAATATTATTTATTATTTGTTATATTATTTCTAATTATAATTTTAATTGATTTGGGGGAAAAAGATCTGCACTGACGTCCCGAGATGGGGTGACTCTTGAAAATAGCGGAGTACCTAGGACTTTGAGTTGGTGGCAGCAATGTTCCAGTTGACCGGATGGTGACACAGATGTGGATGTGAAGGGACAAGACTCAATAAGTTCCCTGAGCCCTGCTTAGAGCTCGCTTCTTCTGTTGCGGAGCAGTGCGGTACTACATGCTCCACATTTTTTTTCCTGTAGGTAGCCCCGACACAGGTCGCTGTCTGTCGCTCCAGTCTTCAAGAGGTGGAAGTTGAGGTCGCAATGGCCTGTGATGATTCCTACTTATGCTGGGATGTTCCACTGTGGTCTGTATTTTTCGAGCTCGTCTCGCCATCTTGTTCTTTGTTTGCCGCGACGACGCCTTGGCTCTTGCGGACACCACTACAGAGTGACACATGTGATAAGTGCGGATATGTCGGTGGATGTTGTGTCTCTTTAGCCGAGTTCAAATAAAAAGTGGACGTTCGCAATTCGGTTGTATTTTTTATTTAATTGTTACATACAATATTTTTATTGCAGATGGTGGCTGGTAATATGAACAAGTGCGAGTCTCGCAATTAGAGTACCGTACATATATTTCTTGTCGACAGAACCTCAGATCTGAGCTTTTCAAGTTACAACCACTTTTTCATACAACCTTACCATCCCAAGCAAAAAAGTTCAAAGTCTGAATTTCCTTTAAACTTCTCAAATATTTGTAAACATGTACCTAAAAAGTTAGTATAACTCGCGCTTGTGTTTATTGGTCGAAGGCGCGTCGTGGGCGGAGATATATTATTTTAAGTGGTTACCGAAAAAACACCCAAATTATAATAGCTATTTTCGATGTATGTCGCGACGAAGGTTAGCAATATTTTTCAATTTTGTATCAAAACCACTACACTTGTTTATGTGACAGTAGTATTTTTGTATAGACCATCAGTGAAATGTTTGCGACTTCATTTATCAACTTTACAAACTAAATCATTTTTTTAACATACCATAAGATCCTTGCTCCGGGGGAGGCTAAGAAGAACCAAGCCGTAGTTTGTTGCCTGTTCTTCCAGGTTTGGTCGTGTGGAACTGGTCTTAGACTCGCTTAGCTTTAAGACGTTTCAAAGTAATCCTTTTGAATAAATATTATTTTACTTTGGCTCTTACTTCAATGCTCTTTCGCACACAGGCACGGGTTGCCGCGTGTGCGAACCTCTAAAATATGTATTGCTAAGACTGAAATCGACGGGTATCGATGATTATGTGACTGCCTACTTAATGCATTATCTAGGCATACTTCCCGAAATATCAACTTAAAAAATCAAAATTTTTCTTCAAGACACGATAATATAATTCTGCGATTATCCTTGCCATACTATTTAAAGCTGCAATAAATATTATGATAAACTGGTATACTATAACTAGCGGCGAGGGTAAATAGTATCATAAAGTCTGGGAAATCTAGGTCATTTCTATTTTTGTAACCAATTCAAGTAGAGTTATTGTAGAGTTGCTACAAATTGTATGACAGTTTTGTTTAAATTTTCACAAACCTACAACAGCGACGCAATAAAATCCACATGTTTTATTTATTCAAATAAGTATTAGCACACATTTTGCGAAATACCTACCTCTATATGAAAAAAACAGGTGTTTATCGCGTACCTCTATCATTTCCCGACGTTTCAACCGTACAACAGCCGTGGTCGCGAGTAGACACTGCTGTTGTAACACGGTTGAAACGTCGGGAAATAATAGAGGTAATCGCAATAAACACCCGTTTTTTCCATATACCTAGAGCTAGATTATATCTAGAGTCGTCAAGTGTGATAATTAAGGACCCGATGGCGCAGCGGATTCAAATCCCGCTCGGCTCTTAACTTTTGGGACATAGAAAAAATCTTTGTGATTTTCATAGGTGTCACTATAAAATCAATAAAAATAGGTTTTCTCTAATTACTAAAATTGCCTGTTTTGAACCTCATATGAGCCGCGCGTTGTTCAGAAATTCTTCAATGCAAAATATCGACATTGAGGTATTTAAACGGAGTTATAGCCCAGTATAAAAACAGTTATAGTGAGTACCGACAAACCTACGCAATAAATGAGCTAAAATAACTCATTATCTCAGTATTTGCTACCGAACGAGCTCGTTACGTGCTGCCCATAAAACTATTTATACTGAACAGATAAATTTTTACTGAGCTTTTATTTCTATTTTACTTCAAAATGTTATTTTTATAGTGCGGTGTCCCTAAAACCACGAGGAACTCTAAAGCTTTATATAATTATAAGTTTAAAAAACTTGAGAAACCGACTTCATTGCCAAACGGCTAAACCGATTTTAATGAAATTTGTTTGGGACAGTCTGGACGTAAAAATAACCTTCCAAATAAAAAAATAATTTTCTAAATCGGTTCATAAATGACGGAGGCATGCAGTTACAAACATTAAAAGAATTATTTTAAAAAAAATGGCAACACCGATTTTAATAAAAATTAAAATGGGACCAATCTGGAAGCAGTACCTTTCAGATAAAAAAATAATTTTTCAAATCGGCTCACAAATGGCGAAGTTATGCGGTAACAAACATTTAAAAAAAAAATAAAAAAAAAAATAAAAAAAACATACAACCGAATTGAGAACCTCCTCCTTTTTGATTGGAAGTCGGTTAAAAAGGCAGGTAAAGGCTGTCATAATACGATTATAATAATAAGTTTAAAAAACTTGAGAAACCGACTTCATTGCCAAACGGCTAGCCCGATTTTAATGAAATTTGTTTGGGACAATCTGGACGTAAGAATAACCTAACAAATAAAAAAATAACTATCTAAATCGGTTCATAAATGACGAAGGCAAGCAGTTACAAACATTAAAAAAAATATTTAAAAAAAATGGCAATACCGATTTTAATAAAATTAAAATGGGACCAATCTGGAAGCAGTACCTTTCAGATAAAAAAATATTTTTTCAAATCGGCTCACAAATGACGAAGTTATGCGGTAACAAACATTAAAATAATAAAAACTCTTCATAATATTAGTGTAGATAGTGTAGATGTAGACTAGTGTAGAAGCGTGACCTACGAGGCAATGCTTTGTTAAAGGCGATGGTTACCACTTAACATCAGGTGGGCCATATTCCTGTTCTATCAGCTAGTTATATAAAAAAATTCTCAAATAGTTATACGAGAATCGTTGACATCATGTCTGAAGAAGCCCACTGGCGGGCATAGACGGTTCACATAAACTCTCTGAAAGAAAGTGGGGAGAAAAGTGGTTTTTACAGTAGAAAAAAACAATTGCGGCTTTTAGATTTTATTAAAAAAATATCTATGCCTAATTAAAATATAGTAATAATAATAGCGCAACATATTATACGTAGGTATAAATTATTATAAGATTTAATATAAATAAATTATAACTATTAGTATATAAAATACTAAGAAAAGATCACACTGACTAGATTGCCACACCCCTTGTCTGCTTTTAAAGCTGCTTACTACGTGTGGGAGTATTTTCATGTTAGTATGATAAATCATTGGAATTATTATCAATTATTATAAAAAAATAACAAAAATAAGTATATTGTATTTGTGTAGTCGTTGCAATCGTTTAAAAATGGTTCCACAACAGAAAATACGTTGAAATATAGAAATATTATAAATTCATAATGGTTTGTAAATATTTTGTTTCAAGCATTAATTTAATAAAACTAACCCTTAAATACCCCACAGTAAGTCAACAAATTAAATTATTAATTGTGTTAATCAAATTAAATTGGGAAATCCTCAAAAGGGACAAAACTAATGAGTTATTTTAATGGTATCATTTGACTCAGTTCAAAGAGAAATAATGGTGGTTAATTAACGAAGTTTTGATTATGATGAGAATTAAAATAAGATTAATGAAAATAAAAGAATATAAAAGTAAAATACTATTTACCTAGTTATTCAAATACATATATAAAAGCATAAAATATATACATATACTTAGTGGAAATAAGAGTTAAAATGTACATAAAATGAAAAAAATATATATAAATAAAAAAATTAGTTGTTAGAGAGTTAGTTTAAAAATAGGATATAAAATACATACTTAGCTATAAATAATCACAAAAATCTTCGAAATCTAAAGTTAACTATTCATAATTTCTAAGTATACATTATATTTTTGTAAACATAATATTATACAACTAAAAATTCAATAACCTATATTACAATTAATAATTTCTTTGGTAAACTAGCTGTTTCGATGAGCATTAAAAATATAAATATTTGTTATATTAATCGGCCACAGCGTATAGTTATTTGTATATAATCTAACAAAACAATTACCTTTACAAATAGCAATAAATAGCTTTATGTTATACAATCATCTAATATGTTATAAATTTTTGTAAAATATATTTCTTATAAAAAAATAGACTTTACTAAGAGTAGGTACTTTAAAAAAGTATTTTCTGTTTTTAGCCAAAGTAACATTATTTTATACAAGACTACAAGGAACGAATCGGCTCTCTTCAGCCCAGGCCCGTTTGAAGGAAACTAATACTATTCCTCTTAAAAGAAAATAAATTAGAATATTATTTATTTAGTCTCTTAAAATAAATATACAGTTGTTACGAATTAATTTGACGACAAAATAGGCCACCACTCAGCATTATACGAAGGAGAAATAAAACCGCGTACCTATATGTATTATATGTATACAAGGAGTTTGTATACTTTGTAACAGTAATATGCATTCCTTGCCTGTATATAAGTAGAATGTATTGAACATCATATACCTGATTTGTATCTATTCTATTGTAACGTCAAAGTCAAACTATTTTGACATTGACGTTTCGTTTCTCAAATACTTTTTTTTAAACACGTTTCGTACGAGTTCTTCAAACAGGCTGTATATCATAGAGGTGTGCTATAGATCAGAAAAGCCGTGTTGGTTTTCGATGGTTTCGACATCAGTGTCCTGTGTGCCGGTGATGATTTGCAAGACCCTGAAAGCCTTCGACTGTCGAGGTGGTCCTTCTTGGCTAAACTTGTGGAAGTATACACTGAAATTGTTAAAAAAACAGGTTATATTATTATGTAGAAACAATAAATTATTCCCTGTTTGTTATTATTACCAATGTGGTAAAATTTTTCTATAGAAAACGTCAAATGGTATTTTAATTAATTTGAACGTATAACATGAAATTAAATATTGTTATGATGTTGGCAATATTAGAGCGAGCTATAAAATTAAGAAACAATGCAAGAAGCAACAATTTGATCAAGTTAAAACAGTTATTTTTGTTATAACTTGTGAAACTATCATGGTTTGTAACACTTTTTTTATGAAACAACGGGTAATTTACTATGATTACATTTTGTGAGGGATGAATATCGGCAGTCAAAATTTAATCATGGTAAATATCCCGTAGTTTCAGAAAAATAGTTATTTATATTGTTTCTATATTATTGTGTGTTAATTGTATAATTAAAAGTTTAAAAAACTTGAGAAACCGACTTCATTGCCAAACGGCTAAACCGATTTTAATGAAATTTGTTTGGGACAATCTGGACGTAAGAATAACCTTCCAAATAAAAAAATAATTTTCTAAATCGGTTCATAAATGACGGAGGCATGCAGTTACAAACATTAAAAAAATTATTAAAAAAAATGGCAACACCGATTTTAATAAAATTAAAATGGGACCAATCTGGAAGCAGTACCTATCAGATAAAAAAATAATTTTTCAAATCGGCTCACAAATGACGAAGTTATGCGGTAACAAACATTAAAAAAAAAAAAAAAAAAAAAAAAAAAAAAAAAAAAAAAAAAAAAAAAACATACAACCGAATTGAGAACCTCCTCCTTTTTGATTGGAAGTCGGTTAAAAATGTAAGACAGTAATTGTTCAAATCGTTGTTATCACTAGTCTCTTAGAATAATCTAAGTAATACTAAGCAATAAATATATGCTCCTTTTTCATTTTCAATAAATCAGGGGAAGTCTGAAAGTACAGGTGACTGAAAAATTGAGGAGCAACAGGCTGGCGTGCTAAGGGCATGTCATGAGGAGGGATGAAAGTCATGTGACTAGGAGAGTGATTAGTATGCATGTAGATGGATATGTTGGTAGAGGTAGGCCAAAGAAAAGATAGATGAACAGTGTGAAAGATGACATCGATAAGAAAAAAGTGAATACAGAGATGACGGCTGATAAAGGAGAATGGAAGAGAACATGTTGTGCCGACCCCACATAAGGTGGAATAAGGGCAAGAAGAAGAAGAAGAAGAACGTACGAACATGTTTTTTATATTTTCTACACGCTGCCAAGAGCTAGCAGTAAATAGCTTTGTTGGTTATCAATAAATTAAAAAGTTGTAGCAACATAGTTGCACACAAGTAACTCCCTTCTCGCGTTTCGTCGCGTAGGCAATACGTGGCGTGAGACGCCAGTCGTAGCTTCGCGGGCACGGGATAAAGTACTTTACTTATCCAATTAACTTTCAAGATAATATACCGTTTGTGCTATTACCGATATCAGTGTTTTGACTCTATAACCACACCCATGGTAGGAATGCGTTAAATACGGTAAAGTGGTGACCCCGCAATTTTATATTTTTGGTTACGACTCACCTTGCGAGTTAGGTATCCCGTGCCCCGCGACCACATTTTTTTTTCGGACACTCAGTGAACTCTAAATTTTCTGTATAAAGTTGGTGAATTACCTCAGTGTTACGTATAAACTTCGGCATCATGTTACCCGCTGCTATCGGGCAGGCCCCGACGCCGACCCCGGCGCCGGTTGCGACTCCAGGCCCGGCGACAACCAGCGTGGAGGTCAAGGACGAAAAAATGGATTTGGCTGCCATCACAGTCACTTCCCGTGTTCCAGAATTTTGGGCAGATCACCCGAGGCTATGGTTCTATCAAACCGAGGCCATACTAGCGCCCCAAAAGATGTCAGACGAGGTCAGGTTCAACCTTGTCATCACCAAGCTCACTAAGGAGGTCATCCAGCAAGTGACGGATATCCTGATGAATCCTCCTACCACCCGGAAGTACGATTCATTAAAGGAACGATTACTTACCATTTACGAAGAATCGGAGACCCGGCAAGTACAGAAACTCATGAGCGAGATGGAGTTGGGCGATCAAAAGCCTTCTCAGCTTTTACGACGCATGCGAGATTTGGCCCGCACCAAAATACCGGACGAGACCCTTAAGATCCTGTGGCAAGGCCACCTTCCGCCTGCAGTTCGTGGAATAATAACAGTAGCGGAGTCCAGTGATCTCACAATCCTTGCTAAGATTGCCGACAAGGTAATGGAGACGCAAGGAAATAATCAGTCCGTGTCGGAGGTAAGGGCGACGCCCGTCGCATCATCAAGTACGCTCGACACAGCTGCGATTATCAATGAGATTAAGCGGATATATAAGCGGATTGATCAGCTGCATAACTCGCGACGGAACGACTCGCGCGGTCGAAGCCAAAGCAGGGGGAGATCCACTAGTGTCAATAGAACGTCATCGGCGTCACGTAAACCGGATTGGCAGTGTTTTTACCATTTCCGCTACAAGGATAAGGCGCACAAGTGTATCCCGCCCTGCAGCTACAAAAAGGAGGGAAACTAAGTGAGGTACAGTCAGCGACGGATGCCTGTATCGTTCCTGTAAGTAGTAACCGTCTTTGCGTCACAGATCGAAATACAGGACTACGATTCCTTGTGGATACGGGAGCGAACGTTTCGGTTCTCCCGGCGCGTAAAATTAGGCATAACAGTGATAATAGTGTTGGTTTCAAACTTTATGCGGCAAATGGTACCGAAATAAGTACTTTTGGTGTTAAGACTATGGTGTTGGACTTAAAATTAAGAAGACCGTACCGATGGACATTCGTGTTGGCAGCAGTGAACCAACCTATTTTAGGTGCAGACTTTTTAATCCACCATAAGCTATTGGTTGACCTAAGCAATCGTAGATTAGTAGATGAAGTGACTAAACTAAATATCATAGGTTCTATTAGAGTTTGTAATCAACCTACCTTGAACACCTTGGACGAGACACACCCTTATTTTAACCTTTTGGCTAAGTACTCGGGTATAACAAAACCTGTTTCTTTTAAGGATACTCCTAGACATACAGTTTTCCACCACATAGAGACGACCGGGCCGCCTGTACATGCGCGTGCGCGCCCGCTGCCTCCCGACCGGTACAAAAAGGTATGTGAAGAATTTAGGGTTATGCAGGAATTGGGAATCTGTCGGCCTTCAAAAAGCCCATGGTCAAGTCCTTTGCATGTTGTACCTAAAAAGAATGGTGAAATTCGACCCTGTGGGGATTACCGGCAATTAAATGCGGTCACGAAACCCGACAGATATCCAATTCCGCGCTTGCATGATTTTACATATATTTTAACAGGAAAAAATATTTTTAGTAAAATTGATGTAAATAGGGCATATCATTGCATCCCTGTTGCTCCTGATGACGTGGAAAAGACCGCCATTATTACTCCTTTTGGTTTATTCGAATTTCCTAGAATGTCCTTCGGATTACGCAACGCGGCTCAGTCTTTTCAGCGCTTCATGAACAACACGGTTTTACAGGGATTAGGAATTGAACGAGAAGACGGAACTTTTGAACCAAGTTCAGAGTTTATATTCTGCTACATAGATGACGTAATCGTGGCAAGTGAATCCAAGGCTAAGCACGAACAGCATCTAGAAGTCTTGTTTAAACGCTTATATGATTTTGGTATAACGATTAACTTGTCGAAATGTGCATTTGGGCAGGAAAATATCGAATTTTTAGGACATGAAGTAACAATAGACGGCATTAGGCCATCGGATAGTAAGGTCAAAGCCATTATTGATTTTCCAAAACCGGAAACGGTAATCGAACTCAGACGTTTCATTGGTATGGTAATATTTTATCGTCCGCATATGCCAAATGCCATTTCTTATCAAACCGAACTTAACAAGTACATTCGAGGTTCTAAGAAAAACGATAAGTCGCAAATTGACTGGACAGCGAGGCTAACGAAGCTTTTATTAAATGTAAAGAAAGTTTACAGTCAGCCGCCACATTAACGTATCCGATGCCCGATACTCCTCTAGCTTTGATGACAGATGCATCAAATACTTGTGTAGGAGCCGTACTACAACAATTAGTGAAGGGTAATTGGAAGCCTTTAGGTTATTTTTCACGTAAACTTACCGATACGCAGGTTAAATATAGTACATACGATCGGGAGTTGTTAGGAATTTATTTGGCTGTAATTCATTTTAGAAGTATGTTCGAGGGCAGGGAGTTAACCATCTTCACAGATCATAAACCCCTGACGTTTGCATTTTCTAAATTATCAAGTGACAAAGAGACTCCACGTAGAACTAGGCAGCTTATGTACATCAGCGAATTTACAACGGATATTAGGTACGTCGCTGGTGGCGATAACTTAGTTGCAGACTCGCTGAGTCGTGTCGAAACAATCACGTGTCCCAGTACGTTGGATTTTGCAGAATTAGCGACCGCCCAGAACGACGATGCTTATTTAGCAAACGGAAACGTGGTATCAAATAGCAGCGTTGTTATTAGAAAAATAACGTTGCCCGATTGTGCCACGCAAATTTATTGTGAAACATCAAACAGTAATATTAGACCCTATTTACCGGATAAATTCAGGAAGTTAGTGTTTAATTTGGTACATAATTTGAGTCATCCCGGAATAAATTCAACACGTAAACTCGTGTGCCAGCGTTTTTTCTGGCCAGGGATGAATAAAGATCTTAATCAGTGGACTAAAACTTGTATTCAATGTCAACGTTCGAAGGTTCAACGTCATTCGGTATCTCATTTAGGACAATTTCCCGCAGCTGGACGTTTTGAACATATCCACACTGACATCGTAGGTCCCTTGCCGACTACCACAGATGGATATAGGTATTTACTTACTATCATTGATCGATATACACATTGGCCTGAAGCGTTCCCTATAAAAGACATTACAGCTGAAACTGTGGCTAAAGTTATTTATGACGGTTGGATTACTAGGTTTGGTAGTTGTCAGTATTTGACCTCAGACCAAGGTCGTCAGTTCGAAAGTAATCTTTTCTCACAGCTTATGAAATGTATGGGTATACACAGAATTAGAAGTTCGCCATATCATCCACAAAGCAACGGCGCCATTGAAAGATGGCACCGAAGCTTAAAGGTAGCGCTCCGTGCTCGATTGGTATCTACGTCATGGGTAGATGAGTTACCTACTGTTTTATTAGGGCTCCGAACTACTTTACGTAGCGACTCCAACCTGAGTGCCGCCGAATTAACTTACGGTTGTACCTTGAGGTTACCTGGTGAATTTTTTGTATCTGCTAAATCAGAAGCTTCAGATCCACATACATTAGTACAAGACTTACAAGACAAGATACGTAGTTTGAGACCGGTAGAAAGAAAACATCGTGATTCACGAACGTTATTTATTCATCCGGATCTAAAGTCTTGTGATTTCGTTTTTATTAGGGTTGATGCGGTTCGTAAGCCTCTGCAACCTCCGTACGACGGTCCGTACCGTGTCTTGAAGAAAGGTTGTAAGGTTTACAAAGTACAACTCCCTAACAGGTGTGTAAATGTCTCTATAGATCGTCTTAAGCCAGCGTACGTACTCAATGAGCAGAGCAGTACACACGACACAGGTGACGACACTTCTAGCATGGGTGACGTCATACCCGCTCACGTTCCGAGCTCATCTAGTAACCCTACTTCAGGTAAAAGAACTCGGAGCGGGCGCGAGGTACGTACACCAGCACGCTTCAATCTATAGTTAGGTAGTGTTATGTAATTCTATAGCTTAGGTGATAAGTACTTACGGTTGGTACCTAGGTTAAACATTTCTTTGTTATACTTAAGTTACCTATAATTAGCCTATGAAATAATGGTGTTCGACCGAGGTTTTCAAGGTAAAGTTGTAGGTAGTATCTTAAGTAGGTGATAGTAGCATTAACTTACTCGATTAATCAAGCAACGTTATTTTGGATTTATATTGCGTGGTGAAATGAGCCCGCAACCCTAATTTTAGATGGTGTTGTCGCACCCGTTGACTCTCGGTAATTGAATATAGCAGGTGACAACTACCCTTAACGTAGGTATATGTTGTTTAGTATTGATCGAGTTAGTAAATAATGAATATAAGTAGCTATTTACGTATATTTTTTAGACTAAATAATTATAGTTTACAGTTTATCTAAGAGTAAAATATTTGTTATTCAAACCGCTCACAGAGAGGCATTACATGCCATTCGTCACTGGACAATTATGACGAAAGACGGTTTGGAGCATCTTTGGCATAGTACGTCACAAGCCTTGTGCCACAGAATAAGGACAGTTGGTACTGATGCGGATGCATACGATGCAAAATGTTTTATTACATGGATACTATAGTAATTTTAATGCTTTAGATTATAAGTGCCATAGGCATAGGTATGTACGTAAGTAGGCCATACTTTTACAAGTGTAGCATTAGCATAAGCAAAGATTTGAACTTTGAAATGTAATGACGAAATATTGTATTTAGGCTATAAACAGGTACAGCTTATTGGACATAATTTTTAGGTATTTTTGGCATTTCTTCAATAACTTTCACTAGAGTTGCACGTAAAGTTCATGATATTTAAAATGGGTAAACAGCAATCAAAAGAAGTAGAAGACAACCGAGTGGTTATCGCACAAAATTCCACTCAGGTGGAAGCGCACATGACGCAACAGAGTATTCTCATGGTTGCTATAGTTGTCATATTGGCTTTACTGGTGATTTATGTGGTTTGGCGACGATTTTGTAATCGTATACGAGCCTGGCTGCGGAAAGAAATATTATCAAGCAGCGTTCCTACGCCAGCAGCGCCGCTCGCGCACGTGAGAGTGATACAGCCGGGGGTTGTACCAGCAGCGGTAGTGTAATCTCGCGCCTACAGCCTCCCCTGTCAACATACGTGATATACTTTTCTTATTATTTTTAGAATCAGTGATTGTTGTGTTTTCTTTCGTGCCTCTTAAAAGCTATGTCCACCCTGTTTGATTTAACTATAAAATTTTACCCAGTGTATAGGTATGTAATTTAATTTTTTGCACAATTTTTGTTTACAAAATTTTTAAACCAATGTATTTCTTAAAAATTTCATACAGTGTATTTGATATTTTTTATTGCTATTTTACTATTTTTTTCATGTTTTTACTATGTAATTCTTATACAAAATTTCATTTTATGTTTTAATGTGTGTCATATTCTGTTTTCAAATGTATTTAATTTTTTAACCGTGCCCGCAAATATTTTGTTGTAGGTTATACATTCTAGCGTAGCCGACTGTACAAGTTTATTTTACCATGATTGCACTTTGTTATTGTAACTGCTTAGGTACTTAGGCATTGCCAAGCGATAATGTTTCAGCGTGTCAGCAGTTATGCTCGCCACGCGATGTGACTTGTACAATTTTAACGCAATTGTAATTCTAGGGTTATCACCTTGAATTGTATTCTTTCTTTTATCAGTTTTTCAGTATTTTTATATTTTTTTTTGTTTAAAAAGGGGGAGGTTACTGTAGCAACATAGTTGCACACAAGTAACTCCCTTCTCGCGTTTCGTCGCGTAGGCAATACGTGGCGTGAGACGCCAGTCGTAGCTTCGCGGGCACGGGATAAAGTACTTTACTTATCCAATTAACTTTCAAGATAATATACCGTTTGTGCTATTACCGATATCAGTGTTTTGACTCTATAACCACACCCATGGTAGGAATGCGTTAAATACGGTAAAAAGTCACAACTTAATCTGCAGACCCATAACAAAGCTATACTTCATCAAAAATCTACCGATTGTATTGAATTATGTGGTAATGGTTCTACTCTTTTCCAAATCCTGAAAACCTAATCCAAATCTTGCAAATGAAGATGGTGAAGAAAATAATGATGGTATAGTTGAACAACTCAAAACTAACACAGAAAACGTTAAAAGACAAAGCAAGTATCAAATCGTAAGGAAAACAGACGCCTTTGAAGACCAAAGATCTATTTTAGATGAAGAAGCAAGTGATTAACCTATCTAAAAGTAGGTTAAGTTAGGCAAGGTTACCAGAAAGTTACGCATCGTGACCAATCAATCACCAATTAATACAGAGTCTACCAATGATTCGATTAGTGAAATAAACAGAATTAGAGCAAAGCAGCTAAAAAAAGCGTGACTCAGAAGCGGTGCAGTAAAAATTTTGTTTACTTTGGAGAGTGCGAACCGCCTTAGTACCGTCCACCGAAGCTGAAACGAGGACACAGTTATAGTTTACGTTTCATACGTTTTTCAAATGTAAATGACGAACATAAGACTTTAGAGAACACGATAATGCATAAGAATAATGTCAAACCCACATACGAGTTTATGTTTGGGAAAATAATCTGCTGCCTACTTAAAATAAGTGCAGTAATTTTAGATCGGCATTATGAACTCTGTTTTCTATCTGATCAGAATAAAGAAAATGTGTTTAAGATATTGTAATTCGATACAGTGTCATGAATAAAATAACTGTTGCTTCAGTAAAGAAATGAACCAACCTTTTATTGGCCCCGCTATTGCCGCCTTCAACCTGAATCGGAATGATCCTTGTCTTTGGCTGGTTGTCTTGCCCTTGGAAGGATCTGTTCAAGGTTGGCAGGTCATGCTGTGGTTCGTCCATCCTCACCAGTTGCGGTGACAAAACCCTCATAATCCTCTGAGTTGGTGGCGAGAAAGGCACACGAGTATCCGAAACGGGGTTCATTCCAATCGTAATTCGCAACTGCGGTTGTGGTGGACCCTCTTGCCTGTTGTTTCTCGTCTCAGTACTAGACACTTCCATCTGAATAGGAATAACTCTAGACGGTGGCGAGCTACCATCTCTCGGCAAACTCTTGCGATTATCTGAAGGTCTAGTGGACCAAGTTGGTTGTGGCTGCTGGTATTTAGGAGGACTGATCACGTCGCGAGCTCCTTTTTGCAACTCGTTACTCTTCTTTACCCATTCAGGCTCAGTTTCCCGTGTAGGTGTGACAAGGTCTCTAGGTAAGGTTTTGCTACCTTCTAAAGGTTTTTGCACCCATTCTGGAGGTGGCGTCTTGGTCTTTTCCTTCTGGGTTTTCACCCATGGTGGTATAGACTTCGGGTTTTCAGGACAGAAGTATACAGGCTCTTGATTGACATACACGGCTTCTTTCTGAGGTGCATTGTTGTGGTCTGGCTGAGTCTGTTTTCGTGGTGTCACAGGGATCGACATCGTCGATTGGTATCTGGGTTGTTCTTGTGGTTGATATCTAGGAGGGGAAGGAGCTTTATCGTTTTGCTGTCGCCATGGAGCCTGGCTTTCCTGAACTTTGTTATTATTGGCATCCTGTGACACACTCGCTGGCTGATGCTGTTGGATTTTGTTCTCTTGTTTTACTTGCCAAGGCGGAATGTAGACATTTTCGTTATTATTTGTAGGTTCGTTCGATTTCCATTGAGGAGTGTACGAAACATTAACGTTGTTATTGATCGATTTACTTTCCGGCTCTTTTGGATACCTGTTCAGAGTTTGTGTTCTCCACGGTGCTACATCAGGTGGAGTTTGTTGCCTTTGGCTAACATTGTTGTGGATAACATTGTTGTTTTGTGGCACATCTGGGGTCCGTTGAACTCTTGGTAGAGTGTGAAAAGCGGGTCCGGAATTGGTCAACGGGCTTTGGTTTTGACTTTGATTCTGATAATTGGGCGAATACTGTTGGGTATTTGGTGAATACTGCTGAGTGCTCGGTGAATACTGCTGGGTGCTCGGTGAATACTGTTGCGTGTTTGGAGAAAACGGTCCACGATTATTTTGAGGGGTTGGTGGACTAGTGATAATAGGAGAGTCTCTCTTTTCTGGCTGCCTCCAGTTGTTGTTCGGAGATGGAGAGAACGGTGAGCTGTTGCTAACTGGTGATTGACCTGAGAATGGTTGTGGGCTCTTGTTGAACTGAGAGTCCTGTCTCACCAGAAGCTCTCGGGTCGGAGGTGATCCGTTCGCTTGTGGTGAGGCAGAATGTTGGTGACTGTACTGTGCTTCAGGTCTATGTATTGGGCTCTCAGGTTGTCTTTGGAAGTTATTATGGTTTTGAGGCGTGTATGTCTGGGGTTGTTGCTGCGAAAAGCTAGAAGGCGGCATTTTCACTGTCAATGGACTTGGAACCTTTTCTTGGAACTTAGGAACTGGTCCAATTCGTTGCTGTTGGTCCTTTTCAACCTCCCAGTGGTAAGGACTGTTCGTTTTCCTCAACATTCCAATAGGGTTTTCGGGAATAACGATTTCTGGTCGTTCGCCTAATGCTACTGGTTTGGGAGATTTGGAGTCTGGGACTTGTATGACTATGGGGGGTGGAGGGGGAGGCGCTGGTATTTTCATGGGAGGCGGTGGAGGTGGTGGGGGCCCACCTTGGGGACCTCCTTGGGGTCGGTAGCCGCCGTTGTTCATTTGCTGAGGCTGTTGGTATGCTTGCTCGTGGTCTTCAAGTGATCTTTGGCGAGCCATTCTTCTAGCCATGCTCGGCGTTTTAATCTGGGACAGATCCAATCCCCCAGGAGTGTAGGTAAAGGGCTTCTTGTCCTTTGTCATCATAGCGTTTTGGATGCATGCTGGCGGCTCGTAGTTCCCCATTGGCTGGAATCGACAGAACAATACGATGGTAAGAAATATTGCCAAATATTGTTAGCATTTAATTCAAAGCGATTGAAATGTTTGGGCCTTCAAGAAATAATGTTGTTTAGATGTGCGATCAGTTTTCAGAACGTAAATTTTAAATAGAACGGGATAAGAAACGAGCTACATGTTTTCATACAAACACAAAAGATGTAAACCGACAAAACCCTCGTTTTCTAAGAAGCGCTAACTCGATGGAAAAAATACGTAATCCATGTATCCGCTTTGCATACAACAAAATTAAACCAATACGCTTTAATACAGCTCTCGGCGGTTTGAATGTCACATGTTCTCGTAGATTATACACATTGTACTCATAAGTTTGTTCGCCAGTAGATTAATTGTGGAAAGTAGGTTTTTGTCTGTTGCACCAATGTTATCCCACCGGGACATTTACATCGTAAGCTGTAACCTAACTGTTTAAGTACTGTAATGCTTGTTGCTATCTAATTAATTTCCTTTCATTTCTATTTCACCTACCTGCCGATCTGATAGGGAAAGTGAATAGAATACTCACATTGACTTGAGTTCTGCCGAAGTTGGGTATTCTGCCGACGTGTCCAGCTGTTGGCGCTGGCCCGTATCTGGAACACAGCCAATTTTCGCGTTATTTTTACCCCACTGACAATCTATTGCGCACTCTTGCGCACTGTCCACACGCATTGTTGACCTGCTTGATAAGTTGTTGAGAATATACTCTCGAATTCCTTCTCTGCTCTGAAGACAGCATTTACCAAAACAATCTTTGAAATTACAGAGGGGCAAACTTCAAAGCTTTAGAAAGCCAAGCATAGTAAAGTAATTTTAAAATAGTTACCTATTATGCAGTCTGTCAGAATCAGAATATACCTATAATCTAAGGACTTCTTCTGATAAAACCGATAACGCCTATTATTTTTTCCACAATTGTTCTAACTTTTTATAAATAAATAAATTATAAATATTATGGACAATCCACACAACACTTTCTGGCCCCAAACTAAAGCAGAGCTTGCACTATGGGGACCAGATACCTAGCTGATATTATAATACTTAAATATTTCTTCTTTCTATGTTCACCACATAAATATTTGTTAGCGGTGGGGATCAAACCCACGACCTACGGCGCAGAAGATAGAGCTATCTACCAACTGAGCTGAGAGGCCAGTCAAACTAAACTAAACTAGTAGGTAAGTAACTCTGAGAACGAGTTCTGTGAGTTACTTACCTATACTAGTTTAGTTACTTGCCAGTGCAATAGTTTATAATAAAGTAACTAAACACTTCTCTACCTTCCAATGCGCAAACTGAAACTGCACATGTTGTAAGTATCTACATACATACCTACATACCTACTTAGCGAACTATTTTCACAAATAGACAAGAATTTCACATTAAACCAATGCTAATAAAGAAATCATTAGAATCGTTAGCGTGTTTGTGTGTCTACACGTAGGTAGGTAATAGCTATGTTTTTGCAATTATAATTTAGTAGGTGCTTAGGTAGCTATAGATACCTACTTATCTTGTTATTTAGAAACTAGTAAGCAAGACAATAGCTAGCCCCAAATTAAGCCGAGCTTGGACAATGGGAACCAGATTGCTGATATAAATATGATTGTTTTGGTAAATACACACTTAGAATACAATATAACACCCAGACAGAGAACAAACATCTGTGTTCACCACACAAATATTTGTTATCGGTGGGGATCGAACCCACGACCTACGACGCAGAAAGCAGAGCTACTACCAATTGAGCTGTGAGGCCGTCTTTTAACTTATTATAACTTATAAATAGGGACCACGAGTTCTATTTATATATAAGTAAGAAACGCAATCAACCTACCATCATGGAAAAAATATATTTTGTCCATGCTACTACCATCAATTTTATGGTATTCCACTCAATCAGACAAATATAATTATGCAAAAAACGACATTAGAACATCTGTAGGCCTACCACAAGCTCTGTCTGGCTCTGTCTCTGGCTCTGGTTTGAAGATTTGTAAACAGAAGCACAAGAAAAATAACTTACCCGTTTTCCGCCATGTTGGTTTGATCACTTAGATTCAAATTGCATTAAAGGTGAGTGTGGCAGCTAAACACCGACTGCGTCTGAAATAATGAGATCATGGCGTTAACCAAGCACAAACATATTATTTTGGAAATCCAGAACGTTGGAAGTATTTTGGGAGAGTTACATCACGTGTCCTTGCGCGGTCACGAAAAATAAACCTCGCGTGCAAGGAGTTGCTGGCGTTGAAGGGATAATTGCATTTTGAATATAGATCCTCCTAGACTCCTGCGTCTGATCTGACGAGTATCCTATTTTAGTGTAAATCACGACACACGCCGCGCGTGTACGAAACGACATAATAAATGTACGGTTGCAATAAATGTTGGCTTTTTTGCTTCCATAGAGCGCTCTTTCAGACGCACACAACGCTCTTTGACACCGAAATTACTCGATGTGCAATATTTGTAGCCTACTACTGTATGTGTAGTACTGGGTAATAGGTTTAGGACGCGGCTTATGTATGGGATTTGGTCGAGTTTTTGGGGTATGGAGTATATAATATATATTAAGGGTCTTATTAATAATCAGGGCGTAGCGTTGGACTAGTTAATCCGTGTTTTGTCTCTTGCATTGACATGCAATTTTCAACTCGAACAAATGTGACAAAACACGATTTAACTACTCCAGCTATGCGCCAGGATTATTAATAACACCCTTAGGGTGTTATTAATAATCCTCACACATACACATGTTAGTCACATTTGTTCAATTTAACTAGTCCAACTCTACGCCAGGATTAATAATAGGGTGGTATGAGTCTACGTTTAATTTTTTTTTTCTAAATTATAATATAGTTAGGTGCTGACTTTGGAGCACAGGTCAACACTTCGGAAAATTAAATTTCCAAGAAAGGGACTGTTAATATTTAATTATTAAAACATTTTTCAGTAATTTAACTTTTGCTACCGTCTTAGTAATTAATTAAAATAAAACAAACTGAGGAGTACTGTAAACTCAGGAAAAAAGATATGAATTTTATCCTGCTAAAGCCCGCGCTAGCGAGAGCAGTGGTGGTCTAGTGGTAACGGTCCCGCCTTCCGATCCGAAGGTCGTGGGTTTAAGTCCAGTCGTGTACCAATGAGTTTTTCTGTCGAAAAATGTATGTGCACTATGCTAGTACATACTCTCAAACGGTAAAGGAAACCGGCGTGTCGTATAACCTAAAAAAGTTCGAGCAACACGTGTCAAGGGTCACGCAAAATGGGCCCACCGGCGGCCTACTTGCGGAAAAACCGGCCCCGCACATCAAGTGCGGTTGATAAAATTTGCCGATTTTGCCGAACCCGCGCTAGCTTATCAGTTATCACGATAACGATTTTTGACATGTCGTGATAATCTAGAATAGTAAGAATTAATAATATATAGTGATTTATTACAATTAAACAGCTGATGTTTACACAAGAAACAGTTGAACTATCTGCAGACCGTTACAAACGAACTTGAGATAGCTCAACTGATCCAAATCAGTACCTACCAGATGGAAGCGTACCCAAGACGCTGGCGGCATTGCCACGCTGAATAGCAATGCTAATGCACTGCGCCAGAATTAATTGGTTTAGATTATTTTAATTCATACAATTTAATATTAAATTTATTGTGTCCCACAATGTTATTATTATAAATTGTATTATTTAGTTATAAGTAATATCCAAATACGTTTATAAATAAATAAACTGAAATTAATCAAATGAAGTCAACGATATAATATCACAAAAAGTATAAATATTCCTGACATGGTATGCTAGAAAATTATTATAGAATTTTGGCACTCTTCTGATAATTATACATCGTGGCTAGAAGCCAGGTTAAATATAGCTCAAATTGCGCGATTTCATTTCTGTTAGTAATAAATCTATGGGTGTAGGTTGTTGTAATATGGAACTGCATTCTGCAAGTATTACGTAGTGAGTGACTCAGATGATGTAGATTATTGGTACGAGTCACATGGTCTTAAGCTCTAGATACCCCATATTTCTAAACGTTATCTTTAAACATCACTTAAAATTACATAAATATTGTGGACACTATCTAGCCTCAAATTAAGCAAAGCTAAGAAAAAATTTTTATTCAAACAATTTTTATCATACAATAAAGATTAAAAATGAAATTCAATACACTCACTTCAATAGTATACCTATACAATAAATAAATGAAATATACAAGCTAAGTATGTGTTATTAAATTAGAAATGTACTGACTAGTAGTGGCAAATGGGCCAACAGCTCAGCGTAAATACCGCCATATTTTTCAATACGCTCATAAACATCTATGGTTATCACCACTAAGTAGCTTTTGAAAATGCATTAGATAAATTATAACGATAAAGATAATCAGATAAAAGTAACACTCGAACGATAGATCAATATTTGATGCCGACAAAACTTCGAGCATTTAGAAATTGATCTATCCACAAAAACGTTAATGAGTTCAAAATACCTCACCTTTTATAAGTCCTATCCAAACGATTGATAAGTAAATCATCGAAAATCTTCTGAAAGAAAGCATCTCCCATAAACTTGTTTTGGAAAAGAACAAAGAAGAGAACTTGGAAAGTGGGTATTATCTTTCTTTTAAATAATAACGAATCAGCAGTTATAACAAAAAGTTCAAAAAACAAATGCTCTAAAAGACAGACTAAAACTTTTGGTGAATGTGTGCGAGTGTGTGGAGAACGTAAAAGAACATCCTGTGCCAACCCCACATAAAGTAGGGTAAGGGCAGAAAGAACAAAAATAAGACTACTAACTCGAAATAATTAGTTTTATCAAAAAACTTACTGGAATGAATTCAGAGAAGACTGCTGACAGAAGAGAATGTACGAAGAGTACATGTTGAGCTAACCTCTTATTAAGTGGGATAAGGGCAGGAAAAAGAAGACTTCTGACTCAAAAGATCTAGACACGACAAGAATAATTAGCATTATCATAAAACTTACTGGAGTGAATAAAGAAAAGACGGCTGACAGAAGAGAATGGAGAAGAACATGTTGTGCTGACCCCACATAAAGTGGGATAAGGGCAGGAAGAACAAGAAGAAGACTACTGGCTCGAAATAACTAGGATTAAAACACTGGATCGTCCTTTGGTATAACAGTTTGCCGAAACATGTGAAATGCTAAGGAAAACTATCCAGAAGTGCGTTGACCTCATTTTCCGGAGCGTTTGAAATTGCCACGTCTACATGTCCCTGCTATTGTTAGAACTTGTGGGATGCTGGAACAGGGTCGCGAGCGCAGGTGTAGATTGAATTACGTGGATCGCTCCACAGCTTGATCATTTATATTTTTGATGTTATTGTTTTTAATTTTTACTCTATCCTGAATAACCTACTGAATCCCAATTTTCATTGTATTTGTTAGTTAAATAAATTATAGTTTAAAAACTAAAAAAAAAACGCTTTTATAACTAATTGAACTAAAAAGTTAAAAATAAAACTGTAATAATCAATAGAAAAATTTATATTAGGTATTGTACAAAAAAGCGTGGGGTGCTTTTTATAATAACTTCAGATATAATAAACTATTGATAAAATATTTACAACAATCAAAATCAAGCCCCCCACGCTTTTTGTACAATAATATAAATTTTTCAATTGATTATTACAGTTTTATTTTTAACTTTTTATTTAGTTTTTTAAACTATATATATTTTTTTATTTTTTTTTCATATTATTGCATTGTCATTGACCTTTGACAGATGTGCAAAGTTTGAATCAAATCTGATCGTTCAAAGTAGGACAAAATCGAGCTCAAAGGGGTCGGTTACATACATACAAGCAAACTTACATACAGGTGAAGCTAATAAAAGCGTTATAAAAATGGGTTTCTAGCGTTTGGGGATTTTAGTTATCTAAATTTTAGGTAAAAGAAAAGCAATTTATTCTACAACCATCAAAAATTACTTAAATGCATTTCTTATCATAAATTAAGTTATTTTTTTTATTATAATAGGTATAAACTGAAGGTGTGCTTTTTTAAATATAAGTTTAGGGCTACCTTATATGTGCAATACTTAGCTCTCCGGTGATAAATATGTTTTCCGTCAGCTTGGTTTTTACCTCAAGCTGAGCTGAAGCTGTGGGCTGAGTCAAGGCCCTTTTGCTGCTGTAGCACACAGAAACTCGACGCACTTCTCGAGTCTCTTTCGATGTATCTTTTTGTATCTTTCTTCTTTGTAGTGTCCTTGTTTTTTACTGGTTTATGTGTGCTTATGTAGCAAATAAATAAATGTCTATGTACTGATATTTTTTTGGTATCTTTTCAAGGTGAACAAAATTTTAAAAAATCTCAATTTATCTTACAGGTTTCTTCTCTCCGAGTAACGTTAAAAAGTGTTCTTGTGTTATTGTTTATTTGCACATTGAAAACTTAAGAATTGAGCATGCCAATTCTGACGAAGGCTAGCTTAGTCACATCAACTATAAATAATGACTTCCTCCTACAATGCCCTGCAATATTTAGCTCTAGGTTACCTACGTGTGCAGCTGTATTTCCGGCCAGGTGTATAAGAAACAGTACAAGCTCTGTCTGGCTCTGTCTCTGGTTTTGAGTCTGTGTGAATGTTGATTTGATAAATCCTACGTCGAAACGTCACACACTCAGTATAATACACTGGTGACAGAGGTCTGTGCACTTGTGACAAAGCTTGTGGTAGGCCAACAGAGGGCGTAGTAGGAGTTGTCACATGTTTCTAGAGAGTGTTTGATGAATATTGTGATATCGATAACCACTGGGGAATTCTCGAATGGCGACACACGAAGTCGAAACGTAGGATGACATTGTTAGATTGCGGGAAGTCCTGAATTTGTGTAGGGGAGGCATATTATGTCCAGCAGTGGACTTCTTCAGGTTGATGAACTGAGATGAAAGGCCAGAATACAACCAACTACGAAGCTGCTGAGCCTTAGCTTATTAGGGCCCTAGCGAGACCGTCAAGTTTGCAAGAGCTTTTATTTTTAGCCTACAATAAAAAAAGAGGAGGTTCAAAAGTCGGTTGTTTTTTTAATGTTTGATCTTCATTTTTTGTGAACCTTTTTTTTTTTTTAATCTGTTGGGAAAAATATAATACTTTCAGATGGGTCCCATCGAAATTTCATCAAAATTGGTTCATCAGTTTGGTCATGGTTGGTTTCTCAAGGTTTTTAAACTTCACTTGCATAAATTTTCTTTAAGTTATACCTACTCACCGATAAATAACCATGGATGATTCATCATCATCATTGGCCTGTTCCATCTATTACAGATGATTTAGGTGGCGTCAGTCAGGTTATGAACCAGAAGTGGAACACTTCCGTTCATGGCTAATATGAAGACCGATACGAGAGTGGCAGGCACGCCCGCATTTACCGCAGATGAAAGAACCCGGAGATGTTACAGGGTCTGCGGCGCGTTGGTGACGTTTTTCTCGTTTAAGTGCTAAATGGATGAGCCAGGCACGATCGTGAGCTACAACTCCGTCAGCCACGATTTTTCGCCAAGCGTTGCGATCTTCAGCCTCACTCTCCCAATTAGAGAAATTGATTTTAAAGCTACCCATGTCACGTTTCACGATGTGCTAATTATGATTAAAATAAAAGTTAGAAAAACTTGAAAAACAAACTTCATAACAAAACTCATCATCAACCGCAAAATCAAATGACAATACTTTGTTATAGATGATTGTTACCACTTAACATCAATTGGGCCATATTCTTGTTTAACCAGTAAGTTGCATAAAATAAAATGAGATAAGCGGTAACAAACAAAAAAGTAAAGGTAAGGAAGTTAAGAACATTACTTTTCTTTAAAAGCTACAACACAATTGATGAATTTTTTAAAGACAAGGCTTTTTTAAATGGTTAACTTTATTGTATACTGACCTAATTTTAAATTGTTTATGTACCTCAGACTCCTTTTTTCGTGTGTGTTTTATTTAATGTTTTATTTTTAATTCTCTCAATTCATTTAATTATTTTCATGACATTACCTTGTAAATTTTAATTTAACATGCCTAGATATAAGCAGAATACATTGGACATTACCTATTATAATTTAACATCTTCTCGACATGTATTTCAAGCAATAAATTTACTTTGACTTTGACTTCAAACATTTTAAACAATACTGCCGAATTATTGAGAACTTTTCGAAGCCGGTTGAAATTAATCTAGTCATATCAATTCACTTTACATAAATTTAGTTGAATACCCTGGACAGGAGTCCAAATCACTTACGCCTAAGGAAAGCACACGACATGTTTATTGTTTCTTTGTGATGCTCACGCGTATCTAATTCGATCCATTGAGTCACTATTACTCACGCCGTGTAATATGCGTAATGATTGCAACTGCATGGTCGATACGGTTTTTCAATATTGTTATTTGTATTTGTATTTTATTGTTTTACTTTAATTATAACGGTTAACACCAATTACAATAATTAAAGACATAATAGACAAACAGAAAAAATAAAATAAACGAAGTATAAGTAAACAGTTTTGGTCAAATTTAAATACAATGTCAATAGTTAAAATAGTAAAAAAATATATAAAACAAAATGTCAGGACAATAATATACAACACTAGACATTGGAAATTCACACACAGCTAATAAACATCACGCTCACAGAATCTCAAACATTCAGACAGTTATGATAATGTAAAACTTTTCCTTCTTCTTAGGATGCCTCTCCACTGCTGAAGGCTGGCAGTCATTCTTCTAAACTTTCTTTTATCTAGGACAAGCCTAAATAGGTATTCTACTTTCTTGATCCCGGTCCGGATGTTGCGCCATGATGTTCGTCTTCTACCTACTCCTCTCTTGCCCAACCTTGCCCATCATAATAAGTTGGAGCCGATGGTAACGCTCATGCCGTTAGACATGTCCCAAGTAAGCAACTTTTCTCTGCTTTATATAAGTATAGTCCGCACGAGACCGGGCCTTTTAACTCCATCCTTCATTAGAAGGAACGCCTTAAATTATTATAAGGAGGATTATTAAAGTCTCGTTATAATAATTTAAGACGTTCATAGCTAATTTATTAAGGCTACTTTTGTATAACTTCTTCTTATCGTGTCATTGGTTCTTTCATCTTTTAAAGGGGAGGCTCGTTTCGTGCACTCGACACCATGTTTTCGAATTTTTAGATTCAACGACATGCCTGTTTCCTCGCGATGTCATCATTCACCGTTTGAGAGTACCACCTACTGGCATAAAGTGCACACACATTTTTCGACAGGAATACTCATTGGTAGGTACACGACTGGATTTGAACCTACGACAATACTTAGGATCGGATGGCGGGCCGCTTCTTCTTCATATCGAGTCACTGGTTTTTTCGAACCAAGTGTGGTAAAAGGATTTAAAGTGCGCCTCAAAGAGGTTCCTTTCGTGCACTTGACTTTTTAGGGGCTACGACATGCCGGTTTCCTTACGATGTAGTAGTAGTTATACAATCTCAACTCGTTTTACTCTTTATCGGTACCCCAAAGATGGCGGAAATTCGGTGGATGGCGTAACTAAAAACCGTTCTTTCTGAAAATGTAACATAATGAAGGCTTGGGAGAGGCGTATAACTAGATTTTTCAAACTGAAAGTGATGACTTATGCACAAAATTAAATATGACTTTATTTATGCTGCTGCTTCGTTTGAGCTGGATAATGTTTTGTGGATTGTCCCCAATCAATACCGTCTTTACCATAAGGGCCCAGGGCCCCTATTCTCATGGGGCCCCGAAGAACCGACAATTTCTCTAACACATTCATTCTCAAAACATTTTTGTCGGGCACGCTACATTTTTTTCACAATACTACGCCATTATATCCTACTGTATTTGATTACCTGTAATAAATGGTTATACTTAGTAAAAAAATGTTATTATAAACAGCTTTTATTACTTTCCCAAAGGGCCCAAAATTCTTGTGTGCTTGGGCCCTTGGGGGCCTCAGCCTAGTTTAAGGCGACCTTGTCCGCAATATTAGTTTATTAGTTCGTCAATCGAAATCGATCTGTGGTTTCTCTTGACTCATCAAGTCTTCACATAAAGTCGTCATAGTAGCCATGATGACAAACGCCTCAATTTAAACGACGATCTAAGTTCAAATTTTTTGATTTCACACTCGTTTATAGTGTAAATTTTAATTTTATAGGAATGAGTCATGTTCTATAGATCTGTTGCGAGGCCGACGGATAGCTGGATATAGGATCAATGTTTGTGGACGCAAGGTTTTCCATCCAGTAGGTAGGCAAACTATTTTAAGTAAAGCCGCAAGAAAAGAGCGGGAAATCTATACAGATTGGCCATGGTGGTTTTGTTTTTTTTAACTAAAGTAGTAATATGAGTTCACTGCTTAGAGTTTTTCGTTGCATGCAGTGACCTAACCTACTAACCTGCAGGTACCTGCTTACTTTCGTATATTATTTTAATTTTAAACTAATGCTGTCATGGTATGGTAATGTACATATGGCAGCATTAATTTAAGCCACAACAAAACAATTTAAGGACATGCAAAAAAATATAAAAAACTAGACATGGTGAAAAATAAACAAATCACTGTGCCTGAAATAAAAAAAATCACTCACCTCATAAAATCCCACGACAACAAAATCCGATCACTCAACTAAAATTTGAAAAAGGAACAGATTTGAAAAAGGAATTGAGTAAGGTTGCGTTCACACACGGTCGCGGTGCGTTTCGTTCGTTCGGTGCTGCCGGGCGCCCGGGCAGTGTGGCGGGCGGCGCGCGGGAATCCGCGGGACGTAGGGATGGGTACGTATCGATAGTAGCGCGAATAGTAATATAGTGATGCGATGAAACTCCGGGAGGCATAGGGATGTGCTTGCCAATAGTATTTACCGAAGGTTTTAGAAAATCTGTTACTCCGCGTATTATAGAGTCAGTATTATTAGGTTGGTACTTTGTGCTGTGCCATACCAGTATTGATGATCAACCACTGATGTAAGATTTACCAGCGTGTTTTTTTATAGTAACTAGAATAAATAGGTCCTTAGTTCTCATTTGTATAAACGAAACAACTTAGACCTATTATTAAAAGAGAGATTACCTATTATTAAAAGAGTTTCCTATTTTCAGAACCATGTTATGAAAACCGTGTTTTTGCGGAGAGCTCTTTTCAACTTCGAGTGATAAAATTATCGAAAAGATATTAATATCCAAACCAAATAAAACGACCCACACAATGCATTGAGAGCAGTCGACGCTCAAAAATAAAACTGTTTTTACTCAGTTTTCCCCGCAATAAAAATGACAAACAGAATAATTTCTTTTTTAGCTTTAAATTTAGGTAGGTATATGAAAAGCAAGTAAGCTTTGTAAAACTTTTACACGCTCACTATCGTATTTATTTTTCTTCTAGACACAATCCTCCTCCATACTTTTCCAGAAAGAATCGAGTTTGAGCCTTTTCCATCCAGACTTCCCGCGATCTTCACAATGTCAAGGAGCGGCCAAAGCTTCCTCGTTTCTTTTGTTTATTCAGTAGAATGTAATTTTGTGACCTTTACCTTCTTATAAACCTTTTTATGATCGGGCCAAAATGCTTTATAAATGGTCGGAAATATAAATAAATAAATAAATAAATAATGGCGACAATCCACACAACACTATCTAGCCCCAAACTAAGCAGAGCTTGTACTATGGGAACCAGATAGCTGATATAATACTTAAATACTTTTTTTTTGTAAATACATACATAGAATACAATATAACACCCAGACAGAACAAACATCTGTGTTAACCACACAAATATTTGTTCTCGGTGGGGATCGAACCCACGCCCTCCGACGCAGAAGGCAGAGCTACTACCAACTGAGCTGTGAAGGCAGTCACCTTACATTTAGCAGGTCCCGAACAGATCTCAACTAAAGGAATGAATCACCTGCCCACGTACCCTGACCGCGAAATTATTTCTACAAATATCAGCTCTATAGAACTATAATAAGATTTGAATTACTCAAGCAGGGCCGACTAGACTATCCAAAGATTCAGGGTCAGTCTCTTTTCTATACTCTGTGGTCAGTGCAGACTAGGTGCTAACAGCTGAGACAAAGCAATCTTTAGGTACTCCTTTGAAAGAAGATATTTTAGTAAATTTAAAGTTACCTGCATATCCGTGCAGCCGTTACGAAGATGAATGTTTAAAAACTTTCGCAAGCAATTTTTTTTTTTATAATTTGAAACTAAAAAATAAGTTGGCTTTCGAATAAAATTTACACAAGTAGAAAAAGTAGTAGTGTATTTAAAAAAATACTAAAAGGAATCGGACTAGAAAAATGTTAGCATATCGTGTGAAATAGCTCATGAAGCAACATGTAAACAGGGCCGGCCTCGTCTAAAAATATTTTCGGAATATTCCACCTCGAGAAATCCGCAGACAGATACTTATAAATATTTAGCGCAGTCGGGGAAATATGGAGAAGTTCATATTTATTTGCAAAAGCTGATATGGAATGCTCCTATTTAATTTTTTCTTCGTTTACTGCCTACCCAAATTCAAAGTTTTCTAACTTTTACTTCTAGTAGGTAATTAATCGCTTTCTCTTTTGGTACATAGTTGTGTTGTGTTTATTATGTTGGTCACATGGATTAGTTGGTTAGGGATTTTCAGGGGAGAGAAGTTCATTCATTTTCATTTAAAATTTGAAGGGTCTCGAATTTGGAACTAGCGGTGCCTACTTATACCCAAGCTAAGTAGGTTGGTTGTGGTTGGGTTAGTATTAAGTTAGGTACCATACCACCTACTTAGATAGCTGGCTTAATTTAAGCCAGCTATCTAAGTAGGTGGTATGGTACCGACAGGCACCAGCGTATTTTATTTTGTCATTAATTTATTTACATAAAAGTATTTGTAGCCACCAGCGACCATGAAATAGAAGCATGAAAATATGAATAAAGCGTCTTGCCAAAAGCACGAATCTTTAAATGAACTAGGTAGGTATCTACAGCCAGCGTGAAAAATAGATTTTCTGGAGACTTTTCTGGTTTCTATCTACAACTAAAATAATTTCTTAAACAATCCAGACATGCTTTTGATTTGAATAATTAAATAAATAAGGTACCTACCTATTAGGTATTAAAAGGAATGCAAAGGAAATGAGCATTGAATAACTATTAATCTTCTTTTGCTGCTGTCCGTACGTAGCCAGTATTTTTAGAACGCTTTACTTATGTAGGAAAGAAATTCCATAGAGATAGATACCTACCTACACATACTTAAAGGAGGAGGAGTTGGCAAAAAATTACCCTCAACCCAAGAGCAGTAAAAAAAGAACAAAAGAAAGAATGTTTCGAAATTCGAAGCATTCTTTATTTTATTCTGTTTAATTTCGGAGTTCGAAAGTCGATGGTGGGTATGGGCTCTGCGAGGTGATACTAGGAAAGAGGAATCAGGTGATACTCATTTTTATTCTGTGGTGATAATGCAAAAACCGAAAGGGAGGCAATAATGTACCTGCATCCAGTTATTGTACACCTTATTATTACGATGCCAGAAAAGTGCCTATACAGCCTTGACTCAAGGTGAAACCCGGTGTACCTAGTACTTAGAAGGATTTTGAGAGGCCAGAGAGAGCCAGCAGAGAGAATTAAATAATCTTGACAGGGTACTTTGTGCTGAGAGATCTGAGGGACTTTATGACTATTTCCTAATTTTTCAAGCCTCAAGATGTAAGATATACCTAATATTTGACACTGTGTAAATATATCAACGTTGGAATGGTGCCGAACCGGAGTGAGTCGCGTCGTATTTATAGTGTAGTGACCAATATAATATGGCTTGGTATAAGTAATAATGGGAAACACATCTATTTCTGTGCAGTAAATACGGACCATTAGCTTCTGTCCACGGCTTTGCACGCATCAGAAAGACTGCTAAAGTAGGTACTACTGTACCTACCTACTTATATAAAAGTGATGGAATCCCGCCAGGTATGATTTTCAAAAAAGAGAATATGTTGTTCCCATCTCACATAAAGTGGGATACCTAAGGGCAGGAAGAAAAGAAAAGATTTAATGAGTAGCTACTTAACAAATCTAATGCTTTATCAAAGGCTTTTAATTTTTGCGTTGATTGCCAGTTGTAACGTAGAAATATAATTAGATTAGTTTTAAATCTGCCAACAATTGGAATCGAACTACGGCTAATATGCACATGATAAAAGGTTAGAGTCCAGTTGAGTCGATTTTTTAACCACTTCCAGAAGACATAAAAATTCGATGAATACCTGTGTTAATTTGGGTTCTGTACTACCTACGACCCACGCTGTGACAGTTGCTCAGCAGGCCGATCATGTAACTTTTGTTGCAATGGTTTTAATCAAACTGTCAATTTGCGATGTCGAAAGAATGATTCTGAGCCCTATTCATCCACCTATTTACATGTCATCGTTCCACCAGAGCTTTCCTTCATGTTTGTGCTCAAAATTCGTAAAATTTGAGATTTAAAAATTCTAAACCGTAAAATAATACAAACTTTACAGGAATAACCTTTTATATTCATTTGTTTTATAGTTTCACTCTTAACTATACGCTTATATCTATACTACGTTCTACATCCCATCAACTTTGTTGTACTAACATTTTTTCAAAAATTAAAAAGTTATGACAATTTTATTTTCCTTCACAGTAAAAACAATACATTGATCATTTACGAAGTTCTACAAAATGTAACGAACCATTTATTTCATGTTGGTGCATCTTTTAATAATATATTATGTTGATACATTTTCTTATTTTTATTTTTTTGGTTATAAAATGTATCGATGTACAGGCTGTTTCAAATTTGGTATAGTCGCCTACAGTAAGATGTAGTTATTTTATTTTTCCATCACGTGTGATACAGAATTCATTTCAAAATCCACCAGGTGCGATTTTTTTTTTTAATTTGAGTATAAAAGTAATAGGCAATTATAAATGCATAATTTTGAAAATTATAAAGTGTCTTTTTGCAGGCGACTGTACGAATACCACTTACATAAATAAGCATGTATTACATTTATTACAAGAATATAAAAAACTTATACATGTTTCATAATAATTATTTATTTAAAATTTCGTCGAGGGATAAAAACATTTTATAGACAACATTCAATTTTAACAGTTCTCGTGAAAACTAAATATTGCTTAATTTTTTGTACGAAGTGTTTAAACTTTTGTTTTCTTTATAAATATGGTGCAATAGTGTTTAAATTATATTACTTGTTACATTATTGTTGATAAATATCAATCTGTATTGTTGATAAATATCAAATTAAGTTTTAAAACAATGAACTAAATCTCGTATTAAAACATTTTAGAAGATAGGCTAGGATTAATTAATATACAGGGTGGATACGACAGATGCGATTTCCTTTAAACTGCCTATACTAGGCACCATTTTCAAGCTCTGTACTAAAAATCAAGGTAGTCCTATCTGTCGTATCCACCCTGTAAAAACTTCTCATTGTTGAAGACTGTACTAAAATTACTGGTACACTGTGCATTATGTGCATTAAATTGTGATTTAACGTGTGTCAGTTACATTTGAACTTATATTTAAACGTTATAAAGTACACAGTAGCATAATATCAAAAACAAACTATAATATTTCCCAATCAGGCCCGGTTTCAAGGGCTAATCGCACAATCAAATATTAGACAGATGTTTAACTTTTTTCGTGCAAAATTTGAGATAAACTGTCGAATTTTTGATTAGATTTGAGCTATTAGTCATCCGAGCAACGTATTGTTCTGTTTTTCGAATTAATCAGAACATATTCAAAAAGGGGGTAGGTTTTAGGGAGTAGGTAATTAACCCATTTCAACTCTAAAACCGTTATATCTCGCACTCGATTATTTTAAAACCCAAAAAAACGAATCTTTAATTGTAGTCATTTTATAATTATAGGGGTATAATAATAATTAGTTGTTTTGATACAAAATAACACAAGACATGAAATAAGTTAATTTACTTATTCATTAAATTTCATCAAGCAATGTTTATAGATTATTTAATTTTCAATAACAATGATCCTCCCTTCTCCTACACAAAAACACTAGTTTTTGGTACAATAAAGAATTAAATAAACAAATGATTTTGTTGAAGGGACATAGGACTTAAAACTTGTTCAAAACAAGAACTACACAAGCGATCTCAATCTTGTTCACACTTCGAAAACTCTTTATTCATCAACTTTGGATAACTTCGGTATATATCAATGGTTCAAATCTGTCACAACTGTGGTATGTAGAATTTAACTCCATAACTATAACACTCATTTAAAAATTACCACTTATTTATATAAAAACCCTTTTAATTCCAATGATCACTATAAAGAGGTATTTTTGATAATTTTTGTGAAAGCTTCTAATTCATTTGAAGGTACCGAACGCATTCTTATTTGAAATTTGTGACAAAAATACATTTTACTTTTTAAATTGTACTATTTACACAACTTTTGATAACATTTTGATTCTTTACTTTATTGGTAACGAAATGTAATAATTTTAAAATTCCGATGCATAAACTAAACCGTTATAAAAGCAATAACAAAACTATATTAACATTATTGTGATGATCAATAATTATAATGAAAGCAAATAGCGTAGGATGTCTGTCTATCAATAATTAATTGTACTTGCATCTAAATAACCTATAATATAACCAAAAAATTATAATTCAATTGAATAAATATTGATTTGAAATAATAAAAGTCAAACTGGTTTTTTATAAAGTTACACAATCTTATGTCAAAATAACTGCAAGTAAAATAGAGTTCGCGCATGATGAGTCTGCGCGCGACAGAGGTGGAGAACTTGAATAAAATGGACTGGAAATAATTATGTTCAAGCATAAATAGGGACTCCAACTTGCATTGCATTGCAATTGGGAGATTATTTAAAGTCACGTTTTATACATTTTCCGCCATCTGTCACGCGCAGAATTATCTTGCGCCGACTCCAGTAAAAACTTCTGTCAAAACAACTCATCCTGCACATTCGCAAAGTGTTAAAATTCTAAAAAAAACTACAATAAAAAATCAAAAACACATTCACTAACAGAAACCATACAAAATAACACAGGATTAAATCTGCAAGTAAAATATATTAAAGCAAATACTTAGAAGACGAAAAATCTCATTTACTTCATTAACATCCACTACCTTATAAACACTACTTTCGTACACAAAAATATGTCATTTTCATCTTATTCTAAAACACCGAATGGCGTTCTCAATGAGAAGTAATAGCCTTACGTTGAGCGAGCTCACACCTTATACATAAACATGTTTTGTTAGCACATCACAGATCAACATTCAACTTAGTGACATTGCATGAACTTAAAAGATGACTTATGGATGGCACATATTCTTAACCGGGTTCTACTCAAAAGGCGTTAGTGTCAGTTGTACCAATGATGGTACAAGTGACACAACTTTGTATCCTTAGTACCGTTATTTTGTGACAATTATTTTGGATCAGAAGTACCATCATAAATATGAATGTATCCCTAGTACCATGAATGATACAACTTAACAATTTTGAAGTAACGTAGTAGTAGTGAGATTGGGATTTTTGGGGAGCAAAAAATTAAAAAGTTACACCAGTAACTAAAGTTAGGTTAGGCAAAAGGCTTAATTTGTACACTCCAATGAAGTTTTTATTTAGTTTATTTACGTGGAATATCTTTACTTTTCTTTAATGGTACTTGAGATACAAAGTTGTGTTACTTGCACCTTCAATGGTACAAATCAATGGTACAACTGACACTAAGGCCTCAAAAGTATTTATATACATACTAAGTTTCATAATGTATCGAGGAAACTTTTTATGAAATTGTACGATCATGTCTCGTTCAACAATAGTATTAAACGGCGTAATCTTCCCATTTTAAGCTTTTTTTTGGCATAATAAGTTGTGTTTGGCATACCACCCGCCAGTTGGTCGGATGACATTGTCGGAGTAGTTGGGCAGCAATGGCGGAGACTGGCACAGGACCGAAGAGAGTGGCGTACTAGGGAGGAGGCCTATACCCAGCAGTGGGTGCATACAGGCTAAATAGATAGAACGATCTAGCCCCAAACTAAGCAGAGCTTGTACTATGGGAACCAGGTAGCTGATATAATACTTATATACTTTTTTTTTTGTAAATACATACAAAGAATACAATATAACACCCAGACAGAGAACAAACATCTGCGTTCACCAGATGATGTAGATAGTTTGTGTATGGTACTGAAATATTCATGCAATATCTCTAATCAGGCACATCACGCTAACAAAAATACAGCCTTACCATTCGCTCTACTCAACATCAAGTCAAAAAAACCCGTGCACATGTGACTGTGATTCCCTTTCTTTTTTTTCGGCTATATAACCCTTCTTCATTTCAAAAACTTTAAGTAAAAGTAGACGTCTAGCATGTAGATTTTCAACGAATAAGAAAACGCTTTTTCGATGTTTTTAAACAATAATAATAAAAGTTGCTGGTAACACCGAGTTCCCGAAAAAGCTACCAAAATTGACAGTTAGAAAGTGCTACCACAGTCACATGCACAAACTAGATCTGTACAACTTTACAAACTATTCATAAATACTTAATTTGTTTCTTAATATTAATACAACTCAGTGTCTTAAGACTAAAAAGCTTATCCATTTGGCTTCTTTCAAGTTGAACTATTTATGTCTTGTATTGTTAAAACTATTTTCTATTTAACACCAAACAACCTTATTTTGGTACAGCTGTTTTAAAATTCACTATCCCGTTTATATCATAGACAAACATTACTCTATTGAGCAATAATTTAGCCTTTAAAAAAATATACTAAGACTTACATAGTAATAGGTAGTTTGTGTATTTAACTGAGATCCTTGTACGTATTCTCTTTAGTTTGTTCCATCTCAATACTGGTTTAATAACTATTTATTAAATATTGATAAGCCTGGTAACTTAAGCCAATCCCAAAATCACCAACTAACATGGCGCAAAATTAATCAAATAAACTATTCTTGTTTTGTAAAAGGATCATACGAATAACGGTAGGAACCAAGCCGTAGTTTATTGCTTGTTTTTCTAGGCTTGGTCGCATGGAACTGGCACTTAGACTCACCTAGCTTTAGACGTGTCAAAAAAATCTACGAAATGTTTTTTGAAATTAGAATATGGAATTAAGTTGGCAACACTACAATTTAGACTTAGAATAGCCATTTTTTTATTTATAATTTGCATGGCTTTACGCTTATTAGCGTTTCCTATGACTATTTTTTTTTTACTTTTATTTTTTTTGACGGAAACCAGGCTACCAAATAAAAATATACAAGACATAAAGTAGTTCACCTTTTCATTATAAAACGCGTGCTTTTCAAATGTACAATGTTTGTTCCATTTCGCCAATCCTAAATCCAAACATAACCAACGTATAACAAAGTAATATAAACTCAATTTGGAAGACAATAATGCCTAATTTTGAACGGAAATATCTTTTTAAAAGAAAATAATTTGGAAGACAAAGCCGAAATTATAGACAAAACTATATGGGTTTATAACTATGAGTAATATAAATGCTATTTATATGGCTTTATACTCTTTTCCCGATTTAGAGCGGTAATTTTACTCAGTGCTGCCAACATTATAAATAGTAAACGGTGTTGGTGCCACAAATAATAAACTTTGGATTTTAACATTTACTTCAGCCCTATATTATTGTGATACTGTAATCCAAATTAAATGAAATAAAAACATCTAACCCTATGTCGATGAGTTTTTCAGCTGCTATTTTCATGGTAGGCAGCTAAGTTAAATAGCGATAAAGCCTATGTTGCATAGGCCAATCGCATTTCCTATATTTCAGTACAAATTATAACTTTATTCTTATCAAAATCTGGCAACACTGAATAAAACCCCGCCTTAAAATCATCCATCACTTAAAACCTGCAATCACTCCACTCGATATCACTCCCTCGCGAAAAGCGTCCATTTCAACTGCGTCCGCGACACTCCCGCACTTTACACTTTATGACAATAAGAATAAGGTCGAAAGCTTTCACCTGCAAGCAAGGTTCAACAATATTTGTTGCAGGCGCTTCGTAGCAAGAAAACCGAATTTTTAGCTTTTTGGCATCAACGCTAAGGTCGAAACTAGAACTAAGAATAATTTTACCTCCTTATCCATAATACCCGACTCAAAGCTTATTTTAACCCCTAAAGAAAAATAGAGGTATGTTTCTGACAGGCCACGACACGGGGGGCGTAATTTAATTCTAACTTTACACTGAAGTTTTTAATGCATTAGCCATAGAATACAGAAAAGAGATTAGAACGGCGATCACTCGCTGTTTGTTACGGAAACCACTTTCACCAGTCTATATTTTGATTGTAATGTCTAAAACATCATTAAATATCTATTTCTAAGACTTAAAAAAATAAAATCTTTTTTAATTATTTTTGGGCAGGTATTAATTGTGCAAGGCATTTTTTATTCACCAAGCGTGTACGCTTAGGTTGTTGTCGACACTTTTCCGGCAACATGGCTATTCTAGAACCTATTCTGTATTCTGTGACTATGACATATACAATTCGATGTAAAATGTTTGAGAACCAACCACAACAAAAACATAAAGATTGTAGGGTAGATCTCAAATTGACATGTGATTGAGAATTTTCAGAAAAAAAAAATTACAATCAGTAAGTGATTTTTAGGTTATGGTAAATAAAAAAGTAAATAGGCATTTGCATCTATCGTAGATGATTTATATAGCGCCAGGGGCAACTGGTGATTACTCATGGCCCTACTTACGGGTCGCTACAGTGCCTGGAACAGAATTTTTTAATGAAATAGGTTTGCCCAGCACCTATCATCCTGAAGCTTAGTCGACCTGATTTACAGGTTATGTGCTTCAAGTACAAATGATGACAAACAGTGACAGGGCTAACTTTAAAACCTAAGTATAACTAGCGGCACATAACTTTAGCGCTGAGCGATACGCGGAGGGGATAGCTACGCGTGCGTCGTAGTGTGCGCATGTCGCGCATACTGGATGTGTGGATGTATGCAGAGTGTCCTATTGGTACAGAGAGCGGAGTGCGACTGGAGAGCCAATCAGCGCTACGCACGCCTGCCCTTTATCCCGCCAGCCCCCCTCAGGTACCTTATTCTTGACTTCTGCGCAATAACGGTCAGCGCTAAAGTTATGTGCCGCTACCTATAACTGTAAGAGGCTACATGTTTGCGTACATTGTACATTCAATTTGGCTAGTGTATAGTCAGGTAATGAATAAGGAGGTATTCCCTTGCATCCGGTCGTGTCGAGGAACAAACATGGTCAGCACGCGAGTCGCGCTCGCGAAGGCCTCAAAAGAAGCCGATCAACTCCTACTCGATGTTAGACCGCGGGCCGTCGATCGGCATTGTGTGGAGTACCTCGTCTAGTAGCTGCAGTGCCCTGTAGAATACAACAAATATTAAATAACAAAGTTTATAAAACTGGGAAGACAACGTTGTCTGGTAAAGATCGTTATTAAAGGCTCTGCCTGAAAACCAGTTCTGCTTGGCATGGACCGTGGTAGATAATGCTTTTTTAGGCAGCAAAAAGCTGAGTCGGGGCCTATTTGGCATTTTTTATATACATATAATTTTATCAATTGTGAACGTCTACATTTATGTATGTCAAATAAATGTATTTTCTTTCTTTCTTTTATTTCTTTATTGGAAAACCAACGCAGCTTCTTCGCACAATCGCATAACTTCGTCATATATAAACCGATTTCAAAATTTCTTTTTTTTCTGTAAGGTACTATATTTACTACCAGATCGGTCATGAATATGATATACGATGTATAAAAACGAGAGGGTATAAAAGATAGCACTCACCTATGTAAATGCACTTCAAGCCAGCAAGGAGTCTCCTTGATAGAAGTGCGCGGGTAATCGGGCCCCCATCCCTTCACGAAGGAGAGCCGAACGATGCACAGCCGCCGCAGGTCATCCACGCCGATGCCCGCCGCTGCTGTTAGACCTAGGTTTATGTTAGTATTATTGCGAACTATTATAACTCTACTCTCTCTCTCTCTCTTCTAGTGTCACTGATTCTTTCGAACCAAGTGTGGTGAAAGGATTTTAAGTGCGCCTCAAAGAGGCTCCTTTCGTGCACTTGACACATATTTTCGAACTTTTTAGCATCAGTTTTTTCAACTGTGAAATTGTAAAGGCCCATGTAAACTTTCGCTGATGATTATTTAGTTTTTTTTATTTAGTGATGGATAAATTGTACTAAACGGGACAGCCCCTTTGAGGGTATTAGGAAAAAACATATTTATCTTCTAACAAACCTAATCTATCCAAGTCGGATCCGCCCTATAAAGTATCAAGGACAAGGTAGGTATAAGTATCCAGTGCCAGAACAAAAAAGCAAATGATTATGTTTGACTTGCTCCAGTGTGCATGTGGCTTAACTGGCATCGTAATAACGGTGTGTACAATAAACATGATGTACATTATCGGCTCCCCATCGCGCGATCGATGGCCAACCCCTCAGACAATTTCCCCATAAAACAAAGGTAACGTACATTTGTTCATGGTGGCATGCTGCGGCTGGATATGCCCTGCGACGGCCGCTGCCTGAGCCGCCGCCGCCGCCTGCGCCGTCGCCGCCTGACTCTGCATCTGACGGTGGCATTGTCGGAGATCGAACACCTGACAACATACATTAAGGAGGTACAGATTAGGAAAGACAAATTAGTTAGGATCTCAAAACAAAGTTTTTACATTAGCAATAGCATTTCGAGGACTGTTGCAGACAGCTGAACGTCTCCACTGTGGATTTCCCTATTTATTTCTGCTATTGATCGTCCACAGCACTTGCCAACGGCATGCTTGCTAGTTATTTTAAGTGTTAACTATTTTTGAAATATGTAGTGTAACTATGGATTTGTGTGGTCTGAAAAAGGTTTTTTTTTATCTCTTAATTGCATCAACACCTTCTGCACGCTTGACTCTTAATTTTATTAAATTCTTTGTTTAATGGTTTCCTTCCTACCAAGACCAGATTTGTTCGCAGAGTGGGGCCTGGTGACCTGTAATACAGGTTTTAAGGAACTTATTTCAGGCGCCAGTCTTTCACAATGTGTGCATACCTATCTTGAAAGGTTATAGACATAACGCATTAACATTGTGCTTGATTGTGAAAGAAATCGTAAATCAAAAATAGTGTTGCCCGTGGAAAGGCGACTAAGGGAACGCACATGGCAGCAGCATTATCTGAGTACATAACAAAACAGCGATCACAAAATTTTACACTTGACACTGAAACGTAGAATTTAATTTGAAAAAGCCGGAGGCCAAAGAAGTCGCGCGGGAATTCACGCTTTGAATGTCTTATAAGTGAAGTAATAATTTGATTTTTATTCCGCTGGTAACTTATAACTGTACCTTGATGCATGCAGATGGATATATCTTGTGGACGGCGTCGCCCGGCGCACGGCCCGCCTCTCGGTCCAAGTAGTAAGACTGCACGAACACAGAGTGGTCTGAGAGACAACGCAGCCAAACATCGCCTTCCCCTCGCAGATCTAATTGTACGCCTTTGCCGATATGCAATCTGAAAATTCCGTTAAATAACTAAGAAAATTCAGTTAAATAACTAAGAAAATTGAACCCAGGTTTCTTAGGATCTGACGGCATTTTTATGGTACTCGTATAATACAACCACAATATTTATTTTAGTCAGATTCGAATCAAACTCGAACTCGCATTTTAGAGGTCAATTCATCATCATCATCAGCCTGAAGAAGTCTACTGCTGGACATAGGCCTCCCCTAGACACTTCCAGTCCCAATTACGGTTTTGTAAATTCTATAAGCCACTAGAATAAAAAAACCCAGTGATCTCAGAATACAGAAACTAAGGCTAATTCTACTAATTCAGAAACAAGGCTCGAGTCTGAGTCAAGCCTCAAACATAGATTTTTGTAATTTTTCAAAATGTCAAAAAATCTATTCTTAAAAGTGCTTGAGACTCGACTCAGTTTCAAGCACTGGTTCTGAATACGGGCCTTAGGCCGCGCTCACTTTGGATACGTTTTCGTACGAATTCCATTCGTGCAGAAACGTACGAACACGCACGAACATTCCCGACCTTCTGAGTACTATGAAAGCGCTCACACTGCGCGCGAGTTAGTCGTACGTTTACGTACGTGCAAGTCCATCGTCCGAAATCAATCCGAACTTGTTGGGATTTTATTACACGTTCGTGCGTTCATCATCAATAATGGATGCGCTAACACCGGTACTCTGCGTATTTGACGGAGAAAAACGTATTCAGTGTGCGCACTCAATTCGTACGAACAGTGTTCATACGTTTACGTACGATATAATTCGCATCCAAAGTGAGCGCGGCCTTAGTACATAACATATTTACCTCGCCCGTTCACTTTGTTCTGTCCTATGAACGTTACTTAGTGCTCCTAAACAGAATCTGTTACCGCCCGACGGATCGACGTAGCCATCAACCTGAAAGTGCATTTTGTTGGTTTATTTTTTAAAATAATTAATCATAATCATAACTTTATTGCGAACATAGGGGATACAGATGTCAGGGTTTGTGTAAGATCTAACATATTTAACTAATAGCATGCAACCGTAGAAGGCACCGGGGGAAGACGGAATAACGACAGAGCTACTGAAAGCGGGCGGAACGCCGATACCGATACGACAGAAGCTATTTAATTCTGTCATCCTCGAGGGTACAACGCCTGAGGAGTGGGGCAGGAGCGTAGTGGTGCTCTTTTTCAAGAAGAGTGATAACACCCTGTTGAAAAATTATAGACCGATCTCCTATAATTATATAGCAGTGTTTCGGTTTGAAGGGCGTGGTTGCTGATGAAATTACTGGCACGTGAGGCCAAAAATCTGCATGGCTCAAGTTGATGGACTTAAGACAGTGCATCGTAGGGCACGTTCTTGACGTGCGCGACCTATGAGACAATGCTTTGTTATAGACGATGGTTACCACTTAACATAAGATAGGCCATTTGCTTGTTCCATCAAATCAAAAGTTTTTTTATTTTGATGCCACAGAATAGTATTACACAAGGATTATAGATACAAGTAAAAATGACAAAAAAATTCATCAGCAAAAGAAAAATTCATTCAGTAACATTGAAAAAAATTATAATTAAAGACTTGTTTTTATAGTATTTTATTCAAGCTATACAAACTTTACCCTTCTTGTGCAGTGGAGTAATTGACTTACTGTAACGTTAGGTCTGCTTGAAGGGACTTTGAAGGTCTCTCCGACTTGAGTGTCCAGCTCGAAATACGCAACCGAGCACCAGTATTCTGGGGCGGGTTGACTGGATAAAAGACCGCCAGGGTTTCCATTATCTGCAAGATGAATTATCATTCACGTATTTAGTTTTGCGAGAAAGTGTGTAAAGCATATTGCATCTGTATTTCAAAGTACGAACTTAAGAGGGCATCACACAGGCGACTCTCCATACAAACGTAGTCCCCTGTTTCCTCCCTGGATAATGCTTTTAGAGTAACCATTTTTCTCATAAAATCCAGATCTGCTATATACGTGCTCGTATGTTTTCCTTTTTTTCAGAAACTTATTGATAAAGAAAATATAACCCTCATATTATTTATATGAAATATGATTTGATAGCAGATCTGGATTTTATAAGAAAAAATGGTTACTCTACAGGCATTATCCAGGGAGGAAATAGGGGACTACGTTTGTATGGAGAGTCACCTGTGTGATTCCCTCTTAAATCTCTAAGGATGCTATTTTATGATTTACGAAGACAATTTAATTTGAATGACAGAGAGCGATAATGTAGATCCTTATGTGTAAAATATGTTTTTTAATAATAAATTTAAATTACCTTTAGGACTCACTGAGTAAAAAGAGTAATAATTGAATTATTGAACTACCACAGTGTACATAGGCCTCGACAATTTGACAGTGGGAAAAAAGTGCATTCGTTTTTACTGGGTGTACTTTAATCTGACACCGTGTGACAAGTGTGACAACATGTACATTAACCGCAAAGCTTAGGCCTGGCATTGGGTTCATAGCTAAAATAGTGGGGATATGCACACCCAAAACATCTGTTGCAAAAGATTACTGGCGTTCAGATCCGTGCCAGGGCCTCTCTTGCCCTACTAACTATTCATAGTATGCATTCCCTTTCAATAAACCACTGTTATAACACTGCACTCCGATTGTTCATCATTTATAACGAAGGGTAACTTACAATAGTGATGATGATGCGCCGGCGCATCCAAGGGTACCGAGGGCGCAGCTGGAGGGGGCGCCAGACTCTGCCTGTATGTTAGAGTGTTGCTACCTGTCCAAGTGCCTGGAATGAACATTACTCATCAAAAAGACTGGCCTCTCAGCTCAGTTGGTAGAAGCTGCCTTCTGCGTCGTAGATCGTGGGTTCGATCCCCACCGAGAACAAATATTTGTGTGGTGAACTAGGATGTTCGTTCTGTGTGGGTGTTATGTACGTAGTATTTAGAAAAAATAATTATACAAGTATTACTATCAGCTAACTGGTTCCCATAGCAATATCTGCTTAATTTGGGATTGTCTGCAAAATTTATTTATTTATAATTAGAAACAGGAATGAATCACTATTTTAAACCCGACCGAAATGGTTGTTTAAAGTTTAAGGTGCGCGTGCGCGTGTGTGTTTCTTTGTCAGGTTGTGTGTGTTTGTCAGCTTTTGTGTGTGTGTTTATTGTCTGGTGTTGTGTGTGTGCCTGTTTATGTTGTGCCTCTTTGGACTCGTAATGGACTCGAAACGTTTCTTTTTGCTAATCAATCGGACGCTATATAAATCATCAACAATAGTTGCAAAGGCCTGTTTACTTTATTTTTTTTACTTTACATGACGATGCGTTTATTTTCAAATTCTTTTATCTTTTTTTTTAGAGATCAGAATAGTTCTTCCGTGGAAAGGCATTATGTCCAGCAGTGGACTTCGTCAGGCTGATGATGATTATGATGATGGCTTTTACCTTGTTGTTGGTTCTGCTGCTGCTGTTGGAGATGAGGACTTGGCTGCGGGGTGGGTGGGCTGGCTGCATTCCCGAAGCCGTTCTGCTGAGAGCCTGAGCCAGGACCGGGGGACACTGCTGATGGTACAATACGGATTACAACTAACGAATTTTTGACAGCCCTCACAGCTAAGATGGTAGCTAGGCTTTCTGCGGTTGAGGGCGTGGGTTCGATCCCCATTGAGAACAATTATTTGTGTAGTGAACACAGATGTTTGTTCTCTGCCTGGGTGTTATACTGCATTCTAAGTATGTATTAACAAAAAAACCAAAGGTACAATAAATATTATATCAGCTATCTGGTCCCATAGTTAAAAGCTTAACTTAGTTTGGGGCTGCATAGTGCTGTGTGGAATGTCCGTCTTTGTATTCATCTTGCTTCTTCTTTTCTAGTTATTTTGAACCGCTGCCTGTGGTGAAACTGCGATCTCATTGAAGCTCGTTTCGTTGCCCCGACAGCATGTTTATGAGTTTTTAGGTTCTACGGCCTGTTTCATCATGATGTTTTCTTTCACCGTTTGAAAGTTCAAAGCACATACATTTTCCGACAGAAACTTCAATGATGGGTTTGAAGTTGAAACTAAGATTTTAGAATCAGAAGACCGCTACCACTGGACAACCAGTAACCTAGATGATACCAGGAGTCTAATTCAAGGTCACATACTGAAACTGTTACACGGGTATTTATCGCGTTAATTACCTTATTTTATATTTATTTTCCCGACGTTTCGGCTTCAAGGTCCCATGTTTTCTACTAAAGACTTTTCATCTGAATGTTTTCCTATACACACTAATGTACGGTTGTAGGCCACAGAAGAGAGAAAACGCTTACGCAGGTAGGCAATAAATATTGTATAGTGGCGGAATGAAAATGTTCGTCGATTTTTAACTTGATTTGTTCAACGTATCACGATCACACACTACCTTTTGAAACTGAATACACCGCTAAGTTAACGTCACAAATTATGTCAAAATGTGTTCATGATCGAGGCACTGGTGCAAGCGAAAACCGACTCTAAGGTGACGAACATTTTCATACCGCGACTGTACATCGGCTTTTCGGCTTTGTAGAGCGCTATCTCTTTCTGACGCACACTACGCTCTATTTTTGTTGCCTACTACTTATGTAGCTATAACTTACTAGGTAATACGTGAGTGAGCTGAGTCTCAGTGACCGTCGGCTGGTCTCCAAAGAACGAAGAGTTGGAATTCTCCAGCAATGGTGTAGTGGCTCCGGGAGACATGGTGACAGGCATGGCAGCTAGAATATATTCATGGATTTGTTCATAAGAAAAATTTGTAAAAAAAATGTTCAAAATTCGCCATGAATAAAAAATACCGATCAATAAAATGCTGTAGAAATTATATCGTCTTACCTTTACATTATAGCTATTCTATCGACAAAACGAATCTACATACAAATACTTGAAAACCACACGCAAGTGTCCAGCTCAAAAAATACGTGTTTCAAAAATAAATAAGTGCAAAATAAAAAGATAAAAGCTTACAATGGTTCATTCGTTTAGGCAGCCACACTGCACGCGCATCCATTGTGTCAGGCGGCTCAAGCTTGGGAGCTATAAGTCTCTGTTGCATCATCTGCTGATTAGGCATGGGCATCCCTTGGCTAATCGACGGCATCTGAGGAGTCCCCGGTGACATCTGAGTTGGCGCCGACGCCATTCGAGGTGACGGCATCTGCGGCGCGTTTGCCCTGATCTGAGGCGTACCCGGCCCCATCTGAGGCGTACCTTGCCGCATCTGAGGCGTCCCCGGCCGCATTTGGGGCGTTCCAGGCCCCATTTGTGGTGTACCCGGTCCGTGAGGCGTACCCGGCCCGTGAGGCGTGCCAGGACCCATCTGTGGCGTGCCGGGACCCATCTGTGGCGTGCCGGGACCCATCTGAGGCGGGCCAGGACTCATGTGAGGCGGGCCAGGACTCATGTGAGGCGGGCCAGGACTCATGTGAGGCGGGCCTGGTATAGGAGTTCCAGGCATTTGTTGTCCTGCGCCCATTGGAGACATTTGTGGTCCCATTTGACTGTGGTTCGAGATCATCTGAGGTGGGCCGGGCGTGTGACCCATATTCCCTGTGTGGCCCATTTGAGACTGGGCGCCCGGCGGGCGTATAGGGCGCGGTCCGAGTGTCGGCGAGAATAGGGGAACGCCTTCGGGCGCTATTGCGAAAAAAAGGCAAAATAAAATAATACGCATTGCTAAATAAAAAGTCTCACTATGCTTTGTTTTAGATCATGTTTGACAATGCTTAGATATTTTTAAGGCACTTCTGCATAATTCTATATTTTCCATCAGTAAGCATTCTCAATCAAACCCAAACATTTCAAAACCACAATAACTACCCAACCAAGCTCTACTTACTTTGCCCCTGATTTATAATAATGTTGCTGTTCGGAAACTGTTGATGGTGGTGTTGTATGGTAGAATGGTGATGCCTTGGACTAGTAGCATGGTGTTGTATGGTAACCAGCTCCCCAGTATCCATATCCATTCCGTTTCCACTTATACCAACAGTGTACTCATCTTTGACTAGCCGGCTCGGTCCAGATTGGAGAGTGAGGCCGGATAGATCTGAAAGGTTTGTAGCTTTGGGGAATAAAAGTTAAGTTGTAGGATTTATTTTCTAATAGAATTTGTTTCTACTGTTTACATCAACTAGAGATAGGTTTAGAAATAATATCGCGAGTCAAATCGTGCAATAGAATTAATTTATAACATGCATTTTTTGTGACTCAAATGAAGCTATAATAACCCTGTTTCATGTAAATCAGTATCATATTATTTTACTAAGAGTTTTCTAATAAAAAAGTATAATACAAACCTATACCAGGAGAAACCACTCTTTCATAATGATAGGGGTTAACACACACCGAATCGCATTTCAGATCAAATGCAAATTGACAGAATTTGACATGTTTAAGTTCGTTTTTATGGAGATCTGGCCATCGCCAAATGCGCGCGTATATAACGTGGGGAAACCCTTTGCGACCAGCAACCTGAAAAAAAAGTTTTAATAATATTTCACAGGTCACGAGAGGGTCAGGTTTACTAGAGAGCACTAGAGGCCTAATTGTAGCAGTCCCACAATCTGATCCTAAGGTCGTGGGTTCTAATGCAGTTGTGCACCAATAAATTTTTCTATCCAAAAATGTATGTGCACAGTGGTCTCAAACTGTGAAGGAAAACATCATGAGGAAACTGGCATGTCGACCTGTGTGTGTGTGACCTAAAAAACTCGAAAACATGTGTCAAGTGCACGAAAGGAGCCTCTTTGAGGCACACTTAAAATCCTTTCACCGCACTGGTTCGAAAAAACCATTAACACGATAAGTAGACAGGTCCTCGAATGGCCATTACTAAACGGAAGACGAAAAGTAGGACGCCCGATGGACCGACGATATCGTGTAAAGATCTCTGGATATCGGTGAATAAAGAGGGCAGATATGATTTCAGCCCGATTTTTTAATTTTGAGCAGTAAAAATACTGGAGTACTTTTCTAGAGAGCAAAATTTTATCAGCCACTGACTGAATCATTCTCCAAAGAAGTACTTTTTCTTCATGATGCAAGTAAGATAATCTTGGTATAAAAATAAATTATAACTGTAATGCTGACTAACGGTAGGTATATGATTTCATATGACCACCATCTGAATTATGCTATCTGTCAGATAAAATATTTCTATCTCGACTTTCTTCTTATATCCTGAAATGTGTGTAAATATATTATGTGTTCTTTCTGTAACAACGGACACAGTGTCATTTATTACACACCATTTACGGTTGTAGGCAATAAATATTGCACATCGACTTTTCTGATTTCGTAGAGTGCTATCTCTTTCTGACGCACACTATGCTCTATGAAGGCGAAATTATTGTTCCAATGTGCAATATTTGTGGCCTACTATTGTACAGACCTACTATCTACATAGCTACTTTGAAGCTCAGTTAGTATAGAAGCTCTGATTTCTGTGCTGTGAGTTGTGGGTTCCACTGACTGACTGTGTTAACCTTAAGTTCACTATGCAACTTGGCGTTCATTAGAAACCATGGGGCTTGAACCAGATAATCATTATCATCATGCCTGTGGAAAACATTGTGAGGAAACCGGCATATCGTAGAACCTAAAAAGTTCGAAAATATGTGCACGAAAGGAGCCCCTTCGAGGCGCACTTAAAATCCTTTCACCACACTTGGTTCGAAAGAATCAGTGACACGATAAGAAGAATCATACCTGTAACCTGCCATCTAGAGTCCTTTGAATAGTAACACACTTGCTTGGATGTGCTCCATTGGTAGTGATAGCCGTGATCAATGAGTCCAGCTCATCACGTTTCTCTTTCAGTTTCTTTACGAGGGACTCGATGGCTCGTTTCGAGAAACCCTCACTTTCTCCACCCTGCCTGTGGCACATCAGGGAGTGCACAATGCTGAGACATGCATCTGCAGATGTGGGGGCCGTTGTGTTCATGGCTGCAATGGTACAAAGTTGAGATTCGATTTATTTAATGTTTTACTTTTCTATAAATGGTCTTATTGGTATAGTATGGTTCACAACATGAGCCCCGCTGAGGGATAAACAGTAGGTGGTGGGGAGGACAATATGCAATATAGTTATATGCTTATGTTCACTTGATTTGAAGTAAACAGGCCTTTTTTGCATCTATTGTAGGTGATTGATAAATTGCATGGGCAACTTTTTAAGTCATGCCTTTTTTAAGGGGCCGGTATAAGTCAGGGTATTATATTTTGTAGGCTAGCTCGGCATCTATACCTTCTCTTAGCTTAGTCGGCCTAATCCATAGGAAAGACTTAGCTATTCTAGTTTTTAAAGAAATCTTTTAAGGTAATTTATAAGGAGGACCAATATTATATTGCACATTAGAACCAACAGCAGCAAAAAAACACTGGATGAGGTTACTGGAAGCACTTAAAATTATTATAGTTACTACCAAGAATAATTATTTTCACCCAAATCATGGTGTTGTATGGCAATATTTACTGCCTTATTAGTGTGTATAGCAACCAATCTGACTTGTTGGTAGCCTATAAAATTACAGTGGTGTTCAATGAATACTCATCTACATTCTTGTATGCCAGGATATATGAAATTCCATTGATACCTATAGAAAAATAAAATATCTATTCAGCATCAACTGCTGAGCATAACAATGAATTATTTTATTATGTGGAACTTACCTGAAACTTATCTATAAATATACCTAAATTCAATGAATAACACAACCGCATTTAATTTCTGCGGGAATTCGCAGAATCCCGATATAATTCACTTTAATTGCAAGGCGATACCAAAACAGAGAGCGACATTTTGGCGGCTCAAAGACAAGACAGTTTTTTTTCTATGACAGAATCTCACATAGTGTTGTCCCGTTGTGGCCGTTGTTGGTTCCTCAGAATTAGTCGGTTTTGTCTATGATCTTCTTTCTGTTATTCTGTCTGACTGTCAGGTATGGTGACATAACATACAGACAAGACAGACAGGTGACAGTGACAAATATTGAGTAAGATGTTTTATTTTGACTGACACAGCGTTGCCAGATCATACCGCTTTTCCACTTTTTACACCGCCTTTTTGACAATGGATCCGCCATCCGCTTTTAGCCAGCGCGGTTCCGCTTTTTTCGACTTTGATAGGACATGAGGATTAAAATATTATCTTCCCACTAAAGACATTTTTATGGGCACCGATCCGTTTACCCTTTGAAATAGAAGAACCTAAAAAATGTCTATAGCGGGCTCTACATTCCTGCCAAAACTACGCCAAATAGGAGACAGCGCTATACGAGAAAGCAAGACAGAAATACTTGTATCTCTTTTCTTAGTATAGCGCTGTCCCTTAGAGTCCGTGAAATTTATGTTGTCAAATCACTATTGTCATGTTGGTACAAGTTGCACACGCGCAAGTTCAGATCGAGCTACAAGTTTTTCACTGACTGTGAAGAATGTGGATTGAACTTGAGTGATATCTTTTGTGCCTCCCTGAGCTACCTTCTGTTTCTGTTCTGTGAAGTAATAGTACATTGTTACCTGAGGATTGAAAGTCACGTTTTTGAGTCCCAAGACGGGTTTGGCACCAGAGCGTAGCGAGGGTGCCAATGGAGCTTGAGGGACTTAAATAAGTCTTTCACCCGAGGTAAACACTGTGCTTTTCATTACGAATACAAGGAAAGTAAAAATAAAATCATGATAGAAAAATTTAGTGAAAATCATCACGTAGTACCATGGACAAATTATATAAATAGACTGACAATCTTGAACAAAAAACCGTAACTCTTAAAAAGCTCAAAATCCCGTATTATGCCTAGATGGTGCTGACTCATAGCCTGGAAACCTTGCTAGCAGCCGGTGAAACCGAGAAACTTAACTAATTTCTTCTTTGAAAACCATCAAAAACTATCTAGTATTTTTAGAATGTGTAATAATGATCATAATAATGCATTTCTTAGTTTTATTTCCCATCGACTATTTTACCTGTTTTTTATGTATAATGACAGATGGCACTGTGATAAAAATGAAAGCTTGTAAATTAACGCATCATTTTACTACTAGATGGAGCTAAACAGTAGTTATTATTTGCGAACTAATGACGATTTACTCTGAGCAAAAAAATCGCATGAAATAGTACCCTAGCAGTAGTTTACTAATAAATGTAACTAAACTTGTAATAAATGTAACAAATGGACAGCGAAAGAAAGAAAGGTTTGCTTGCTTTGTTTCACAGACTAGGTAGGTATGCTTTGTTTGCTGAGCAAACCATAAACAAACAGCTAGGGATGGAGAGAACTGATCCGTTATCGATAATTTTATCGGTAAGATTTCAATTTATTACGATTAATTAAAAAAAAACTACTCGAGCGCGCATGTAACCACGGCTCCATATTATATCCAAGTGAGGTGAGCGCGCTTCAATGCGCGTTAATTTATGTACCTGATGTTGAGTGGTAGCAGTTTTTTTAGCCCCAGATACTTAAAGAAAAAAAATATTTTGTTGAAATTTTTCCAAGTCTTTTTATTAATATTTCCACCTGACGTTGAGTGGTAGCAGTTTTTTAGCCCCAGATAAAAATGTTTTGTTTAAATTTTTCTAAGTCCTTTTATCAATATTTCCACCGGACGTTGAGTGGTGGTACTCTGTTTTTTGAGCTCCAGATAAATATAGAAAAAAAATATTTTGTTGAAATTTTTCAAGTCTTTTTATCAATATTTCCACCTGATGATGAGCGGTAGCTTTACATAAATTAACAAAAACAATATTTTGTTGAAATTAATGGTTCATAAGTTTTTTTTTGTCGAAATGTTGGCTGTGTTTTTTTTTTCGAAACTTTCGGCAGCCTTTTTGACCTAGTACTGCACCTTGATTTTGTTAACCCAACCTACAACCTACCTAGGTACTTAGTACTTCCCATCTTCACTTAGTACCCTTCCTGAACTAACCTATCAAATATCTAAGCATTACATTTTATGCCAGTTTTTAGGTAGGTAGGTATTTAACTAGTTCGAAGTCCGAGCGATTCATCACACACACAACCGAATGTCCCGTCTGCTTCAAGCGTCTTCACCCCCCCCCGCCACCCGCACCGTGCGTGCATTAACATTTCTGGCAATTTGTTGAATTGAATGTAAACTCAAAAAATCATGGCTTGAGCTTCTAAACATGGCAGAGCGGCAACATCGCGCGGGCAGGTTACAATACGAGCTGGCAACGCCACGCGCTTCATGACAGACTGACGCTTTGCTACATTTGGAAATAGCGCCATCTAGCGTATTTATTCGTACTTCTAAAAGTGGTGGTAAAGAAATGGTTCAAACAAATTTATGCAGCATTTAATAACATCGATTCGAAACACGTAACGCCATCTCACGCCTTCACAGGTAATTAATTATTGAAGCACGAATTTTTGTTCGAGATTGTAAGTCTATTTATATAATTTGTCCATGGTAGTACTTAGATCTCGATGGTGAAAATGATGATTGAATTGCCACCTTCCAGCTTTTTTTTTTCTCTGGCAGGCCTTCGGCTGGCCAGCATTATTCAGCTTTTATTTTCATTTTCATAATTTAAAAAATGGTAATTTTTTTGCTCAAACCTATGTTATTTTAAAGAAATAGTTGAAGCTAAATAATAATAAAGTCATTTAGAAAATATATTCTTTATTTAATACTCTTTATGTTATTAAAATTTAAATTTCACATCACGCTCTTATTAGACTTTTTAAACTTCTTACCGTTGTAATGGGCTTCCAACCTGCTTGCTGAATAAAAAGTTGGAATTTGGTTTAATAACCTCCTTGCCAGACTTGGTCATTGACTGAGTTACAGAGTTACAGAAGTCTAGACTGCAGATTTGCCAGAGGGCAATGGAACAGCATTCTCGGCCTTAAACGCATCGACCGGGTGCGAAATACAATGCTACGTTTAATGACTGGCATTGCCGATGTAGAGAGCAAAGTAGCCAAGCTCAAGTGGGAGTGGGCGGGCCACGTCAGCAGGATGGACCCTAAAAAGTGGGCAAACATAACGACTCATTGGGTGCCGGAGGATGGAAGGTGACGGCGCGCGGCGTGACCACCCAAAAAAACGATGGCGAGACGATCTGGAAGCTCTGGAGAAGGATTGGTGGAAAGTCGCCAAAGATCGTGATAGTTGGAAGATTTTGGGCCTTTGCCCAGCAGTGGGCCAGTGCAGGTTAAAAAAAAAAACCTCCTTGCAGTTAGAAAGACTTTAGAAAGTTGGAACATGGTTGAATAAAATAGAACTTGTTTTTTTTTATAATTTGACAGCTGTCAGTAGAAAGCGATTCTCCCTAGGGCTGAAAGTATTACTTTCAATTAGGCCCTTCAGGCAACTTCAGACCTACTTTCCGAGTATGAGCAATGAAAAGGAAGTTTACTTCACATAACTCTTTGATTTGTAATATGATTATGAACTGAGTGAGAAAAATCGATCTAACGTTAAAACAGGAAATTCCGCTTTTTTTGTTGAAAATCCGCGTTTTTGGAGTACCGTTACCGCATTTTGAACTTTCGCATCTGGCAACACTGGACTGACATGAGACCGACATCTGTCGTGGTCGTTTCGTTTTGTCAAAAAACCAGATTTCTTCGAAAATAAAACAGTTTTACGAGAGATAACTACAAAAATGAGTTAAATATATAATGAGAACTTCATATTCCATATTCAGTTCCTTTCGTCTCAGTGCCTATTCCTCAGTTTAAATTACAAACGAAAAGTGGGTGGATTCCGTTTGGATCGCAAAGTGGATGTTAATTTGTGTCATGCCCGCAAAAGCGATTGCTGATGATGTGCAGCAATTAAAAAATGAAGGGTGTCGATAGTTCTCCGGCCAATCACGAAGGGATGAGCAACAAGCCTATTGTAACATGTAAGTTATCAATGATTCATTCAAGTGCTTAATTCCTTACTAAAATATTAAATAATGTTTCCTTTGATAGGCGCAGGAGATTGGAACTTATTTTGTACATTGGAGGCGCCTCTAGTCGCTGCTATACCCCAGGACTCGTGTGAATGGAGAAGGTCCTATGGTCGGGCTGCAAAGTCTGTTTATTTAGAAGCCTCTTTTATTAAATATAATAAGGACAAGATAGTACACCCGAATTTTAATTTGTTGAAACGTCCTGTTGTTCATATTTATTGGACTGATTGTGTGGTAAGTTTCTTTTTGTGACTTTATTCATGTATTTATAATATAAATTCTAAAAAAATGAATACTCTACCTTCCTGCTGATGACGATGATGTATGTATATTATTATTATCTAAAAATATGTATTTAAAGTTTATATGTTATCAACAAATATTTGTTTGTTTCATGCAGGACATTGAATACTATAAAACAACGTTACGGGAGGAAGTAGAACAATGGCTCAAGCAGTTAGAAAAAGCAGGAATAACAGACTGGATCATAGTTTTAGTGGAAACTTACGACATACGGAAAACAAACAAGCTCTTACCAAGGACTACGGTATTAGATAAAATTAAAGGAGACTTTGGTATCAAGCAGACAGAAGACCGATTTATATCAGTTATAAACCCAATTAAATCGGAAGCAAGGAGTGCAGAGTCATGGAGGTCACTGGTGGCAAAGATCAGGCATTTTATATTAGTGGCGTACAATAAAGCTCTTATGAAGTTTGAAGAGTATATGAGAGAACAACGAGAGAAGAGAAATGATCCGGAATGGGATTTTTGTAAATATTTTATAATACAAGTAAGTTAATTTAGTGTTAGTTATAATTAATAACTTAAGTAAAATTTACTATGAAGTCAGTTCCATCATCTCCTCCTTGTCTTTCTATGCAAAACAAAGTATATTTGTTTGAAAAAAACTCATTACACAGACTGTGAGCTACATCCAAGATTGGGGCTGCTAAAGTCATGTTTGTTATAGATTTTTTACATGGTGGGTCCTTGGAAATAAAACTAGGGTACAAAACAGTTAATTATATTTCGGCTATACTAATAAGCTTGTAAATAGTATAGGATTAGGCATAACTATGGATTCTTTTGAGTACCTGATATATTTGCAAATTTGACTTTGGAAGTTTTTACAATTTGTGACATTTTCTATGCAGTGTGTGTGCTAGTAGGTTGTTTTTAAATATTAATTCCGTTATTTCTGTTTTAGGAACAACTGGCATTTGTACTAGAAATGCTTGGTTTGTACGATGAAGCCCTAGTCCAATACGATGAGTTAGATGCTCTGTTCTCTCAATTTGTGCTCAATTCCAACATTACCGAGAGTCCGAAATGGCTTGACACATTCAAGCAGCCGGTGACATCATGGCAGGCAGTAAGACTGACTGCGTTGGTGCCGCAACATTTAAGAGAACTAATTGTGAAGAAAAATGCTTCTATATTGGATTTTCGAAGCTACTTGTTTCAAAGACAAAGTGCCATGTTATTACTTACCTGTAAACCATGGGAGGTATGTATTATCAGTTCCATTATAGTTAATATAATAAAACATCATATTTTTCCTCGTTATATTTGATCTCTAACAAGCTCTGGGCCTAAATAGCCACCGAGTGGTGCCCGCAAGAACCAAAGCGTCGCGGCAGACCTCTGCGCAGGCTTTTGCCCAGATGTGGGATATAGAAGGCTCACAATAATATATTATTAATATATATTTTCTGAGAAGGCTACCTATTTGTAAATTATTTCTTACTTATTTAATATCGGATGATGATTGTAGTACTCCTCATGTATAATAATTATATCTTTTTAGATCTCATATTACAAATCAGTAGTATTTTATCAGTAGTAGTGGTCAGAGGTATATCCAAAATTGCCTCTAATTAATCCATGACTGTAGGTCTTTGTTTTTAATTAGCTCTACAATAGTTTCTTCATTAAAACAATGTTTTCAACAATACATTTCTAGCTATTGGTTTCAATTGATTCATGCCTAACGTCGTCGTATCATTACGTGCACTGCCTTGCGTATTATACAGTGATTATGTACAGCTATGTAAGTAGGAAATGTAACTGTCTACAAAATTACACCACTTAAATCAATAAATTACTGGTTATTTGAAATTGATTTTACTATTGCATTAATGTAGTCTTCATGACTAAGTGCGCTAATCTAAATGATAAAAGGTTAGAATCCGGTTGTGCACCTAAGAATTTTTTATTTGATAAAATTATAGGCAATGCTAGTGCACTCAAATGGTGAAGGAAAACATCGTGAGGAAACCCGCGGCTTAGTTAGCTCTGTTAGTATTGAGATTCTGTTTGAAGAGTGTGGGTGCCGGTGAAATTACTGGCACGTGAGGCTGAACATCTGTATGCCTCAAGTTGATGGACGCAGGGAAGTGCATCGTAGGGCACGAACCTGACGTGCGTGACCCACGAGCCAATGCTTTGTTATAGGCGATGGTTACCACTTAACATCAGGTGGGCCATATGCTTATTTCATCAGCTAGTTGTATAAAAAAGCGGAAAATAACGACGTAGTCCTCAAACAAATCTCATACCAACTTAAAGCCATATAAATCTAATTAAGTAATATTGAACCAACATAAGTTGTAAAGAAAACATTTTTTCCGGGGGCCTAATTGACCCCTTCATAAAAACTCGCACTTCATAACTCATACCTATTACATGAGAAACAGTAACTGCTTCGCAGATGACTGGTCAAGCGGAAAAGTATTGGATTACATTACAATCACTAGTTTAGTTAGACAAATCTGATCGCGATTGAAAGTTAGATTTATAGACAAAATAAGAAATTGCAAAAATTCACTAGCATTTCGACTGTTAATACGGCTCGTTGAAATTGTTGGTGTGAAAAGATAAATTAGAAGTTAATGGCTGTAAAAATTAATTGATGTGTGTGTGCATTCCTCGTGATTTAATTGGACTATCATCGTCGAATGGCGTCCAAGAACTGGGTATAGAAGCGTCGGTCGTCCTGCGGCAAGATGGGTAGACGATGTGGCGAACATCGCGGGCATGACCTGAATGAGATAAGCACAAGACCGTCAACAGTGGCACATACAGAGAGAGGCCTATACCCAGTAATGGGTTAAAAATTTATGTGCACTATGCCAGTACTCTCAAAACGGTGAAGGAAAACATCGTGAGAAAACCGGCGTGTTGTAGAACCTAAAAAAGTTCGAGCAACACGTGTCAAGGGTCACGCAAAAAAGGCCCAACAGCGGCCTACTTGCGGAAAAACCTGCCCGCACATCAAGTGCGCATGATAAACTTGCCGAACTTGCCCAGCAATGGGTGAAGTCAGACTTTGGATGATGATGATGATCATCATCAACCTGTATCAGTTCACTGCTGGACGCAGGTCTCACTCAAGCCGCGCCACTAAGCCCGGTCTTTGGCTCTCCTCCAGTGCTTGTCAGCTACATTACGCAGTACGCAGATCGTCGCCCCACCTTGCCAAAGGGCGTCTAACTACGCTTACCTAAACGCGGTCTCTACTCTAGTTTTCGTTTGATCCAACGATTGTCTGTTCTACGACAAACATCTCAATCATATCTATGTATATTAAATTCCAGATAGCCTCCCGCTGCCTATCCACAGTCCACAACACGCTAGTAGAGTTGTCTCTGCTTGGTGCGCCGGCGGTCGAGGGCGCTGCCTCCTGTTGGGCGCAACTAGCCTGTGTGGAGACATTGCGGGCGTGCGAGCGATTGGCGGCTTCCAACAATGCTTTGGATCAGTGCACGCCCGCGCAAGCGCCGTTGTTACACAATGCTAAAGATAAGGTGAGGCTATTACATTATAAAATAGCTTTATTTATTTGTTTTAGGAAGACCAACAGCTTTGTAAAACTTTAGGAATTAATCTAGTCTAGGTTAGGTTAGGTCAGAGAAAGCCAATTAGCGGTCCTCACGAAGTTCAGTTGATAGTAGCTTTGCCTTTTGCGCTAGAGGCCGTGGGTTCTATCCCCACCGAGAACAAATATTTGTGTGGTGAACATAGATGTTTGTTCTCTGTCTGGGTGTTATATTGTATTCTAAGGTATGTATTTACAAAAAAATGTATTCATGTATTATAATCAGCTATCAGGTTCCCATAGTACAAGCTCTGCTTAGTTTGGGGCTAGATAGTGTCCGCATTATTTATTTATTTATGCTTTGGACTAATACACGCTGTCTAAAGACCTGCTGTTCCACAATATGATAGGCAAAAAGAGTGTTTTAGCTAATAGATATGAGTAGGGTTGTAATTTAATGCCGGTAGATGGCGCCAAAACTAATTCTGATATCTAATTTCTAGTTGCACGAGCTAGGCAAGCTCTGCGGTTTACTCCCCGGCTTACCAGACCCTTCTTCAGAACAGCTCCATCTAGTGGTGATGCTGTCATCAGGCATGGGTGACGAAGGCAACAATCAACTGCCAACGCCGACTGACAGGTTGAAAGAAGCGCTGTGTAGCAAGACTAGCTTTCAACAGTATTATTTGGAACTAGCTGAACTGGCTATGGGTACCTATAAGCATATTGGACGGCTAAGGTGAGTTGGAATAACGCAGAGTTGCCGGTTTTTTGCAAAAGATGGCGCTAAGAAAAACTCCTTAGACTGTCGTATCAATAGTTCTATCGGATCAGCGTGGTGATAGAATTTTATTTGTTCTGAAATAATAAATTCGTCATGGCTTTAACACTGTCATAGGAACATTCTTCCAAACAAAATTAAAAACTTTGCATATTAGTACCTTGTGTACCAGAGAGCACTGGTGGTCTAGAGGTAGCGGACACGCCTTCGATCCTAAAGTCATGGGTTCAAATCCAGTCGTGTACCAATGAATTTTTCTGTGGGAAAATGTATGTGCAATATGCCAGTACTCAACTCAAACGGTGAAGGAAAACATCGTGAGGAAAAACAGGCGTGGCGTAAAACCTAAAAAAGTTCGAACAACACGTGTCAAGCGTCACGCAAAAAGGGCCCGCCAGCGGCCTACTTGCCACGGTAACCAGTCCGCACACCAAGTGTGGATGATGAATTTGCCAATTAGTACCTCGTGTAAAACTAGATGGCGCCTCTAGTAATTATAATTTCCGCAGATTCGCTCGTCTGATTGGCCGGGAACTCGCCGCATTCTACTCAGAGCTAGGCGAGACTGGCAAAGCAGTAGTATTCCTGACAGATGCACTAAGATCGTATGAGGAGCAAGGTTGGCGGGACTTAGCCGCTCAAACCAGACTGGAATTAGTAGCTGCGGCTAAGAAAATGAATGATGTGGATAGGTAAAAACCATAAAAAAGATTAATTTACAGGGCATTTATATACAGGGTTTTACAAAACTACCCGTAAAGCCGAAAGGAGGTTAAATGGGGCCTTATAACGAAACCATTCACAAATTATTATTATTTTTTATTCACATTTATGAATGAAAGATAGAAAAACTATTAAGGTTGTTCGATTCCGATACAAACTGAATTTACACAACTATGGGCAAACAAAGTATAAATGTACACTGAAATAACTGTAATAAAATTTCTATTTCAGTGTACATTAATACTTTATTCGCCCATAGTTGTGTAAATTAAGTTTGTATGGAAATCGTACCCCCTTAAAGTAGACAATTATTTGATAAAATAATTGTCTGCTAATCTGTTTAATAATCTGGTTCCCTGACAGCTTACTAGGGTTTTGGCTTTGATAATTAATTATATTTTTTACGGGGTATTTTGTAACACGTTGTAATGTCCTGACTTAGCTAGAAGATGACACGGCAGACCAAAAAAGAGATGGTGAGACGAGCTTGGTGGTTTTTTGAAGACTGGACAAACGTAGCCTATGGGTATCAATCGATATTTGGAAGGAATTAGGGAGGCCTTTGACCCTGAATGCTCATAAATATATATTCGTCATAGATAATCGAAAACGATGATTATAAAGCGTTTCTTCTTTCAATTTAAATTTTAAAAATTGAACTGAAAATTGACCGGCCCCTCAGCTCAGTTGGTAGTAGCTCTGCCTTCTGCGCCATAGACTGTGGGTTCGATCCCCACCCAAAAAACATATTTGTGTGGTGAACGTAGATGTTTGTTCTCTGGGTGTTATATTGTATTCTATGTATGTACTTATAAAAAAAATATGTATTTAAGTATTATATCAGATAGCTGGTTCCCATCGCACAAGCTCTGCTTAGTTTGGGGCTATAGTATCGTGTGGATTGTCAATGTTTATTTAGGCTTGTTTTGTATATATTTTTATGTTTTGTCTATTTCAGGTATACAAAACTTTCAGCAACAATATCATGTACTGCGGAATTAGAAATACTAGTTAGAAACTTTTACTATGAAGAGATGATGAATTCCATCAAAAATTCACTCGCATCAAAAACAGAATCAGTACTATGCGAACTCAACGAGTGTTTTAAAATTGTATCAGCGAGCTTACTGCCATCTGAACGTGGGATTTACATCACTGATAATAAGGTTCAATGTTGTTTGGTGGTCGAGAGTTACTTCCCCAAAGATGTGATGTGCACGAAAGCAGCGATTAGTATAGAAGGCAAGTTTTATCTGCAACCTAATGTGGGTTGGTAGCCTAGTTGTAACCCCGCGGGTTCGAATCCAGTCGCGTATCTATGGATTTTTCTGTCTGGAAAATGTATGTACATAATGCTAGTGCTCTCAAACGGTGAAGAAACTTAGTGAGGAAACTTATGGCTTAGTCAGCTCCGCACGTATTGACCATTTCTTTCTTGTGGATCAGGCCGACTAAGTTGTCAGGATGGTATAGGTGCTGGGCAAGCCTATTCCATCTAAAATCCTGTCCCAGGCACACTTTGGTGACCCCGACGTGTGAAACCTCCAAATATCATTTGGTAGGAGACTTGAGAGTAAACGAAAAAGACTACGGAATATGAATAAGTAAAGTTCATAATGGTGAAGTAATTATAGTCCTTATTTCAGGTGTAGAAAAGGTTGACAATCGAACGCCGGTTAAGAACTATAAGACTGATTTAAGTGTTAGCGGTAGCATAGGGACCCAAACCGGGTCGCCGAGAAAAGGAGCTAATGACGTCACTGAGGAATCTACGAGTATGTTGACTAGGTAAGCAAGACTAGCTATAAACACCTCGCCTCGCTCGCCCTCCGATACTAAGGTCGTGGGTTCAAATCTGGTCGTGTAGCTATGAGTTTTTCTATCCAAAAATGTATTTGCAGTGTGCACTATACCAGTCGCCTCAAACGGTGAAGGAAAACATCATGAGAAAACCGGCATGCCGCCTTCCGATCCGAAGGTCGTGGGTTCAAATCCACTCGTGTACCAATGAGTTTTTCTGTCGAAAAATTTATGTTCACTATGCCAGTACTCTCAAAACGGTGAAGGAAAACATCGTGAGGAAACCGGCGTGTTGTAGAACCTAAAAAAATTCGAGCAACACGTGTCAAGGGTCACGCAAAAAGGGCCCACTAGCGGCCTACTTGCGGAAAAACCTGCCCGCACATCAAGTGCGCATGATAAACTTGCCGACCCGGCATGCCGTAGAATTTAAAAATTCGAAAATATGCATCAAGTGCACGATAATAGCTCTTTCAGACGCACTTTAAAATCCTTTCGCCACACTGGTTCGAAAAAACTAGTTGAATAGTGACACGACAAGAAAAAGAATAACACCCAATTGCAAACCATAAAAATATTGAGTCTTGAATTTATAAGTATTGTTTTTACTATGTAAACAGCGATAATTGACCATCCATTTTCCAAAAATGCAAGTTTATTTAATTTTTTCACATGGTCTATGGAATATTTTCCCACAGCATACGACTAGACGACTTAAAACCGAAGAACCCTTTGCTAAACCCCATCCAAATTACCTCAGCACTCCACTATAAAGAAGACAAAACCCTTCAAAAAGTAACCGTTGAAAGCCACAACCCAAAAGTCGCTCTAAAACGGTCAGACAGCAGCAAATACCGAAAACCCTCAGCGACTATACGGAGCAACTACCAACAAAGCTTCGTGAAAGAAAAGATAGTGCTAACCCCGGGAGAGAACGAGATAGCACTAGAGTTCACAGCTCCGAACTGCGGTTCATTCAAACTTGGTCAGGTTTCGTTGCTTGTAGAAGAGAGATTGGAGTACTTATCGAATGCGTTGGGTACTACAAAGGTTGGGTTTGAGGTTGTAACTCAAGGAGTCACAGTGTATTTGAATAAGGTTGAGCCTAAAAAGGATTTAGTGGCGGGGTTGGAGCAAGCTATGGAACTGGTGGTCACCAGTGGGAGTATGAGGATTGAAGAGGTAAGCATTCAAATAAAAAAATGGTTTATAACTTATTTTCACAAGTTATAGGTAATGTTTTCAGTGTTCTGTAATAAAAATTTTAGAACTAGCTTATTTTTAAATTTATAGGAAACTATTTGACTGCAATTTCACCAGCTAGAAGATTGTGTAATGTAAAAGTTTGATACTAAGAAATAAATTATACTAACAAGGAACGCAATCACATATCCCGTTGTAATCCTTTTTCGATCACTATCTGTTGCCATACTAGTCTTACAAAGCGAAGTTTCTATTTGCTATCTCATGTTTATTACGTCAACATTCAGTCACTCCTGTTGCAATCTTTCCTTGTCAAAGATACATTTTGTTTCAATTAGTTTTTATTGCAATTGAAGCTATATAATGTCAAAACTCAATATATTTATTGCATACACATGGTTTAGTTTAGGTACCCACACAGTTCTTAGGTAAGTCAGTATCTACTTTATTCTTGAATATTTTTTTCTTCGATTTCAGAATTCAAATATCCACATCAAAACATCATCAGGCCTTCTCTTGCGTTCCCTTGAAGATGACTCAGTGATGACGCGAGAAATGACAGTCAATGTACCAGCGTGCGAACCGTTTGAGACCAAGAAGATACCACTTAAATTCTTCGCTAGCTTACAAGCTAGAAAGGATAAGAATGTAGAGCATACTGTAAGTTTAGTTTAATATAAAATTTCATTATTAACAGTACTTAAAATCCTTTAACTACACTAGTTCGAAAGATCTAGGCCGTGGGTTCGATTCCCACCGAGAACTAATATTTGTGTGGTGAACACAGAAGTTTGTTCTCTGTCTGGTTGTCATAGTGTATTCTATTTACAAAAAAATAATGTATGTAAGTCATGTATCAGTTATCTGGTTCCCATAGTACAAGCTTTGCTTAGTTTGGGGCTAGGTAGTGTGGTGTGAATTGTCTATAGTATTTTTTTTTATTATTTTATCTACTGGCACAAGAAGAAGATTGGTTTTACGAACTTTTCATTGATGTTTATTTCTGCCGTGAAGAAGCATTGTTGTGTTTCGGTTTGATGGGTGAAATTACTGGCACGTGAGGCTGAATATAATAGTTCCTCGGTGAAAATACTCTGTGAAGTAACCACTCATCATCAAGGGCCACAGAATACAGTAGAAATACGATCATGCGCCGTTTGTATGGGAGCCGATGTCGACATTTCCACTAGTTTATTTAAAATATCACTAAATATGAGGATTCTATGAAAAAGGAAGAAAAGTATTGTTAAGAAAGTATTTCCATGTTTTATCTTGTCGCTTAACTTGTTCGGATACTTGTGCTGATGCAAGGCATTTTTCACTTTACGACTCTCGAAACAACTGTTGAATTTGTATGGAGAAAGGATAATTTTGGAGACACTTTTCCGGCCGTTCTACTTTGTTCTGTGATCAGGGCCATTTTGTTCCATTACTAAAATGTTGCTTACTTTTCCCGTCCAGGTTTGGCTTACCTGCCCTTGGTTCGAGTCCACAACCGAGGTACACCTCCACTTCGCGCCTCCAATGACAGCGCTATGGCGACTGCTGACCTCCAACACGAGGAAATTCGTTCACGTCACTATCAAGTCTACAGTGGCACATCACATGCAGTTCGAACTAATCGAGCCTATGTTGGAGTGCGATGGAAATAATACCGTGGCAGATTTGAATCCTCAGAACGCAAAGAATATGGTAAGTTTTCTTATTAGCGCCATAATTAGTAGTCAAGTTCTTTGTGAAGGGCTTGTCCGGGGAAGTACCAAATAAAAGCTAAGATCGCCGTCATGGCGTTTAAAGAGGTCTTGCCCTCAAAAGCGTTTTGCTCTCGAGCATAGCTTTTGCGCTGAGCTATTGCCATTTTGTCTAGCACGCACACCATTTTTTAGTTTGTGTTGAAGTTCTATTTTAGATTTAATTATGCTTTGTTTTTAAATTTGCCTTGTTTTTGTTTCGTGTGTGTTTATATTCTAGACAAATTTAATTATTTATCTATCCATCTATCAAAAGAAATAACTGAAGAAAAATACACACATTACGCCGACAACGCTTTTTCTTCATAAACTTAAGAGCTTATGAAGCTCTTTAGCTAATTTGCTCTTGTCGGGGTTTTGATGCAGTTTTCTCCAATTAAGTATTTCGAATTCGGCCTCCTTGACTTCCTTATACAACAAGAGCGTTGCTCTTAAATAAGAAGAATAATAATAATAGAAATAGAAAATATTTATTTAACGTCACAAAACATAGTACACACCAAAAATATAACAAAAGCAAAAGTGACGAAAAAAAGGCTACTCAGCATTTGCCATAAAAGCGCAAGGGCATACTATGGCGCTAGTTAATATAATAGTATCAAAATGTATTTTCCAGGTGGTAGCTTCCGATGGTACCACAGCGTCTTTCATGTGGGAGCTCCTAAAAGACCCGCTGGTCAAAGCCGGGCCTACCAAAGCGACCTTCTCAGTCAAATACAAGTCTGAGGCAGACGAAGCGAGGTCTTTCAGCTGCCCGTTTGATATCCAAGACTATACGACGCTGTTTGTGATCAGGACCAAACTGGAGCCCAGTAAAGGGTCCGATTTCTTCCGAGCGAGCCAAGTTTGCTGTCTGCATTTGAGTGTGCAAAGGGTAATTTTAATTTTTGATTTACATATTTTCTTGGTTTATCTTATCCTTCTTTCTACTAGTCCTAGCCCACTTCTACTAGTTATATTCTATCCTATTAGTCCAATATTATCCTACTTCCTACTAGTTCTATTCTATCCTACTTCCCACTAGTACTATCCTATCCGACTTCCTACTAGTCCTATCCTATCTTACTTGCTACTAGCTGCAGATTGATCTCATAGAAATTCCATCAAAATTGGTTCTGCAGTTTCGCCATCAAGTCGGTTTCCCAATTTTATATTGTACAGAATAAAAGCCTATCTAAAAAATCTATCCTACTAGTCATAAGCTGGAATACTAGCATATAGGCTACTTTTTATCCCATACAGTTAGTAGTAGTAATATTTATTAGTAGTAAATTAGTGGAAAAACAAACTGACTTTGGAGGAAGTCACGAGTGGCAGCTGATAGATAATAATTGTATTAAAAACTTATTTTTGTATTATCCTCAGGTGAACGAAACTGAATACTCATCTCTCATGTATGAAGTGTTGGCCGATCAAACAATGTGGGCGGTTTTAGGAAGAACTGCAGGTATTTTGATCTATACTTAGAATAATGTATAACGCCCAGACAGAGAACAAACATCTGTCTTAACCACACAAATATTTGTTCTCAGTGGGGGTCGAACCCACGCCCTTAGGTCGTGGGGCCTAATAGCCTTCCTCAATAAATGGACTATCCAACACAAAAACATTTTTCATCCCACCAGCTCTGAAAGTGTGTTTTTGCTGTTTAATTTCTGACTGGAAAAGCCGTTTTTATCCGCTAGAGGATAAAGTAAATTTGAATTTAGAATATCGTGTTCAATAAGTTTCTGAATACACAACCTATTTACTTCTACCTCCATGGTGCCGAACTTATCATACAACCTTTTTTATTTTGTTAAAAACTCGCACTCGTAAACCTTCTTGGTGTATTTGTGAATTCAAAACACCATTAAACCTATTTACTTCTACCTGCATGGTGCCGAATTTATCATACAACCTTTTTAAATTTGTTAATAACTCATACTCGGAACCTTCTTGGTGTGTTACTTTTAGTCGCGCCATGTTCTTTTTTGCATTTAGTCATTTCCTCGCTGAGGTGGGATGAAAAGTTACGTGTTGCACTCGAGTGCAAAGATTTTTCACCTTGTGCTCTTTTGATTCCTTCGCGAACGCTTAGGATTCTAACTTTTAAACCACTCGCTACGCTCGTGGTTAAACTTTAGAATCCTGCGCTTGCTCAGTCATCAAAATTGAGCACGCGGTTAAAAAGCAGCTTTGCACTCTTGTATAACAAATAACTATTATCAATTCGGGCCAGCAGTTCCCGAGATTAGCGCGTTCAACCAAACTAACTATTCAGCTTTATAATATTTATTTATTTATTTAAAACTTTAAGGTGGAGCCTCGTGGTCCGCTAGGCGCATCAGTGTCAAGAGATGGCGTAGATGTTCTAATTTCATCATTTTATTTATTTTTTAAATGAAAACGTGTATTTTATTTTGTAGTAGTATGTGGTCCGTTTATAGCGAATTATTTATTATGTCCCTAGCTATAATTCGTGTTTATTTTGGTCTAAAAAGTACTTATAGTTGGAAAAATCAAAATCGCAGGGATTGAAGCAGACTAATTACGCACACAGACAAGCATTTTGTTGTTTTCAAACTATAAGCTAATTTCAACATACTGACATCGCTCAAATTGGACCAGTGGCTAGGCCCCTCGGCTGCAGAGCTACGGTACCGAGTTCAATTCTTGTCTACCAACGGCTTTTTTTGCTCAAATTTTTCATTTTGCGAAATGATTTATTCTACTTGTAATATTCCTTCTGCAGAATATCCAGCTTTGATCGGGTTTCGAAATTAGGTTACCTATTTTTTTTATGTTTTCAATAGACCTTATATAGACTTATGTATAACGTAAAAATGATGTACATACTCTGTAAGTCAATATTTTAGTTTTTAAATTTTATTATTATGTACACATGTAACTTATTTATTTCTCAACCACAAAGCTTTTATTGACATACACTTGCATCCGCTGGGCTAAACAATATGTATAGACTACATAATAAAAAACAAGTTATGTATCAAAATATATAGAACTAGCGGCCTGTCCCGGCTTCGCACGGGTGGACATTTATTTTCAAAACACATAAATATAGCCTATGTTACTCAGGGTGAATGAAGCTTTTCAATGGTGAAAGAATTTTTGAAATCGGCACCACTGGGTTTTGTGTTTATTCATTACAAACTTATTTTTTTTTACTTATAGATGAAAAGCAAGTGTGTGTACAGGGTTTTCTCTATCACCGCCGATTAGGATCTACTCCCCGTTGTGGGTGGTGGATTGGAATCGTCTGTTTTCATCTTTTTGCACCACACTTCTGTTCGCCTGCAACAAGTCATAGAGAGTTTTTGATAGTTAGCCGTAAGTTCAATAATCTGCGATAAGTTTGTGTAAAATACGACAGCAATAATTACTTGCGTACGTAGGTAAGCACATACTTACGTTTTTATATCTTCATGACATCGTTTTATTTGTCCCAGACTTCGCTAGCGACTTTTCCTGGGATCAGAGTATAGATGATTTTTGTAATCTTTTACCGAAGTTCGTGGCTCCATGGCGTCACGAATGAAAAAAAATATCCGATTTAGATAGTAGATAGCACTCTTTTTTTCACAGCAAACCAACGAAATAATAAAGTAAAAACACAATGACAACATTGTGTTTTTGCAAGGGAGGGCGCAAGGAGGTTGGAAACTGACAGCAAAGAGATTAAAAAGTATTGTTTCTATGACGTGCTGCTGGCATAGACTTTCAAACTCCTTGCTGCCTCAGGAATATAATATACTTAGGGGATAGGTGGCAAAGTGGGCTAGCGGGTAAGACACAGTTCAAATTATATTATTATATTATTTATCAATCACGCTCGTTCATTCATCGTTTATCGCTTAAACTACCCAATAATAAGGTAAAAATTGTGTTTCTGATTATTGGCTGTTTTTTTTTACTTTATTTGTAAAATGGCTTTGCAGGCGAGATATGGTAACCGTTGGGGGTCCTAGGCAACCTGTTTTTTCTGTGTCTAAAGAGAATGAGCTTTGTGTTTATTTATTAGAAATGGAAGAAAGGTTATTATGGACTTGCGGTTAAAGATCTAAATGCATTGGTATAGGTATAGGTTCATCTGAAGATGAGCATCACTCCATGAATGTATTGTGAGGAAGTATATTCCATTTCCATTGTAGAGTGGATATCATGCTTATTATGTGGAAGATGGGCTCGTAATAGCTGCGCAGGAATATATTATGATGATGATGACGAAGTCTGCGAGTTCTGCCAGGTGAAATAATCATCTCATCACCCCATCTTACTTCAGGGGGGTATCTCATCTTACCAGCACCATTGGGCAAGACGGAGAAACTGACCTGTTTTATTTTTTATTTTTTTTATCTTAAATGTGTCGCCAAAAGTTTCTAATGACACCAAATATTAGAATAATAATAATTAGTTGTTAATTAAAAAATAAATATGATTGTTTCATTATGTTATTTTTTATATTATTGACCTTTAAAGCTGACCCCATCTTTGCACCTTTTCCTCTACTTGTAATGGTCCTTGGATGATTGTCATTATACGGTACGAATAGGCCTGCATACATCAAGGCGATGGCGATGGCGATCAGTGAAACGCTGCCAAATATCGCTGTCATATTTCTCAGCGTCAGCTGATCGCCATCGCAGATCACTAAGATGTGTGCAGGGCTTAAACTTAGCAAAATATAAAATAATTGACCCGAGTGAATTATGAAAAGACTGGGAAGTATGGCAACAGTGCGGATGTGGATGTCGCGAGCTGGCAACGTCTCGCTCCAACATAATTGCAATGACGTCAGAGCCGTCAGCCACTATCCGTGTTTACTCATACATTGACAAAAATTAACTAAATTTTGATATTATTTTCACTGTAAATCGACAGTTTTCTTCAACCAAATATGTTTCCACGTTTATAAAGACCTATAATAAAAACCAACCACTGTTTTTTCAGTCTACAACTGTACTCTCACGCCCATAGTTGTGTATTTCAATTTGTATGGGAATCGAGCGACCTTAAACACAAACTTATGTGCTAGGAGGACTTAATGCTAACAGCATTTTCTACCAGCCTTCCTGGGCGTGCAAAAAGATGGTGTGGCGTGTTTTTGAGTAAAGAAATATTTTATTAAAAACATAATTTAATTTAATATTAACATAGATTAATCTTCTTCTTCTTATAGTGTTACTGATTCTTTCGAACCAAGTGTGGTGAAAGGATTTTAAGTGCGCCTCAATAAGGTTCCTTTCGTGCACTTGACACATATAATATAATATCTTTATATTTATAAAAGAAAGTCGTGCTAGTTACACTATTTATAACTCAAGAACGGCGGAACCGATTTGGCAGAAAATTTTTGGGGAGGTAGCTTAGAACCGGGAGAAGGACATAGGATACTTTTTATCCCGAAAAGGCAACGGGAACGGGCGAGCGAAGCCGCGGGCGGCCACTAGTAATGTATATTAATGAAATGGTATATTTGGAACAGGTGTAATAACAATGGAAGCGACGAACATAACTCCTCAAACAGTGACGTTGGACGTGATGCCGCTAGTCGCGGGATATCTGCCATTGCCTACAGTACGTTTGTCGAAGTACATCGCTGCTAATACCAAAGGTAACATCTGAATTTATACTATTTATTCATATAAAATTGAACCAGGGTGTAATTGACCGTGTGCAATTTTGTTACCGTGCCGTGTGACCGTGTGCTATTTGTTTTTGTGTCAATAAATATATTTTCTATCTTTTAATTATTCGATCTTAACAACGCCACGGGCCATGCAGTAGAGATGGCAAAATACTACTTGAAAATTGTCTAGTGTTCCATTGACACGATAGAAGAAGATCTTTTAATTGAAAATTTTGATTTTTAATTTTGATCTTTTTGGGCCATTGTAATGCCCCAGCGGGCTCATGTTCTGGACGTTATTACCCCCTAAAACCTATAATACACATGAAACAATGAATAAATGAATATGAAATAATGTATGTATAAAACTTGTAAAAAAAACAATTTCATGGCCAAACTGCTAATTTTTATGAATTACTATGGGACCAATCTGGAAGGTTACCAAATCACCATTCAGATAAAATAATAAGTTTCAAATCGGCTCATAAATGACGAAGTTATGCGATAACAAACAAAAAATACAACCAAATTGAGAACAACTTCTTTTTTTATTTGAAGTCGGTTAAAATTGTCTCTCAAAGGATTAACTATCTAGGCACGGTAGACATGGGTGCCGGTGAAATTACATTAACACCTGTGTGCAACAAGTAGACGGATATATAGTGCTTCTTAGTAATAAAACGCAACAGGTGGCAAGTTTATCACCGGTTTCAGCATTTTTGTGACTCTTCGTTTTTTTTTTTATAGATCCAAAGAAAGACATATCGGCGCATCCACGGTTGGAGCCTTTTAGCCCCGGGCAGGTGTACCACGCGAGCAAAGCGAAACAAGTACACATACTAGCGCCCGTGCAGAAAGAACATTTGGAGCTAAGCGGCAACTGAATACTGAATTATGAAGAGTCAGAGCTTAGCGGCAACTGAATACTACAAAATTCATAATTAAATAAAGACGAAAAGTGAATAACTATATTCTTGGTAAGCTACACCGACAACAGCTGGTGAGGTGCTTAAAAGCTTGATTATCGGCCGTGAAGAAAGTTTATAGGTCTTTCTTTTAACCTAACCTAAGCAGTAATTGAATACTACTGAAATAAAAGTGAAGAATTCATAGTTAAGCGGCAACTTAGAGCTATAATAAAAAGCAGAGTGAATAGATATCCTCTTGATAAACTACACCATCATTAAACATCTATGGCCTTTATAAAAATATGTCAAAAGATAAACAGTGCTTAAACTATTGCCATCTCTTACCACTGGGTAATGACAAACAGTGACAGGGCTAACTTTAAGCAATGATTAAAATTTAAATTGCGTTTATAAGTGGGCTGCTAGTGAGATTGCAGTAAAACCCAGCGTCGGGCTGGCCATTATAGTCGAGATGGCATTTGCCAGCTGCGGGCATTTGCGCGGGCCCCCAACGGGTCTGGTTTTCGGGACAGGTTTGACAAAAAACCTGACTTAAGTTGAAGAAAAAATACTCGCTACAGTTTGAGAAAGATTAATAGTAGTAGGCAACATATATTGCACATCGGCTATTTTCGGCTTCATAGAGCGTAGTTTGCGTAAGAAAGAGATAGGGCTCTACGAAAGCAAAAAAGCCGATGTGCAATATTTAGTGCCTACAACAGTACAATGTTATGCTGCCTTCCTACGGTGCGTGGTTCTGCAGATCATCACGCACAGCCGACGACGACGCACGGCAACGCACACAGAAAGGGCTCCTGTGCTACCGCGCACCTCGGCGCACGAGACCGTTCCCATGGTGTGTCGTGCGAGCTGATCCGTCACCGTGCGCAATATCACACACCGGTGGGAAGGGGCTATTACATATACTCATAGTTTACAGTTAGCATCTATGAAGGTGGCAATCTTATCGTCGCCAAGTTAGAGTGCTTAAAAATGGCGACAGGAAGTGAACACAATCGGATTGTTGTATATGTGAATAATTATGTTAAAAATGCTACAAAGATGTACTCACAAGAAAACAAATTCGTCCAAAATATTTTCATAATAATAATGCAGTGTTGCAAATAATGTATTCAGCTCAATTTGATAGATAATTACGTGCTATGTGCTTGAATGTTATTTAAAATTAAAATAAAACAAGTTTATTTATCATCATCAATGTCACTAGCTTACAATAAATACAATGTAACTCTGCTTTCAATATAAAATTACTGTCTAAAAATATGGAAATTCGGACCATCATACTTGTGATAATGCTTTTGAAAGTTTTATATACATTATGTATTTGAGCTCTATAGCAATAAAGGCGAAACTTCAGCATATTATTTGAAAAGATATGACCCGGTCCAATTAAGAAACACATCTAACAAACAGCGACGCTTATATTTGCATCTCACTATCTCACTCTAAATTATTATAAATTGTAGTGTGCAAGTGAGAGGTAATTATTAGCGTTAGCGACGCCAGTTAGACGTTTTTTTTTTAATACAGAACAAACACTTAAGTTCATCAGCACAAATGTTTGTCCTGAGTGGGAATCAAACCTACAGCAATACAATACTGTAAATTTGATAATTATGTACTTCCTACATATTTATTTACTGAGCCTTATTTATTCATCATAAATGCTGGAATATTAATTTCTAATTGCGATAAAAACATTTTCCATTATAAATGCCATATATTTTCGTTACAACGATTTCTTTATACCTAGTCTCTAATCATTCTTTTTATTTTTGTAGATTATAAGTTTTGTATGTAAATAAAGGTGCTAGGATAATATTCTCAAACCAAATGGGTGTTTATTGGTGTTTTTTTATACAGATATATTGTTAATAGTCCTATTTGTCCAATAATGCAATAAATGACAATTTATAATTTATAAGATACCACAACATCAGCCAGCGGGGTGATCACGTATCTTCTGTTGCAATCAAATCCTTGTTTCAATCGTCAGTTTTTACATGTTTTTGAGCTTCGATTGCATTATAAAACGAATATGAATTGCAATCCTTGCTTGTCAGACACAAGGCTTTGTTTATATTCGTTTTTATTGCAATCGAATCTCATAATCATGTAAAAACTGAGGATTGCAACAAGCATTATATTGAAACAAAAGATATGTGATCACCCCAGCGATATTTATAGTATAAGGCTTGGTGAACGAGTACACTTTTTCCCATTCGTTTTATCTGTTTTATTCGTGTTACAAAGTTATTATTATTTTTCTATGAAAGTGAAAGTACGTAACTATTTATTTTTAAAACCTAAGCTTTGAAATAAATACATTTTTATTAAAGTTTATATTGTATTTTGTTTTATCAGGTGCATTCGGCTACAATATTTTATGCTTAAAATACTGGTGTACATAATTTTAACTGAATATTTGTACTTTGTTTCATAATATTTATAGATATTATTATATTGTAGAGCTATAAATAAAATGTTTATTGTTAGAAAACAATTTTTATTATTTCTCACCTAAAAACACACTATTTTACAAAGTAGGTACACACAGTAGATGTAAAATATCTACTAATCAAATTCAAAAAGCATTAAGTAGTTTTGTATTGGTGCACTGTGGTTTTGAGTAATTTCAGTGATACATACTGACTGATTTATCTGAATAAAAAACCTTTTCGATACCATTAATGCGAATTCTGTGCAGGCCTGAAATCAGCACACACTTTAGACTTAGACAATTTAGATCTTAGAGCATTAGATATTAAATAAAATATCGAAGATTACCACTACAAAGTACTTCAGAATCCTAGCAAAAAGCAACGCATATCTTTGCGTTTGTAAAGCCTGTTAAATCATTACATAAATTATAGCAACGCGGCTTTTCTCTGTCTTCAAACAGAAAATAATCCGTAGAGAAATATTACTTATACTTTGAAGAATATTAAAACTGCTTTAGCCATGGTAAGAAAAAAAAAGATTTAGGTCTTGTCACTGTCAGTCTGACAGTTAAGCAGGCGTACCAACTTTTAAAGTGAGAAGTTTTGATTTTGATGTCGCCAGCTACGAGGTTCCGCTGCTCATTCTAGCAGTACTCACTCACGTTCTGATAAATATTCAGTTTATTTGATTTTAAGCCTAGCTTTTTATAATCATAGATAAATGTACTAAGAAAGGTTTTTCTTAGTGCAACTCAAGTCGTAATTCTTATTGTCTATCATGCACCAATAAGGAAATGAGTAATACAAAATAATTGTATACTTCTTCGTCGGTACTTTACTTTACGTACGGTTTGATATTGCCAGACGGTATTTATCCGATAAATACCATCTGGCACACACACACAACCAGACAAAGAAACAAACACACGCACCTTTATTTTTTAACTCTCATTTCGGTCAATATCAGCTATAGTACAAGCTCTGCTTAGTTTGGAGCTAGATAGTGTTGTGTGGATTGTCCGCATTATTTATTTATTTATTTATTTATTATACGAATCGCATTCGAGTCCAAAGAGACACAACATAACCAGACTCACACACATAAAAGCTCACGAACACACACTACCTGACAAACACACCCAAACTGGCAAACAAACACACACACTACGGCTTTAAACTGTAATAGCGTTTAACTCCTATTTCTAATTGATAAGTATTGTTCATTCCAAGCTCCTGGACAGTCACGCTCTGTTGTAGGTAGGTACTGAAGTGACTGTCTGTTTCACTCACTCACTGTCTTGGGTACGTTTTCAATATCTCTGATGAACTAGTTAAAGAAAACCGAAAGACAACAACACATTTTGTTACTGTTGAGTAAATGAATTAGGCTGAACTATTGAATTAGAAGATAGATGCTTAATGTAGTTCACTGTAATGAAAAGGTAATACAAATATCTTTTCTTTACAAAGAAAAGAATGAAATTTTTAATAAAAAGATATCTATGTAAATATCTTATCATTTCAGTGACACATTCTGCGCAAGACTTGTTTATTTTCCTTTCCGCTTAGTAGAACAGCATTTTTTCTTTATACTATGTTGGCAACATTCTTTTTTGACAGTTGCATAGAATTCTGAACTGACTGCGTGAGTGCGTGCGGTAGTGCCTGTGTGAGTGATATTCACGTTGTTCACGTTTGTAGAAAATCTAAATTGACAATTTGTCGAAAAAATTGCAGTTTGTTTGATCTCAAAAAACTATCATCGTTTGTAATAATTCACATAGTCATGTACAAAGTCTTGTAACAGAAAGTGTTGATAATACAAAAGTTATAGTATTAACGGCTCTATTGCCATGGATGCCGTTGTGGTTCGGTCTTGAAAATGCGTAGTGTTACTTTCGGAATATTGGATGTCACACACGACAGCAATCTTCGAAGTGGTCTCCGAGAAGAACCAACGTTTTGAGTGAGGATAAGTTACATGTACGCAGCGGGAATGACAATAATGGCAGTTTCTGTTGGGGAAATTTGCGAGAACACAAAACTAGCGAGAGAGATGGCTTTGATGGGGAACTATGATTCGGCGATGGTCTACTACGAGGGTACCGTGCAAATGATCCACAGACTCCTGACCATGATTGCGGATCCAACACGCAAGTCCAAATGGCAATTGGTAAGTACCTTGACAATTCAAAATCCAATGAGTTCAAAATAAGTTGTGTTCAAGTTGTTCACCTTGAATTGATCGTTTCCTTTTATGAGACTTGGTAATTAACATCACTGTTGCAAGGAAGGCGGAAGGCCGTCCAGTGTGTTGCTTTAATTCCATGCGGGTTTGTTTATACCCTTTTTTGTTAATTTATCTTTTTTATTGAAGTGAATGAATTTTGATTAGATTAAAACACCTTATTTAAATACGTCTTAGAAGGAAGGCAAAATAACTGGATGTAAGTAAAAGCAATTTTAATCATTCGTTTTCACTTCTTTTGCATTACTCTGACAAGCTAATACCTACCTGTGCCAACAACTTTCATTGTTACTTCATTGAAATTGTTGAATACCATTTAATACCTACAATTATTCACACTCATCCATTTCCAATTACCTACCAACAACCTCAATTTGTAAGGTCAAGTAATCATGATGATGATTGCCAGACCTTACATAATTACAATGTCTATTTTGATGTACCTTTCTTTAAGGTCTTTAAGGCCCGTATTCACAAACAGAGCTTCAGTCTGAGTCGAGTCTGAAGCATAGATTATTGAATGGAGAACTGTTAAAAAGTCTATGCTCGAGGCTCGACTCAGACACAAGCCCTGTTTCTGAATACAGGCCTAAGATTTTAATATCTAACTAGTCACATGTTGTTTGATGTATCAAGTGTGCTTTAGTACTTTTCCTAACTGTTTGTGGATGTGCCTTGAGGGTTGAAGCCTCAGCTCCATGTTTTCCACCTTCATCCAGTAATTTGGTCAGCCAGCCTTTTGCGTCCCTTAAGTTATTTAGTTATCTCTAATGTCTTTTAAAGTCAACTAGTTACGTTCTAGTCTTTGAAAGCTAAAGATTATTGTTGCTTGTGTAAAAAACTGCTAGTACAGACATTGTGACGATTAAGTGGACTAATGCAGTTCTTCTGATGAATCAGACCTAGCCGATAAAGTTGTAAACATCCGTTACACTTTATCAACATCATGCAGCTGTTCTTTACTTTCAATGTTGTTAAAACATTGGAAAACATACAATGAATGTTATAAGAGTTACATTAGACCCATGAGTGAGAGCACTGGTGGTCTAGTGGTAGCAGCCCCGTCTTTCCGATCCTAAGGTTGTGGGTTCAAATCCAGTTGTACATCAATGAGTTTTTCTGTCCGAAAATTTATATGCACTAATCCAGTAATCAAACGGTGAAGGAAAACATCGTATGGAAACCAGCATGTCGTAGAACCTAAAAAGTTCGAAATGTTACGCAAAAAGGGCCACTTGCGAAAACCTGTCCGCACACCAAGTGCCGATCAAAGAATTGGCGGAATTGGAATTAGACCCATGAGTTTCTTCGCTGTCTCTGGTCGAAGAGGTGCGAAGCTTCAGACTGAACTATCTCCTATCACCTTCTTCACATAGCAATCACAGTGTGGTGAAGGGATTTTCAGTGCGCCTCAAAGAGGCTTCTATCACCTAAAGTCATTGAACTCATAACACAGCATTACTGTGAAATATAAAATGTAAATTCAAAGCCTTGAATCAACATCAACCAGACTAGTAGGTATTGTGAAGTATTTAAACGCATGTAAATATCAGTGGTGCTATAGGTTTTTTTCTGTTTAGAGATAAATATAAGAAAATATCTGATTCTTAGTAATTAAGCTTAGCTTAGCTTAGCTAAAAAACAAGAAACCCTATAAAACACGGAAAAACTTAAATATCGTCGAATCGACTGAACGCTTCATCAGATTAAAAATTACGTCAGACTGTAACAAATACGATTAATACACAAAAAGGCCCTTGTTAGGCTTCACCTTAAAAATAGTCTGTAGCAAGGACACAAGCACAAGTGTTTTTGTCCATTATACCATATGAATCAATGTTTGTATTGTATGTTTCACTTCGGTAGTGTTTGTCTGTCTCCTCGTTCTCCGCATATCTAGATGAAAAACGTTTTATTATAAAACTCACGTCGCACCTTCTATTATGAAAAATAACTAAAAGTATAGGAAAAGTTTGGAACGATTCTTAATTTTAAAAGTGCTTGTAGTGTGTAGTGGTAAAAAGCCACGAATGAGTCTTCTTCCATAGACTAAGTTATTTCATCATCGTCTACCAACTTCTTACTGCGCGAAAGAATCGGGCGTAAGGAAATCCGTAGAAGAACCAAGGTCACCGACATAGCAGCTCGCAAGTAGCAATTTGAAGTGGTAATGGTTAGGTCATAGAATCGACAGCCGTGGGCAAATAAAGGTTCTGAAATAGGGATCACGAACCAGAAGACGAAACGTCAGATATCCCCCACCTGATGGATTGACGACATTTTAAAGGTCGCAATAATTGAGGTAGGTAATTAATATCCTCAGAATATTGAGCTTGCTTACGAGGCCACAGATCACACAGTCACATACTATATGCCTCACTAAAGCCTCAAACTTATAACATCCTCCTCATAACTCTTTTCGGTCGTGGGTCCGACGAAAGACGAGCCTATGGGAACCGCTGCTCTGATCTGCTTGTCACGTCGCCCGTTCCTCACCATCGCTCTCAGGGCCTTTCATTGAAACTTGAAGGTCACTGACCTAATGCAGTACGACCAATCAAGAACCAATGATAAATGATTTGGTTACTTAGTTCATAGTCTGGTTCCAGCATGTGATTGACCAGCTGATTGCTTCATCGATTAACGTAAGCGAGTTTTTGTAAAATTAAAACATTATTTCCAATCGATTAGAACTATCGGTTAGATAATGCTGGTTACATACCAAGCGAACGTAAAGCTAACATCTGAGGGCCTAGTCAAGAGTTTTTGGCATGTCCCAAAAACATTTTGGCTCCAAAATGTTATGTAAACAGGCTGTATGGTTCTGTTGTAATACACATTTTTTGTATGGAAACATACATACATATAGAACTTCGTGGATATTGCCGTATAAGAATGCGTTACATCAACAGCATACCCGCGTGTAATGTACCAAAAAAACTCTCTCTGAGTAGACGAGTCTGTCTTCTGAGAACTTCATAGAACATGCCCTACGATGCACTGCCCTGCATCCATCAACTTTAAATTCACCGGTACCCACACCCTTCAAACTGAAGTACGCCTTATTCTGCCGTAAGCAGCGCTTGACGGCAGAAATAAGCATACGCTAATAATTAAGCCACGCTTATTTCGTCGTAGTAGGTCGTAGTCTTGAATTACTTCAGAAAGAGCTTCACTATCACTGCGGACTCTTGGTCACACCAGATTGTCATACTTGTGGGACTAACAGCAATTTATTTTACCGTGGTGCTACGAAATTGGCGTTAGGTCTGTGACTGGCATTATAGTTGTTAGCTTCATAATTAAATTGTTACAATTTACCTGGCGTGGTGTGCCGATGCGGTCTCCATCATTACCTTTCTTGCATGTACATTTGCATTTCGTCACGTAACCCACTAAATTACAACGTTCGTCGATTCGATTTTATGCTGAAGATTCTATGCTTATTTTTTTGTGTTTATGGGTTTCATGCGCTGGAAAGGTAAACGAACCCTTTTCGGAGCAAACTCAATAATTTACTTTTTATCAAGTTGTTATTTTATTCATAAAGTGATTTGGAATCAAAAATAATGCTTGGTAGACAAATTATTTTTCAGTTTTATTTCTTTAGTAATCCAACCAAACAAACTTGATTGACCTCAACGATATTTGTAGCCCTAAAATAAGTAAAGCAATACGAAGGGAATACTCAAAGCGTATAATTATGCTTCATATTCTATGTAATATATCCACGTCATAAACCTTTCATGATTCGAGCGACGAGGTGTCCTCAAAAACATAAACTCGCAGCTCAATTGCCTTCATAAAATACGTTACAGACGTCTCCGCCTGCCTCAAACACTCGTGCCACTAAACCTTTGGGAAATGAGCTACTGAATGTGGTCTGAAAGTGTGAATCAGCATACTGAAGGACCGAGGCTTTTAGACTGTTTAGGTCACCTAGTCTAATTCAGGGCCTGGATTGAAGCCAAGCATTCGTTCTATTGTCGAGTTAATTCGTGCTCGTTTTGTACTGTCATTTGATGCGTGTACCTTTTGAACGTACTGGCTGAAGTAGCAGAGGTCGTCGAACTTCCCTGCAGTGTATCGGTTGAATGGTCGCGCTGGGTGTCCAATTTCGTGCCGGCCGTCAACACAGTTAGCTCTTGTCATCTGTCAAAAGTGTACAAACCACAGCCGCTTTTATTGAAACCGGCAGAGGACTTCGTTTTCTGTGACAAAGAAAATGTTTCTTGTACTATTTGTAGGGTAGTTGCTAATTGTTCGCGTAACGGCCTAGTTGAAGATTAGTGATTTCTCGTGTAACTCGGTCAAGGTGTTTGTGGTCGAATTAGGTGAAATTAAACACGTTATGTCGCGTGGTACCTTAGGATATTACTCAACGATTTTGTGATTTTGTGTGGGAAGTGTTTAACATTTTTACTGTGCTGTGCACCATTGTGGTCTGTAAACATTGTGTGATAATCGTGGTGAGAAATTGCAATTTCACTTTTGTGCCCACACGGAGATAGATCACTCATGTATGTATTTTCCCGTAGACAGATCAGTAAAATAATCGGTGGTTACGAGCTCTAATCTAAATGGCGTTCTTGGAAATGTACAATGAAATTGCTCTTGCAATCTTACATCACCATTATCTTTGAAATGGATCATTGTAATTGCAACCAGATACATTTGACTAAGCCTAGCTCTCGACTCTGCTCGAGACTACGAGTAGGTACCTTGTTCAAGAGGATCTCACATAAATTATGATTTGATCATGCATTTGTCTTGAGTGCTTCTTTATTGGATGGATAACATCCCAATCAGAAATAATTAATTTCCAGATTTAACGGTATACAATGGGGTTTAATGGGAACTAAAGCTTCATCAAAACAATTCAAGCGTGGTAACGCATATAAAAGTGATAATCTTGCTTACCTATTTCGGCCGTGAAGCAGGTTTGAAAGGTGTGGGTGCCGGTGAAATTACTTGCACGTGAAGCTAAACATCTGCATGTCTCAAGTTGATGGACGCTTGGCGGTGTATCGTAGGGCACGTTCATAACGTGCGTGGCGATGGTTACCACTTAACATCAGGTGGGCCAAATGCTTCTTGCATAAACAAGTTGCATAAAAAACCTCTCATCGCTACTGCCGATCGATATGCCTACCTGAGTGAACTGGGAGAGTCGAATGCATTAAATCCTTGAACGTATTTGTTGGTTGCGTGTAACTGGCATATATCCTTAGATATTCATATTCATAGATATTAGATGTTTTAATATTAAGAATATAATTTTGTTACCTAGGTATTTACCTAATTGTAATAAACCGTAAGGCCATTGTAATGCCCCAGTGAACCTCATGTTCTGGACGTTATTACCCCCTAAGACCTCTAAACACATGAAGCAATGAATTATGACTAAAAAGTCCAAAGTACTTCTAGCGAATAAGTTATATTTGACCTTGTCTCAACTGTGTTCTTCTTCATCAGGTTCAAAAACAGATGGCGCGAGAATATGAACAGCTGAAGGCGACAGTGTCTTCGTTGAAGATGTTCCAGCATGATGGAGAGAAGGTTATCACGCCCATGGTTGGCAGTAAGTCTTGTTTGTTTCTACTATAAGCCTACACCTAAGGACTATAGCATGGGGTTCTTCAAAAAGGGCGTTTTAAAAGTTTTAAAGGGTCGGCAACGCGCTTGTGATGCCTCTGGTATTGCAGGTGTCCATAGGCTACGGTAACCGCTTCCTATCAGGTGGGCCGTATGCTTGTTTGTCAACTTAGTTGTATTAAAAAAAAAAATACGGGTTGCACTCCGGGAGTGCCGGCAGAAGTGAAAACTTGATTATTAACGTAGGAACCCTAAAAGTTGTTTATTTTATCAAGTTCCTCAATGTAGTAAAACCCCAATCAAAGTCCTAAGGAACCCTAAAAATTTTAGCATTATTAAGCTCCTAAGTGTAGTTGAAATTCCAATCAAAGTGCTAAGGAACCCTAAAATTGTTTACATAATCAAGGTCCTAAGTGTAGTTGAAAGTCCAATTAAAGGCCTAAGGAACCCTAAAAGTTGTTTATTTTATCAAGTTCCTCAATGTAGTAAAACCCCAATCAAAGTCCTAAGGAACCCTAAAAATTTTAGCATTATCAAGCTCCTAAGTGTAGTTGAAATTCCAATCAAAGTCCTAAGGAACCCTAAAAATGTTAACATTATCAAGCTCCTAAGTGTAGTTGAAACTCCAATCAAAGTCCTAAGGAACCCTAAAAGTTGACCACTTAATCAAATTCCTCAATGTAGTAAAACCCCAATCAAAGTCCTAAGGAACCCTAAAAATTTTAACATTATCAAGCTTCTAAGTGTAGTTGAAACTCCAATCAAAGTCCTAAGGAACCCTAAAAGTCGACCATTTAATCAAATTCCTCAATATAGTATAACCCCAATCAAAACCCTATACGGAACCCTAAATTTTACGTAAAGCCAAATCTTCAACGGGTCGGAACCGCTAGAAGGGACCTTGTCGCGCGACCTACAAGTAGGTCCTAAATGAAGTAAAACGGCAGACATAGGAGGAGGGGGTTCTGGGGGGCTAAGGGGGGTCACAGAAAGGCTCGCTTCGCTCGCCGCGCTGTTCCCCGTGGTCGCGTGGCGGCTCGCTTCGCTCGCCGCGACGCTCCCCCCGGGTTCAGGAAGAGGGGGTTCTGGGGGGCTTAGGGGGGTAACAGCACGGCTCGCTTCACTCGCCACGCTGTTCCCCGTGATCGCGTGGCGGCTCGCTTCGCTCGCCGCGACGCTCCCCCCGGGTTTCGGAGGAGGGGGTTCTGGGGGGCTTAGGGGGGGTCACAGCACGGCTCGCTTCGCTCGCCGCGCTGTTCCCCGTGGTCACGTGGCGGCTCGCTTCGCTCGCCGCGACGCTCCCCCCGGGTTCAGGAGGAGGGGGTTCTGGGGGGCTTGGGGGGAGTCACAGCACGGCTCGCTTCGCTCGCCGCGCTGTTCCCATGGTCGCATGGCGGCTCGCTTCGCTCGCCGCAATGCTCCACTCGAAAAATAAATACAGTAGATTTATAAAATCATGTACCAATGACCACTACTACCTGCCGCGGGCGGCCGCTAGTTCATAAAATCTATAATAGGTATGTACCTATACCTACTACAGTCACGAAAAACGCCTTGGTATGCTTGCTACTAACTATTATCTATTCTGTGACGTTACCGTGTCATAGTAACTACTAGCGTATCTGTAGCGTCGCTTTTTCGATTTTTATAATGAACTCTACGTTGTAGTCTTAGGGTACATTTCTGCAAAAAATCCGTCCTACGCTTTTTCGATCAGGGTCACGTGATCCTGACGCGAGTTTAAGATTTTATCCCCATTCAGAAAGTGCTCAACGCCGCTAAAGAAGTTTTCACTTCAAAAAAAAAAAAAAAAACTATTATGGCTGTGAAATTACAGCTTCCTAAAACTTAAGGCACATCCTAACCTACGTGCAATTTTTTTCGACAATAGATAGGTACCTATAGAGAAAATGACTTTATTCGAAAATAATGGTGGAATAAAGCATACTGAAAATTGTACGAATATAATTATAAGTTTAAAAAACTAGAGAAACCGACTTCATTGCCAAACGGCTAAACCGATTTTAATGAATTTTGTTTGGTACAATCTGGACGTAAGAATAACCTTCCAAATAAAAAAATAATTTTCTAAATCGGTTCATAAATAACGGAGGCATGCAGTTACAAACATTAAAAAAAATATTTAAATAAAAATGGCAACACCAATTTCAATAAAATTAAAATGGGACCAATCTGGAAGCAGTACCTTTCAGATAGAAAAATAATTTTTCAAATCGGCTCACAAATGACGAAGTTATGAGGTAACAAACATAAAAAAAAAAAAAAAAATATTGTCTTAGACCCTTAAATTTTAAATGGGCATTCTTCTTCTTATCGTGTCGCCCTTTCTTTTAAACCAGTACGATGAAAGGATTTCAAGTGCGCTGCAAAGAGGCTCCTTTCGTGACAAATTTTTCTAACTTTTTTGAATTCTATGACTTGCCGGATTCCTCAAGCTGTGTGTGTGTGTGTGTATGGTGGACATTAAAAAAATAAGAGGCCTGCGAGTATAATATTGAAAATAAAATATGTTATACATCCGTTTCTTTGCTGAACTTGGCAACGTATCATGATGACATACCATACCAAATAGGGACGGCGTAGATAAAGCTATGATATATCGTACCTTGTAGGTGTAGGTCACGCATGATAATCTTATGTTCAAGGTAGGATAACAAAACCTTCATACAATACCCATGCATACATACTCGATGGACTGACTTTGTGTGGGAATTCGGAGGGGGGAATTCTTCGTGTTGTCCTATCTTCAACAGTAAATCTCTTCAGACAGATCTACTTTTCCATGGATTCAAAGGCTCCTTGTATTTCCTTAATGTCATTAACGGCTGAACAGATTTGGACGCACTTACCATACCTTACTGTACCTTACTCTTATATGTGCACTACCCAACCTATCTCCTTATTACCCAAAGGTTAGCTGGTAGATAATGCTATCTAGCATTAAGCTCGGCTGTACTTTTAATTTGAGCAATAAATAATTTTCTATCTATCTATCTATAACTGAAGCTCCTGTTAAAGTTGTAGATGAGGCATAAAACAATATAAAATAAGACGATAAAGTTATGTAGTTTTATTGTAAAACGTGTGCTCAATGTCAACAGCCCTATTACGTCATAAAAGGTGATAATTTATTACATAGATAACAATGTGTACGTTTTTACGCTAGCGCTCTTTCCGTGTTATCAAATTACTTACAAGGATTATATTATTATTGTACCTACACTGCCGTAAAATATACCTTTTTAGATAAGTAACATGATTGTGTTGTAGGTCAATATTTTCAGATCTTAAAATAAATAGTGCTTTGGTTTAAAATCTTTTGAAAAGGGTCTACTATACAAGCGACATGACTATGCAATGTTAAAAAGAAATCACATTGAATTAAGTTAAGTATAATGCAATAGTACTACCTATACAGATACAATAGTACCAAACATGGTCATTAAATACTCATTTCAATTTTATTGCCATAGATTGGTAACTAAGACGTCAGATTGTATATCATTAGTACAGCGGTTGTCTATTTCTGAAGCAAAACTCCTTTATTCACATCACATCGGATACAGAGAAAATTATTTACCTTTTTTTAATACAACTATCTGATGGAACAAACAAATACCTATAACAAAGCATTGCCTCGTAGGTCAAGCACGTCAGAAACGTGCCCTACGATGCACTGCCCTGCGTCGATCACCTTGAGACTTACAAATGATGAGCCTCACGTGCCAGTAATTTCACCGGCACTCACACCCTTCAAACCGAAACACAGCAAGCTGCTTCACGGCAGAAATAAGCATGGTGGTAGTACTTCTCCGGACGAGTCCTGCACGAAGAACTCTTACTACTAAAAGCCTGTATATTTCTTAGATTACATTCTTTGCCTGTTATTTCTTAGTGGAATTACGTTTGCTATAGCAGGTTGCACAAGTTTATCCTCAACATAAACATAACAATTCGCCAGAAAAACGAAGGAAACGAAATCATATTAATGGACTGGTCGAATTTACATTTTTATTGATACTGCGTCGCTAAGTGGTAACCGTCAAAATGTCAAACGAATTTTATTTCTCATTGACCCTGACTGACCCCTTCAGTCCCATCCTGTTTCTTCTCCATTGAAATGCGTGGAACAACACGCTTTTAATTAGGATGTTTGTCACTGTTGTAATGTGCTGATGAGAATCACTATGTAAACGTGAGCGTGCATGCATATCGATCCTTGAATCTTTCTACGAATAGCAAAGCCAAGTAAATGGAAGCTTAAAATACTGTGTAGTACTTCTCGTTTTCCTCCTCAATCAAGGCTCCTAAGATTTGAACCATGCTTACTTCAATAACATGATTTCCGGAGAACAATTTGTTAGACATCCACAAAAAGATCTGAGGAAATCTCCTTACCCCACCGATAACAGTCGTGATCCAATTAAACTTTAAGCATGTGGCAACTCTCTTTCAAAACCTTGCAAAAGGCCCCGAAAATATGAAAGTTCCAAGTTAAACCCCAGACGATGCAGAACCAGTTATCCAGAAAAGTTCACGGCGATCAATTACTCGTAACAATTAGCCGTAAAAGCCGAACCCGCGTCATCGTACCTGGGCATGGAGCCGACCTTCGTAACGTCCGAATGGCGCCGGTGTCCATTATGTCACCATTATCAAACACAATAGGTGGAAGGAATAGCTGGGTATCGGTTTAGGTCGATGATTTGTTAGATGACCCGATAATCGTTGTGTAGGTTCCAGAGACAATGAACATGGTTAGATTCTCATATCAGCCTGGATCATAAGGTAGCCTTGTACTTATCCAAGCGCGCGACCTACTTCGCTTGAAACAGGCCTAAATTCATCTCAAACAAGGAAAGATCTCTGTGATATTTATTCACATCACATCTGTAAGGCCCGTATTCAGAAACAGTGCTCAAGTCTGAGTCGAGTCTCAAGCATAGATTTTATGACAGTTCGCCATTGAAAAAATACAAAAATCTATGCTTGAAACTCGACTTAGACTCAAGCAGTGTTTCTGAATACGGGCCTAAGAACTTAGCTTAGGATACAGTCAATTCTTGCAGTCATCTAGGTTAGTGTACACTAAAACCTCACACATAAGTGAGAGACAATGAATATTGATTTCTGCAAACAGTTTTATGAAAGCCATGCCCAAGAACCGTACCCTACAAAGTTACACACATAATGAGTACATTGACGGCAACTATTGATTCTTTGTTCAACTTTTCACAGTTTGGACTGCAAACTTTGTTTGGAACATCAATGTTAGATGTCGCATCTAAAACAATAGTACATTGTTACCCGAGTGTTGAAAGTCACGTTTTTTGAGTCCCGAGACGGGTTTGGCGCCAGAGCGTAGCGAGGGCGCCAATGGAGCTTGAGGGACTTAAAAGACTTTCATCCGAGGTAAACACTGTGCTTTTCATTACGAATACAAGGAAAGTAAAAATAAAAACATGAAAGAAAAATTTGTGAAAATGAAGATTGAATTGCCGCCTTCCCGGTTTTTTTTTATTTTTCTCTGGCGGGCCTTCGGCTTCGGTTCGCCAGCATTATTCAGCCAACATTTTCATTTTCATAATTTAAAAAATTGTAAATTGTTTGCTCAAATCTATGTTATTTTAAAGAAATAGTTGAACGTACGAGTACAAATATAATAATTAAGCCATATAAGGGATCAACACACGAGGATAGTAGGCAGTGCTAATTTTTATCATATTTTTTATAAATATTGTTGACATGGATGATAATATATTAATAAAGTAATTTAGAAGATATATTATTTATTTAATACTATCTTTATGTTATTTAAATTTTACATTGCGCTCTAATTAGACTTTTTAAACTTCATCCCGTTGTAATGGGTTTCCAACCTACTTGCTGAATAAAAAGTTGGAATTTGGTTGAACAACCTCCTTGCAGTTAGAAAGACTTTAGAAAGTTGGAACATGGTTGAATAAAATAGAACTTGTTTTTTTTTATAATTTTACAGCTGTCAGTAGAAAGCGATTCTCCCTAGGGCTGAAAGTTTTACTTTCAATTAGGCCCCTCAGGCAACTTCAGACCTACTTTCAGAGTATGAGCAATGAAAAAGTATAAATTCACTATTACTTTAGGAATACGATTCTCCATGATCATCTCACTCGTTTAAGGACATGATTCAAAGCATACTCTCAAGCGGCGTTAAGAGGGAAAGTTGACTCACGCCAAAAGTTCTAGGAAATTGTAAAATTGAGTTATTGTCTTGTTGCCTTGTTTATACGACGTATGCTAGCTTAGGGATCAGATTGTTGCATCAGTGTTTATACTGTACTAAAATTGTAAATTTATATAGTTTCCCGCTAACATAAAAAGAAAAATCAACCGCTTGGCTCAAGTCTTGTACACTTTGAAGTCACCACAGTGTTCCACGATTTCTAACAAAAATACGAGCATGGTCGTGTAAATAACCCTTATTTCATAATATCTGAGATTTACTCATGTCTAATAATGATGGCATTTAGGTTGTAATAGCTATCTAATTAAAATTGTGTAAAATTGTAACGTTCGTATTCTGCCTGTGCTATAATCCTAATTCGCGAACTATGATTAGGTAATACCTAGTGCAGGTGATAGGGCATAGTGCCTAGTTAAGTACATTGAAGTTTCTTCGTAATTGTGTTGTGAATACAGATATTTGTTCTCTGTCTGGGTGTTATGTTGTATCCTCAGTATTTCCAAAAAAATATATTATAATATTTAAATTATAAGTTTAAATATTATATCAGCTATCTGGTTTCCATCGCACAAGCTCTGCTTAGTTTGGGACTAGATGGTGTTGTATTGATTGTCCACAATATCAATTGATTAATTAATATTGCCGTGTAGTGTTAAACTGCGCTTCAACACTGTCGTGGCTCGCTCCAATGGCCTGTCGTGAATCATACATAATGATGAACTTTCTGATCATTATCTCACGATGCTTTCCTGTGCCGAGCTGATAGACTCATCGGTCTCAATTGCACTTTTGTACTTTTATGAAGAAGGCATTGACATCGTGAATCACTTTTAATTTTAGAGCAGTTGGTTTTGTTTGTCTAAAACGACGCAAACAATCTCAAGTTTACAATCAAATTGTGTGTTGTACAAACTTTTAGAAGAAAGTATTTTTATGAACAATGGGATATTTATCATAATTTTGTGAGTTCTGACTCTCGATATTTCGGCACAGTTGCATGCACCATTGTTCACTTGTTCATAGATCACCGATTGATCGATGATCATGTCAGGCAACTGTGCCGAAATATCGGGAGTTAAAACCCACAATATTAAATAATGGTACAGGCATGTACCCCGTTTTTCATAAAAATAGTGTCAAAAGCATGATAGTTTCAAAAATTAATTTAGAAGAAAGTCTTTCTTTACTTTCTTCATCGCAAATTATAATCTCACTATTGGTACATTTTGGCCAATCGTTATAACCATAGCCATCTAAAAATGGTTATAGCTGTTGAGAACAATCAAGTAAAAAGCATGAAGTTATTTTGCTACGGGAAAATTTTTACTGCCTCAGCCTATCACTTTATTGCGAAATGTTGCGTCTTGCACGAAATACCTATTACCTAAACAAATTCAATTCACAAGATGCAGCTTTCATTTTACTCTTATTTTCATCTAAACAATTTCGCAACTGTTTTAGGAATACTTTACAAAGTTGTGCAAATATAAAACTCCTAGCGTGTTTTACATTTTACCCTGCGGTTTAGGTAAAGTTTATGTTTTTTTTTTTAAGTTTATGAAATGAAAACTTCTTTTGGCGGGCTTGAGCATTTTTTGAGGTGGGGAAAATCCAATGAACTCGTGACTCTGTTACGTAACCGACACCTCTTCGGCAAAGCACGACAATCTTCGCCAAAAGTCGGCAGTCAAAAAAAATTTTCAAGTTTCGACTTCTTCCGGCACTTTCGGAGTGCCACTGTTTTTTTAATTACAGATTACCACTAAATACACTGGTATTCACTGGTAATCCGTAATAATAAATTAATAAAAAATGCACTGGTTTTTATTCAGTCTGGGACACGTCCAGAATCTAAATCTAGGATAGATGAACAGGCGTTGTTTCCCACTGGGTCATTACAGCTTCAATCTTTTCTTAGTCTAAATTGAGCTCTAAGTGCCATGAAACTTGCAAGCGAGCTATAAGTTTTAGGTGCACCGAACAAAAGCGAAAGTTTTCGGTCGCGCACTGTCTGGTGTAGGCGTCGCACTAGACTAGTCTGGTTAGCTCACTCGGGGTCCCTAAGGGCTACTTTCGCTTGCTCTAGCAGTTCATGCTTCAATACGATGGCTGTACATAAACGTATAGTAGTTTTACAGACAGTCTACATTTCAGTCGATCGTTTGTTGGATCTAGACTAGTAGGTAAGGTACATAGGGTTACTTTCGCTTTTCATGTTTTCGTATTTGGTAATAGCAAAACAGATGCCAAATATCTCTGGAGTTTCACTAGTTAGCCTTCAAACTTTACTTGGCCGAAGTTTATTTGTGCTAAATCTTACTGTTGGTAAATGTATTTGTTATTGTTACAATTTAGGTCCATTCACAAATAGCGTAACCAATTTGGTCGTTCTATCAGATTCCTTTTTTACGGCACTGTGAAATGTGCGAGACTAGGGACTGGGGCTGAGTCTGAGTCGAGTCTCAAGCACTCTCAAGCATAGATTTTTTGACAGTTCTCTATTGAAAAATCTATCAAGACTGTTTCTGAATACTGGCCTAGGGGTTGTATGCAGAAACAAGCCTGAGTCTGAGTCGAGCCTCAAGCGTATATTTTTGTTACATTTCGATGGAGAGCTGTCAAAAAATTAATGCTTGAGGCTTGACGCAGACTTGTCTCTGTATACCTACAGAACTAGGACTGTACGAAACGTACATTAAGTTATCTTCAAAGCCTTCTTCGTAGATATTTTATGTACATTATTTTGTTTTTTCCGGTCTAATATAGTATTTTTTAATAATAAATGGTAACCTTTGGCAGCCAGTACGAGTATAGTTTTGAAGCGTGAATCAATCACGACCAAGTCCGTTGTTTCAGGATTGGTCAGCTTATTTTATGTTTCCATGCGGCACTTTTACGCATGATACGATGCTAGTCTAGCAAAGAAAATCTAACAGATTTTCGTCTTTATCAGCCTGAAAATAAGGTTCTAATTGGTTCTATTATGGTCTGTGTTTTAAATGCGTGACGCACGCATTTTAAAAAGCCATGTAATCTTGCGTATCTAACATGTGTAGTTATCTAAACTTGTGTTATTAACTCATTAAATCGCAATAAACTTAAGTAATTTTCTTCATATGTCATTATCAATTTTACGGTTGGATGCTGATTCATAACATATTTTTTACCATCATTTCATTCAAAGGCGTATTTTCATTTGTATGAAACAAATCATGCGTTTTCATGCATGATTGCGTACTATATTGGTAAACGAAAGGCAGTGAACCATGCACATTACCAGTGGAACTGGATCAATATTTTGCTTCGACCTTTAATTTCCGACGTATTACTTAGCCACCCGATGGACCGACGATATTGTAAAGATCGCGGGAAGTACGTGTATGAAGAGTGCTCAAAATTGTTGTTTCTAGAAATGAATTGGAGAGACCATGATGACTTAATTACAATAACCACAGTAATTATTTCTATTTATACAACAGAGAGCCACTGATCCTGAAGTTTTAAGGGTTATGTTGGAGCAATACGAAATTTTTGCAAAGTTATTAAAGGCATTTCTCGGAATAACGTTAGAAATCAAAGTCAAAATTCGAATTAAACTTGTTCTTATTTTGCTTTTCTATTATAACCCTTATAAAAAGGGGTTAAACTAAATAGCCTTTTCCAATTGAAATTATTTTATTTTATTATTTTCAGCCTATCTTGTCCCACTGCAGGGCAAAGGCCTCCCTGCCCTTTTTCCAGCTTTCTCGGTCCATTGCTAGATTGGACCAGTCTGGTAGATGTACATCTAGCTCGTCGCGCCATCTCCGTGGTGGTCTACCGCGTGGACGTCTTGCATTGGGCACCCAATCAGTTGTGGTTTTAGCCCAAAGATCGTCAGACATGCGGCAGACGTGGCCAGCCCAATCCCATTTGAGCTGTGCAGATTTCTTGCTAACGTCATAAACTTTGGTCTGTGCTCGCAGTGTGGAGTTTCTGACTCAAAAAATACTTACCAAGTATAAGAGCCCTTTTTACACAAGAAGATTGTCTTGGTAATAAAACTTGTACAACACATCACTCGTTGGAGAGCTCCATCCGAGCCCATTATGAACTGAAAGTTGTTTTGCCACTTTCTATAGCGTCCCATGTATTCTTTAGCTTTTTTAATTGGCTAGAAAATGTCTTGTTTCAACGTATTTTTAACTGTTTTTTAAAGTTTGTACGAATAAATCAATCAGGTTAATAATGAGCTCGTAAAATATTCCTTGCATCCTTAAAAAAATATTTTAATTGAGATGGTCACTTAATTTTTATTATAAATCTTCATAACTTAAAACCAGTGTTATTACATATTAGTTATTCTATTCTTACCACTGGGTAATAATGACAAACAGTGACAGGGCTAACTTTAAGCAATGATTAAATTTAAATTGCGTTTATAAGTAGCTGTAATATTTTTGTGACATATCCTTTTTAAAGTAAACACCCTTAAAATCTCTAAAACTGAATGCTCCGCTGACCTTACTCACTTTACTTCTCTTCTAGATTACGAAGACCTACCCACCCGCGATCAGATGTGGGGTCCAGCACCCCACGAGATCGACCCTGACATTTGGCCCCCACCTCCCGACCGGGACCCCAACGCTTGGCCGCCTCCCACGAGCGTGGATCACAAGTCAGTCAGGTTCAATGGTCACTTTGTTTACTTTGGCACTGGTGGTGGTAGGCTAGTATAATATTTACCATGGCATCATAATAATACTCCTATGCTCTCGATGGAAAGTCATGCCAATTTCCAATAGAATATTTAAAAAATCAAAATTAAATCCTGATTCTAGTCAACTCATCTTTGAAGAAAATAGTGAAATGCTTACCTGATTCAAGTCAATTAAGTCATAATTATGTCTTTGAAGAAAAAGTAAACCCAAAAGCTATAAAAGTCTTAAATGTAAGTTTTTGTCTGTTTGGTGTCGGAGAACTGGCTGACTTTTCAAAGTTATCCTTGTAATTTTATAACTTTTGATTTGCAGTACTCTATGTCCCCACCTCTGACGCGTCAAGTAATATCCAGTATTATTAAGTTATGAAAATTATGGATAAAAATAATATATTCTATTTTTGGTTGGTAGCTATCTTTTTTCCTTACCACGAGTGAGTGACAAATCCACAAACTTAAAAGCCATCGGTTTCCTGTGTATGTACACGGTCGTTATATAGCGTAAGTATTATATCAGTTATCTGGTTCCCACAGTACAAACTCTGCTTAGTTTGGGGCTAGATAGTGTTGTGTGGATTGTCCACAATATTTATTTATTAATTATGTGAAAACCAGGAATGATCACGTCTCCGTTAGACGTCAAAGGCACTTATAGGTTTCCTCTTAGTTTTCATAGTGTTTTACTAAACTATTACTCCCTCATTCATAATGAAATTATATTAGCAGGGTCCCGCCAACTATGAAATCCGCCAGAAACAACCCACGCAACGCTCGCACGGAAAACAAGAAATCAGCACCAGGACAAAGGAATGCAACCACATCTAACAGAAAGACATCAGACGCAAAGAACCCTAAATTAGCAGCGAATAAGGCTCATAGTGGTATGATTCATTTTTATGGTAAAGCTAGGTGAATTGCAAAACTTACAAACTGATTATTACAAGATTCTAAACCACGGCCTAACGACAGAATAAATAATTAGTACGCATTACTTTATATTACACAATCTATGTGATTACATTTATAGATTTGTAGCAACAAAAGCGGAATGGTTTGTATTTATGGATACTCAAAAACTACTGGACCTTCAACGATTTTTTCACCATTAGAAAGCTACATTATCCCTGCGTAAAATAGATTATTTACTAGCGACGCCCCATGGCTTCGCAAGGTTGAAAAAATGACCCTAGGCCGGATCGCTTGTAATTAATACTTAGAAGACTAGTAATTACTAGGTTTGGTGGGATGGCGTTATAATTTTTATTTTACGAAGAATTTTATAAAAACTAGTAAAATCATTCAATTTTAGTAACAATTTCATTGGCATTAATCAGTAGGATTATTCATTTATAAATTATCTTGCAGCAAAATCAAAAGACACAAGCAACAAAGAGCACAGTAAAGGCACAGATAAGCAAGACAAGGACAACAACAATGGCGACACGGACGATGAGAAGCACAAAGAAGAAGAGAAGCGCTTCGAGCCGCCTTCGTCGAGTGACGGCGATCTAGTCGATATGCTTGGTGAGTTAGAGTGACCAAGTTTGTTTGCGTGTTTTGAGGGTAACAGTCTTTGGTAATGAAGTTTTAAGAGTGACCAACTTGTTTGAGGTGTTAGACTAAAGGTGATATCAGACGATTCATTTTTTGTTCATTTTTGCCTTTCATTCGGCACTTTTCACGCGAAATGAAACGTGTGAACACCGAATGAAATATTAGTGAACATGGCATGAAAGAAAAATTAACCATTCACTCGAGTGAACATTCATCCGAGTGAACCGTCTGATATCACCTTTATGAGTAAGCAACTTTGTTAACTGACTTAGTTTTGAGTGACCAACTTTGGTTACTGAGTAATTTTTAGGAGTGACCTTTAGTAATTTTAAGACTTTGGTTACTGAGTTAGTTTTTGGAGTGACCAACTTTGGCAACTAATTAATTTTAGGAGTGACCAAGTTTTGGTTTGGAGTAGTTTTAGGTTTGAATTAAAAATATTTGTCATGGGTTTTTTATCGCCAGACATTTTGCCAACTTTATTGCGTTTTAACTTGTGCTTTCAGTTTTCAGGCAATGGTTTTCAACGCCTTGTATATTTTCAGTCGTTTCTAGCCTATGTTAATCCCATTTACTAGGATAGCAAAACATTGTAATTAGTATGTTTGATAAGATACCAGCAATCTTCAGAAAGGTATTGTGTTTGTGATAAGAAAGATTGAATGATAGTTTGATTATTTTGACGACCTCAAGCCAGCTGATATGAAACGAGTTCCATTCCCTCGTCAGGACAAATAAATAAATAAATATTGTAGACAATCAACACAAATCCCAAAAATCTAGTCCCAAATTAAGCAGAGCTTTTGCCATGGGAACCAGATAGCTGATATAAAAAAAAATGCTTTTTTTTTTTGTAAATAAATACTTAGAATACAATATAACCAGACAGAGAACAAACATCTGCAATCACCACACAAATACTTGTTCTCGGTGGGGATCGAACTCACGATCTACGGCGCAGAAGGCAGAGCTACTACCAGCTGAGCTGAGAGGCAATGTTTGCATGATCTGAAATATTTGGTTGAGTTTGACGGTACACTCCGTTGCACCAACTCGTGACCATTTCCAGGAGTAACGATTTTGAGCACTCACCATCTGCCGACTTCTTTCTTTAGGCAAGCGTATGTAACTTGGTTTTTATAAAGATCCTATGTGCCTTTTTTTTATATAACTAGCTGATGGAACAAGCTCATGACACACTTGATGTTAATAAATAATAATAAATATAAATAATAAATATTGTGGACAATTCACACAACACTACCCAGCCCCAAACTAAGCAGAGCTTGTAATATGGGAACCGGATAGCTGATATAATACTTGAATACATTTTTTTTTTTTTTGTAAATACATACTTAGAATACAATATAACACCCAGACAGAAAACAAACATTTATGTTTACAACACAAATATTTGTTCTCGATGGGGATCGAACCCACGACCTACGGCGCAGAAGGCAGAGCTACTACCAACTGAGCTAGAGGCCAGTCGATAATTCGTGTCCATCACCTTTAACCAAAGGCTCCAAAAGCTTTGCCTCGCGTCAGAAACGTGCCCTATAATGCCTGGAATTCCACCGGTAGGTATATTGAACCGGTACGAATATTTTTGTTACAGAACGGGATATAGTACAAAAGAATCCTAACATTCGGTGGGATGACATAGCGGATCTAGTGGAAGCAAAGCGACTGTTAGAAGAAGCTGTCGTCTTACCTATGTGGATGCCCGATTTTTTCAAGGTACCTACGCAAATCCCACTAATACTATTAATGTGAAAGTTTGTAAGTATGGATGGATGGATGTTTGTTACTCAATAACTCTAGAACGACTGAAAATATTTGGATGAAATTTGACACAGATATAGATTATGGTCTGGAATAGCACATAATATAGGCTATTTTTTATCCCGGTTGAAAATATGTTCCTCGTGGGATAGATTTGTTTTTAATCCTATGTATAAGAGAAAGTCGTGTTTATACTATAACTCAAGAACGGCTAAGCAGTATTGGCTGAAAATTGGTGGACGGAAATTGGATTATTTTTATCCCGAATAATTAACGGGAACGGGGCGAGCGAAGCCGCGGGCGGCCACTTTTTTATAATACTCTTCTTCTTCCTGCCCTTATCCCTCTTTAGGTGGGGTCGGTACAACATGTCTTCTTCCTCCATTCCCCTCTGTCAGCCGTCACCTCTGCATTCACTCCTCTCTTATCCATGTCATCTTTTACACAGTTTATCCAAGTTTTCTTTGGTCAACCTCTACTCACATATCCATCCACATCCATACTCATCACGCGCATTTATAATATTACCCTGGTTCACTGACATGGCAGCTTACTAGGGTTTTGGCTTTGATAATCTATATATATATAACTCAAAGGTGACTGACTGACTGACATAGTGATCTATCAACGCACAGCCCAAACCACTGGACAGATCGGGCTAAAATTTGGCATGCAGGTAGATGTTATGACGTAGGCATCCGCTAAGAAAGGAAAATGGAAAATTATTTTCCGAAGAGGAGAAAAAAGGGAAAAATGGTTTAAAGAAAAATCAACGCACAGCCTAAACCATTAGCCCTAGAAGCATGAAACTTAGAATGTGTGTTCCTCTAATAGAGCAAAGGTGTACTAAAAAAGAAAATAGGAAAATTAATTCCCTAAAAGAAGAAAAAACGGAAAATGATTTTAAGAAAAATCTCAAAAAATAGCTTTACAAAATACGCAAAAAAACATTTAAAAAAATCTGCTACCGCAGCATCTGGCACCAGGTTCGATTACACACAAAGGTTCACAAACAAACCAACACCAACACGCATACGAAACCCCAAATTAGTTACTAATATAACATAAAACTACAAAAAATAGCTTTACAGAATACGAAAAAAAAACATTAAAAAATTTTCAGCTACCGCAGCATTTGTCACCAGGTTTTAATACAAACAAATGTTTACAAAAAAACCGATGATAACCACTAAGACAAAATCGCGGGAAACATCTATCATACTTAAACTAAACACTGCTGAAAAAAATCGGTTCCAACAGCACTCGCCTTCAAATTCAAATACACTATAAAGTACAAGCTCAAATCTATAGTAACCAGCAGTTGGTCATGTCAAATTAAAAAAATCTGATTCGATTATACACCAACACGCATACGAAACCCCAAATTAGCCACTAATATAACATAAAATCACAAAAAATAGCTTTACAAAATACTAAAAAAAAACATTAAAAAATTTCCAGCTACCGCAGCATTTGTCACCAGGTTTTAATACACACAAATGTTTACAAAAAAACCGATGATAACCACTTAGACAAAATCGCGGGAAACATATAACATAAAATCACAAGAAATAGCTTTACAAAATACGAAAAAAAAACATTAAAAAAATTTCAGCTACCGCAGCATTTGTCACCAGGTTTTAATACACACAAATGTTTACAAAAAAACCGATGATAACCACTTAGACAAAATCGCGGGAAACATCTATCATACTTAAACTAAACACTGCTGAAAAAAATCAGCTCCAACAGCACTCACCTTTAAATTCAAATACATTCTAAAGTACAAGCTCAAAACAATGGTAACTAGCAGTTGGTCATATCAAACTAAAACAAACGAACTCAAATATCCACGCGGACGAAGTCGCGGGTATCAGCTAGTTCATTATATTTTTACGAGGTATTTTGTAACACGTTGCGTGTAGGCTACGTTGAATGTGTTTTAGGGCGCTACGCATTTCAGCTTTCAAGTGAGTTGTTGTCAATCGATAAGTCTCCTGATAAGAGTGATTGATTTGCATAGTGCGTAGCAAGCAACAGTACACACTGTTTGCATTCATTTACACTATTTGCTGATTGAACTGATAAACGGCCTCAACTGATATTGAGTACTTTTTTACCTTTATCAAAGTATTTTCTCGTAAGATGCCCTACCTTGCGTCTATCAACTTGAGGGATACTGTGCCTTTAATGTCACCGGCATCCACAACCCTTTAAACCGAAACACGCATCACTGCCTGTGCTTTTTGTTCATCTTTGTCCACAGTACTACTTCACCCACTGCTGGGTCCCTTCCTTAAATTACTCCATCTACCGTGATCCTGTGTCAGTGTTACCAATTTTCGACCCTATACTTTGACGATGTTGTCCAACTATCTTGCTACCGGACATCTCATACTGTAGTTAATTTTGGCCACCATTTGGTTGTCAACCTGTCATCATGTCATACTCATATTATTTGTTGCAATTAAACATGGTGGTCTTAAAGTTAAAAATGCTGAATACATAATAGGCCCTCGTAATATAGGCCTAGAAATTGTGAATACATAATAATGCCCTCGTAATATTAGTCTAAATATGGTGAATACATATTAGGCCCTCGTAATATAGGTCTAAAAATGCTGAATACATATTAGGCCTTCGTAATATAGGTCTCGCAATTTTGTAAAAATAATGATAACCTTTAAGTACCGACGTGTGGTCTGACAGACACTTTGACCGTTCGTGATTCCGAGTTAACTAGTTTAGCGTAGTTGTATTACCCTGCGCTTCTATATACCCCTCCAGGAGTCACCCAGGATTGTTCATGGAGAGTGGTAATGTTGGTGCGTGCAATATGAGTAAGTTATGGCTTTTATAAGATCGCGAGTGGTCTGTGAGACCACTCGTCGGTACTTACGTAACTTTTTTGGATTTTTCCATTTCTCATTTTCTATTTGTTTTTCAATTATTTACAGTCTAATGACACAATTAACCAACCAGGGCCTTCAGGCACTAAACGGGCAAGGTCAAATGAGAATAATAGTGGTCCTGTCACAAGATAATCTTCAACACGACCAGCATGTAGAAATTTTGGCGAGATTGTTATAAGACGGCTGCTAATCAGACTCTGAGGACTCTGTAATGTCATTGATCTGATTCCTCCTGTTCGAATTGGGTGTTATAATTGCTGTCAAAAGTCAAGAGCAAGAAATTAAGCCCTGCCGCCAATGCAACAAGCCTATCTGCAAAGGCTGTTGTAACTGCCCTAGATACCGATTTGGATGGCTTGTGATTTTATATATAACGGCTGTTTATGCCTGCTTTAATGATGAAGATAGCTTAAAATGGGTTTTACGTACTAGAAAAAAGTATTTTTTTAGAGGTTTTTGTGAGTTTAATTATAATTTATGTGCTTTTAGTAAAACACGATTTTCTATAGGTTACATTTTGGGGAATGTAGTGAGGAACTGCATGATCTTATACCACCATCTCCCTTCCACCATAGGACTAGCAGACGCACGGCTCAGTACCATCCATACCTGGTTAGCATACCACCCATTCGCACTAAGCGTTTTGGCTCCACGTTCATTATGCGAACCTCCAGGGAATGGAACTCATTGCCGACGGTTGTTTTTCCTGACCACTACAATCTGGGCCTCTTCAAGGCAAGAGTGAATAGGTGTCTTCTAGACCATCCTGCTCCATCGTCGGCTACATCGTCACTTACCACCAGGTGAGATTGTAGCCAAAGGCTGGTAAATATCATGTAAAAAAAAAAAAAAAAAAAAACACGATATTTTTCAATGTAAAATCTTTCGTTAGTGATTTATATGCTCGTAATTAATAATGAATGATGAAACATTTCTAGATTAACCTAATTTCATAAGCACAGATGTATAGACATCACTTAGGAACAACATTTATGGGAAAATGCAAGAAAATCACTGTAATATTTAACATTAAGCTAGGGTGGACTGTCAGACCTCACGTCGGTACTTATGTAACTCAAATAGCACGTCGGTACTTAAAGGTTAAACGTTTATTCCAGGGTATCCGTCGTCCTTGGCGAGGCGTGCTAATGGTCGGTCCGCCTGGCACGGGTAAAACAATGCTCGCCAAAGCCGTGGCCACGGAGTGTGGGACCACCTTCTTCAACGTCTCCTCATCTACCCTCACGTCCAAGTACAGAGGGGAGTCGGAGAAACTAGTGCGACTTCTGTTTGAAATGGTACTTTTATCTGCCCTTCTACACTAATGTTATAAAGAGGAAAAATTTGTATTTTTGTGTGTTTGTAATGAATAAACTCGTAAACTAATGTGCCAATTTCAAAAATTCTTTCAACATTGGAAAGCTAGCGGAAAGTCGCGGGTTCAAATTCCGCTCGGCTTCTAACTTTTGGGACACGATAAAAATCTTAATGACTCATGGCTAAATAAATAAATGATTGAAAAAGTTTAAAAAGTTGCATCAAAACTGAACTCGGAATACTTGAAGAACTTCCTTTGATGACGCGAGTGAGCACTGATCACTTGTAAGCCAAGTTTATCATGCGCACTTGATGTGCGGGCAGGTTTTCCGCAAGTAGGCCGCTGGCGGGCCCTTTTTGCGTGACCCTTGACACGTGTTGCTCGAACTTTTTTAGGTTCTACAACACGCCGGTTTCCTCACGATGTTTTCCTTCACCGTTTTGAGAGTACTGGCATAGTGCACATTCATTTTTCGACAGAAAAACTCATTGGTACACGAGTGGATTTGAACCCACGACCTTCGGATCGGAAGGCGGGGCCACTACCACTAGACCACCAGTGCTCTTAGTCACTGATCACTAATAAAAAATAAAAAAACTTTCTATTTCTGACCTTGATCCATATGGGTTACATATGGTATACGCACACATAATTACTTAGACACTAGGCGAGAGATCGGCCCAAGCACAGCCAGCCAGTGTCTCATAAAACATGAGTACATGTCCTCGGCAAAGACTTTTAGATTTTAGCAAATTAGTAATCATCGGTTTATCGTATTTGCGTTTCATAACGATTATTGTTGCAGGCTCGCTTCTACGCACCGAGTACAATATTCATAGACGAGATAGACTCGCTATGCTCGCGGCGAGGGTCTGACAGCGAGCACGAGGCATCTCGCCGAGTCAAGTCAGAGCTACTCGTGCAAATGGACGGACTCGGCTCTATGTCGGACGAGCCACAGAAGGTAACTCTATATCCAGTGTGGGGGCGCTACTTTTTATCAACAAAGTCAAAGGCGTTGCACTTTGAAACGTCTTATAGCTAGGGAATCTACACTGGCCTCTCGATCAGTTGGTAGTAGCTCTGCCTTCTGCGCCGTAGGTCATGGGTTCGATCCTTACCGAAAACAAATATTTTTGTTGTTCTCGGTGGGTATCAAACCCACGACCTACGGCGCAGAAGGCAGAGCTACTACCAACTGAGCCGAGAGGCCAGTCTTATGGTGACAAATCTACATCGAGCTGTGCTGCGCTGTTAATTTGTCACCCTTAATCATAGCTCGTTGCGCGACTTTGAGCTTGTGACTTTATGCTTGTGAGATAACTTATCTCCATCACTGTTACTTCCAGATTGTAATGGTGCTGGCAGCCACAAACTTCCCATGGGACATCGACGAAGCGCTGCGCAGGCGGCTGGAGAAACGCATCTACATTCCCCTCCCCACGCAAGAAGGCCGCGTGGCCCTTCTGCACATCAACCTGAAGGAGGTCACGGTGGATGAGCAGGTGGATCTCAATGCCATAGCTAAGAAGCTGGACGGATACTCTGGGGCGGATATCACTAACGTTTGCAGGTACATACATTTTTTTTAATCAACTAGCTGAGAGCGCTGGTTGCCTAGGGTACGCCTTCCGATTCTAAGGTCGTGCGTTCAAATCCAGTCCTGCACCAATGAGTTATTCTGAAAAAAAATGATGTACACTATGCCAGTGCTCTCAAACGGTGAAGGAAAACATCGTGAGGAAACCGGCATATCGTAGAACCTAAAAAGTTCGAAAATATGTGTCAAGTGCACAAAAGAAGCCTCTTTGAGGCGCACTTAAAATCCTTTCACCACACTTGGTTTGAAAGAATCAGTGACGTATCAGTTTTTTTTTTAACAACTAGCTGATGGAACAACCTTATGGCCCACCTAATGTTAAGTGGTAACCATCACCTATAACAAAGCATTGCCTCGTACGTTACGCACGTCAGGAACGTGCCCTACGATGCACTGCCTTGCGTCCATCAACTTGAGGCATACTAGAGGTTCAGTTCAGCCTCACGTGCCAGTAATTTCACCGGCACTCACACTCTTCAAACCGAAACACAGCAATGCTGCTTGATAGCAGAAATAGGCATGGTGTTAGTAACTTCCCTGGACGAGCCACACACAAAGAGCTCTACTTCTACAAAATGATGATGTTAAGTGACAACCAAATCAATCAATCAAAAGTTTATTCAGTTGTATCGCAAGAAACGTCTTAAAGCATGCTCATTGGTTTACTGTACTCTTGACCAGAACTTTCTCTAACACGTCTGCTATCTGATCGAGATACGTGCGCCGAGGTCTTTCCCTTCCAGCAGTTCCATTCACACATGATTAATACTTCTCCACATTGCAGAGACGCATCAATGATGTCAATGCGACGCAAGATAACCGGCCTCAAGCCCGAACAGATCAAGCAGCTTGCAAAGGAGGAGCTAGACCTGCCCGTCACGAAGCAGGACTTCATGGAGGCCATATCTAAATGCAACAAGTCCGTCTCCAAAGGCGACATCCAGAAATACCTCTCCTGGATGTCAGAATTTGGATCTTCCTGATTGTAACCCACCGCGTTCACGCAGTGACGTCTTCTAAATATATAAAACTCTTACTTTACTGACTGACTGACAATCAAAGCGCAGCCTGAACTAATGGTTCTAGGAGTATGAAATTTGGAGAGTAGATTCCTGGTGTAGTGTGGTGGTTTCCCGAAACTCAACTCCTAAAGGTGTGCAGCGGGGGTTGAATTTTGTACGGATAAAGCTTAACGCGAACGAAGTCGCACGGCATTTCACTAGTTATCTATAAGTGTATAACACGTTAAATGGCCTTATATAGTTAAATTGGACTGCAGCAGTATTAAAGTGTAAAAATATTGTGTGTTTTGAATCAGATGAACATTCCTATTCCGGTGTAATAGAGGAAGGTTGCTGTCTACGTTTATAGCACAATAGATGAAAATTCTGTAATATACTTTAACATGAAAGGTGCGGCATAACGCGAAAGATACATACTTCACTTAAAAAATAAACATGAGAATAATAATTATTCCCGTTTGTAAGCCCGTACCTTCTTTCACCCAGATCTGCCTTGAAATCGTTAAATAATGTTTTAAATGGTGATTTATGTACTTAAATTAGATAATTATTGAGATTTGTAGTTGAATTTGTGTAATTTTATGCCATAACTAATTTAGGTGTAGTTTTTATAGATTTTTTTATAAAATATTATTATGTTACTTCGGATTATGTTTCACTTTTTGGCATTTATTTATATATATTTAATTAATTTTTCGCTCAATTAAAATGTAATTTACATGAATACATGTGATAGCGCTGTTAGTAATACAATCTAAAAAGAACATAACAATCGCTTATTGTGCTACATTACATACACAATTTAAGAAATTATGCAAATAAAAAACTAATTCGTAGGTATGTTATAAAATAATAAAAAAGCAATAGATGACGAATTCATCAAAAAAATTGCAATTTTGTGATTTCGTTACAGAAATCGCAAATGATTTTTAATTGGAATACAGTACATAGATAATAAGAAAACAATATTTTTGCATCCAAATTAACAAAATAATTGTATGTATGTAATAAAGACATGAAAATAAATCAATTTTTTAATCATAGGATTACTGTGTTTTATTTGGCTACTGAGCTTAAACTGTTTTTTTTTTTGTCTTGTAGGCACATATTTAAACCAATACGAAAATTATAAAAGTAAAACAGCCTCCGGGCAGTCAAGTGTAACGTAGAGCGGTACATGCAAGCAGTACGCGGGCGCTCACGGGTAAAAGCACAAGACAAATAATATACATACCCAGGGAAGTAAAATAAGAAAGCCTCAGATCACGTGTTCGCCTCTGTAAACAATTACATGTGATCTGAGGCTTTCTTTTTTACTTCCCGTTTCCCGTGGTGTGTATTAGTACTAATACACACCACGGGAAACAGGAAGTAAAAAAGAACACACATTGTTGTCCGATTGTTACCCGAGGATTGAAAGTCACGAATTTAAGTCCTGAGAGCCAATGTAGTTCGAGGGACTTAAATATGTCTTTCACCCGCGGTAAACACTGTGCTTTTCATTACGAATACAATTTTTGAATTAAAATTTTCTGTTCTGTGGGTAAAAGGGTAACGACTTTGTGACATGGAGTTCGACACATTTCGGACCGCGCCGCGGATGCTTTTTTAAGTTTCAGAATCAAAAGTGTATCTAATCAGTAGGATCGCAAGGATCACTTTGAAACGTCTTAGGGCACTTGTACACGCTAAGAAAAAACGCCGGGTCTACCCAAGAATTCGTGTCGTAACTAGAAAATAACTGTGTACACTGCTCGCAGCGGTGCACGAAAAAAATCTTATCTGCGCAAGACACGACGCGGCGAACGTTGTTGCGTTTTCGTGTGTGGAAAAGACAAAATTCTTGTCGTCTACACGAAGAATTTGTCTTGTCTGCCGCAGGAACGGCAAATTTTCTTAGCGTGTACAAGCGCCCTTAGAGATAGGTGAGTCTAGGGCTCAGATTGATTCATAGACCGCACTTATTATGTTGCATTTGCATGTACACATTTATGACTGCTATACTGCTTAGGACATAAGACATAAGGTATTTATTTAGGTTTATTCACTGTTACCCTTCCTTTGACCACAGTAAGCAAGCCATTTTCCCGTACATATGAACTTGCCCGATTCAAAGTTTCACTACAATCTGTTCAGTCATTATGATCTGTGGAACATAATGAGATGAGTGACTGGGATGGGAAAAAGCCTAGCGCCATCTAGCGCTCGCCCTACGCTTGCTTCATTGCTTTCTTCTTGTTATTGAATGACATCTGTCCATTTTGGATCAATTTTGCCAGTGTCGAGTAATGATTAACTAAAATACTTTTTCGTCAAGTCCAGTCAGTCATAGAAAAGTCGGCCTTATTGGCTTTGAAAACAAATATGGTCGTTTGTTTTCAAAACCATCAGAAACCCTTTCGATCATATCAGCATAATATCACATTCATTCCAATTGCTAACACTTTGAGTACCTCAAGTAATGTTTGTTAGAATACCACCGAATTTACACAACAAAACTCAAAATAACACTAGAAAAACAATTGAAATTGACTTCCTAAATTGACAGAAAACGAGTCCGCTTCATCTTCTTCTTCTTTTTCTTAATGAATGGCATCTGTCCATTTTCGATAAATTTTGCCAGTGTCGAGTAGTTTATTGATGATAAATTACATAGCTAAAATATTTTTTCGTCAAGTCGTCAGTCACAAGTAGGACCTACCCTAATTGGCTTTGGAAACAAAAGATGGCCGTTTTTTCCAAAACCATCTGAAAAATTTTCGATCAAATCAGAATATCACCTATTACACTTTAACTCCAACTGCTAACAATTTGAGCTAAGACCTCAAGTAATGTTGGTTAAAATACCACCGAAATTACACAACAGAACTCAAAATAACACCAGAAAAACAATCAAAATCAAAAAGCTATGTGACTTCCCAAAATGACAGAAAACGAATCCCGAATGCTTCATTGCTTCATTTGCAGTTTGAATTTGATTGACAACTTGACAAGCAAAAAACGATTTTGACATTACATTTAACTGTCAAACTCTATTATGTTGGTATATCTTTCGCACAGGAAACCACCAAGTCAAGCTTGTGTTTTATACTATTTTTTATTTTACCTTCTAGATTTAATATAATAAAAACAAAGGAATATTTGTTAAGATCTACTAGGGATAATAATATGATGATAAAATGATAACTAACACCCTTACATTAAAAAAAAAGGTGAATTTATTACTATGAAGATAGAAACAGGCATCTTGGCGCCAGCGTAAAACTTTAGTTTTATTATGTTGGCTACACTGTAGTAACTACGTGGTCGCGATAGTTTACTAAAATGTAAACAAGCGCCGAAATAATCTATTTAGCTCAACGAAAACTGTGTGAAAATGAGTAGAACACTCAATTTGCTACGATAATTTTGTAAATGAGTTCAAAAATCTATAAACTATGATGTTAAAATTGTATGTTACATATTTTTGTTACCGAAGTGAACATAGGTGGAAGCGTCGTTCGTTTTCAAGCGCTGCAGAATTTCAAGTCCGTAATGGCGGACGCCAATCGTTTTGAAGATTTGTGATTTCAGTGTTCTGCTACCGAGTGTCTCGCTGGATTTCTGGATAGACAAAGTGTTTTTATTGGTGGACTTTTGTATTAGTGTTCAAAAGTGTTAGTGATATGAAATATCATATAAACATGACAAAAGCGCTCGCTAGCTATGTAACCTTTTCCCTAACCTCGTTTACGCCAATGGAGTAGATATGTGATCGATGTGTGTGCTTCGGTGAACGATATATCGTCCGTGTTTCGTTTACAATTCGTGTCTAGTTTATCATTGGATAGTGATGGATGAGTCCGCGTCGCAATTCTGCTATCCGTCGCCTGATTTCGATGTAACGTAAACGAGCCGGTCGATCGCTGTAGCGAGTAAGCAGAAACCGCTGTTGTCAGCCGAACATGGCTGCGACGCAGGCAGAGTCTCAGCGTAGCGAAGCTAACGTAGAGCACAATCCATCCGAGCAGCATAGTGAATCCCGGAACGCTTTGTTGCAAAACGGTACAGATAAGTCTGTCGGGCGCGTTCCGCCGGATGGCGTCGTGAACACAAAGAGCAAGCCGCCGATGTCGGTCGATCCGGGGCATCCGCGCGACGGCGAGCCGCCTGGCCACGAGCGGCCCGGCGAACGCCCGGGCCCGGACCAGTACGGCCAGTACCGGTACCCCGAAGGAGCGGATCCGTATTACGCACAGAGGCCAGGCTTTGTGCCGGGAAAGCTGCCGCGGCCTCCGGGGCCGCAGCAGCCGCGGTTCTTTCCCGGGACGACGGTCCCGCAGGCGCCGGGCCCTACGCCTACACTCAACTCTTTGCTCCAGTCGAGTGGAGCCCCGCCGCATCGATACCCTAATAGTTATGACCAGCCGCCGGCTGGATACGGTCCAGGGCCAGGCTGGCCCCCTCCAAGGCCTATGCCACCTTATAATCCCCAAGGAAGCCCGTACAGAAATTCAACGGTGAGTACTTTTGATGAATAATACTCATAAATTAGTATCTTCTTTCATACAACACTATTATTCACTTTACTGTAACCTAAACAACACCAGAAGTACTATGTTATTTGTTTATTGTCTTTAAAACAGTGACCTAACAGTATTAATAAGTAAACAGTTTAAATCTTTACCTGATTATCATTCTCAAATAGGAAGGATTTGTTAATCTTGTTTGGTTTGATTCTTACTCATTGAGTAGCTGTCGTAATTTGTGAAATATTAATGTATCTACTGTGTTGATTCTATTGTTCTACTATCTTAAGCTTAGTTATGTTCAATTGATGCAAAAAAAAAATAAAAAACACCCAAAACTTAGGTGTTGATATTTTCCCTTGGGCTTGTGAATTTATTGTTATTTCGGGCTATGCTTGTGTGGTTTCTGGATAAAAGCATAATATGCTACTTTGTGTTAATCTGTTATAAAACTGTGTCACATAGACATAGTGAAAGCTACTTGTCTGTATATAAAAAAAAATATCTTCATTTTATTCTTCTCTTTGGATATGTTATGGAGATGAAGTGCATGACACACACTCTCTCATTAACTTTTGTATAGATAATATTCAGATCATTACACAAAGATCATCCGCCAGGGAGGTTACATTTAACATCCTTTCCGTTTTACAGGTAGAACGGAAAGGATGTTAAATGAGGCCTTATATTGTAACGAGTACATTCACAAAATTAATATTATAATTTTTTTATTAAAATTTATGAATGAAAAATAGAAAAGCTATTAAAGGTGAAAATTTTTAGGTAAAATATGTACGTAGGCCTTTCTGATAAATAATCTGGTTCCCTGACATGAGAGCTTGCTAGGGTTTTGGCTTTGATAATGAATTATATTTTTAACGAGGGTATTTTGTAACACATAGTTTATGTAAGAATGACATAAAAATTAGTTGTTTATTAGCAAAACATAGTAGAATGGATACTATCTATTTATGCTATAAAAATATAATCCATTAAATGAACACATCACTAAAGCTAAATTAAACATTTTTGTGTAATATAATTAGCTAGAAGATAGTACTAATACTGTCACTATAGCGTCCCATAAATAGGGCCACTACAAAAATTTTTCTTTTGAATTTACATAGTTAATTTACGTATAGTCCATTTAGCTAATCTGAACTTGGTAGCCGCATGAAAAAAATAAGACTTTTTAGGTTTTTCGGTAGATTAAGATTAGTAGTGGAGTTAATTTTGTTTGTAGTTAAACCAAAAAAAAAATTTATTGGTACATTTAGAAGTACCTACCTAGTAGTAGAGTTAATTTTGTTTGTAGTAGAACCAAAAAAAAATTAAAAAAATCGCATCACGAAGTTAGCAAAAATCTGCTTTTTTCGGTTGATTCCTACAGACAATCTAAAGTTGTGTCTGGAACTTATGTGACCTGTCGAAAAGCTAATGATGCTCAGAATTGATGGACAGTGTATCCTACTAGGATTTATGGACAAATCAAGGAGCACTGTATGACATGCTGGGAGATATTGTATAGCAGGTATATTCATATTGGTCCTATAACAGTCATCTAGCTTAGCAGACTGATAAAGTGGGTGATCCATTGGCGAGCCAAAACCAACAAGCCTGTCCACCGACAAAACCGCTCCCCGCTCAAAAAGGTACTCCATTGGCGGTTAATACCTTCCGGCTCGCAGGCTTGTCGGTTTTGGCTCGCCAATGGATCACCCACTTTAGCATAATGCCATCTCTATTTCTTGACAAGAAAGTGCCAGTGACAAAATAATTAGCAAGCTGTTAAAAAGTAACCAGCATTATGAATGAGGGGTTTAGTAGATGTAAGGTTGTGATTAAAAAACTTGCAAATTTGTACAATAATGTACAAAAGTTGAACAATTCCTTTTTTTTAGCAAAGTATGTACTAGTAACTATCAGTGTGGGTTTGTCATACGAGACCATGGTGTGTGGTTTGAGCATGCATTTACTATTACTTAGTCCTTTCTTCAATATAGGTCTCCTGAAGATTGAGAACTGTTTGAATGTTTTCTGCTTGTAATTTGTATATGACTCCAGTATCTGCATTCAGGCTCAGGCAGGGGTAATTATGGTTAGATTTATAGCCAGTATGTGGCTTTAATGCTGGCACTATAAATTATTTGTTGTAAACAACTCTCATGCTCATTACAAAACAAACACATTTAAAAATGCAGAAGTATGTGATATGGGAACCACCAGCGCCCAATTTATCAAAATTGGGGTAATTACTGTTACTGGAAGTATTCCCATACTCAAATTGGTTCTTTCATCATCATCATTCTCCTACTATTCTATGTTCTCTTATTCCATTACCCTCGGTCAGCCATTATGTATGTATTCTGTCCTTTGCCATCTGTGTTGTCTTTGACACTGTTCATCCATCTTTTCTTGGTCTATCCCCTGTCTACCACATTGATTTCCCATCACTCTCCTGATCACAAGATTTTCGTCCCTCCTCAATTTTAGTTCTTTCAGTGAAAGGTCTGAATTCATCTAAACCTTTTATTCTGCAGGTCTAATGAGAGCCACTTTCTTCATGAAATTCAGACCAGATTCATTAATAAAAGTGTATGCAATGTCATAATACCTGCTAAAGTTGCATCCTGGAGATGTCATTAGAGACTGGATGTGAAAACAATCTAAATGATGTCCATGAAAAAACGAAACTCACGCGGACGAAAGCGCGGGCGAATGCTCGTTTGGTAGAAATTTTAAATTTTTCATTGATTCTCCAGTTAGTATGTTGCTTGTAAAAAATAAAACACAATGCCCACTATTATAGTGAGTAATAAATTGTAATAATGCAATAATAGGAATATTTTTGCCTGTATTTTTATTGATTGTATAACTACACTTAACCCCATGCTTAGCTTAACTTTTCAAACATTATAAAAAAAAATATTAATATTTAGTACTACCAATTCTAATTGTTTACATGTTTGTTTAGTTTACTTCTAAAAATGTGACCAGGGTTAGCCAAAGTTTCGAATTATAATTGAGTGAATTGCGACTACCTATGTGAGAAATTAGTTTCATGTATAAAATAATGATCATAAATACCTAGATGTAGCTTTGAAAGCCGCGAAGCTGAAGTGGAACTGGGCTGGTCATATTTGCCATATGCCAGATGAGCTGTGGGCAAAGATAGCCACCGATTGGCATCCTGACCCAGCGAGAAGGCGACGCGGCAGACCAAAACGGAGATGGCGAGACGAGCTTGATGGTTTCCTTACGGATTGGGCAGGCGTAGCCCAAGATCGCGATGTCTGGAAAGAATGGGGGGAGGCCTTTGCCCAGCAGTGGGACCCGGAGGGCACGTAATAATAATAATAATAATAAATACCTAGAACCAGATTGTGTGTATAGGTTCTCATACCTAGTGAACCTATACAGGCAATCAAAAGCAATGAAACGGGTCAATTCGTAATTATTATTAAAAAAACGAAAGCAAGTGAACGACTGCTGTGTTCCCGTCAAAACGGAGTGTCAGCCGTTCGTCGCAGAGAGGAAAAAAACCATGGAGGAATAACAAAGCCGGCTTGCCGCGCAGTTTGCAGATATAAAAACGAAAGTCCACGACGATAGTGAAAGTTTGATGTGTAGGCAAATACTACTCGCTTCCAAGCGGAGATTTGTGCGTTCGCCTCCCGGTTTCAAACGGGGTAAAGGGTAGCTCGATGCTAGGTCTCGCCAAAACTCCTAGCACATACATTATGTAGAGGTTTCCCGGCTCGTGTGTTGATGGAATCAACGTGAATGGGACTTGACATCCGACACGTGTATGTGAACGACGTACATTGTGTGTTTACCCTTATTTGATTTACAGTTTTCGGGAAATTCACACTACCTTACCTAACGATTCGGTTTGACTTTTTTGGGTTTTGTAACTTTTAAGTCGATTATTGCTTGATCTTTTCTTATCTTTTTGAAGTCGTGGAACCGCGGTTTAGGACGTATATATCTGTAAAAGATAGTCTTGAGTTTTAGAATTTAGAAATTTGTCTTATGGATACTTTCTTGGCAAAATACAAACTTTGTATTGTACGTAAATCCTTTGAATCTCGAGTTGTTTAGTGGCACTCTGTTCGCAGTCGTAAAACAATGCATCGAGCACGTGCCTGTTTACACTTTCGAGTTCACATTCAAGGTCGTACGCATTTGTAAGGATGTATCCGTAGGCTGGCCGGTGAACAAATACCGGTTACACAACAATGTCCCACTTCCCACGATATGGATTTACTTCCGTCCGCATATCCGACACGATATGATTCATCGAATGTTATGTGCCAATTATGTACTATGAATATTTAGCGATGCCCAGATGCAGTCCAAGTTACCTTTGATCGCGAATCTAACCATTTTATACATCTGTTATTCATTTCTGTTACAAAGCTACTCATCTTATTTCACTGACATTACCAGCATTCTAATTCACCACGTGGAGATCAACTTTAGGAGGTAGAACCTGATCAAAGCTATACCGTCAATGGAGATACGTAAGCGTCAATCATCTATTATATTGAGGGGCATTCTCTGAGTGGTACACAACACAAATACACAAGAAAAACTAGGAAATCGTAGATCCAGGCTAAAAACATGCAGATACCGGAGAAAAGGATTGAATCGTAGGTTAATTATGACTCTATGTGCCTCTATTTACCATTCAAATGATGCATTGCGGTCGGTCATACGTTACTAAATTTAACCGTGCGTTAGTGGTAGGTACAAATTATGTGGCACGCTTGGTTTCATACCATATTTAAACTCTTGCGGTACGTATGCTTTAGTTCTGGTCAGAGCATTTGACATAGCACAAATATTATTGTAAGTTCTTATTAATGTTATTGACAGATACTGTGAACCGTAAACGGGGCCTTGTGTCTGTATTTGATTGTACTGGGGACGATAACCTTTCCCTATTTGGAAATTCATGACATACCTATCTGCCTAAGTCAGTCACGTGGCGGGCGGGCATTGTAGTCGAAATCAGTATGACGTTACGCCGATTATTATTTATGAATGGCTTAAATGGGCTACTGTTGTGGAATTAGTCATTTATCTCGGCATTTTGTTTACCCACAATCGTGTTAGATAGTTGTCGATAAGGAGACACGTGGTTACGGGGTCGTCGACCCGACATACTCGAGCTCGCCGACAGCTCGGTAATAATAATAAAATGTTTCCGTGCGACTGGTTCAAGGGCGAGCCGCTGATATCGGCGCCCGCTATATTTAGATTTAGCTGTGTGTGATGTAGATGTGTGTGTGTTTGCCTACCTACACAATTGTCTTGCAACCGGGTGGTATTGCCGGTATCCATTTTATATTTATACATAAACTTTCTTCGGTGCCGTTCTTGAGATTTCCATGCCAATCCCGTTGCTGTGTAATGAGATGCAAGTTCGCGTAATAAGATGAGATTCACAGATGAGATAAAATACATAAGGATACGTCAGACATTGAATCGCAGACCACCTCAACGAATTTTTAGATGATGATGATAAGATTTTTTCGACCTAAAGATTTGGTCATAGTATGCCACCATTATACTCGTGCATCATAGTCATAATTTCATTTAGAATGTGTAAAATCTATTTCTTAATCTATCAGCTAACAGCCGTAGCACCGAAAGGTATTTGTGCACCACTCTCTGCAATCAAAATCTTGATCATCGTAACATCACAATTTTATTTTAAACTAGCGATCTGCCCCGGCTTCGCACGGGTCGTTGTAGCGTGATGTTTTAATAGACTATAGCCTTCCTTGATAAATGGACTATCCAACACAATAATAATTTTTCATTTCGGACCAGCAGTTCCTGAGATTAGCGCGTTCGACCAAACAAACTGCTTTATAATATTAGTAAGTATAAATTTGCTAATGTATTTCGTCAACTGCATTTCGTATATCCCTAAAATTAAACATTACGGAAGTATTGAATCTCAAAATGCATCGCCAATTACTGAATTTCCAATCCATATCTAATATTTTATTCCACCGCCGTATTTAGGGCGCCGACCCACCATCCACAGATGACCGACGACATTGGTAAGATCGCAGGAAGTCGGTGGATGGAAAGGGCTCAGAATCGTTCTTCCTGGAAATGTGTAGGGGAGGCTTTTGTCCAGCAGTGGACTTCTTCAGGTTGATGATGATGATGATGATAAATGTATTTCGTCAGCTACATTTCGTATATCCCTGAAATTAAACATCACGAAGTATTGAATATCAAAAGTGCATCGCCAAGTATGAATTTCCAATCCATCTTTAATTATTCCACCTCCGTATTTAGGACTAGGTTAGGTAGTTGAGATGTGCGTAGTGCAGTTCCTGTGTAAATCTCGCTCTCACTTTCACATCGCAATAGTGCCGCCTGTGTACATGAAAACGAGATGAATGGGCCAACAGAGGCCGTTCTCAGTCCGTGATGTAGATTTCGTAAAATCAATGCGGCCCGCCTCGGACTCACGCCGCCGCCGCCCGTCCGATAATCGTGGCATTGTGCTATGCTCGGATAATAGTTCCGACCTCGATAGTCTACCTACCTCCAACGCATCCGGTCATTCACCTCATCTATTAAAATTTTACTTGGCAGGTATTAGTATTATACCTACTATATTTCTTATAATTATGTTTGTTTATTTCTATAGTGGCTTGATGATCTATAATTATTCATACTATTACAAATACCTACTGACATTGAACGGTTGTAGACAAGTCTGCGGCACATTTCCGAGTGATGATGAGCAAGGGTTAAAGAAAAGCTTGTACTGAGTAATCCGGCAGTCGGTATTGTAAGGTAAGGCATTGGTAATTTTAGTTAGCACATTCTTATTTTATCTGGATTTGTCAAAGATATGGCCACTTCGATTTGCAAATAGTTCTGGCTCAAGTCTTCAAATAAAGTTCACAGCTCTTCAATCTAAAGTTAGCTGGTTTAAGAAATATTTGTACTTTACAAACCAGAATTGCCAATCTACCTGCGTCTGACTGTACGATACGTAACTGTTTAGGTATTAAAATTATCTGACGAATTTACCGCATAATGCACTACAGTTATCAAAACCTTTGCTTTTATTTAGCCTGCATCTTCCTACTGCAATACAAAGGCCTCCCTAACTCCCATCCACTCTTCCCTGTCCTGTGCTGTGGATGCCCAGTCTTCCCTAAACGAGTAAAAATCGTCGCACCATCTGAGTCTTGGTTGCCGCGAGGTCGTCTACCGCCGTTGAGGACCCATTCTCTTGTTATTTTAGCCCAAAGATCGTTTGACATGCGGCAGGCATGCCCATCCCATTTCTACTTTAAGCTAGCCGCTCTCTGAGTGACGTCGATAGTAGATAATTATGTATTATTCGAAAATAGATATGTCGGCACATACATAACATAGGTAATACCTTCATCTCTCCAAGACACAAGAGCGGCGCGGCGTGAAAAGAAACATCACACAAAAGTTATATCTCTAAGATAAAGTAAACATAATGCTTCCTTTTAAGTATTGGCGAACAAGAACGTCACTCGTCACGCGGCCTGCATTCATTCATACACAATAATATGTTGAATGTTGTAATGGGGTCGTTAAACCGTGGTGACGTCACGTAATTGCCGGCTCCCTTCGCAGAGGCCGGTCCTCGTTTCAAATCAAAACGTCGGATTAATAACAAGGGAGTTTTGTAGGTCAAGCTTTATCACTGAGCTACCGGCTGGAGTGATAACGTGCTTGAGTTGTAAATTAATAATATTCAATGACACCATTCCATAATCAAATGTAAACGTAATTCGTCATTCATGGACACATTCGTCGTATCCATAACAAAAAACTTATTTCCTATTGTTTACGTTGACAACATGAATTGAATCAACGAACTTCCTCAACATTCTATAAATGCCAGTCTACCTGAACTGTGCTTAGTGTTGTCTAGTTGTGACGCATTGTAAGCTCAAAACATTTGGATGTACGGCTATAAAACTGATGCAGGCATTGTCTAATTGAATTATCCAGAACTGCACTCACTGCAGCTCGAGAGCGCAGCGTCAATGATGCAAACAATGTGACGTAATACCACAGAATAAATGATAGTGCCTACTAACGCCGATAAATGTGTATATCTGTATAAAGGGGCCATTGCCAAGGACTTTACTCTGAGCTCAGTCGGAAAGGTAATTGACTTCTACTTACACATATACCCAGCGCCAGCGACCTAAATAATTTATAGGTATGTATAGTACGCAATTTTACTGTCTAGACTTTATTCTAGAGTTGGTACTTTTGTTGCTCTCTACAAAGGGGCCTCGCCCACGGCGACTTTTTGTAGCGATGCTGTCGCGCCTTTCGTAAACGCAGCATCGCTACTAACGCGCGTTAGTCGCATTCAACGCATGCAACGCGCTATAGAAGCGATGCTAATGCTACAGCATCGCGTTCGCGACTGTATAGTTGCAAACGCGCGACCGTGTCATCAGGGACCTCAACGGAGTCCATCTTGCGACTATGGTATTTTTTTGCCGTTACTGAATCGTGTTTGCATCGCGACAGTATCGCGACTGAGAACTGTGATGTGGGCGAGGGCAAACAGCTAGCGGCTGTATCGATGCGAACGCGCGTAGCTAATAGCATCGCTACAAAAAGTCACGTGTCTACGTGTGTGAGGGGCCTTAATGTTTTACTGGAAAGCCTCGTTCAGACGCACACAATTTACAACCTCTGCAAGTCTAGGCCGCGTATGCTTTCTTTTCGTACTTTGCGGGCCGCTTATTCAATTAAAAGTGGTTCTATTACGAACTACTACTTGTTCCAGTTTATATACAACATGTCCCAAAATTCAACGATAAGCCGGCACCAGAGGATGGACCTACGAATGACTATTCGAGAAAAAAAAAGAAAAAAAAATACCTCTACTTTTTTTTAAATTACTTAAAAAAATAGAAATTCTTCGAAAATGTATACCCCTTATGACACTTTTAACTACCATGACCACAATTTTTCAAATATTTCAGTTTTTTTGTTTGTATCGGCAACCTAAGTAGTACTACTATTCACCATAATCTTTGAAAATTACAGAATTTTCGTAGTTTTATACAAAAAAACAACCAAAAAAATTATTTCCCTAAAATTTTGAAAGGTTTTAACGTTCAGTAAACTTTAACTCATCGTATTGTAAAAAAAAAATATCGACACTACTATGGCAAGTTTTTTAAAAAATTAGCGCAACTAACCTAGATTTTAAAATGGTATAATACTTTAGGAAAACTAGCCACAAAAAAAAAATAATGACACTTTTTCTAATCAAGAACCAAATTTCATAAGTTGTTGTTAATAGTAATCACTTCTACTATGTGCCCAAAATAGATTTCTTTCGCAAATTCTTAGAATTTGGAAGGGACATGTGCGTAGTCAGTGAAGTTCAGAAGTCAGAAAGAGATAGATAGTATACGTTAGAGAGAGATAGATAGTGATAATAATAGTTATTTGAACTTTTTACAAAATGACTTGCCAGTATTATTAGAAGACATGCCCATTAGTGATCCACAAAACAAATGGTTTCAAAATGATGGTTGCCCAGCTCACTATGCCCGTCCTGTGTGAGAATACTTAAACCAAGAGTATCCAGGGCGTTGGATAGGGCGACTAGGTCCTATTTTATGGCCACCCCGTTCACCCGATCTAAACCCCCTGGACTTCTTCTATTGGGGTTGTCTCAAAGACAGAGTCTACTCGAAACCCATTGCAACACTGAACGACCTTCGCCAAAAAATCACTCAGGCTGCGGATCATATCAATAGTAGAAGATATGCACGACGAATAGAACGATCTTTTTTAAGGCGATGTCGTGCCTGTATTAATGCCGGTGGTAAACAGTTCGAACATTTATTATAATATTATTAATAATGCAATAAATTTACATTTATTGACACCATTTGTTTCATTCATTCAACATTTTCCAACAACAAAAATCTATTTTGGGCACATAGTAGAAGTGATTACTATTAACAACAACTTATGAAATTTGGTTCTTGATTAGAAAAAGTGTCATTATTTTTTTTTGTGGCTAGTTTTCCTAAAGTATTATACCATTTTAAAATCTAGGTTAGTTGCGCTAATTTTTTAAAAAACTTGCCATAGTAGTGTCGATATTTTTTTTTTACACTACGATGAGTTAAAGTGTACTGAACGTTAAAACCTTTCAAAATTTTAGGGAAATAATTTTTTTTGGTTGTTTTTTTGTATAAAACTACGAAAATTCTGTAATTTTCAAAGATTATGGTGAATAGTAGTACTACTTAGGTTGCCGATACAAACAAAAAAACTGAAATATTTGAAAAATTGTGGTCTGGTAGTTAAAAGTGTCATAAGGGGTATACATTTTCGAAGAATTTCCATTTTTTTTAAGTAATTTAAAAAAAAGTAGAGGTATTTTTTTTTTCTTTTTTTTTCTCGAGTAGTCATTAGTAGGTCCATCCTCTGGTGCCGGCTTATCGTTGAATTTTGGGACATGTTGTATAGATCTTTAAAAAGTGACCTAAGGTAGAGACAACCCTACGCGGTTTTTAAAGAACGAACGTTTTCTCTGTATAAAATATTGCACTACAATCTGTTAGTTTGTAACGTAAACAACCACCCTATTCAAGTACGGCATTAATTGCCATTATGTAGGTACCAGTCAGTACCTAGCCTACTTATTCACAGACTCAAGAACGATCCGATCTTTGTAGTCTAGGTACCTAGAAGGATTTCTAAATGAAACTTGTGGGTGGGAAAGGGGTCGCTTTATCAGGTCAATGTACTCTGTGTTGTTATTGTGACCCTTGTTTATTTTCCCGTGTTACTTGCCAAGTAAAGGTGGGTATGTCTAAAGGTTAGGCACTATATGCAGCTAACATCCAGATTTAACTGCGCTTAATATGCGTAGAAATACCTAAAATCATTCGGATGGCTAGAAGAAGCTACCAAAGCTTGAATTTTCCACGCGCACATTTTGCTAGTTGGTAAAGTAGAGAGAGATGTACCGCACGCCCTTATTCCCCATTTTGCTAAATTGTGTGTAATTGTATCCGCAGATTGATTTATATTGCTTGTGCTGTCTTTGAACCAAAAGTATAGTATTGGCTATGTCTTACTAAGTTGGAGTGACACCACACTGGAACTTCACTGCTATTTTTATTTTTGTCTTGTAAAAAGATCACAGGACAGGGGAGGCTGGCAAAATATGAAGGAGGCCTATACCCAGCAGTGGGTGATACCGGGCTGAAATGATGATGATGATGAAAAAGATCACACAAAAAAACGGTAGAAACCCATCGACATATATAATATAGTAGGTACATAACATAGTAACTCGATGTAGGAACCTAGTTTGTTGCCTGTTCTTCTAGGTCTGGTCGCGTGGAACTGGCACCTAGACTCGCCTAGCTTTAAGACATTTCAAAGTAATCCTTGTGATACAACTGAATTTTGAATTTGATTTGGATTTCATAATTCAGTTTTTCTTTACCAGAGATGTAGAAGTTCTTTTGTCAGCTTAGATTGTTGTGCAAGCCACCTGTTGCCTAACCGCACCACCTAGTTAGCGATACCGCGAGCTTGACATTCACGGGAACTCATGACGGCACAGACCGAAATAACTTACCGTAACCGACGACTGCATAACAGACGTAACACTATTTCTATTTATAAAGACTTATAATTAAAATACACAGACATGAATATCTTCCACTACTAGGTATAATGACGCCAGAGATAGTGGAGTGGGCGCTTTTGCAGGAACGATAGCCACCTATTTGTTTGTGTAGTGTTACGTCATGAAGTGGTTTTGATTCAACTGACCGATATAAAATATATGGTTTATTTTTTTTTGTTTATATGACCGGCGTCGGTTTCGGTACTTACGCAATCATTAATTATAGCAATAATTTAACGAAATTTAGGTGTTGAATGTAGTCAACATTGGCATTATGTTGTCCTTGCTTTCACTGTGTACGATACGATAAGTAATACATAATAAATGACTCAACGTAGATAATTGCAGTTATTTACTGAACGGTATAATAATAATAACAGAACAAAGCCCATTGATGTTCAAAGACGTTCCGCAAAGTACAGTTACCGGAGGCACGTGGCGTCTCGGAAGTGGAATCGAAACAGATGATTCAATGAATACGTTTTACGTGCCATTGTTGATACTCAGTACATAAAAAGTAAAACCGGTCAGCGGACCTTTTATCGTTTTTCACAGGAGCTCGATGAGACGAACGGGATAATAATAGCAATAACAGTCAATCTCATTCATTCTCTCTTTCTGGTTACACACACAATATAGGTAGGTAGTTATGGCTCGACTTTTTTGTTAAGATACGCAAAGGGATAGCCCGTCTGCGGCGTTTAATATGTAAAGGAAGGCAAGGTTACACTCACACATTTGTAGCGTGTCGGTGTAAGATGCGTTTGTTTGTAGTGGAGGGAATCCCCAACTTTTTACAAACACAATCAAAGTTATGTAATGTTTGCTCGTATCCGTCGACGCACACTGACTGCCACTGTTGTTGTACAAATGCCAATGTTTTCATTGCATGCGTCGCTTGAGGTTATCATAAGGTAAATAACATAAATCAACTATGTACCTAATAGCAACGCAATTGTTTTTGTAATCAATCATTTCATCTGACTACGGCTTACGGATAGGAGAGGTGGTGGAGAGGAACTTGTGCAGTTTAAGTATGATGCAAGGTATGCATGAAGGACATCTCTTGCTAAAACTACTTACCACGTTATTCTGATTCGAAATGTTTCAAGAAACTCAACCAAGTTACCACTTGCCTAAATACGTTAAAATGTAACTTTTTTTATACAACTTGCTGAAGGAACAAGCAAATGGCCCACCTGATGTTAAGTGGTAACCATCGCCTATAACAAAGCATTACCTCGTAGGTCACGCACGTCAGCAAACATGCCCTACGATCCATTGCCCTGTGTCCATTAGCTTGAAGCATACAGATGTTCCAGCCTCACGTGCTAGTAATTTCACAGGCACCGCTGCTTCACGGCAGAAATAGGCATGGTGGTAGAACTTCCCCGGACGAGCCCTTCACAAAAAGCTCTACTATACTATGTACTAACTGACAATAATTTATCAAAATACCCATCATTTGTACAAAATAGTTGTATAAATTCGTAGTTACAAAAAAGGTGTGTACGAGTATATGGGCACTCTGATCTTCCTCAATTTTCCACAAATAATCATCTTATTCTGGGTAATTTCACAAAATACGTCTCCATTAAAGTTGTACCGAATCGCAATTACCTACCTAAAAAAACGAAAATTGTATCAATTATTTTGTTTTTATGATTTTCTTGCTTGTGATGTGAACTATGCAGTGAATAACCAAACAAAACAGCGCGTCATGTTATATTAAAACATAGTACCACATATTATAATATTGTATATAATTTGTCTGCAGGTTGCCTCATAATTTTTCAAATATTTTACTTTGGTCGTCTTATTGTCATGCGCCGTTTTGTATGGGATTGGGAACCGCTGCGGCCAGTTCTACAATTTCACCGCTTTATATAAAATATCCATTGATTTGAATAGATCGTTGAAAACATATCACTAAATATGAAGATTCTTAGCAAAAAGAAAAGCGTAACAAGCCATTTTTAATTTTACGACTACCGAAAAAACTGTCGATTTTGTAAGGAGAACGGAGCACAAACATGCTCATGTATTTCGGCGACACTTTTCCGGCCACATGGCCGTTCTATTTTGTTCTGTGGTTATTGCAAAGTTATGAAAGAGTAACATGAGGTAATCCTATTTGTACGTACTTAGTTCAATCTATGTCAGTGTGGCAAACGGAGTCATAAGGCCATTTAACATCATTTAAAACCGCAGATGCTATTCTAACAGCTAGCCAAAACGATAACACTTTATGCAACATAGCATAAAGACAAAATATGATTTGTTTTTCAAAAATCTTAACTCACTGTTTAGTAGTATCAAAACTAACTTAATTCCTTACCGGTTCAAATTGCTTGAACTGTCCGAGACCGCTTATGTATGTAGCTTAAACAGTAGCCTATTGTCACTAGCTCTAGCTAGACAAATTAGTCTGTCTAAAGATCTTTAGATATTCTTTTGTAGAGACATTTAGAGACAACCTAGTCTGGTATTCGATACTAGAGTAGCGTCTTACACACACTGTGTAAGACATAATTCTCAAGATCTACAATCGGTTCTCTTTATTATTTAAGCCCTAAGATTTGTTATAAAAAGCTTAATAAAAGCACGATTGTTTTAAATATGGTTTAATTAAGAACGACACGTCTTTCCAATTTGGACTACGAGCACAGACTGACTGGACCAACTCTGTCAGGTCCTTAACACCCACAAAAAAATAACACAAACCCCCAGTACAGCACTTTTACTCAAGAAAAAGTCTACCGACCGGAAAAAAAACACAAACGGGCTTCCAGATTGGTCCCATACAAATTTAATCAACATCGGTTCAGCAGTTTGGCCATGAACACACTTTGTAAAGTTTTTTAAACTTATGTATATACTTACACTAGTGGCCGCCCGCGGCTTCGCTCGCCCGTTCCCGTAACACCCCGTTCCCGTTGCTTTTTCGGGATAAAAAGTATCCTTTGTCCTTTTCCCGGTTCTAAGCTACCTCCCCACTAATTTTCTGCCAAATCGGTTCCGCCGTTCTTGAGTTATAAATAGTGTAACTAACACGCTGATGAACTTAACTTACAACAAGTCCTTGAACATAATGGAGCAATGTATAAATAAAATATGGAACGAGGTTAATGTTTAGGCCATTGGTAATGAATGACATAATAGCAATGCAAGTGGGTGAATGCAGTCGTGTCGGCGACGACGAGCCGGATTGGAATCCGGTTGCATTCCTAACGGCACTGTACACTTGCACTGTCGTGTTTGATGTAATGCATTTCACTTGCTAAAAGAAATTTTGTATACCTAGTAGGTCTGGGTCGAACTAGCTTTTATAAGGTCTTCAACTAAACTGAAGAGGGATGATGCAAGTTGCAACAACACAATCTGAACTACACTTGCGAGCTTTTAACTGTAATCGCTAATATCAAGACAGTTTTTGTCCAATGAATTAGGTATTGTGCTGTATCATTTAAAAGTAAATTTTGCTATCTATCAAACCTGACCAGCGTAGACGTCCAACAGTAGCTCAGGAAAGTTCAAGTCAGGGCTCTGAGCGAGTTGACCATCGGAAAAAGACTCGAAGAATCGAAGTTGACTCCAAAAAGGCCAGCAATGGGACCTAAAATGTCTCCACCCTTCAGTTTAAAAAAAAAGCAGCCAAGTGCGAGTCGGACTCGCCCATGAAGGGTTCCGTAGCATCAATTAACATAATATAAAGGTAGTTCGTCGAAAGGTAAATTGCGGTTTACGATTTATGACGTATAAAAAAAAAACTACCGACTAGATCTCGTTCAAACCAAATATCGTTGGAAGTTTACATAGTAATGTACAACATATCTTTTTTTTGGATTTATCATTCTCTTATTTTAGAAGTTAGAGGGGGGGGGGACCAACTTTTTTCTACTTTGGAAGTGTCTCTCGCGCAAACTATTCAGTTTAGAAAAAAACGATATTAGAAACCTCAACATCATTTTTAAAGACCTATCCATAGATACCCCACACGTATGGGTTTAATGAAAAAAAAAATTTTGAGTTTCAGTTTCAAGTATGGGGACCCCTAAAGTTTATAGATTTTTTTCTATTTTTGTGTAAAAACCTTAATGCGGTTCACAGAATACATCTACTCACCAAGTTTCATCAGTCTAGCTTTTATGGTTTCGGAGAAAAATGGCTGTGACACGGCCGGACAGACAGACAGACAGACATAACGAATCTATAAGGGTTCCGTTTTTGCCATTTGGCTACGGAACCCTAAAAATGATGTTATTATTGCATGTTCATTTAGACGTCTACACAATTTTGACCTATTACAATAATTCCCTGAATTTAAGTACCTAGGCCTATGTCCAGCAGTGGACTACTTCAGGCTATTGATGATGATGATAATGAAGTAGGAAATATTAATCAATTTTAAATCTTGATATCACTTGAAAGCTAACAAAATTACCTTTCAAATGATATAAATATGTAGGTACCACAACTCATTTTCACTGCAAAGAAATTGTATAAAAATTAGTTTTGAACAACTCTCCAATTGTATTTTATATTCTGTAGACTTAGTGAGTGGTTCCTTCCGGATATTTGTCTCAATAAGTGACAGCGCATCTCCTAAACCGAAACCTTAACTTCAAAACAGTATATTTTTTTATGTTTGATCTCTCATATCAAACTTTTCGTTGCCACGATATCAAACTAAATCATAACTGTCTGTCTCATGACGATCAGCATAATTATTGTTATTTTTACATCTATAATAGTAATATTATGCTTTATAGGGATTGCCTTTCTTCCTTCTGGTAACACCTAATAAAACTATAATTATTTTGGTGAAGAAATGTTTTTATTAACCCATTTAGTTCAATGTAAGTCATATTATCAGCAAAGATGCGGCAGTACTCAGCCGCTTTGTTCCGTTCGACTAGAGATACGAGGACCGTGTCGGCAGCTTCAGCTCTGCCCGGAAAACTCGCTGAGGTATATCAGGGTCGGATGATTACTTATTAACGTAGGTGGAGGCTGGCTGAACGCGGGCGGGCCGCTCTGAGCTCGTCGCGCGATCGATGCCGAGTTGGCCAATGGCGTGCTGCCGCCCCCGCCGCCTGCACCCTGCGCAACCCTCTCCGCTTCCCCCCTCGCTAACCGCACCCCGCAACACCGCCCCCATAAATCATTGAATTCGCCATAAAACACCCCGATGTTCGTAAAAATGTAACTCTAATTGGCGAACACGAGTCTCATACCTCTAAGTCAAAACTACATCGAGAATCCTTCACGATGAAGCTGTGGTTCAGAGACGTAAAACATTGATCAAAGTGTAATAGCGCTTCCCCGCCGCTCGTTTGCCATGTCAGAGAGGGGGCTCGTCCTACCTACCTACGAATAATTGAATTTCCATCATAGAACAAAATGAAAGCAGAAAACTGAAGCGGGGCGACTTTGTTGGCGCTGGGAATTATTTCGGACGTAAATTATTTAGACACAGTATATTTTGCTTGCCTGAAAATTGGTAATGTAAGGATAAATCTGTTAAGTTGTTCTTGTTTAGGCATATAGGAAAAGTCAGTTCATTAACTTGGTATCGGTAAATTAGCTTTTCGAGGAACAAACGGTCAGATAAAAATATTTCCGCTTATTAGACTTGTCCAAAACAAAAACAGAAGAAATATTTGTATCTGAAGCGTTACTCTGACATAGTATAGAAGCTGAACATTCGTCTCAACATTCTCTGAGAGAGACAATATTGGAAATCTTCTTAGGTATTTAAAATAATATTTGTACCACATACTTCGTCGGAGACCGACATGCAATAGTACATTGTTACCTGAGTGTTGAAAGTCACGTTTTTTGAGTCCCGAGACGGGTTTGGCGCCAGAGCGTAGCGAGGGCGCCAATGGAGCTTGAGGGACTTAAAAGACTTTCACCCGAGGTAAACACTGTGCTTTTCATTACGAATACAAGGAAAGTAAAAATTAAAACATTAAAGAAAAATTATAGTGAAAATGAAGATTGAATTGCCGCCTTCCCGGTTTTTTTTTCTTTTTCTGTGGCGGGCCTTCGGCTTCGGCTCTCCAGCATTATTCAGCCATTATTTTCATAATTTAAAAAATGGTAAATTGTTTGCTCAAATCTATGTTATTTTAAATAAATAGTTGAAGCTTAATCAAGTAATTTAGAAGATATATTATTTATTTAATACTATCTTTATGTTATTTAAATTTTACATTGCGCTCTAATTAGACTTTTTAAACTTCTTACCGTTGTAATGGGTTTCCAACCTACTTACTGAATAAAAAGTTGGAATTTGGTTGAACAACCTCCTTGCAGATAGAAAGACTTTAGAAAGTTGGAACATGGTTGAATAAATATAACTTGTTTTTTTTTATAATTTGACAGCTGTCAGTAGAAAGCGATTCTCCCTAGGGCTGAAAGTATTACTTTCAATTAGGCCCCTCAGGCAACTTCAGACCTACTTTCAGAGTATGAGCAATGAAAAGTTATATTTTGCTGTGTGATTATTATGGAATAGGTCTTAAGGCCTGCGCACACCTAGTTCGCTGGCGGTAGCGATCAGTGAAACGCTGTCAAATATCGCTGTCAGATTTGAGATTTGACAGCGATATTTGACAGCGTTTCACTGATCGCTACCGCCAGCGAACTAGGTGTGCGCAGGCCATTACCTTTCATTCTGTGGCCCTGGCTCTTGTTAATTAAACAGTAACAAAAGAGAGCTAGGTGAAGTTTTATAAGTTTGATGGTTTAGTTATAGTGTCGTTGTCTTTTACAAATGCAAAAAATAATCAAAACATTTTGTCTAGGCGACTGATCGAGGCGACGCGTGACCCAAGAGCTGGTGGGTATCTGGCGCAGCGTATAAGCATTGCTATTCAGCGTGGCAATGCCGCCAGCGTCTTGGGGACGCTTCCGTCTGGCACTGATTTGGATCAGTTGAGCTATCTCTAGATCGTTTGTAACGATCTGCAGATAGCTCAACTGTTTCTTGTGTATTTTGTACATTTTGTAAATATTTGTTTAATTGTAAGTTTCTTTGTGTAAATAAAGAACAACATCAAAACAACTTTATTGACATATTAAGCATGGTAGGTACAGTACAATTACTGAATCCCGAACTAGTGAAAACTGTGCTTCAAAAATCTCCAATTGGTTCGATGTTTATTTTTCTTTGCCATGTCATGTTTATGGGAAATTTTTACTGCCGCGTCCTTCAACTTTTATTAAACTTAAACTAGCTTTGGGTTTTATGGTCATAAAATCCTGCCCTTATCCCACTTCATGTGGGATCGGCAGAACAGGCTCTCTTGGGCCCGTATTCCGAAACAGTGTTTGAGTCTGAGTCGAGCCTCAAGCACAGATTTTTGTCACTTTTCGAAGGAGAACTTTCTTAACCTATGCTTGAGGCTTGACTTAGACTCAAGCACTGTTTCGGAATACGGGCCTAAAATTTTTACACCATCCGCATCTTTTCTGATAATAACAAGCATATAAAAAAAGTTATAATTTCCAGAAAACAATAATCTTACAGACTGATGACTGGTTTTTCACAGACACGGCACGGCAGATAAATGTCTCCTTACGCACGATAATGATATCCTAACTTTAACGGTATTTCAATGTAGTGCGTCGATTAAATAAAAATCCCATTCTTAGGTTATAAACATCTTATGCAATTTTTTCGCTTATGTTGTCCCACTGCTGGGCAGAGGACTCCCCGAAAGATATTCAGTTTTCTCTATCCCGAGCATCCCCTCACCAATCTGCTTTCGAAGGCATCCAGAGCGTCTTTCACTTTTAACAGAAATATATATCTTTTCCACAGCCGCCGCGGGGCTACGGTGGACCACCTTATGGTGGAGCTCCGGGCGGACCTCAGCAGCCACCAGGAGGCTATGGCCCACCAGGGTCATATCCTCAAAGGTATCCTCCGCCGCCTGGACCTGGCGGACCTAATAGTCGACCACCCTTCTCGCCTCATCAGGTATGTCATGGTACAGTCGGTTGTACAAAGATTTGTACATTTCTTAACTTTCCAAATGGTGACTCAGCTCAGTTTGTAGTAGATCTGCCTTCTGCGCCGTAGTTCGTGGGTTCGATCCCCACCGAGAACAAATATTTCTGTGGTAAACACAATGATGTGAGTTTGAATGATGTTTTGAATTGTTCTCAGTCTGGGCTACACACCCAGTGTATAGTTATATGGAAAACACGGGTATTTATCGCGATTACCTTTAAAAAAAAAACCTTACATTACCTTTAAAAATTGCTGGAGGGTATAGTTTTGTGTGGATTGTCTGTAATATTTATTTATTCCAACTTTAATGCTAACTTCTTCAAAACCATAATTCATTATAGGATCGTAAAATCAGTTGACGATGTTTTGAAAATAACGAATCGTATACATCTTAGAACCGCCGCTGTCTGTAAATTTTCAGCTATAAAATAAACCGCGTCTACCTAGATAGAAACACTGCCTCTAATCTGTTCCGCAATGAAACTTCGATTAGATTCTTTCGCAAGTTTCATTCAAATCATTACGTATTAACTGAGTCACACACATACCGGTTTCTATATTTATTAGTAAGATAGGAAACATCGTTTCAATAAATAACTGGAAATAACCAAGTAACAAATGAAATATTCATGAAATAAACCACCAGATAAACTAATAATATTTGTTTGATGAGATGGCAGATGTGTAAACTGTTTGATCTACACAAATTAATGCATTAGTTGATACCTATAACATTGAGTAGATTGTATTTGCAACCGCAGATTAATTCAGATTGATGACCAAGATATTGTTATGTAGATTTGCGTAGATGTAGGGTTAATGATCCCAGCTATGAGCATGCCAACACCTGGTTAGCTATAATATGTAGGTTAGCCGCTATATTGATTTAATTGAATCAACTACGTCCGCTTAATTTCAGATATCATGATTTGTGCCAGATTTGTTTGTTAATCATGCAATTATGAATGATCTAACTAATAAATAATTCTTTGCTAGCGTAAATTAATTAAGGCTAATGCCCTCCGGACACGAGGCCACTATGCGGGCTGCGGGAATGTTATAGTCACTGATTTTTCATATACCTGCATATTTTGAGACAGTTTTGTGAGCAAATAAGAAGTAAGTACAGGAACTATGGACTATGGACTACATCATGATTTTGAAATACCCTGGCATGGTAATAGATCCCCTTGGCTTAGATCTAAGAATATTCATTGGTGCACGATCGTATTCAAACCTACAACGCTAAGATCAGAAGGTTGGAGACCACTAGTGCTCTCCAAAAACCAAATAAATGAAACCAAACAATGAAATGTGTGAAATACAGAAAGCATACTTAGTTATTTAGGAAATTCCAAACTTCCTTAGAAATACTTTTAGTTTTGTCGTTGTGTCAAGTTATAAGATTCATTTTCAAGTCCGAAACTAGAGAGAGACTCGAACATTTCTCAGAATCGTTGAGACGGCGGCGGCGCGTCGGAGCCTCATCCACTCACGTGAATATAAACGTTCTATCATGCTAAAGCCTTCACAGAGGAAACCCGGCTCTATTGCCGACTGTTTAAGCTCCAAGTTAGCCTGGGATCTGCGCAGATACGCTCGAATGACGTAAGCCGCTCCGCGCGCTGGCTGACGTAAGCTCGTTGTGCAACGGAGCTCGAGGTACGTTTGAAGCAGGGTTCTTGGAGCGAACTCGTGTAGAAATCGCTCTTAAGAAATGATTACGCGGAGAACGGGGTCGTTTCGAGACCATAGGTAATAAATAAAGGTAATGCGATTCCGATGTAAACACGTTACGAGTGTCAAATATTGTGCTGCTTTTTGCTGGCACAAAATTACTAAGCAGTCTGACATGAAACTGGTGTCATGGGAGGTCGGCACACTTAGTGAGTCCTACACGCGAGTTGACTACATAAATGCTCTTATCGGAAAATTGTGTTGTTATCTAAACCCCCACATAACAAGCTAGGTATAACTATTCATTTCAACTCCTTAGCTCGTATGGTGTAGCTCTACTTCTTTTTGCATGTCAAAGTACTACAATTTAATAGTTATTTGTTATGCAAGAGTGCAAAGCTGCTTTTTAACCGCGTGCTCAATTTTGATGACTGAGCAAGCGCAGGATTCTAAAGTTTAACCACGAGCGTAGCGAGTGGTTTAAAAGTTAGAATCCTAAGCGTTGGCGAAGGAATCAAAAGAGCACAAGGTGAAAAATCTTTGCACTCGAGTGCAACACGTAACTTTTCATCCCACCTCAGCGAGGAAATGACTAAATGCAAAAAAGAACATGGCGCGACTAAAAGTAACACACCAAGAAGGTTCCGAGTATGAGATATTAACAAATTTAAAAAGGTTGTATGATAAATTCGGCACCATGCAGGTCGAAGTAAATAGGTTTAATGGTGTTTTGAATTCGCAAATACACCAAGAAGGTTACGGGTGCGAGTTTTTAACAAAATAAAAAAGGTTGTATGATAAGTTCGGCACCATGGAGGTAGAAGTAAATAGGTTGTGTATTCACAAACTTATTGAACACCATATTTTGAATTCAAATTTACTTTATCCTCTAGCGCAGGGTTTCCCAAAGTGGTCGATATCGACCCCTTGGGGTCGATATTTGTTTCCTAGGGGTCGATATAAACGAAAACTGATTTTGGGGGTCGACGAGGTCTAAAAATCGACCCCCTATTAAATTAACACACGTTCTTATTTAAAACTTTAGGTAGGTAGGTACTGTATTGTTTATGTTGTGTTACGTGTACTAAGAATAATTAATATTTTTGTAGGAAATAGCATTGTTGTAGTACCTAATGTAAAGTATCCAGTTCGTATAAAATGAAAAACTAGGCAAGTCGGTGTGGACAAGTTTGTGCAAGATGAATGAGTTCGAGCGTACATCTTTCAGGCGCGTTTTGACTTGCTCTCTATTTGACGCATACGTGATTTAACACGAACGAATTCATGATCAAGTTGCAAATCCAAACATGTTTCTGATATTTTACTATTTAACGAGCTTGCACTTAGGTTGAAAGTTCATTTGCGTTTTGAAATTCGTTGGAGCTTGAACGATAATAACTCATATAAGTACTCATTTATTTCAAGAGATCACAAAGTTATAAAATAGCTAAATTAAGTGAAGTAAAGTGGCTGAAACAGAATTTACGAAATGCTGAGCGAGTTTAAGTAAAAGAAAAAAATACAGGGTAAGTACCAAACAGTTTTTATCCGGCACAGCGCATCTTTTTTTACTACTAGCTGATGGAACAAGCATATGGCCCACCTGATGTTAAGCGGTAACCATCGCCTATAACAAAGCATTGCCTCGTAGGTCACGCACGTCAGGAACGTGCCCTACGATTCATTGCCCTGCGTCCATCAACTTTAGGCTTACAGATGTTTCGCCTCACGTGCCTGTAATTACACCGGCACCCACACCCTTCAAACCGAAAGACTTCGGTAGCGATGCTGCTTCACGGCAGAAATAGGCATGGTGGTAGTACTTCCCTGGACGAGCCCTTCACAAGGAGCTCTACTACTACTAAAATGCCCCACTGTGTGATAGTGATCAGTTGAGCTATCTGTAGATTGTTTGCAACAGTTTCCAGTTGCCTCAGTTGTTTCAATTCAAAATTTACCAGTAAATTAGCAGTTTGTTATTGTTTTTTATTAAGGTAGTTTCTTATATTTTTATTTGCAGGATTACTGAGAGTTTTATGATGGCAGACACGAAAAAAAAATGCAGACAATACAGTTTGGACTACTTGAAGTTCGGATTTAATGCATCTCCATCAAATCAACACGTGTGTCTCATATTATGTGAACATTAAACTTTATATTTACTGAATTGTGTGTCTTTTTATTTTGTTAAATTTGTATGAGAAAATGAAGTCAATCACTTAACCAAGTGCAAAGTTTTCCAATTTGTACCTTAGCACCTAGGTATTTTGTATCAATAAAGAGAAAACTAAAGATAGGCCTCTTATTTATAATAGTCTGCTAACTTAAAGCATTGCTAATTCTCACTCTGTCTTCTTCTATTGACCTAATTCAGAATGAAAAATAATTATAAGTTTAAAAAACTAGATAAACCGACTTCATTGCCAAACGGCTAAACCGATTTTAATGAAATTTGTTTGGGACAATCTGGACGTAAAAATAACCATCCAAAAAAATAATTTTCTAAATCGGTATTAAATGACGCAGGCATGCAGTTACAAACATTAAAAAAATTATTAAAAAAAAAATGGCAACACCGATCTTAATAAAATTTAAATGGGACCAATCTGGAAGCAGTACCTTTCAGATAAAAAAATATTTTTTCAAATCGGCTTACAAATGACGAAGTTATGCAGTAACAAACATTAAATAAAAAAATATTAAAAAAAAAAAAAAATATAACCAAATTGAGAACCTCCTCTTTTTTGATTGGAAGTCGGTTAATAACGCTGTAGCAGCTGTTTTAAGTTAGCGGACCATTATGAATAAGGGGGTTGATCTTAAAAGTAGATAATTTGGCCATGGGGGTCTGAGGTAACGTTTCATTTTGGAAAAGGGGTCACTTGTCCAAAATAGTTTGGGAACCCCTGCTGGGAAAAGCCGTTTTTATCCGCTAGTGTCTAGCGGATAAAAACGGCTTTTCCAGTCAGAAATTAAACAGCAAAAACACACTTTCAGAGCTGGTGGGATGAAAATACATTTTGTAAATAAAACGTTGCTAGCTTTGCTCCACGTTTAGCTCTGGGAGATGTAGACAGCAGACTGGCAGAAATCGGATTGATCATTTGAACAAATGTTTTTTCTATCACAAGTAAATAAGATTCAGCGCTGAATCAGCAGCCACCTTATGATTTAAATGGGTAAGGGTGCGTGCACAAGCAGCCAGGTTGTCAGGTCCCGTCTTAGTCGATACAGGTTTTATATACGTTACCATCAAAAGCATAGCACCCGTGTGACCGGTATCGGCCTGTCTGTACCGGGAACCCGTCTCGTTGTGCTTGGCAGCTTTAATACCCTGTTCACTTTTTGGACAATGTATAGGACACCCTCCTTGCTCTCACTGATCTGAATAAGAGTTCATTTGACTGTTATTCCACATTCAATGCCACCAACACACCTGGTGTGAGCATGGCAAAAGGTCGCATAGTATCGTCACCTAGATTTAGTGGTCCTTGTGATTCAATTGAATAAATGCTTTTTGACATCGACATGTGGCTGTTGTTATAATTAAGAAGCCGTGCTGAAAAATGTCCAAGCAAGACTTATCGGAAAGAAACGGTTTGTTATACAGGGTATAATCAAATTTTCATCAAAATCTATTCAGCTGTTGTTAGATGAGTGGGTAAATAAATGCACACTTGTTATTTCTCCTAACACTACATAAAACGTTTGTTTATGACCGTTTTCTTATTTACAGTTTAAAGTTATGTTTGAGCGTGTTGCTCTATTATGCTACGGAAGTAATCTCAAGAAATGTGGGTGGGAAGCGGCGCCGTGAGTTAGATAAAGGTGGCTTAGGGTAGACGGGATCTTGAGCACTCGTGTGCTGCGGCCTCGGGGATACAGCCCGTATCCGAGTGCAATGAATGCGACGACGCTTTCAAGGACGCGCCTCAGGTGATGACGTACGCGAGCTCTGCCACCCCCGGCATGGCTCCGTCGGGGGTTCCGGCACCCACCTAATAATGCACGTCTACACCCTGTCTGCCACGTCCGCACTCGTTGCAACCTTGAGTACTCTCGGGGACACCCCGTTCGCACCTAGGGTTCAAACCCCAAAGCCATCAACGCAATTGCCACCCACCAACCCTCCCAAGAGCCGATGATCGAAACAAACTTCCAATGATAGACAAAGGCGCGACTGGCGCGTGTTTGTTCCACACACAAAATGATGACGTGAAATTTCCATCACACAAGTGCCATCGACGACGACGTGTCTATTGATATCGCCGGAAAGTGCGACACGCGACACACCAGTGTCAGCTGGTCTCAGTCGTAGTAATTATCGTTATTAGATTTTGCATAGTTGATACCGTGTTGATTGCTCTCTAATTATCATAATAATAGTGGAGTTGGTGCTCGAGCAGGGTGGCAGCGGGCCCGTCAGCTGAGCGAAAACGAAAGTAAACAGAACTCGGTCAAAGGGTTTGTACTCACCTACCCGCAATATTTATGTGGGTACGACGGGGTGGTACCCCACACCCGCTTCAGGCACCCTCCTTTGATGGATTGGTTGGCGACTGGCGCGGATGTTCGACTAAAGCTCAGTTCGACTCAGCTGCTAGGCGTTAGTCTTCATTTCCTTATAACTTTGACTTTACAAACTTTTACCCGCGAAATGATTATTCAGTAAAAGTTTCCTGAATTCTTTGTATTTTGTTTGGGCACAGGCAGCCACCCCTTCTGTCACCCCTTTTACCACCTTCAAAGTTTTTCGGACGCTGACTCAGATAGGTATTTGAATTTGTTTATGAAAATTTCTAGTGAAAGTAGAAAAACAAAGGTTTTACTTAGTTCCACATTATTCATTCTGGAATACAATTATGGCACCCCTTTCGCCTGGGTTGTTACACTAACGTCAACGGACACGACTGAGTCCATTGCGTATACCGGGTATTGGACAGGTTTCGGCTTGCCGGCAAATGAGGCGCAACGTATCCAATTACCGACGCAGCAACGAAGGCCTCAATAGGAGGCGACCCTTTGTTCGACCAACATTACGGTGCGCCCGCTATAAGCTGATTAGGTGCGACGTAGCACTTCGGTTCGGAATCACATTTCAATATCTTCACCTGTCACGAGTAATACCCTCGACGAAAGCCGATAATGTACACATATCTACAACTCCACCAGGCCCTTTTGTTTCATAGCGAACATCACAAACAATAATAATATAGGAGCTTGCAAATTAAATAATACTTCATTAGTAAAACATACACCACGTACTAGACATAAAACACCTGCACACTGGAGATATTGCTAAACTATCAAGAACAATGCTACGTAATGGGGAGACCGTGAACTATTGACGTCACGTTATTCAATTATCGTCAGCTGGAAGGGGGAAAACATTAAAAGTGAATGACTTCTCTTGACCTGGATTACTGAATATCAGGCCTCCTATATCTAGCTTGAGCCTTGAATCGTGACGCGGAAACTGGCCGACTAGTGAAAGCATTGCACGATTGTCTGGTGCTAAGTCTGCAATAGATTAGCTATAGCGCTGAAACTGGGTAATCGTTTGTTCGGTTTCCATAGAAACGCGAAATTGCTCTCAACTATGTTACGCTGTTGAGCTTCTTGTTGTTTTCGTTTGTCATATCTACCTTATGCAATCAAGCTCTGTACCCGAAGTCGGAGTTTTGCTACCACATTTCGTCTACCAAATGTTGTTTACGTGTGAGCAGGTGTCTCTCTTTTATATGGAAAATTGATGAGACGCCAATTCTAACTACGTAACGTTCTCTAACTACGTTACAGTCTCATCTTTTCTCCATATAATAACGACAGACAAATAGGCGAAACGAAAACAACGTTTCGCAAACGAAATGTTGTAAATGAAGTGGGACTTGCCCTTCTGCTTAATGTTTTGTTCGTGCTTCACATATCTTAAAAAGAAATCTGTACCAACAACCAACACCACAGTCGATCGAATAAAAAAAGAAAGAAAAGCCTCTATGCAAGTACAAAAACCTGGCAGTTCCCCCTATTCAGTTGAGCTCTTTCGTTCGGGCTGTTGTATGTCGGTACATAGAGATATTTACATAGGCCGGTTGTAGGCGTAGATGCGTTGCGGTGCACTCGTTTGCAAAGTAAACGGGTGTGCATAATGGATGCACGGTCAAGGCCGTTCGTGGCCGCCGACCTGTGTGCTTGGCTTGCACGTGCCTGATTGTTTTATACTAACTTGCTTTGGTACTTGTAGTTCTGAGGTGAGCTTCGCTAACGGTGCTATTGTTATGCTCCGTCGAGATAAAGCGATATGCTGTTACCTTTCTAATTCAAGGGCTGTGAGATTGTTTTATTTTGGCCTGTTTCAACGTACTCCGTTTACCGTTCACACGTACTTTCTTGAGTACTAATAAACGTTAATAATTGTTAAAACTATGATATTAGCCTTTTCCCTGCCAAGTTTAAATCACTGATGAATAAAAAATAATACTGAGACGCCCAGGTAGATAGATAGTCAGATGATATCGTCAAGACGGTGGGAGCTAGCTGAATCGAGTTGACGCAGGGTCAAAGTGCTGATTAGATCGATATCGATAACCGAAAACCGACTTTTGATTTTGACCAAAGAGACAGCAGAACCTTTTGAAAGTTGCCAAAATGCATGTATACTACTAGCAAAGCTGTTATGTTGAACGTCAATCTAACGTTTAATGCACCAATAAGTAAGAATTTATGTCGTTCACACCATCACTCAATATCAGGTTGTATTTCGGTTAAACGCAAGCCAATTATATTTATAAACAAAATTGTGTTTCCTTCATGTCCTGAGCGATGTTCTTAGTGCGGCTGGAAGTTAGTAGGACTGCTGGATAGGAGTCTTCATCGGAGAAAGAATTGCTCACTACGAACGAACTACTAAAGACTACGTTTTACAAATCTAGTTTTTGATAATTCAGTGAAACCTGGTTAAGTGAGACATCAAGGGACCAGCAAATTGGTTTCGCTTATATTGGTATTCCACTTACCCTGACTGATGATAAATATAATATATAGAGGTGTACAATTGTACATTGTCCCACTAACAGAGATAATAAAGTGTTGGGACCTTAGCATGAGTCCCAGTTACGGAGGTATCTCACTTATCCAGGTCCCAATGAACCAAGTTTTACTGTATTAGGACTAACAAAGTGTTGTCTCCATCCAGGGTTATGAGCGCGGTGGTTCCCCTCAACCTCCCAACCAGCCTCCGGGCGCGCCCAGCCCTGGCGCGGTGTCCAACGCAGCCGGAGCCATGTCCCCTACGCAAGACACGCAGCACCCGCCGCACATACAGCACGGCTCGCAGCCGCCGCAGCATCAGGTTAGTTTACTATTATTATGTTCCACTACGATACTAGCGTCTGGTTTCATATTGGTCGAGGAGGGTTTGAGAGAGTCTTGACTCGATAAGAAGAACTAGCGTCTGAAGATGGAACAAGCCACAACTGGTTCACCAGTGAGGTGAGTTTTGTGGGGGATCTCTCGCCTCACTGCTGAATCGGTTACTTCCGTTACGGCTTGTTTATGTTTTTTTTCCTTGGTCTATTTTTTTGCTGGATGTTTTGTCCAGCAACGAGTCAACACGGTTGTCTTCGTCTTTAGGGAATCAAGACTTCATTTATCTCTCTCAATCTTCTATCTATTCTGAGCCTCCTCCCACTATCTCCTTTCGAAGGTCCAGCTTAAGTATCTGAAAACCGTGAATCAACTCACTCGCACACTGACATTTGGGAAAGATATGAAAACACTGAACTTATTCATCTAAAATTATCTTGTTATTGCACACAGTCAATAATTTTGATCCTAACACGTTTCACTACTTTAAAATTTATCAAAGTACGAAAACCAGTTTAGCCAATTTTTTAAGTAGGAAAACGTTTTAGGATCAATTTTTATTTGCTACACCTATGTACAATTGGTTTGCACGCAAGATAGGTACTCGCGATGTTCAATAACTAAGTTCCGTGATTTTGGATCATTCAGAGGGTCAAAATATGGGAGCAAGAAGTACATCGACGGTTGTCTTCGCCTTTAACAGGAGCGTCCAAACTGGCCTGGCGTAAAACTAGTTTGAAGACGCCAAACAAATTGAAACCGCTCCAAAATATTGTGAAGAATTCTCAAACTTAAAATTGAAGGAGACCTCCTTCGATTTTAAGTTTATAGCTTGATCAAATTAACATGATATTCATCAGACAACGTTGCAAAATGATAGTAAAGACTTAATCACGAATATGCAATTTTTCCAATTATTTTAATTACATAGAACTTAATACGTTCTGTAAAAACAACAGTAAAGTTGCGCTTAGACGTGGGCGTGAAAACATTTTTTAATTGACTTCAAGAAAAGGAAGAGGTTCTCAATTCGTTTGTATTTTTATAGTTTTGTTACCGCATAACTCCGTCATTTATGAACTGATTTGAATTTTATCTGAAGGTTACTTCAGATTGGTGGTCCCATATAAATTTCAGCAAAATCGGATCAGCTGATTATGAAGTTGGTTATTCAAGTTCATTAAACTTATAAAAGCCACTTAATTTATGAGGGCGCTTGTACACGCTAAGAAAAAACGCCGGGCCTACCCAAGAATTCGTGTCGTAACAAGAAAATTACTGTGTACACTGCTCGCAGCGGTGCACGAAAAAAATCTTATCTGCGCAAGACAAGAATTTTGTCTTTTCCACACACGAAAACGCAACAACGTTCGCCGCGTCGTGTCTTGCGCAGATAAGATTTTTTTCGTGCACCGCTGCGAGCAGTGTACACAGTTATTTTCTAGTTACGACACGAATTCTTGGGTAGAACCGGCGTTTTTTCTTAGCGTGTACAAGCGCCCTTATTGTATACATTACTGCTTTATAATCAAACATTATTTGAATAGTTTCCGTTGCACTTCTCTCAAATTCTGCTTCGCACAATTCAATGTTTGTGATCTCAAAATCACAAAAAAAAAAAACGAATTAAGAAATTTGAATTAATAATCGGAAGTACATTGCATACCTCCAAGTCCGTTAAAAACTTGATCAGACCAAGAAACGTCGAACGTCGCACGTCGCAAAGCAAGGTTGTACTTTTTGTATGGACCAACCAGGATCACTTACAAAGTTGTAATTCCCTAACCAGAAAGCAAACCATGATTAAGGAACGCAAATTCATGAGAACTTGCAACTTCTAAAAGTTTTCTCATCCCACTCCAAATTGATCTTATTCAAGTAAACTAAAAAGCAATATAAATATTTCTATTTCCTCTTTGCTAAGTCATAACTCTCGGAGCAAGACCAATTATTTGATTAACGAAACAATTTTCATAAAATCTAGAGGCTTTTCAACAACTTCATAAAATGAACACAGGTTCGTATAAATATGACATTTAAAATACAGTTTCGTAGAAATATGAAGACTATAATGTTGGCTTTATACCGTGGCTGACTCATGGAGGACACAAGGATTTACATCTTATTTTATACTCGCTTACTTGTATGAGCAAAATCTTGTATAATTTGTAAGTTTTTAAAATAATTGTGTATACTGTTTACTATAGATTGAACGAAAACATCTTAATCGACGCCACATATGATAGTATTTTTTGCCCTTTTTTTTCAATGTCTATTAAGTTGTACATCTTTCATCAATATCGACGGTTACAACCACCACATGTTTGTGTGTTTCCTTGTGCGCTAAAATAGCTCGAGTTATCACATTTTCACGTTCAATTAAACGCAGATTAAAACATCATCGCCCTGCTATAAAATCTTACGGAGAACCTTAATTTGCATAATGTCTTTTCAAAAGCACATAAAATGTAAGTGCATAACCCAGAAACCCAACTTAACATTAACCAAAGTGATATTATTGTTAATAACTTTAAATAAATGGTTTGTGAGTGCGTCATGTTTGCATTTTAGTTATCGCGGTGAACGTTCGTCAGGCGACGGAAATTTTCGATAATTTTGGCCCGTTCGACTTGCCTCACGAATCGCGGCCGACATACGCTCACATTGCGAGATAGCTCCACCAAAACAAGATAAACGGTTATATGGATTGCGGAGATATCGATTTATAAGGCTGTTACTCTGAACATATTGTAGCTATATATTTTCTATTTATCTTTAGCGTATGTGAAATAAAAATGTTCACAAAAAGAAAAATATAAACTAGCAGCATGCCATGTATGTTTTGCGCTGACAACTATTCTGTTAATAAAATATATTCCAGTGAATTTATATTCTCGTACACTTGTACGTAAATAGATCGCGTCAGCACGAGCGCTGATATGAATCTGTATAGCTTTAACGAAATTGAACCCACTCTATATGGAAAGTACCTATAGTAATCGCACGATACTCGGCGGATGGAACTTTGGCTATGAACTTTACTGTTATCGCCACACATTAAATTGCTGCTGAATGTACGGAGCCCCTCGCTGTTAGCAATTTTTAAAAATTACCTTCCCTAACCATAACTATTTCAATAAACCGTCTATGGTCATACTCCTCGTAATGGACAACTTTTACTTTCGTTATGTTTGTTTTCTTGTTTCTTTCTTTCCCCTCTTCATTTTTAGTATTATTGTAATCATCCAAGTTATTTTACTTTACCGTAAAAATAATTTTATCGATAAACTGGGTGTACTTAGCATCTTCTAAAATGATGCTGTTGGTGTAATATTAGATAGCCAATGATTATAACTTCTTCCTAGACTTTGTGAACAAGTGAAGTTTAAAAAACTTGAGAAACCCACTTCATGGCCAAACTGCTGAACCGATTTGGATGAAATTTCTACGGGACCAACTTTACAGATTAAAAAAAAAGATCATGAAGATTCAAATCTGCGCTTAAATGACAAAGTTATGCGTAAAAAAATACAACCGAATTGAGAACCTTTTTTTATTTGAAGTCGGTTAAAAGGAAATCATATTACACTCGGTTATATTATGCATTTTTGACTTATTTTCCAATGTGATGTCGTAACGGATGTTTGAATATCGCAGCGTAGTCGATCATCTGTCTGTGTGCTGTGCAGCAATCGGAATCCATCTAGAAACGTGAGCAAGTTGCTTTTGGCACGCTTCGCTCATAGCTCAATTTACATATGTTCCGCAGTTGTATGGCTCGCACGTGGCTGGCCTAGCGACTGTGCCGCGATATTATGGAGATGTAGGACAATGCTTGCTTATTTGCATGCCATACCAAAGAATACTTAATAATATGATAACGACTTTTACAGCTCCCAGATGGTGAGTTGTAAAAGTTCATCTTGTTTAAGAAGTAAAACTACTTGTTTCACATCTTCGGTAGTAGGTATAATATTTTATTTCAATATTGAGACTGGTCAATAACAAAATTGCCTATTTGATATGTGAAACAGCACCTTACCTACGGTGAACATATCGACCCTGTTTGATTTAGTACCTAAGTTTCCTTAAAATTAGATATCGGTTACTGCTGCTCGATAATAATTCAATCAAGTAGAATCGACATGATGATAAATGAAGCATGGAGTGATACTATGGGTAGTAATGAAGGCAAAACATTCGTACACGTGCACAGAAAAGACGTTAACGTCGTTGAAAAAGGGTATGGCGCAAAAATTAAACGTCAGTCAGATATCAAACGATCGACGGAGCAGAACACTCTGAGGCTCTTAGCCTCGGGGAACGAGCGCTCCGTCGATTTTATACACGGCTCTCGAACTAAACACGGCCGAGGGAGCTACAATTTATGCTAACGTAAACCCGACCGGCTCACCGGCTCTGACTCGGCGCCGACTCCACTCAGTACTCAGTTATAAAGCTTAGCTTATGCCTTAACCTCATTCCACGGCCACTGCTACACGCTTGGCCTACTCTAAAAGGAATTCTTGTATCTAATCAAACTTCTAATTAACATTTTATTCATAAGCTTTATCCAGCTTAATGTTTATTTCCGTTTTCCGAACCAATAATTAAAGTTCTACAGAATATAAATAAAAAACTAAACATAAATCTAAACTTGATTTGAGGCTTTACAAAACTAACGGCGAGCTACCCACGTTCAGTTAATGTTCAACGATGTCAGTAGAGAATTTTGAGAGTCAAGGGCCATTGCAGCATCGTGATCGCTCGAGAGTCGTACGGTCGAAATGAAACGTCGTATCTTATTTTATGATTAGCGGCTCGAAAGCGCTTTGTAATTTTGTTAGTTCCGCCTTTCTGGTGCTGGGGGCTGAACACGGAGAGTGGAGATCGATGCGAGCGCTCTGCGCGGGTGCGAGTGGAAAGCAGCTAGCCAACGCTAGCGCTGTCCCCTTCGCTCGAACCGCCTACCAGGCAGCCATGTTGCGCTCGACCTGCGCTCGCCCGACCGCCATTGTAGCGTTCGCTGTCGCTCCTAGTGATGTACACCGGTTCTCTCGATATTTTTGTCGTTGTTGACTGGATCTGGCTCATTCTTCATATTTATTTCAGAGAATTTATGCTATGTTACTCGGTTTGCGTCATAATTTAACTCATATAGCTGTCCATGGACTCGAAGTTTAACATGGTGATTGAAAAATGTAATTAAAATACAGCTTACTGTCATCCTCTCATCTTACTTTTTAATCATTTAATCCATTGACTTATCTTAGATCAGATAATTAATTAGTCCTGCAAATAAATTTAATCTTCCTGCCAAAATAAGGAAATTTTAGGAGAAAATTATCTAAAATAGTAAATCTTATGAAATTATAATTTAAACGAAAATTTGCTGTTACAAATTTACAATAACATGAACGAGCTAACGTTGGCAATGGTATTTCAGCTACATTCGTTTGAAATAGTGAAGTGCTAGGGTTGGGAAATGTCGATGGCATGCAGTGGACTTACAGCGCGGCTCCGGAATTAAAATGTCAGACGTGCGGCCGGCAGCGGCAGCGAGCGTGGGGGCTCGCAGGGGGCCGCGGGGGGGAGGGGCGGAGCGGGCGCCCGCCGTTATTAATAACCATAAGCCAGCAGACGCACGAACGTCCAGAGGGGCCACGCCAGCCAGCCGCGCCGTAATGAGGAATCACTAATTATATTTTACTGGACTTTCGTATAAAACCAACATAAAATACACCAGAGATATACGATATAGACACGTTTTAAATGAACGTTTTACCTTCATATTACATTATTAAAAGCTGCGCTAATAGGCAATATCAATTAATTATCGATCTCTGGCACGTACTTCATACTCATATTGACAACAGCAATTATGTGCTCGATAGCGACACGTTCTGGATATTGGATCCTGGTGTAGGGTTTGGGACAGAATGGCAAGATGATATAATGGTACGACTGGCGGGTACTGGTACCGGCTCGTTTAATATTCCCCCACGGTAGGCGCGCCGGTTGTAAGAGACAGCTCTACCCGTTCGCTAGCCGATGCGACGCGACGTTCGCCTGTGCCAGTAAAAACTCTGTATATTTTATTGTCAAGGAAATATATTTGTCAAAGGCCGTGCGATTAATTGCTCGGCTTTTCTAGAGTGTGCCCCGAGGAGATTCTCCTTTGGTGTTTTAGATGACATTAGGTTGTTGCATATTGTCATCTGCGCCGTATTCATTATGCTAATTGAACTGACTTGTGTGTCCATTTGCACTGCATTTAATTTATTAGTAAGTAATGAAAAAGAAAGGAATGGGTTCACAAAACACAAGCTTATGCACAACGGGCTATGGAGAGAGTTAATGCTGGAAGTTCCACCGTGATATAATCCAAAATTTAGAAATCCATCGAAGCAAAGTTACCGAAATAACTCTCTTAATTTGCAAGTTGAAGTGGTAATGCGCAGGCCATATAGCTCGTAGAACAGAAAATAACTTACTGGGGAATAAAAGTTCACGAATAGCGACCATGAACCGGAATACGTAGCGTAGGGAAGAAGGTCAAGGAGATTGATAAGAAAGCATTTATGTAGATGGAGAAGGCTCAAAATCGTTCTTCCTGAAGGCTGAAGATGATCCACACTGGTTTTAAAAACCACACTTCAATACCACTGCTCGTTCGAGTAGCTAATTCGGGGAGCAGTATTTTTTTTGTAGAAAAAGAGTTTGATATCACTGTTACTCGTAAAAAAGCTAAGAAATGTGTTTCTTCGTGAATGGGCTCTGTTCTTTCCCCCGGTGCATAAAGAGCAAGTTATCCGGCAGCGCTCGCTTCTCATAATAACAAACTGCGAAATACTCCGGATTCTCGGAACTTTAGTGTGGCAGGCAGCCCCGCTCTCTACTGGAAACCTCTAAAGCGCTGACTGCGGGGCGTACATTCTCTCCTGCGGCGGAGTCACGGGCAGGGCTGTCGGGAATTGCCGAGTTGGATAAATTATGCCGCTCGCCCCCCTTTTGCAATCTCCGCAAAATAATGCAATCCAATTGTTGAGAAGAGAAACTGACATTTGTCTTGTCTTTTGTGCTTGCCTTCCTGTCTGTTGGTTATTATGATGATGACAAATGAATACAGTGTTTAGACGCGGAAATATCTGCTGTCAATGGAAACTTTGAATAGAAAATACTCTATATTCTGGATACTCGTAGTATTCGTAGAAAACACGCACAAGAAAATTTGATGCAAGTCTCATAAAATTGTTGGGATTTCATTATAAGTTTGACACCGACTTGCCTTTATCCGCGTTCAGTTTTAGCACTTGCTCGGAGTTAGCAACGCTCGATGGTATTACGCTATTAATCCCCCTTCGGACCTTTCCAACTCTACTTTCAAAGGAACTTCAGCTGTTCAAAGGATTCGTTGTATCAAGACGTTTAATGTAGTTTTATCAGTTGTTTGATGTTGTCAGGCAATTATTTATAAACGGTTTAGAATGGATAAAAAACATAGCTTCAAAAAAACCTTTTCAATGTCTAGAAGAAAACATTTGGTGAACAACAATATTTTACAGGATGTATTCCATGATATTTTCTACTAAAGCTCATTCGTTATTAGAGATAACATCATCAGTATGCGACATTTAGGGACTATAAAACTGTATGGGAGAGAAAACACAGACTGGTTGAGAGGTCCGTCCGTATATAAATAAAGTCCAGAATTTGTGGAGAGAACATTTTATAGCAGTCGAGTTCCTTTTAGCTTCAGCGCAGTGACTGGCACGGCGCAGACAAATATATTATGAGGCTGAAGTTTAGCATCCTTCCTTACCGAATGTTGGAGAGTAGACTGTTATTTTCGGTCATTTTCAGCAGATTCTTCAAAGATAACAAATAAGTATGCATTTATGTATTTTACTATCAGATTTTTACTAGTAGATAGATAGATAGATAGATAACTCTTTATTGTTCACCACACAAAAGATACAGTACAGGACATAAAAAATTAACAATTAGGTAAAACAATGGGCGACCTTATCGCTGAGAGCTATCTCTTCCAGGCAACCTTTGCATGGAAAGAAATAACGAATTGAAAGGCGCTGTAGTTACATACGGAAAATTGAAAAAAAGTTCATCTACAATACCTACTCACTATTAGATACCTAATTAGATAGGTATTTACCTAAACTAACTACTTAATTTAAACTAAAATCCTAATACTTATTATAAGATATAACTAAAAATAAACTAATACATACAATATAAATATACATGAATATATGTATAAATAAAAAAAAAAAATATATTATACACAATATTATTATGCTCAATGCCTAAAAAACTAGCTAGAAAAAATTGACGACAAGTAGTGCTCCTTTAACCTTAATTTAAAAGTGTTATGCTTATTATTATTTATTATTTTGTTTGTGTTGTGTTGTGTTAGTTTTAGGTTTCTATAATTTATATTGGAAATTGTCACATAAAAGTAATACCCATGTGATATTTTAAGTGGAATCATTTTTAACTTTATGGTGCAGTGGCCAACAGAAGTATATAAACAATTAAAGTCACGAAATGTTTTTTTTTTAGACGTTCGATGCGGAATCTGTAAATAAAGTTTTAAAATTTGGTCTCCTTATTTGAAACGAAAATATCCAACTACTTTTGTAGCTGACTGTGCAACAATTTAGTCCCCAATATCCCTTTCAACAGTTCTGTGAACTCTACTTTGTTTTACTCTTTTTGTGCGACGAGAGTTTTCGGCAGGAAAATGTGGACTTTGGCTGGCAGTGTACAGCGTAACTTTATGTTAAGCTTGTGAACTTTTTGTCACCATCGCTAGTTTGAAATTGGCATTTAATTCGAGTCACTGGCTGTCCCGACATGGAGTCAGACAATTTGTTACGACGAAATCATTCGTTGAAAGTTGCGATGTTTTTTCTTTGTGATGAACTTTGTTCAGTTCGTAAAAACGCCGTTTGGGATTTTAGAAAAGTGATCCTTTTATTTAATTAGTCTCTTAAAAATAAAATTTGGGGTTGGGATCTTTATAAAAATAGGTTATCATTCTATGGTGTTGATAGTTTGATAACATATTTTGGGATATTCGTATAGGTTATTAGAAAGAGAGACAAATATACTGTTTATATAATATATGCAATCGTGACAATCTTTTATCTATGATTATCGAGAACTTACAAAATGTTTGTTGCCAGGGTTACCCACCACCACCGAGGCCGTCTCAGCCGTCCACACCGAACGCCCACGATCCTGACTCTGTAAGTTATTTCACTTTGTTTCCCTCTATTGTATTTACTCTCGTAGTAAACAACGATTCTTGTGATTATTTTTATATTTTACTAGGTATCTTCGAAACAAAACAATAGACTGTTGAGCAAAATAACTGGTAATTTACGTTCTCTGTGAACATTTTTAAATATATTCAAAAGATGTTTTGACACTGGTTTTCAATCATGAGCATGGCGCATGGTGTTCCGATGAGTCAAGCAAGCAAGAAACTGAGTATTGAAAAGTAAAGATGTTAATAACGGCTTAAAATTACTAACAAACTTTATGCTCACGCTTATTTTTATTAACGACTTATTTAAGTTGCTTTTTCTCTTATCTGTTTGATCAACAAAATTTTTAACTTTTCTCACTTTTCGAATGCAAAAAGCAGATTAAAATTTATGATCCGAACATATCCAAAAGGTTTTAAATTTTCATAATTATGTAGGTATCTAAATTGTCGTCGTTTAATTTGGTTAGGTCATATTTTTCAACTTTTTGATAGTGCAACCAATATGCTTGTTTACGGTGAAAAAATAATGTAATCATTGAAAAGCACTAAACGATAAGTGCTTGTAATTGTAAGTTTGTTTGGATGCTTAACTAAAATTCTTATTTAATTAAGCAGACTTTTAAGCGACAAGCATTTGCTTGTCGTTTATTTATCTTTATTGAAAAGCTATTTGATGCTAATTAGTCATTCTCATTTACTCTATACCGAACTTTAAATACTCTGTACTGAACACTTTGAGACTTGTAACTTTTTAAACAAAGAGATTCGGATACTCACTTGTATAGAGAAAGCGTAGTTTCCGTATCATTTAAAATTAAGAAATATAAAAAAGTTACGATAACCCGATATTTGTTTTCAATTTACAAGAGCCAATTAAATACAACGTTTATTAAATTTATGAATGACGGCGATTAGCTAGATGTGATAATTACCATGCAACTACCCACCAAACTGTGGCGAATCGTATTTACACGTACTATTGTGTATGTATTATAGTTTTTAATGATAGTATTCGAAACCGGTTTAAGTAACCTATCTGCGCTGCGACGTCATTTATTAAAGTCAATGATGTTATGATAATATAACATTACTTTCAATAAATGTGTATTTAATTAAACTAGTGCCGCAGTAAATCGATTATGGTACCGCGCCGGCCGAGTGCAAAAATAAGTATGCCCGGCTCGACATTACCAAAGTGTTGTTCACTAATGGCTGAATAATGTACGCAGCTCAGCTAGTCACGTAAGAACAAAGTATAGCTCGTTTCCGAGCGTAATGAAGCGCTGTTCTTTATATCTCGACGGGCATATTCTTTTATTTTTATAACGCGATGATGATAAAATAATCTCAACATTTTCGGCCGAATTACCCTGTTACTCGAAGGGTGATATCAAGCTTGATACTTTCCTTACTCCTCTAGATTTAAGTACCTAATTACAACTCTCCTAATAGCTTTATGACAGACTGGCATGGCGAAACGCCCGCGCCTTCATTAAAAATAAGTATTTCCCATACAAACTTTTTTTCTACACATCCCCCAGTGTACTCAAACTTAAAGATTCACCAGTTTGCAAAGTCTTCTATGATTATATTATGGACAACTATATATCAGCGTGGCATTTTGTTGCCGGGAACATGTGGTAGTGAGCGGACCTCGTTTCTCTCGCTATTTGTGGACTCGCTCCATATTCGGCGCAAGCTAACCGACCACGGGGCGGCCCTTGACAATAAGCTCCTTTACTGAATTTCGTCGCAAACAACTCGACACTTAAAAGGAAACCTCCGGTATTTGCAAAATTAAATTATTTGTTTTATTTATTTTGCTCAATGCGAAAATGAAAGCAATTTCCTATGCAATAACATAGAAAATGGAGGAAATTGAAGCGTCGAGTGTCTATATGTGTCTGAAAACACATTCAGTCGTTTACCCTACATTTGTTTTTTTCTTAAATCTTTACTGAATTACTAAAAACTGTTTGAAGTGTTCATATTCTACAATTCACTTTTATTTAAATCGTATAAACATGCAAAATTATTTTCAATAAGCAAACTCGTCAAAATCTACTGTAGTAGGCATGTTAGTAGTTTGTTCTGAACTTGAGTTTCAAAAGTTTTTAAATTGAATATCTGTAATTCTGTATTCTCTACGGATTTGTAATGCTGAAAATTGGGCGGGTGATCACAATAGAAGAAGTTAGAGCCAGCTACATTACACCATTTACATATATCTTAAAATTCTTCACGCCATTTTAGAATGAATATTTTTAACGTGTTCATTGGGACCTCATACTCATACTCATACTCATATTATTTATTGCAATTATTATGTTACATGGTGAGGTCTTAAAGTTAAAAATGGTAAATACATAATAGGCCCTAATGTTCAGGGCATAGCAATATCTGGAGTGGAAGCGGGCCGAAGTCTGAAAAAATAGATAGATTAAAAGCTATTTGTTATTTTTATATTATGAAGTCAATTAAATTAGTATTATAACGCAGGCAGTGTATCATTGAAAAAGTCATTTAAATTATAATAGCATTTTTTTATCAATAAGTCCTTTAATTTATATTCGAATGTCCTATCCTTTTCTACGTCTTTTATTTGTTCGGGGATTTTATTATAAATTTTTGATGCCATTGTTGTTGGACCGGAACTGTGTATTTTTAATTTAGAGTTAGGCAGTACTAATTTGTGCTTATACCTGCATGGGTAACGCCGTGGCAGGTCAGTTTTTTTTACGAAAAATTGTGGGTATTTTCTTACAAACTTGCAAGCTTCGAATATGTAGATGCTGGTTAATGTTAAAATTTTTAGGCTACGAAAATGTTCTTGGCAGCTTTCCGGAAGCTTTATATTGGCGAGGGTACGGATGCATGACTTTTGTAGAATAAAGAGATCATGGACATCAACACTATTACCCCAAAGGATAATGCCATTTGTGAGCCAAGCGAATGCATAGGCATAATAAGCAGTTGTTGAAGTTTGTAGGTCTGTTGCTTTTCTAAGTTCCCTAAGGGCATATGTAAAACTGGACAGTTTGGACCTTATTTTTTGGATATGGCTTTTCCAATTCACGTGTGAGTCTATGTTTAGTCCTAGGAGTGTAAAAGAGTCGGTGCATTCTAATTTAATATTATTATAAGTAAAATTTATGTCAAGAGGGGGTTTTTGGTAAGGTCTAAATTGCATAATTTTAGTTTTTGAATAATTTATGTCCAGATTATGATCAAACATCCAATCTTGAATAGAATTTAGTATGTCAGTTAGTTTAGTTGTCAAGTTGGTGTCATTGTTTTTAATTGATGTCAAAATTGAAATATCGTCTGCGAAGAGGACGCAAGAATCGTTAAGTATTTTTGGGAGGTCATTGATGTAAATTAAAAACAGAATACATCCTAGGACACTTCCTTGAGGGACCTTGAATAAGCTTAGTTAGACTCAAAAATCAGGGTTGGCACCGGTCCTCAACTACAAGGAAAAATTACACAAAAACTCGAGTAGTGATGGTGAACGAAAAATAGTTGCATATAACTGCACTCAACCTCTGCGGGAGAGAAACCGCGCGGTTCCAGCTAGTTCTTATAATAGAAGTTTTCATTTCGTATAAACAGTAACAAAATTAAAAAACTTCCTGAAAATTGTAGTTCGTTTTCACTATGCGAATAAACGTGCTGAGATTTTTTCCAATTAAATTTTCTGTACGACAGCGATATATTGAGGGCTATTATTTATCAGTGTTGTACTTTCTGTAATGAAACGTGACGTATACGAGCAACCCCATAGCCTGCGTATAGACAGTCGGGGCTGTTTGATGTTGATTGATACCGTTAGGCGGGCTCGCATTGTCTCGCCGCCTGCCGCGGGCCCGCCCGGGGGAAACCAAATGAGTGGAATTATTAAACCAGGGCCCGTTCGGCGATGTGACGTTTTTTATAATGAATGTACTGACTAGGCCGAAATTGAGGGGAAGCCTGCCAGTTGTAGCGACGACGACGCGGTCCCTGAATGCCACCCTGATTTTATATCAAAGCTTTACAATAGCAACATTTTAAATTGTGAGCTTTAATTCTTCCAACCTTTGTGTATGCCATCAGCTGTCTCTGACACTTGTTTGTGGGATACCATAGCGTTATCCATTTTATCCCAAAAAAGTTATGGATAGAAAACGTGTATCAAATACGTAGGTACTCCTGCTGATACATTTTAAATGTAAGTATTGGAATTTGGAGGACCTAATTTGAGTCATTAGCTGAATGACTAGCCCAGTATCTATCTTGGGTCTAGCTATAGGGTATAATCTATCTAGCTTTGAACTCTAGTTAGACTAACCAGCTCTACCTCCAGCTAGAGTATAGAGTAGAGTCATCTCTAGTAGTAAGTGTACCCTCTTCTGAAAGCATTATTCTGTAGGTACGTTCTTTGAAACGTAAAACTCTGAAACTAAACAAGAGAACCAAATTAAAACGGTTAGTTTTAGTGCACGGGTCTCTAGTGCACTATCATGCGCTCATAGAAGACTTAACTAACAATGTAAAAGAACCGTGCAGCAAAATATTCAAATGTAAAAAGCGAGAGGCAGGGTTGTTCGCCCGCTGCACGTTCATAATAAACGAGATTGAGTGGGGCGGTGTACAGTAGACGCAAATGAATGACGGCAACAGCGCGCGGAGCGTAATCAGCCGACGGGCGACGTGCGTTCGCATGTAAAAAACAAAACAAAATACGTTTTGCACTGAACATTTTCAGGACAAAATTTAAACTACGAACGTTGTAGAAAAATAAAAATTCGGGTAGTTTTATTTTTTATTCTACATTTTTGGTGATTGTTTTAAAACTTTAAAGTAATTTCTAAATATTGTGTCATTTTTATTGTAACTTTATACCTTGAAGAATAATAAAAAAATATTTGTTGATATTTTTATGTAGCTGCTACGACAATACACTGCTATGTAACCTATGTCTAAACATTTCTGAGTAACTAACAGTTTTGCAGAGATTTTAAAATTGTAGAAATAATAATTTTGTTATGGAATAATAACATTTTGCCATGAGTTATTGATATACACAAGATTTCCAGCGAAATGCAATATATAAAACTCGTTTACGAGCCACTTAACTCGCATGACCTTGACAGTCAGGTTTCCCTTAGAATTGAAGCCAAGGTTTCCTAGCGCTCGCAATACCTTTATGCGTGACTCAACAAAGGTTTATACAGATGTATATCCAGGTTTAACATCAAAGCTGCTAAATCTCATTTGCTGAACAGGAGCCATACTAACAAAATTGCGAATAGTCGGGACGAGAGGCGCGCCCGACGAGTACGTTTCGTTTTTAATTGAATAACCCGAGGGTGCTACATAATCCGACGCAACCGGAGCGCCGAAATGCATGGCGTTTAGGTTTTGTTTTGATACTTCATCGCCATTCTTTACATGAGTTGTGAAGAGCTGCTCAATTAAACTTGATTAATCTTTGCTTTCTATCCTTATCCTCGTCTTAAATAGATTAAAGACCTGTGTCACGGATTGCTAATCAACCAATCAAATATTAGCGCAAAAATTTAGATAAAGTGTCTAATATATAATTGGTCGATTAGCAATCCGTGAAACTGGCCCAAGTATTTAAAGCCTGTTAAAATCAGCCTTAAATTTCCAATTCCCATAGTAACTCCACCAATTTACGATTGTAAAATTTTCCGTTTTATTTGATTAAAAATCTGATTGAAACATGTTATTGAGTTCCATAATTAATTGAATGTTCGCTATTTTCATTCGTCGAATAATATACATTTTAATTGATAAAATTTTATCGCGAATGCACGTATATTTTATTTAGCAGTTTGGATAGATGAACGGAGCGGCCGCATTCGAATCGAATGTAATTATTGCGGTCCGATTTCGATAATGCGCCGCGAGGCCGCGTTCACGAGCAAAATGTGGTCGCACATTCGTTTTGTTGTATTTTAATCATTTATACGACTCACAGAACAGATAAAGCCTTCCCATGTTATTTCAATTTTGAATTATGTATTCCAATTTTGTTCGTGTTTATTTTGCAGGTACTCTGTCAAACGAACGATCCTTCGATGATATCATACAGTCATGTTATATTTCATACCTGTATGTCATTAATGCCTCGATAATAGTTACTTACATAGCAGGGTAGTTAATACAGTAATCTTCGGCAGATTTTCTGTTATGGTGTGTAGTAAAATGTACCCTATTATGCGTCCCGAGTCTGGCAGTTTAATCGCGTTGTAAAAATGCGCCGGTAACGAGGTTGTAAACTGGAACCGGCGGCGGCGCTTCCATAACCGAATGTACCTTTAGCCAGATTAAGTTATACAGGTTGTTTTGTCCAAACCGGTCAGTAGGGAAAGCCGGGAAGCTAATTGATTCAAGGAACCATTGTGTCGATTTTAGAGTTACGAAACAACTGCAATGATCATTAACTTTCATCCCGGGAACCGTTCTTGGCATTTTTTCGAAAATTATTACCTGACAAGATTTAAACTCAAATCAGGCAAGCAGTTTTTCGTAACTATCAAATTTACACCATGGTTCCTAAGAAAAAATATCTCTTTCTTACAGATTCTGACACTGACCGGTATCGATAAAACAACCTGTATAACCAGTGTTTGGGTAAACCAAAACTAAAATAATGACTTCTCTCGCACGAAATGCTCCCGTCCACTCCGTTTTGTGGATATTATGGATGCTTTAGTTCTATGGGGTTATTTATCATGACTAGGGATTAAAGTTGTGAAGCGATTGCTTTTTAGTTCAATCTTATCTGAACTTTTTACTCGTTCATACAACCAAGCCAAAAGTGCTTCTTTGCTTTTCATGATTCGGACTTTGTCAATCAAGTATTGTTAGAATTGATTTAGTGGTACGGTAATCCGTGCAGAGGAGCCGAGCTTTGGTTTGTCCACTAACCATGTTCTATCGGCCTGTTGTTGTTCTATTCAATAGAAGAGCAACAGGCAAAGTCCAATTGATTGCTAAAACAAAATACAAATTTTGTATTTTGTTTTAGCAATCAATTGGACTTTGCATTTTTAACCGTAACCAATAAGGACGACGAAATATTTCCTGAATTCTGAATATTATTTCGGTTCTTTCGTACTGCAAGTATCTTCATAATTTATTATCAGCGCTCACAGGTGGGCCTAGAGTAGTTTCAGTTAGAACGCGAGGATCCCAATAACGGAAATACAGTAAAAAATTAAGCAAGTTTAACTGTTTTGAAATCCTAAAATTGAAAGATGATAGTTGTAGGAAATAGTGTCTGCAAAAAGGCTCCAACGATTTTGTAATATTTTACTGATTAGAGGTTTTGAGATCAAGATTTTTACTTGTATATTTTTATGAATTTCGCAGGGCGTTAGTCTTGCTCGCATTTGTTCATTTTATTCACATATTTACTTACAGACTACCGAAATTCCCAAAACTCGCAATAATTTTTCTAAGAAATTTGCGAAAACAAAGGCTGATAAAAAATGTAGGTACTCGTACAAACAGTCAATGGAAATAACACTTTACCGCTCTCTTCCTCCAGCTACACAATGTCTGTCGCAGCTCAGCTACGGTTTTCTGTAGTACTAAAATAGAATACGTGAATAACTGCACTTCGCATCGTATCGTAGACCTTTACCGGCTCGTTGCTACGTTCGAATATGTGGATGTATGTTGTCGATGTTTGCCGTAAAAGCGACCGTGTCGTTTTATCGTACCGACCCGGTGAGGCGGGGGCCTGCCACCGAGGCTGGGTGGTCGTAACATAACCCGACCATGTAGATATTCGGCAATGTGAATGATTAGCGCTTTGTACGCGTACTAAAGTGTAGAGGCAATAAATTTGCGAGCGATTTATATAGCCACTGTAATTTTTAGGAGGTCCTTGAAAAGACTATGGTTGGGAGCCAAGAGGGACCCAAGAGGGTAACTTAACTAAAATGGGCATTTTTCTAAGGGAGCAACAAACATACTACATCCCTTTCGGATGTTTATGAAACGTAATATTATGGACTTGCGACGAAAGTTTATCTACTACCGGCTAACAAGCTGTGTTTAATGAAGTATCCAAGTTATCCAACTTGAAATTATTTCATGCTTTACCTAATATTTTACCGTGCACGCTTTGGATTAACATTCGTTTCTATAACAGGATCGTATTATGAGTAAAATGTTGAATGTGAGAAAACTTGTTCACTTTATATGGTTTATATTTTATGTCACAATTTACTATTTGGAACAAACTGTACCCAGAATAGTCACGAAAAAAAAGTTACAACAGAGTTTCACAAAATAACATTGTGTATGCAAAAAAATATTAACTATTAACTTATTTATACACCGATTATAAGGATAAAAATAACTTTAAACACGATCATTTCGGAATGTAACACTATTCCGACGATTTTATTTAACCCTCACGTGCTCACTCCTGTCCTCTCCTTGTCTATTCGACTGTATCCTGTAGCTCTATGCATGTATCACATTAGCCACAGTCATGTTCGTGCCAAGCGAGCCCGTTTTTGTATAGAGACATGCCCGGCAGGGGGCGCTTGTCGTGACACTACAAAAACCACTGAGAACGGGTTCGCACGGCACGAAATTTAGTGAGCGCAATTCAATACAAATCTTAGAATAGGGGTGCAGAATATAACTAGTAATTTGTTAAGGGTTATCGGCTGCGTGCGGTGCGTGTTTTGTATAGCTATGGAATGGCATCTAGGTAATATCGCGTGAGTTCGAGAACTTTTTCTTATGGTTAACTGACGAAGTGTTTTATATTAAATTTCATCTATGATCACTTTCTTACTACGTTTAGGCATGCAAATTGGAATTGTCATTAAGTTGTATCGAAAACTTTTGTCATTGGCTTACATCAATTTTTTTTTTATTTTTTGTTATTGGCTTTGTTATATCTTAGCAATAGGAAACAATTTATAGAAGTTAAACACGTTGAGAATGGACAGGAAGAGGCAGCAAAGTCTAAAGTGATAAATATTCGCCGTGGTGTTCCACAAGGCTCAATTTTAGGGCCAATATTTTTTATTATTTTTCTTAATGACTTAATTAATTATGTAACAAAATCAATTCCTGACATTAAATTGGTGGTGTACGCGGATGATACTAACGCGATCATCCCAGCGTCTTCCATACATGATCTCAAACTTAAAATAGGAAATACACTTGACGTTTTTGATCGATGGTTTAGTATAAATAGTTTAAAGCTTAATATTAAAAAAACACAAGCTATTCTGTTCAGGTCGACTGCACATACGAACGAATCTGTGGAGGTTCTACGTGAGGGAATAGCGTTGGAATTTGCCAAGAGTGTCAAATTCCTTGGAGTACACATTGACCAGTTCTTGAACTGGAAAAAAGAGCTAGAGTCAGTTGAAAACCATATAAGTTCTGCGTGCTATGCAATACGAAGCCTAAGAGATGAGGTAAGTGTTTCTCATCTTAAAATGGTTTACTATGCCCTCGTAGAATCAAAATTTCGCTACAGTGTTAAGTTCTGGGGCAATAGTTATGAGTATAACATGCACAAGGCGTTTGTTATGCAAAAGAGAGCAATTCGGACAATAGTGCGTATTCCACAGTGGGAATCTTGTAAGGATCACTTTAAGAGATTAAATTTATTGACAGTTCCAAGCCTATACATTTTGACACTACTGATGGATATTGTAAAAAACCCACATAAATATGAAAGTGCTGAACAACGGAAGAATAGACTCATTACAAGACGCAAAGATCTCGATGCACCTTTATGCCCTAGATTAAATATAGCAAAGCATGGCTCTCGTTACCAAGCTGTAAAACTTTTTAATTTGCTTCCTACCGACTTGAAGGACAATGTTAGTCTCAACATTTTTAAATCTAGGCTCACAAGGCTATTGTTGAAAGGGTGTTTCTACACAATTAATGAATTTATTGCTTATGACAAGACATGTTTAATTTAGACTAAGAATTGTATTTTCATTGTTGACATTTTATTGGTTGACATTGTTATTAATTTTATTTTTCGGTTTAACCTTTTTGTGTACCATGTGTGGTGTTGTCTAGTAATTTAAGTGATTTCAAACACGATTTTTGTAAATTGTTTGTGAATAAATGAAATGAAATGAAACAAAGGAGAAACCGAACAATAAACTTTATTAAAGTTGCGAAAGAACAGTCAATTGGAGAAAAGTTTCTCATAGCTTGAGAGCCCAATTACAAGTTGCACGCTAGCATCCGAATGCCAAAAATAAACTGTAAGCGTTATATTAACTTTAAAGTTAATATAGAGCAAACTTTGTACAACTGAACTGTCTAACAAAAAGTAAACAAACCTCAGCTGGGATGAAATTATTATTACATCCTTCCTAGTACCCACCGTGGGTTATTGTAATCGTGACGACATTGACCCCGCGACCCTCGGTGTCTATGACGCAACGAATGTCACCACAACCATCAATCACTGAATGCTTTGTGACGTTTTGCGACCTGTCACACTCAACATCAGCTTATTCTAAATGGTTGTAAAACACTATTTAACATTCTTCAGAGTGCTTTTCTTCATTCGTGCTTCATGATTTTGATCTCTACACTGCAATTACACACAATTGTCTAGATAAGGTAGTATTACTATAAAGTCTTGAATATTTTACGTGAAACATGTCTTTGTATGAAAAATGCGGTAAATAATGAAGATTACCATTAAAATACTAAATTCACCAATAGGAGTTCATTTCTGTAGTGGTGAATATTAAAAGGTACCGCCATGACGGTTTTACCGCAGTAACTGACACAAATAAGTGTCAGTGTCATGCTAATTGACAGCGTTAGTTGTCAAAATGACATTTATCTACTACTTCTCCGCCAAGTTTTGGGTGCGTTTTATTGCTCTCCTTGACCAAGAAATTCATGTACAACCAAAAGTAGAATTGAAGAAAAATAACATTTTAAACCGAATTCACCATTGCTAAGCTGTATTTAAGATTGGTGTACATAGACCAGGCGTTGGGATCCCAAGTTCCATGAAACATCTCATTTAAAGCTGAATTCCCCGAGGTCGTTTGAATGCAACAGTCTTGCAACAAGGCATCAAGAATGGTCGTTCAGTGAATTGGAGTATGTGGTGAGGGAATGATGTCATGTGATTGCGATGGGCGGGCACGTCTGTATGTTGCTGATTCGTGACCAAGGCCCTAAACGACGCATGCATGCATGCATGCCTAGCCTCAACCGTGCTAAACACACGTGCACATTCTCAGAACTTTCCGAAGGAGTTTTATGACTTGACAGGGGTAATCACTTCTAAAGTGTGAATTTTACAAGTCTTATTTACAAAACAGCCGTACTTGGTGTGCGGACTGGTTTCCGCAAGTAGGCCCTTTTTGACGTACGTTTTAGAACTTTTTAGGTTCTACGACATGCAGGTTTCTTGACTATGTTTTCCTTTACCATTTGAGAGTACTGAAGGCGAGGCGGCTATTACTAGACCACCAGTGCAGTTCTTCTTACACACAACCAGCAGTTCTACTAACACGAAGAACTGATCATTGGTTCTTTCGAACCAAGTGTGGTAAAAGGCTTTCAGGTGACGCCTCAAAGAGATTACAACTAGTAGTAGTTAGACTTAATAGAGCCAGTTCTGCATAACAAACATGAACGGTGTTTATGCTATAAAGAGCCCACAACTTCTGCAAGTAACGACCGTGATAAAGACAGATTTTGAATCGACCTCGATCTACGTTGCTTCCACATTATTATTCTGAATTTATTTAAAGATGCCCTCTTCCTGTTGGCTTCCTTCCAAAGGGGTATCCCCGGCAGTTACCAGACGATTTAATAATTATGAACTGCGGGTTAATGTTATGTCTATGTGGATCTTTCGTTTATGCATATACATTATGTATTTTTGCTATCATTCATTCATGATTTTTGCAGGTTAGGAACAAATGAAACTTCCTTAGTGATAACAAATGTAATGGATTTCCTTGAGTTGAAACACTATGGTAGCTCACAAGGGATACTACAAATGCTTGATCAGTTACAAACGACAAGACTGATACAAGTTTTGGTATTATACCTAACAATTACTCGTAATTAAGGAACCTCATGTGTTCGTATCAGATCATTACCTTACCTACCTACTCATTCATTATACAAAACATTGTTACGTATTATGTGTATTTACTCAAATGTGTATTATTACTACAGTAATGATTCTTGTGACGTCAAAATTTGTATCATGACTTTCCTGTGTTTTGATAAAAGACCTTCAAGCCGGCCACGCACACATTTATCTGTAACATACTATTGATACGTAGTTAGTTACTAATCCGTTGTCACGTCACTATGCAATAGGTCAGGACGGCGATAAAGCGTCAGCTGACTTCCATTTCAAAACGAACTAAGTGCCTTTCATAGTAGTCGATTGTCGAAACTGTACTGTATACCTTGTATATATGTATGCCGAAGACTGGAGGCGTTCGTGAGCGGGGGATGCCTTCAGATAATAAATAACGAGTGCAACGATTGCGACCGCCGGCCCGGGATAAAGGGGGTCCGGGGAGGGCCCAACCATTTTAATGTCCCGGCGCCAGACTTTATATTAAACATTCGACCTTGGCAGTGGCCTACATCGACACCGGGACACGCACACACGCCCACTTCTCTCGTCACGGAAAGAAAAGTTCATTCAGAATTTCGACACTTGTCGACTCTATAAATAAATTCCTGAGCCTCGCTATTTAAAAGTTACTTATCTCCGGCATTGATTTTACTTTGACTATAGGAGGTCAACAAACTTTGATTTTCAAAAAGAACAAGCACCTGCTTTCAACTCTGCAAGCGCTTGTACATTACCAAATAATGCGGCCTAAACCGTCTGGGTTCCAATATTTCATGTTAAATCATGTAATTTTAGTTCTCAGCTTTGTTACCACATGTGTCTTGCAAGATGTCACCTGAATTTGGTTGACATTTTTATGTTTCTTTCCCTACATAAAGATAAACATTAGGCTTCGCAGCAGCCAAGACAAGTAGACAACCCTTAAAGTAGTCGTGTCATACTATGCTGTGTCACTGCCACCCTATTCCGACTCCTAAATTAATTTGAACCTCATCCATGTAAATCCAGTTCAATTCGCATGAAAGTGTTACCGTAATTGTTCAGAGTTGCAAATTATGTAATAAATTACCGTTATTGTTATTGCGTGGAACGAGTGAGTAATGTGGGTCAGTGACGAGAACAGAGGCAGGGTCGAGATGCCATTGACGCGTCTTTACGTTACATAACTGCCGCGTATTGTTTCGCCCAACAAGGACACAAAGGAATCGCAAACACCTCGTATCAACATGCATGCATACAGCGGCAAACAATCATACACGTCAGCCGGTGTGCTACCTGCATTGTATGGTTAAGCTATTCAAGTATAATTTTCTTTTGTTGTCCTTAGTTCAATCACAACACCACCAATTATTATCACCGGCCCATCACTTTGTTTATTCTAAACTTGCATCTTTCTTTTGCTATGAAAGTTTTCATTTCATATTTGAACTTCAGTTGTAATATTCTTTGATACAAAGTTAGCAGAATAGTGGCAGCGCCGTTTGCTGCTCGCAGGTGTTCGGTGTCACGAAACTGGTTGGGCATCCGGTCGAAGCTGCACACTGTATCCAACAGATGGCGCCACTCGTTCAATAGCAGAATGCTTTCTAGCAGCCTGCATCCTTTGATAGAAATTTACTTTTTCATTTATTTGGATTTCATTTCAATACAAACTATAGAGTCTTCCATCAAAGACTTCATCTACAACTAGCCTAAATTACTACAATAATCCACTCAATAGCACTGTGTTCCATTTGCTAGGTCTGTGTCATTATCAGCACTAAGACAAATTGTCTAATTACGGTGCGGTCCAAGCGGCTTATGTAACTAATGGCGGCATAATCGGTCTCGCGGAATCCGATCGTAAACAAGCTCGCTAACCCACTAAAACATATTATATCTTTTATTTTGCGGAGCAAACTGCCTTCGTACCTTGGAATTCACTCTTGCTCGCCACTTTACAGAACAGGTTCCTGTATCGAAATTAACGATAAATCCAACAGCGTGGTGCCGGCTCCGGCTCACCCTTTCTGCATATTTTCCTGCGTCTCTCGACTCGCGGGAATAACTCACGATTTTAAAATATTTCTTCGTGCTTTATTAACGTTGCCTAATTTGAAGAATCGTAATAAACCATTTAAATTAGCGATCCTTTGTTTGTTTATTACTGCTGTATTTTCATATGGTTTCATAATTTTTCAAGTAAGAGTTTTTGAATTTTCCATTGAATACCTTTAATTCCACCAATTTAGGATTTAGGAAAAAATACCTACCTATCGCCATCGAAAAATATTTGATCGGTATGAGCAAACATTTTATGGGGTTAGTATGTAATTTTCATCAAGAAGAAAATAAGTATAACAGTTACTAAATATTACAAGTGAAATGATATCGTTTTGGGGCGTTGAGCGAAGCGATGGAAAATACAAGGAACCAAATAAATAAAAGCAAATAAGGTAAAATAGATGGTAAACGTAATGTACTGCATTAAAGAAGAAGAAGAATATCCTTTATTATAAGTCAATACAAAAATTGTTTAGATTTCAAGAGGTCAGACTGAAAAAGTGGTCTGATTTAAGAAATCATTATATGGGCTTACACTCAAAAGACAATCAGTGTTTATAACTCTAGCTATCTCTTAACACTGGATAATATAAGTCAATAGAAAAATTGGTTAGATTTCAAGAGGTCAGACTGAAAGTGGTCTGATTTAAGAAATCATTATATGGGCTTACACTCAAAAGACAATCAGTGTTTATAACTCTAGCTATCTCTTAACACTGGATAATAACAAACAGCGACAAGGCTAACTGAGTAATGTCTGAAATCTTAAGTGACGCTTGCAACGAAGAGGGTTAACGAATTGTTAGCCTTACACCCACTCGTACTTTGTCTCTGAACTCTACTGTAGTTATGATTTAGATCATTGATTCCCAACGTGGTCCAGGTGGACCCCCAGGGGTCCACAGTAGAGTCGACGGGGGTCTACGATGGCGTTACTAAAAAATGGGGGTTCACAATTCGTAAGCGGGGGTCCACGAAAATGTATCTGGTTTCGATAGTGAAGAACTAAAATGTTGACTTGACTTTACCTATAAATGTAGGCAGATAATATTTTAAGAGGCTTAGCGACGAAAACTATTAATTCGTGCTAGGAACTCAGCCGTAATGCAAATGTTAGATCGGGTTAGATCTGATCTCCATATTTTTTGTCGACTGGGAATATAGTAAAAATGTAGTTACAGGGCAGGGGGTCCACCGGAATCAGCAAAATTTTGAAAGTGGTCTATGAGAAAAAAAAGGTTGGGAACCTCTGATATTGATGCACCTCTACCTGTGTCTCTCTTGACTCACCAAAACGAATACTCTACATTTCAAACCTTTACCACCAATGTCTTAGAGCCTGTGCACTGTCTTGTCAGTCCGTCAGGACTTGAGTTCTTATCCATTTATCATGTATGCATGCAATGCTTCTGCTTCAGCTGGGTTTAGTGTTATCCTAAACCTTCTTTTTAAAACGCCATTCTCTCCTTTCTTGTGCCAGTCTTATATATTTTGTTATTTAATTTGCCAGAATGATGTCGAATTACAATTGATTCCTAACGTTATTTCATTCCCAGCTCGCATACACATATGAATTGTACGATGGACGGACATACACACTGCGCATATGCGTTGACCCGCATTCCCGATAGGCCAGTTTGTGATGTGACAGTAATGAGGTACTAACTATACTATGCCGATGGTTATATCACAATTAGGTCGCGATTCCGATCGATATCACTCGTATCTGATTTGACAACCGTTTGATAGAAATGTTAATGACCTAAAAAGTAGATTTTGTATGCTCTGTCAAGTCTCTCGTCTTGTTTTCTTCTTTTGTTTGTTGTTCTAAAGATCAGCTGTTATTTTGTTGGGTATCACAATATTCATTTCAAGTATTTTTTAAACCAAACCCTGCAATCAATTCACGAGAATGGTTGTTTCATGGAACAATTTGCGTTCATGTGTTGCATGCAAGAAGCCTAAGGCCATCCAAATATCTGGTTGGATAGTATGTTGAATATGTATGCGTGTAGCTCGACTCGAAGCGAACCCTCGCTCGCTGGCGCTGTGGCGTGCCCTCGCCTCGCCTCGCCTCGCCTGCTCATAGATAGTTATACATTTGGGTCGGAGTTGGTCGGAGCGAGCGCTTGCCGTCGCAATATCAGCCCGGTGAAATCGCTCGCTCGCCCGCCCGCTTCGCCGCACCACACCGCCTTGCCTGCGCCAGTCGCCGTGCGCCAACTGAAACGCGCACACTGCTAGCGCAATCGAACGTATAATATTCCTCGCGTATTCCCTGCTTTCTGCTCGTTTCCATCTTGTCACTCACCTTCGGCTATTCCCTAGTTACCGGTAGCGGTGAATCGCTCTTCATTTTCTTCCCCTTTCGAATTTTCACATTCGAAACCTTTCTGACATTGTCTCGCAAGTGTGTGTGTGTGTGAGAGAGAAGTGCCCGTTCGAAACTTGTCCTAGTTTGTAATTCGGCGGTACGGCGCCGAAGAAAAAGGTTCAAGACGTCTGTCATCATAAGGCTGCCTGCGAATACAGTAAGTATCGCGACGACCGCATGACTCAATGTAAAATGGAACGATGCTTATCTTTTGCAGATGTGTGTGTTGGTGTGACGACGAGAAGTTGCCTGTGTTTGTGTGACATCCGACCGCCTTCGGGTGGCTGTGTGCGTTTGGCTCAATACTTGATTCTATTTTGTGGTGGAGCAGCTAGATGTTTGTTTTTATTATCATTATGACCACCGACCGCTGCGATGTCAGCTTGTTGAAGTAAAGAAACACTGTATGTGATTTTAAGGTGTTATCCTTTCATTTTGCTTTGCCGTCATCAGTAGTCTTTCTAAAATCCATCTTTTATTGAATTCAAATCCAATGATTTGAAATTAATTTCTTAGACCGAATGTCACGAGTTCAGCCACGGTTCAGCTATGAACAAAGTTCTGTTGTTTTGGGATAGTTATGGGGGTCAACAGGGCGGCATATGAAAATAGCAATAAGTAGAGTTTATTATAAAATTCAAGTTTTTATAAGTTTTTTATAAAATGTGTTTTTTACTGCAAATGTATTGTGCGTGATTTCCCGTAAAGCCATTAGAATTCCTTCAAGTCATGAGGTCGTGTTATATTGGTGTCTGATTTAGGGAGCGGTAGTGATGTGAGTTTTCAGGCTTCCATATTTTTCATGAGGGATGAAGGTCATGTGATGAGTGTGCGATGAGTATGAATGTGAATGGATATTTTGGTAGAGGAGGGTTAAAGAACAGATAGGATGAATTGTGTGAAAGATGACATGGATAAGAAAGGATTGAATACAGAAATAACGGCTGGTAGAAGGGCATAGAAGGAAAGAACGTGTTATGCCGCCTATTGCCCTCCATCGGCTACATCCCACCTAATGTGGGATAAGGGTGAGAAGAAGATGACACCAACACCACATTGCACTGACTCTTCTCTTAGAAAGTTAGTTTACTTAGCTGCCGCTTGCCTACTTGTTGTTTTAAAAATCGTCATCGTGCATATTTCTAGAGCACAACTAAAAACAAAATGTCTTTGATACACGTTTTTATAACACTGCGCGTACCCTATACCCGGCATGACCTATGTATTTACTATTCATAGAAAATCATATGAATGATAAGGGATGATTATTATTCTAAGAAAACGTTGTAATATCTTGCTATCAGCGGCACCTCCTCTCTCTTCATTGTATAATATTGTGTTTGTAGATATCACTTGGGTAACTGATTATTTAATACAATCTCACGCTCAATATATTCAACTGAATAATGTCCTAACAGTCTCGCTTGATGCAGATCAATCGTCGATTTTATTCGTTACTTCGTAAAAACTATAATGCCGGAGAAAACGGCGCATATCGCGCATTCCTCTTTCGTCGGCGGTTCATACAAATTATACGATGTGTTACGTATAGCTAGGTAGGTGGGCCGTCATTATTTATGTTCTCTAACAGTCGGCTCAGTGGTGTGGGTTAAAATCGGAGCAGTCAGCTGATCATCCATGTGTGTGTGCGTTCTTTGGGAAACACCTTCCGATGACGTGTTCGAGCTCCGTTTAATTGGACATTCACATTGTTCCCTCGTGGTTTTTTGTATCGTCATTATCAATTCATTGATTGATGTGTTACGCTTTGATAAGGGTTTAGAGCAGTGTTGTTTAGTTTCGATCTCATTCTCTCATTTTCTGATTTACTTGGCACAATGATCTCCATACGCCATTATATTTCTGTTATAATATCATCCACAAAACATGACACAAATTATAATCACACAGGCTACAAACTACACTTTGAAACTTCTTTTTGTTTTCTTCTCTTAGTTGATTATTTTCTGCATATTTGACTGATAGCTGGGTACTCGTAATCACTGATCTATTCATTACTAACATCCTATGTATACGCATACCTAGAATACGGAAATATTATATTTAGTTAAAATTTCTCCTTCTTCTTCCTGCTTTTATCCCACTAGGTGGGGTCGGCACACTCGGCACATCATGTTTTTACTTCCGTTCTCGGGGTATCATTCGTCATCTCAGTACTCACTTCTTTCACTTTCTTGGACATAATATTATCTTTCACACAATTCATCAATCTTTTCTTAGGCCTACATCTACCTTTATGTCCATCTACATTAATGTCTAGCAGTCTTTTCGTCACATGACGTTCTTCTCTCCTAATAGCATGTCCACTCCATACCACTTTAGCCGATTACTGCTCATTGTCTCCGTTACTGGCTTACTTTGTTAAAATTCCTTCACCTGTTATAAATAGATAAATACAAATGCATTTAGATTTATATCAAGTAGGTCAGGAAAACAAGGGTGAGTGAATAGAGTGTTTGCTCGTAAAATATTCAGACTGTCATTAGCTAGGGTGACTAGGGCACCTGTAGTATCAGCACACAAAGTAAACGATGTCATGCCCTTGATTTACATCAAATAGCTTACACCTTCATTATGCGAACCTGCAGGGAATGGAACTCATCGCCGACGGCTGTTTTTCATGACCACTAGATTCTAGACTATAGAATCTAGACCATCCTGCTCCATCGTCGGCTACATCGTCACTTACCACCAGGTGAGATTGTAGCCAAAGGCAGGTCTATATCATGTAAAAAAAATATGTTGCGACGATTAAGTCCTATATTCCATCACTGGCAGCCAGCACCAATACATATTATGTAGTACCTGCTCTTATTGTCAGTGCAAGCGAACCGTCTCAGTTTTGAGATTGGTCAAAATTGCTTTTGTTTGCATTTATGTAAAACTAGCGGCCGACCGCGGCTTTACTTGCCCCGTTCTCTTTACGCCCCGTTCCCGTTATTTTTTCGGGATAAAAAGTATTCTCAGTAACCATGTCCAGACGATCATGGTTCTAAGCTACCCCACCAATTTTCAGCCAAATCGGTTCAGCCATTCTTGAGTAGGTACAAATTGGTGTATCTAACACTGCTTTCTTTTAATTATGTATGGAATTGACAATTGTGTAAAATTGACCATGTCTCATATGATTTGACAAAGATATGATTGAGATCTTCGGCAGATGAGCAGAATAGCACCTCAAAATGCAATAAATTGTTAACTTTTAGTGTGCTCGCAAGGTCTACCACAGCACACGGAGCTACTAGTAGTATTTCGCCTTGAAACTCAACGGTATCCCTGACAGGAGGGCATGTCCTATTTCTAGAACGTTGGGCATCCGATTTAAAATCAGCGTGTTGACTGTGTTTCGCTGATCTCTTTGATAGCCATATCTATGATTTACAAAGTAAGATCTTCTAACCTAAATAGACTTTATCTAATACTTACTTTATTTAACTTCAATCTCATGATTTTCTACATTTTTGAAACTGTGCATCATAAAATGTAATTAAACTATGCTTCCTGTGATTCAAACTTGTTTCGGATGATAAAAGTAATTGCAAAATGTCATTACTTATCCAAAACATTCAATGTGAATATTTATTGGTACACGGCTGGATTTGAAATCTCGGCCTTAGCCTAACCCTGTTAAGTTTTAACCCTGCCGGGTTAGGTTAGTTTCCAGTTGCCACCACTAGACCACGTGGTTTTCGAAAATGTATGTGTACAATGCCAGTTCTCTCAAACGTTAAATGTGTATCGAGTATCGGCGTTGTCAGCTGTGTATTGACCATTTCTTTCTTTTGGCTACGCTGAGGTCTGAGGGCTGAGGCTGGGCAAGGCTATTCCGTCTAAGGTTTTGTTACTGGCACTTCAACTCTTTATCAGGTAGAACTCAAAGATTGACATAAGTACTTATTTCTGGGGCTTTGGATGGGCTCTATATCAATCATCTAAGATAAAAAGTTCAATGAACTCTACAATGTAAAGTAAAGTTTTAACAAATGACAGCAAAAACAATATGAGGACGGTCAGAATATCTACTAACCTTATTCTATTAGGGGTAGTTTGCGTTGCAAACTGTGACGCCGCCGCGCTGCCATCGGCATTGGATAACAATATGTTTGTTAGCGTGGTGCAAGCAAATTGCTTACGTTGTCCGTGTATTGTACATATAGAAGTTCCGGGAAAACCCTGTCATCTCTGTATAGTGTTTGTTAGCACAAGTGAGCAAAATCAACAGCGGCTGATCGTTTTCTGACTTTTGTTTCGTCCGATTTGAGAAAGAATTGTGATAAAAATAGGTTAATTTGATTGTTGCCAATGACGATATATGTATTTGCATACCGATACTTTTCAAATCTAACAATAGTAAAGAAGTTGTCGGAGAAAGTTGAAGCTTTGGCGGCGTTTTATCCACCCTACCCCCTCGACCCCCTTCGTCACAAATAAATAAGGCAGAGCCGACATCCGACAACAATAATAATAATTCGCTCGAGCTCGATCAGCTGTTCCGTCGACACCGACCCGAGTAACAGGTGGTCTATAAAGACATTCAATAAATTGTGTACCACTTGCCATCGTTGCGGAACCGTCTATTTTACACGAAAACACTCACACAGACGTCCGATCCGACACGTGCACGACCTCTAGATAACCAATTTTTTTCCCAGTTTCTTATTCATCAGTCCTTCAACTTCCGCCATCATTATCGAATGCAGTATGTATATGTACCACAGAATTTTTGAAGTGAAAACTTCTTTAGCGGCGTTGAGCACTTTCTGAATGGGGATAAAATCTTAAACTCGCGTCAGGATCACGTGACCCTGATCGAAAAAGCGTAGGACGGATTTTTTGCAGAAATGTACCCTAAGACTACAACGTAGAGTTCATAATAAAAATCGAAAAAGCGACGCTACAGATACGCTAGTAGTTACTATGACACGGTAACGTCACAGAATAGATAATAGTTAGTAGCAAGCATACCAAGGCGTTTTTCGTGACTGTAGTAGGTATAGGTACATACCTATTATAGATTTTATGAACTAGCGGCCGCCCGCGGCAGGTAGTAGTGGTCATTGGTACATGATTTTATAGATCTACTGTATTTATTTTTCGAGTGGAGCATTGCGGCGAGCGAAGCGAGCCGCCATGCGACCATGGGAACAGCGCGGCGAGCGAAGCGAGCCGTGCTGTGACTCCCCCCAAGCCCCCCAGAACCCCCTCCTCCTGAACCCGGGGGGAGCGTCGCGGCGAGCGAAGCGAGCCGCCACGTGACCACGGGGAACAGCGCGGCGAGCGAAGCGAGCCGTGCTGTGACCCCCCCTAAGCCCCCCAGAACCCCCTCCTCCGAAACCCGGGGGAAGCGTCGCGGCGAGCGAAGCGAGCCGCCACGCGATCACGGGGAACAGCGTGGCGAGTGAAGCGAGCCGTGCTGTTACCCCCCTAAGCCCCCCAGAACCCCCTCTTCCTGAACCCGGGGGGAGCGTCGCGGCGAGCGAAGCGAGCCGCCACGCGACCACGGGGAACAGCGCGGCGAGCGAAGCGAGCCGTGCTGTGACCCCCCTTAGCCCCCCAGAACCCCCTCCTCCTATGTCTGCCGTTTTACTTCATTTAGGACCTACTTGTAGGTCGCGCGACAAGGTCCCTTCTAGCGGTTCCGACCCGTTGAGGATTTGGCTTTACGTAAAATTTAGGGTTCCGTATAGGGTTTTGATTGGGGTTATACTATATTGAGGAATTTGATTAAATGGTCGACTTTTAGGGTTCCTTAGGACTTTGATTGGAGTTTCAACTACACTTAGAAGCTTGATAATGTTAAAATTTTTAGGGTTCCTTAGGACTTTGATTGGGGTTTTACTACATTGAGGAATTTGATTAAGTGGTCAACTTTTAGGGTTCCTTAGGACTTTGATTGGAGTTTCAACTACACTTAGGAGCTTGATAATGTTAACATTTTTAGGGTTCCTTAGGACTTTGATTGGAATTTCAACTACACTTAGGAGCTTGATAATGCTAAAATTTTTAGGGTTCCTTAGGACTTTGATTGGGGTTTTACTACATTGAGGAACTTGATAAAATAAACAACTTTTAGGGTTCCTTAGGCCTTTAATTGGACTTTCAACTACACTTAGGACCTTGATTATGTAAACAATTTTAGGGTTCCTTAGCACTTTGATTGGAATTTCAACTACACTTAGGAGCTTGATAATGCTAAAATTTTTAGGGTTCCTTAGGACTTTGATTGGGGTTTTACTACATTGAGGAACTTGATAAAATAAACAACTTTTAGGGTTCCTACGTTAATAATCAAGTTTTCACTTCTGCCGGCACTCCCGGAGTGCAACCCGTATTTTTTTTATATTTATTTCGAAATAAGTGTAAGTTTTTATTTAAAAAAATGAGTCTCAAGATCATGATCAATTTAGGTCCGTATTCAGAAACAGTGCTCGAGTCTGAATCGAGCCTCAAACACTCTTCTCAAGCATAGATTTTTTGTCAGTTCTCCATTGAAAAATGACAAAAAACTATGCTTGAGGCTCGACTTAGACTCAAGCACTGTTTCTGAATACGGGCCTGATCATATTATTATGTTTTTGTAGAAGAATTTTATTTTTAATCGATTTTCAATGATATTCGAAGAATACAATGCACAATTGCACAGGAATTGAACCTGAGCATTTTCTAAACATTCACAAGTCAGTCTATTGGGGGTAGTTGGACGTGTAAGATTTAAATCTGATAAATAATTATAAAATATTATGTGTAAATGTTGCTTGTCTCTCTAGCAAAAGCTCATGAAAGAAAGTGTACTAAAATTCGTCAAAATTCGCAATTCAAATAAAGATCCGGAAATATATGTTTATAAGATTAGTAAGAGGGATGAGGTGGTAAGGGTGGGTGCGGTTCAGCGACCTTTGGTCCCTTGTGCACGGGGTACGATATACAAAACTGTTGAAACGCTAGTTGTATAATTTAACCTAGTCTCATCTCAAGTAGTATGCCGCGGGCACCCTCTATGTTTACCTTTCATTCGCTCGTCCTTCACAGCGCTGCCTAATCAAATTCCTGGGAATACGAATTCGCTTTCATCAATAGTTACTCTTTGATCTTCCTCTTTGTAATTAGCAGATTACGTGTGTATTTTGTATTATCTGATGTCTGTAAGTCTGACTGAAATCACAGTGACAAACACACGATTAACATAAGACTCATTTGTAATGTGTTACGAAAATTAACATCGCTTCTCTGAATTCACTACAATGTTAACCGTTTCGTAAGCCACTTCTTATTCTCTTCTTATCGTGTCACTGGTTCTTTCGAATCAAGTGTGGTGAAAGGAGTTTAAGTGCGTCTCAAAGAGGCTTCTTTCGTGCACCGTTTGAGAGCAGATAGTGTGCATATTTTTTTAATGGACACTAGTTTTTATGATAGAGTTACCGTCTGCTTGTTTTGGGAGAGTCGTTGTCTTCAGGATCGGAAGTACACGATCCCCTCTTCTTTCTCTTCTGCTGGCGATAGGCGCGTGTAGTAAAAGGATGTTATATAGTAATTAGCCAAGCACTTCGCTCTCAATAACGCACGACCGTCGTCGATGACGAGCCGGTTATGTAATGTAAATGTTTATGTACCTACTACACGTGCCCGGGCACCACGTGTGCCGAACCGAGAACACTAGCCTTGTGAATTATTTATTTACGACAACATTTTCGCACGCCGGTCGTCGAACTCATGAATGATCTTGGAACGCATTTACGCCGATTAATCTTGGCGGGTTTCATATGCAACGGCCGTTTTGTTACAGATACCTAACCCTTACTAGTTCTCGCTATCGCTTCTGCAGCAAGGTTTTTCGCTTCTATCTGCGTTTAAATTTTATATCCTTCGAATTTATCTGTGCTGTGCTGTGCCTGTTCTGCTGTCACTGAAAATTTGTGATTACCAAGTGGCGAGCTCTTTGGCGAGCAGTTTTCACACCACTCCTGTCTTTACCCTACACACAGCGGCATTATACAGCTACGTACTTACTATGCATGTGCAATGTGCTGTGCACTCGTACCTCGTAGTTAGAGTACGTTATAGTAACTAACGTGCGGTTTCAATGGCACAGCCTCTATTTATGCGTCGTCGCTGGCAGCCTCCACTCCACATACCCATTGTGTTGTGTAGACGCACACAAACAGGCGAGATTTTGTGTTTATTTGCGTCGGGATTTGGGCCAAGTGCACTCGGTCAATTCCAACGGATCTCTGATCTGTGCCGAGGGCTGACTGATAAAAGTTATTATCTAATCTTTTTCAAACAGCTGTCTTAAAGTCCTTTGTTGGTTTGAGAATGACGACAATGCACAATAATCATTGGGTATGTTTTGATCTGGTTTTTGGTGCAACAATTCATTTATGTCATAAATTAAAAGCTACTATTGCTGCCGCACAGCTAGTGTTTCGGTTTGAAGACGTAACACCTGTAAGCCTCAAGTTGATGGACGCAGGGCAAGGCAATGCATCGTAGGGGGGTATGTTCATAACGTTATCAATGTATATGTATGTGTAATAATCATGTACTCAAAATAAAGCTTTTTTGCTACACGACCATCTAACTAGCGCGACTGACAGCGACAACGATGGCATTTGTCTACATTTGACTACAATTGTTTGTTCTTAGGTAATAGCCCTGTCTGAAGCTCATTCGTACATGTACGACTCGAAGCTGGTTTTCCGTCTTCAATCGAGCCGCCTCAAACCATGCACGAGTATCATGACAGGACCCTTTACGATAGAAGCATCCGTCGATTAATCTCTCCAAGAAAATTGTAAACCGACACTTTAACGTATACCCACCTTACCTACCTGTTTTTCGACGGACTCAGCTACTAACAACAGTGATACTATCTAGTATCGATTATAACATAGAAACCGCATTAGGCACACAACCAAGAACAATTTCGATGTAGCTGAAATAGTCCAGGAAAACGTTATGTTTGACCCTGTCTGTGATATCTTTTAAAGCCCTATTTCCAAGTTAAGGTTCTATAAATACTATCTTACGAGCTGGCTGGCTGACCAGCACGCCTCGACAGCTCCAACAATAATAATTAATTGACTCGTCCGTTCGTTATCGTGCTTTTATATTGACGTTCCCGAGCGAGCTAGCGGGCGAGGCGCATTCGGAATGAAATTTCCATAAAAACTTTTGTGCTCCGGCGGACGTTGCGAGCGCACGTTAAAATCGTCGGCTGGCAATAAAACAGCGGCCGGTGCGGCGAGGCGCGACGAAGCGAGCCACGGGTGCGAGAGGGACGGAGCTCGAGATAATGGACTCTGTTGGAAATGAAGAACGCGCCTGGTGCGCCGAGCGAGCGAGCTGGGGCACGGCAAAAACATCGCCGCAGTTATCGGTCTCTCCCCGCGCCTCAGGCCGCGCCGCGCCTCGCCCGCCAACCGGACTCGTCTGATCGACGCCGGAGCCTCTTGCAGGCAAGCTAACCTCGACAGCGGGGGGTCGTGAGTCGCCCGCTCGCCTGCCTTGCCTCCACGAGCCCGTTCGAAGCGAACGAACATTGTGAACGCAGCGCATTGCCGACAAACTCTATTATACGACTCGATTTTAACTTTGAAAAGCTCTACGTTACGCGTGCGTTTGACAGTTTGGCTCTCGGCAACTCTATCTAATCGCGGTTACTGTATTTTGTCGTAATCGAAAGGGATCGTCGATTGATATACGACCAGTGGATATTGACAACGATACGGTACGTACTTACCTGGTGTTATCATTGTGATTTTATGATGTGTTAGGTCCCTTTTCCTTTCTTGTATTTGGGTCATTAACTTCGTTGTTTAGTATAGTGAGGTGATTAATTAGTAACAGGACGGGTAAAACATTTAAATTTTATAGATCACTTTATCATCATCACCGTCTTCACTCCCTGCTGGGACCTCTCTGTATGTGCTATTGTTGACGGTCCTGTGCTAATCTCATCCAATCTCATGTTAGATCACTTGCTCCTCTATATTAAATACTATCTGCAACGGTGTTCTATATCGTTGTCTAATTTCATATTGTTTTATTTAAACCAGTACAATTACTCGGCCATGCTCTATTGACACTTGGCTTCTATTGTTCTGTTGGTGTTAACTACAGCTACTGACTGCAGTGTCAAGGTAGATTAATCTACTGCATTAGATATGCAAATTATTTAATAAATGCATAATTGTTTCTGAGACATGTTTGAAAAACTTCTAAAGGCCTACAATAAACTACCTTAGATAAAAACTATTAACAAAATCTGGCTGTGTATAACAAGTTGAAACCATAATTTTATGTGTAATCCGTCGTAAAGCTTCAACGCTGACAGTCTATTACACTGCGAATCACATCCAAAAATTTGAGGTCCTGGTTATACTTGTTAAGAATTCAGAGGTAGAACTGCTTTCGCCCGTTTCGTATGACAGAAATATACTAATCAAACTTGAGAATGAAATCAAAATTAGGGTAATAGATGAGCGTAATGATACTGGATCCAGAGTTCAGGGTTAGCTAAATATAAGTTTATGCCAAATTGAGACCTACTTCTACAGTACCTAAGTTTAGTTATAGTTTTTTTTACTTGGATAGTTAAACTGAATAAAATAATACATGCTTATAGTAACAACGGCAGTGCATCAGCTCTATTTACCATTACAAAATAATTTTCAAAAACAACAAGTGTTCACTTGCGTATATATAACACCAATAAAAAACTTGTAGCACTGTATTTTCCAACATTTATTCAAACTCAACCCGAACCTATACATGCAAGGCCAAAACGCAACGATAGCGCGATGCAGAATCGTGACAAATTTACCAACGCCCTCTAGTTCTATTTCGGGTACTAAATTACTATGCACTATGCTATAACACTTTTATCAGGCTAAACATTTCGCCCACCAAGAACTCTGTTCTTCAAACCAACTCTAAATTTAAGTATTAACAAAATGTATAACAGCACAGAACCAAAATATACTTCTTAGTATAAATAAAAAATATTGTAAACTTAACTCTTAAGCATGCACACAATTACACAAAATGACGAAATTCAAAATTTCCTACTCAGTTGTATTGTATCACAAGGATAACTTTGTAACATCTTAAAGATTCACTATTCACAATTTTTTGGAATCCGACACAATTTGCTACAGGGTCTTTTACACAATCCTGATTTGGTTTTTAAAGTAACCACTCTAGTTAAATTGTCTTGCCCTGTGTGAAGTTTTATAATTTTTCCTAATAACCACTTTGCAGGCGGTAAATTATCCTCTTTTATAATCACTATATCATTAATTGCCGGTTCCTCTTTTTTGACAGACCATTTATATCTATTATTTAATGTGACAAGATATTCTTTAGACCATTTTTTCCAAAAACTACTTAACATTTTTTGACACAATCTCCATCTAGTAACACAAGAACTCTGATCGAGTGAATAGTCTTCGTCCGGTATAACGATAAGAGGTTCACCAACTAGAAAATGTCCCGGTGTTAAAGGTAGTGGATCGTTAGGATTATCGCTCAGATAGGATATGGGACGGGAGTTAAGACAAGCCTCAATTTGGGTAAGAACCGTTGTCAGCTCCTCAAAGGTAAGTGTGGTATCTCCAATAACGGTCTTTAAATGACTCTTAGTAGATCGAACCCCTGCCTCCCACAGACCTCCGAAGTTAGGCGCATGTGGTGGGATAAAATGCCACGTAGTTCCCTCATTAGTAAGAAGTTGATCAATGTCATTAGGTAGGTCAGACACAGCTCTGTTAAACATAAGGCGCAGCTCTTTATCAGCACCCACAAAATTTGTGCCATTATCACTGTATAAGTCTTGACAATGACCTCTTCTTGAAACAAACCTCCGAAATGCAGCTATGAAGCCTTTAGCTGTTAAATCTGACACTGCTTCCAAATGAATGGCTTTGGTGACCATACATATGAAGAGGCAAACATAGCCTTTGTAGGATTTTGATCCTCTTCCAGGGGAAAAACGGATATTGATGTGACCTGTAAAATCAACACCAGAACTCTTAAAAGGTCTTGTCGGCGTTATTCTAGCTTTAGGTAACTGACCCATAAGTTGATTATTATGTTGTCTTGCATATCGGACACAAGTGATACACTGTCTATAACACTTTTTGGTCAATTCTCTTCCACGTATTATCCAATATTTCGATCTCAATAGGTTTAGCATTATTTGGGGTCCTCCGTGCAGGGTTTTAGAATGGGCATCTCTAACTACTAACTGCGTAAAATGGCTTTCATTGGGTAGTATTATAGGATGTTTTTTATCAAACTCTTCTTCTGATTGGCTTGTACGACCACCAACTCTCAAAATATCATTTTCATCTAAATATGGATTTATGGCTTGCAGTATGCTTCGTTTTGGTATATTTTTCTTCGCTTTTAATGCTTTAATTTCTTCTTCAAAATATAGTCTCTGTGTTTCTCTAATACATATTTCACTCACTTCTTCCATTTCCTTTTTGTTCACTATTTTTGTAAATACTTCTCTTTGTTCTTTAGGTACTCTTAGTTTTAAGAATCTTCGACAGTATGCCATTACTCTTAACATCTTTCGTAAATTTGAAAATTTTGTCCAGATGAACTCTTCTTTTGGTTTTATGACAGTAGCCAAGACCTTAATTGCTTTCTCTTCCTCTGTAGTCGTGAAGTTTAGGTTCGTTGTCGTGTAGTCTTTATCTTCAAGCAAGAACGATGGACCGTGCCACCAAAGTTCATGTTTCATTAAATCACTGATTGATAAACCTCGTGAAGCGCAGTCCGCAGGGTTTAGATGGGTGCTGACATGGTTCCAGTGGGCGCTATCTAGAATTGTTAGGATTTCTGATACTCTATTACTCACAAATGTTGTCCATCGACTGGGTTCTCCTTTTAGCCAAGCCAGAACGACTGTTGAGTCTGACCAAGCGAATTGTTTCTCTTTAGGTATTTCCATGATTTGGGAGACTTCATACAGAAGTTTGGCCGTTGACAATGCAGCACACAACTCAAGTCTCGGAACCGATATTGCTTTATCAATTGGTGCAACTTTTGTTTTGGACGAGATTAGATGAACGTGTACATTTTGATGCTTATCTTGTACTTTCAGGTATACCGTAGCAGCATACGCTGCATTTGACGCATCAGCAAAGGCATGCAACTCACAGATGTGTCCTTTCTTCGTGTTCAGCCATCGAGGAATTAATATGTTTTGCACTTGACTCAAACTGTCTCGAAAAACAAGCCATTCTTTCAGAAGTTCTTTGGACAGAATTTCATCCCAGTTTAAATTTGCCTTCCACAGTTTCTGCATAAATATCTTCGCGACTATTATAACAGGTGCTATCCAACCCATTGGGTCGTATAGTCTCGCTATGTCAGATAGTACTCGTCTTTTTGTTATAGGTTCGTTAGTTTCCGCAATTTTGTAGCTATACTCGAAGTTATCTGTAGTTTTATTCCAGCAAATTCCTAAAACTTTCATTACATTATCAGATTTAAATACTAGCTTTTGATCAATCTTTTGGTTTTCTTGTTTTATGTAATTTATTAAAACCTCACTATTAGTACACCATTTTTGTAAAGAAAACCCTCCAGAAGTCATCAATTCATTCATTTGATCAAAAATTTGTATGGTTTCTGTCTCTGTCTCGCATCCTGTCAGTAAGTCATCCATATAATAGTCTCGTAGAGTGATCTCAGCTGCTACTGGATATTTATCCCTTTCGTCTTTGGCCAATTGTTGCAGAGACTTGACTGCCAAGTAAGGCGCACAAGCTGTTCCAAAAGTTAGCCTCAACAATCTCAAATGTCGAATAGGTTGATTCATATCTGCTCTCCATATTATTCTCTGAAAGTCGATATCATTCTCATGTACTAGGATCTGTCTATACATTTGAGTTAAATCTGCAACTATGCAATAAGGGCGATATCTCCATCTCATTAGGATATGTCTTAGATCATCTTGTAGCTTAGGTCCTACTAGAAGTGTATCATTTAAAGATTTATTATTAGTTCCCTTGCATGAAGCATCATAAACAATCCGTAATTTTGTCGTCTCTCTATCTTGTTTCACCACAGCATGGTGTGGAAGGTACACTGTATTTGGTTTATTTATCTCTTGGGGTTGTTTGATTTCTTCCATATGATTTTGCTCTATGTAGTCGTCTATAACTTTCTTGTATTCTTCTTTTAGTGTTTCATTTTTCTGTAATTTTTTCTCTAGCAAGTTGAATCGATGGAGTGCTATCTTCTCTGATTGATTGTTCAAACAAGGCAAAGTCTCAAAATCTTTGAAAGGTAGTCGCACTTTATATCTCCCGTCTTCTTCTCGTACTGTAGTCTTTTCGTAAATTTCTTCACATTTTATCTCTTCTCTAGTCATTTTCTTCTTTATTGCGTCTGGTTCTCTCTCTATTTCCCAGAATTGTCTCAGAAGTTCATCTTCTTTCACTCGAATATGTAGGTTGACAATTCTTTTGCTCGATGATGGTGTCTGATTATCGATGGGACCTGATAAAACCCATCCAAGTTGCGTGTTCTGCGCAATTGGACCACTGTTTTCTGGGTGTTTTAGAAGGCCTTCAAGAATAATCTCACTGTATATCTCCACTCCTAGGATTATATCGATTCGTCCAGGTGCTCCGTATTTTGGGTCCGCTAAGGGCTTCTCTTCTATTTCTGACCATCCTGTTATGGATATTTTGCTCGTGGGTAAAAAGGATGTCAAGGTATGTAATACGTAAGCTTGAACCTGCACAGAAAAATGAGGATTTTGAATCGACTCTAAATTAAATAAAACCATGTGCTTTATTTTCATCTCCCCATCACCTACACCGGACACAAGACCATTCACAGGAACCCGTTTTAGACCTAAGGATTGTACAGTGTCTTCAGTTATAAAAGAAGCCTCAGAACCCTGATCAATTAAAGCTCTAACTACTCTAACATAACCGTTTGGGGATTTAATATTGATCAGCGCTGTTGCTAAAAGTACTTCACTATAATTTTCCTTAGCAAAATGTGACACGATTTTTTTCTCACTCTCAGTCATTCGGGATGTTTCAGTGACCACCGGATTTTCTGATTTAGCATTTTCTGCAGTTGAAGGTCCTTCGTATGTGGTTCTCTCAAAGTGTAGCAATGTGTGGTGTCGTCGTCCACATTTACGACAGCAGGTTGATCGGCGACAGCTCTTAACGTTGTGGTTGGAAGCGAAACAATTGAAACACAGCCTATTGGTTTGTATGAACTCTACTCTCTTTTCGATAGACTGTTTCTGAAATTGTTCGCATTGAAATAACAAGTGTTCGTTGGTGCACATAACGCAAGTTACTTTATTATTATTGTTGTATTGATTGTCATCTGTCTTCTCTTCTACTTTGCAATGGAATGTATTCCTTTTCGCTATTTGTTTACTTGATGTAGGTTTACACTCTTCCAACATTTCTAATGTTCGAAATCTCGTCTCTAGAAAACTCACTAGTTCGGTCCATGATGGTAGATTATCTGATTCTTTCTTGTTTGTATCTAACTCCCAAGCCTTTCGCGTCTCTGGATCCAGCTTTGACAAAACTAGGTAATTTATAATAACGTCCCACGAATTCGTTTCTGTTCCCAGATTATTCAAGGCTTTTAAGCAAGCAGCGGTGTTGTCCAGTAAATTCTTGATTTGTGTAGATGATTCTCCCACTATAGCCTTTTGTGCAAACAAACGTTTCATAATCTCATTGACGTTATGTCTCTTGTTGTTGTAGCGTTTCGTCAATAGCTTCCACGCTTCCTCATAGTTGTTCTCTGTTGTCGCGAGATTCATCAGAAGTCTTTCCGGATCTCCAGAGAGACAGCTCTTTAAATAATGAAGCTTCTGTACTGAATTTAAGCTAGTATTTGTATGAATTAACGAGACAAACATGTCATGAAACGTCTGCCATTCCTCATAACTGCCCTTAAATGTAGGTAGTTGTATTTGGGGCAATTTCACTTTACTTCCAGCTGGGCTTGTCACGGGTGTTGAGTTCGTTGAAGTGGTATTAATAGGCATATCTTCTTTTAAACGTGTTTTATACTCGGTATAAATCTCCTGAAACTGAGTGTAGATATCGCTTATGAAGTAATCCATGGTCTTTTTTGCTTCTTTAATTACATTTTCCACTATATGAGCGTGGTTTTTATTAAATTCTTTACAAGCAGTTTCCAAACTTTCCATTCGCGCTTCTATATATGCTCGAGATAATCGACTCTTCGGAGATTTTTTGTAATTGATAAACGCCTTTTCCACATTTTCCAGATAATCTTCCTGCTTTCTAACTAGTTTCTCCATTTTCTGTGTATTTGTAAGGTGTTGCGTATGTGTAGATATTGTAGATAACTCCTCGGTTTTTTCTGTGTCCATGTAATATGTTTTTCTAAAATTTTACAAGTCTCGTATAGAGTACAATTTTCTATGTTCCTTTTATTGTAAAATTTTATGTCTTTTTTGTTGCAAATTTTTCTAAGTCCAAGTAGTATTTTTTCTAAAATTTATAAATATGTCTCGTATAGAGTAAAACTTTCTATGTCTTTTTGTTGTGAAATTTTTTCAGAGTCTTTTTCGATGCGAATTTTTCTAAGTCCAGTGTAGTACACTTTTAAAAATTTTACAAGTGTTTTACGAAACTCTAATTTAATCCGTCACAGATTCTAGGTTAGTCTTGATTTTTGAAACTTGTAATTTTTCACTGGCACTTTTGTTCACTCACTGATGTACTGTACTCACGATTTACTATGTCCCTGGTTTCGGCACCATGTTCACTTGCGTATATATAACACCAATAAAAAACTTGTAGCACTGTATTTTCCAACATTTATTCAAACTCAACCCGAACCTATACATGCAAGGCCAAAACGCAACGATAGCGCGATGCAGAATCGTGACAAATTTACCAACGCCCTCTAGTTCTATTTCGGGTACTAAATTACTATGCACTATGCTATAACACTTTTATCAGGCTAAACAACAAGCTCAAAGACAAATCGGCTCACAAACTAATTACCATTTTACATGAATAGAGAAAGCCTGTGGTGATCAAAGTTTGGAAATGGCTACCATTAAAGAAATTGGAAGGCCTTATGCCTAGCGCTTGTAGACTAATTTAAAAGGCCTTGACTCCCCTGACTCTGTTTCAACAGGACTGTTCTAAGAGTCCCTGCGACAATGTAAGTTTGACTGGATTTATATCGAAGTGTTGAGATATCTTTACAATGATGCCACCATGTCTGTTCCGGTCCAGGACCAGGAGTCATAACCTACCCAGTCGCGCCGCGGAGTGAGACAAGGGGACGTTATATCCCCTGAACTGTTCACAAACGCACTGGAAGATTTGTTTAAGTCGCATCAATATCAACAGCGAATACATATCGCTAACTTACAATCGCATCACCCCAGAATCGATCACCGTCGCAGGAATGTTGTCGTCGAATGGACGTCTTTCGAAGTTGTGCAGGCGTATGTAATGTATACTTGGGCTGGCCCTGTGGTTAGAAAGACACAATCATCTTTGAGAAATAGCTAAACCTGAACCTGAATAGAAAAATTCCACTGTTCTGCGTTTGCGTGTCAGGTCTTTTCGTCGATGTTTATATACGAGTACACGCACAGCGTCCTGAATTTGAAGCATCTCAATTGTCAGGTGATTACAACTTCTTATGCTTTGTTTCAGGATCTGACAGGTCAAAACAGCAATGACTCTGGCGGCAGCGGCAGCGCGGGGCGCGCCACAACGCCTCACCTGAGGCCCACACCTAGCCCCACCGGCTCCAGCGGATCTCGATCCATGTCACCGGCTGTTGGTAAGTTACACACCAGTAAAACACAATACAGAAAAGAGCTATGATCTGTGAGAGACCACCACAATACAATTTCAGTGCTTTTTTCACATTTATTTTCATAAATAAACGCAACTTAATTGAATCGGGTAACATAACAAACGTAAACAAACGGCGTACCTTAACAACTACATGAATTTATAAGCGCCGCGCGGTCCATATATCAGCAGATGCGGTGAGTGAGTGCTGCTTTCGCAGAATTTGGACCATATCGCCCAGGACTTAGATGCGGCTTATTCTTGTATAGCAATGTTTGTCGCGCCTTTTGTTTTGTCACAGGCGTGTGTAGATCAGATTGGTTGTGCATACTCCGTCACCGGTAGACACGGGCTTTCCCGACATTGACCCACATAGAACGGGCGCCCAGAGTACGCCGTATTTTGCCCCTTTTGCGGGCGCGAACCACCCCAGCCCTCCCCACCTTATGTACGAGTCGGGGTGGTCGCGGTATATAGGGCCTCGTGAAAAACTTACCCCCCCACCTTTGGTCGGAACGAGCACGCAAAACAGGACTTTCCACCCCTGAGGCCCAACAAACCGCTCTTATGTGCTGACCGAAACGCCGCGTCTCAAAAACAACATAACACCTAGAACCTATTGTCGATCTTCAGGGTCATTGTCCTAGCATATAATCAAGAAAATTAAATGCTAGCAATTCGTAAAGTTGCTATGAAGAGTTACACAGCCCATTTCAATTTCACGTGTTACGAAAACTGTTTCGAAGCTTTGCTATAGCGAGTTGTTCCAAGTAGAATTTTTGAAATTTCGTTCTGCGTGCTACCACCATAACACAAGAGAAGAAATAACTTTCCAAAAAGCACTTCATTCCTTTCGGCGAGATGAGCCAACCAACGAGATAGATAACAGTAGCTGACTCACAAGTTTAAGTACAGACAAATGACGTCTCAATCCAAATGTAAAGGAATTACATAACACCCTCTGTGGGTTTCCCTCGAAATGACCTTGACGAGTTCACCCACCGACCGAGACTGTCGCATCTTATATACTTTCAACTGTGGCTTTGAATAGACACGTGCACGATTAGGTATATTGTTTTAATTGAAGTTACCGCCTTATCTTCTGAATTTGAATTAAATGTCTTATCTACGGTGAGGCTATTATGGTTACGCGTGAATCATACAATCTTATCAAGTTACCAATATTCCTCCAAAAATTGTTTACTTGTTAAATGCATTGAGAAGATCTATTAATTCCATGACCGATTGACTTAGAAACCAAGTTTCCGTTTTGCATTCAACCGGCTGTATCGAATGGGCAACCGCAATCGTGTTTTGTTAGCAGCGTCAACGATTGCTGAACGTGGCTTTCTCAAAACATCGGACTGCGGACCAGGCTCGCTCAGAGGCAACTGCGTGCGCCGCTCCACTCGAATACCGGTTATATGACCGCAATACACCCTCGCTCTAAACCTCTTATACTACGATCTTACGAACTAGCTCGCTGTCCATTACTTCTCACGTTCCTCTAGAATCTTATACTCCGCCTTCTAAACCAGCATCGTATGCCGCGCCCGTCCATAAGTTGTCGTGAACGAGCGCGCTGGTAGAAGGTTTACATGGCTCTATGACGTCAACCCATCGGCTTGTCGGACTTCTCGACAGTCGACAAACATCGAGCTATGTGAAGTCGCACGTTCAAAAATGTATAGACATCTATTGAGGAAAATTACTTGATGTTGAAAAAGCTAAGTTGACTCATGTTATATATACCTGCTCTCTTGAGACGAATCTAATCACCTAGCAATTCATTAAAGGAAGTATTTAGTTGGAATTATTATAATCGGAGATATGTATTCTGATTTCTTCATGATGTTAAACCCCAACGTGCCTGAGCGTGAATCAGTGATACACAATGTAATGTTTTTTATACGCGATTCAAGTTAGGAACCGCGCGCGGGCGGATGCATGACTTGAAATTACACTGTAGTATTGGGTGAGCTATTTATTTTTAGTTGCTGGCTCGTTTTGCTTTTATCGTTCCAGTTGATCAGGAATTAATATTTTATTATCGATCCGTAAGTAAATAAAAGTAAAATTATTAATATCACCGCATTGTGCTCGTTTCCAATGCGAGCTCCGTCGTTATTTTAACACAATGAAGCCGCAATACCGCAACCCGACGCGTTCGAAGGTGAATTGCGTATTGTTTGATACCCGCATGCTGCGTGACTTTCGAAAACGACTTTATTTTCGACCAATAAGGTTTCTTTTACGCAAAGAACACAAGTTCCTCTTGCCGTTGTATTTCCGACCTTAAACATTTGCTACCACTGTAAGTTTTCGTTTGATTGTATATCAGTCGTACAGTATACGGGCGCTAAAAGCGTTTCGCAGTCGTCCGTCGTGCGTATCGGAGAACGAGCAGTGGAATGCCATCAACTAAGATAAGGCTCGCTCTTGAGCTCGAATGCTGCCTCTGTTTCTTCTTGACATTTGAAACCCATATCTACTCTTTTGATCATTCGGTTGGGGAAACTGACATGCCATCAAAATTTCACATGCATGATTTAACTACTGTTTGGTTATGTATAGTTAAAGTATAGTCAGTTAAACATGACACTATTTTCTAGTTTCATTATGCATATAAAAACAGTTTTAAGTTATTATTGTTCTATCTATTAAATTGCCAGGTAAATCAGCTGTGAAAGTCCCTAATGTTTGGGATACAGCAAGATCAACCCTAATAATGCATGAATTTATTTGACCGTAATTCTGTTAATTTGCATGGGGGTGTATTTCAATACATTAGTTTTTTTTTAAATCGGCTATCAGCGGTTGCCTCTATGTATTTATCCTTCTTCCCTTATTTTATATGCAAGCATGTCACGTGCCCACTCGTCCTTGAGAAGGCCAATGACCTCGTTTAAAAAAACGAGGAAGGAACAGTCGTTTTTGCTCCAATCTCGGCATAATGTTTGTTTTGATCGTTTTCACGTAAACCGTCCTGCTTTGTTTAGAATACTTTTTTTGTTTGTTTAAGGATCGATGAGGTCGTTTATATTATTTATGGTGTTGTCCTCCAGCTATTCCCCCTGTATTCGTAAACACGATTTATTTTCATTTATAAACGCTTATCTTCTTCGAACTTGGTATCTATTATGCTTCTTTGGAGAATAGTCTCTACTCATGATTCTTAGACGCACACTGGCATCTGAGGTAGAGCGTTGAACTGTTTACTTGTATGTTCTTAGGACTTTGCATGGTAAACACCTCCACAAGTTTTCTGGTACTGTTTTCGTCATAGCCATTTCTTAGCGCTTTTTCGGCGCAGGAAGATAAGGCGCGCTAGTTTGGCGTAAGGAATGATTTAAAAACAAGGACCTGTTGCGTATCTGTGGTCCCTCCCGCTGCCCAACGTCTAATTGTATTCAGATTACCCCGGAAAAGTGATAAATCTCTTGAAGTCAAGGTCGTCGGAGGGTTCGACAGCCCATTCACCCCGTTCTCGTCTGCCCCCTCGGCTAATGGTGCGGACATTCTTTCCCCAACCTTGCTCAGACATCCCGGTTTTACTATACGCATTCAACAAACGTAAGTACCTACAAATCTACCCCCACAACATCGCTATAAGTCACCCCGACTACACGCGGAAATGTATCTGTCAAAGTCACCCTATTTTTTTGCACCATTTAAATTACATGTCGAGGATTAGTCAATGATATGTTTTGCTTTTAATGGAGCACAATGGTGTGTAATCCTCACTGCCATATTGTACCCATTGACTGTAATGACTTGACGCCCATCCGATACTGCGAACCGATAATCTGGGATATGTTTAACCAGCTCTCTGTTTTCTTTTATGCAACTTGCTGATGGCACAAGCAACAAGCATGTGGGTCAACTGATGTTAAGTGGTAACCATCACCTATAACGAAACATTGCCTCGTAGGTCACGGACGTCAGGAGGGTGCCCACTGCCATGCGTTCATCAACTTGAGGCACACAAATGCTCAGATTCACGTGCCAGTAATTTCACCTGCACTCACATCCTTCAAACCGAAACACAGCAATGCTGTGATAAATAACGGCAGTAATAGGCATAGTGGAGTAAACTCCTCGGACGGGTGTACTTTCCAAAGAGCTCTGTATTGTTTTTGCTTTGAGTCTACCTTTTACAGTTCCCAGAAAAGTATCCTTCTCAAGTAAAGATTTGTAGATATAATATATGAACGTATTTATCTAGTTAATTTGACATCGTCGAAATCGTTTGTAACAGTGTTTGGTTTGTACAATGTAGTCGGTGTGTTGTGTACTAGTGTGTAGAGTCCGGTCCGGTAGCAACGTTGGTGGCGATCAACATAAATGGGTCGACAAACATCGGCGACGTCGTGACGCCACCGTTTGTCTCAACTAGGCCGCTCTTGTTAACGTTATTGTTCTATTCTGTTTATAAACATTGCTGGTCGCCTACAGGATAGTTTTTCTATTTACAGTAAATAATTACCATTTTATGGAATGCTATTCTGTTTTTTTTTCTATTTCATCTGTTTCCCGTTGCAAAGAAAACTTTAATTGGATTGAGTCGTGAACAAATTGCCTTGCGTCAGTTTAATTTTAGCAACTTTTTGTTTTATAGATTAAGCTCCCACTGCAAAAAACTTATCTCATCTGGTAAATAAATTATTGAAGTAAAAATCACCTAATCTAGTATTCAACAATCTGCCCCTCCTTAGCATGACAAAGCCTTCTTCTGTCTCAACTCAATATGTCTTCTTCCTGAGCATCCTCGCGATAGTAGAAATGTAAGCCATAATGAAAGTTCATTGTTTTCTACAATTTTGCCGAGAAACTCTTTGTCATTTGTGCAGGAACATCTTAAACCTTCTTATCTCAATTTTAACCAAAATTACCTCAATATTCCTACACGCTTGGCACTTAGCTACTGTGACAGACGCGTTTAGAGACCACAGCCCAAAAGTCAACATCAATGAATACAGCAACTTATTAGCATCTGGCATTCAGCATGTTGGGTTTACAAATCGCCCTACAGTCGCAAGGTCTATCATGCGGATTAGCTTGGCCACAATCGAGTCTGTAGTTTGCGGTATCGATCTGGTTTCTGTGCGTGGGCGCTGTGATCGGATTCGCGGAATGCATCCAGGTAGAGCTATCGTGCTCCACGTCGATCGGCGGTGAGCTTACGTGGTTGAGCCCACATTGCTTGCGAGCCAGCGGCTGGCTGACATGCCAACAAAGCATTTCCGATACATGACACTTATTAACTGCTTTGTAATTTCTCGTCTCAATTTATGCTTGGAGGAATGCTTTGCACAACGTAACTGACTGAGCAGCTGTTTGTTGCGTACTCATTTAGAGTCGCATCAAGTTTATAACTACACAAACGTACATCATTTAGAATTCAATTAGCAAGTTTTGCCCAACTGTTGGGCGCCTATAAAAAACTTGCTAATTAGGCCCCAACTGCAACTTTTTTGAAAGGGACGTAAGGCAAACATGTCTGAAACGTGTCACAACTACAGTTGTGACTTGCGAGCCTGTTGGGAAAGTAAAGGCCTCGGTTGTGCTGTACGTTACGAATACGAGCGACGGGCTGCCCTTGACTCGACCGACTCTGCTAGTTCTCTACCAAGAACAACGAGAACACGAATTACCAACTTGGTTATTCAGATTACTGTTGCTACAGTTTCAATGTTCAATGTTGCTAGCAAGCTTACGTCTTAATTGGTATTACAGTAAGCTAAAGCGTACATCAAAGATACTGTGAAGGACGAGTGTTATCTGAAAAATTAACACAATACCATTTGAAGCAAAAGTTGTGCCTCGATGGTTCATCATGCACTGCTACGAAAGAAGATAGTAATGTGGTTTATATAGCTCTTGTAGAAATTATATCTATAATAACGTCATGCTACGTCATTGATTGGTGTCAAGTGCACTATCACTATCTCTTATTACATCTATGAACATTTGGCCGCGTGCGCTATTTTTACGAGACATTGTCGGTCGGATGTGGGACGGGTCGGGACGGACGACCCCATTACCGTGGCGCTACACTCATTAAAGGTCGCCGTAAACAAATGGATATATAGAGGTAGGTGGGCGCGTGTCGTTCTACGTCGTTATCTATGATTCACCGGCGCCTAGCCGTCTGTTAGCTGTCTGATCGCCGACACAATATAATGGCCCGATAATAGCTGACTGATGAGATTAAACCGACCTAGCACAGCACGTGCCAGACCGACCACACTCATTCATGCGGCACCCTTTAAGATTGCTCAGAATTAGCTAAACCTCAACTTCTTAGGCTGGCTGCATTAGAATTTATGCAAAATAAAGTAGAATCGTACAACACTTGTAGATCGTTTTCACGTAACACTAACATAACCGACTTCAAATCGACCTACATAAAAGCTGCAATACCACTTTCGTCGTCGCAAATCACTGCCGCTCGTATCTCGGCCTCGGTCAATGCGTTGCGTGCATGTCGTATGCACATATACGGATGTAATAAAGTGCAGCGAGAATTCGCAGGCTAGCGGTGCATGCTGCTCACGTGCCTACGGAAAACGAAAGTGATTGGATGCGGCGTCTCTCTACCCTCGATTGATAGAACTAGGCAGCCAGGCTCAGGCGAGCTCTCGTTAACTGTATTATTCAAATTGTGTGTGCGTCCCAGCTCCCGGGCCGGCTGAAGCCTCCGCGATCGATCGCACTCTCTAATGTTTGCCGCTTGCACTCTCGTACGCGATTTAATTGAAACACCTAACACTAAACAGAGCTTTGAATAATTAATGTTTCGCTCGTGTCACTATGAAACTGCGATTAGGCACGCCCGTTTACAATGTTATGCAGGTGCGGTGCGGGGGCTTAAACAAGTTTACATTAGATAGCCGTTGTTTATTTACTATCATTATCCAGTTTCTATCTAGTATGTCAACAATTGATCAACTGTTATCTAATAAAATGAATTAATACAACTGCTACTATTATTTTGATGAATCCTGTGAATGGTAACACTTACTTCAATGATTTTGTAAGTATGTAGCAAAAAAGAGGGTTTAAGATTGCGCGTAAAAGGGTTTTGTGGAGGGATATGGGGGAGGCGCATAATTGCATGGGGGCGTATTTCAATAAATTCGTGTTTTTTTTTAAATCGGCTATCAGCGGTTGCCTCTATTTATTTATCCGCGGCTAAGGTGACATCTATGTTAAATTCAAATTTTCGTTCGTAAATTATTGTTTGTCCCAGGCGCATGTATCTCGATCAGATCGCAGACGTTTTAGAGAAAGGCCAGGTTAGGAGTACCCTAAACCGACGAGCATGTATGAAGAATGTTATGAGAGTGAATGAACCGAAAGAGGTGTGTCAGGATCGTAGCAAGTGGAAATCCGTGATCTCTGCCTACCCCCATGGGAATGAGGCGTGATTTTATGTATGTAATTATTGTTTAACACGGAAATAACCGTTTTTGTTTTATTATTTACTAGCAGCCCGTCCCGGCTTCGCACGGGGTAGACAATATTGTTGTACATAATTTTGTTTTATCGCTAATAGTTTCGGCAGCGCATTCGACGAAAGACATTTTAAGACTCATTTTTCTACACCTTCGGTTACATTGTTCAAATTTTACCAAGGATCCCTAATTTTTTTCAAAATGAAATGTAGCCTATGTCAAATTGGAAGAATGTAGCATTCTATTGGTAAAAGAATTTTTTAAATCGGCCCAGTACTTTTTGAGCCTATTCATTACAAACATACAAAAATAGGTACAAATCTTTCCTCTTTATAATATTTATTATTTATAATTAATTGCAGGCACTCAGAACGTAACGATGCCGCCGCGTACATCGTCGTCGTTGCCGGACGGCAGCGGTGGCCCGCGGGCCGGCGCGCCGGGCGGACAGGCGCCGCCGGGGCCCGCGCCCGGCGCAGGCCCGCCGCCCGGAGCCATGGTGGCGCAGCCCTACCACCACGGCTACAAGTCGCCGCACTATCCACCGCAGCCGTACGTCTACCCGAGGAATCACCATCCTTACCCGTACACCGGCTATCGGCCGCCCCCGCCGCATCCGCCTCAACATTACCAACCACCTCCGATGAAGGTCAGTCTCACATAATTCATAATTCATTTATTGCGAAAATGGGTTGGTATGTACATGTCAAATTAAAATTAATATAGTTCAGCCATAATCAGCTATTTAAAGCATGCAATAGATTATAAAAATAACACAGAAAATTAAAAATGTCAAAGAATATAAAATTACCACACAGAATATTAAATTATCACAGACCAGTAGTCTTCGGACCTTCCTTACGTTTTTGTGTTATTATCATACCAATATGATAAGAGATTTGTTAAGATTGCGGGAAGTCTGTGGATGGAAGGGCTCAGAATCATTCTTTCTGAAAATGTGTAGGGGAGGCCTATGTCCAGCAGTGGACGTCTTCAGGCTGTTGATGATCATGATGATGATTTGAGCACTCGTTGTTGGCCTAATGGCCCGCCGTTCGATCCTTTAAAAAAATAAAATATCCGGCCGAGGGCATCGATGACTCTTTCAGTCTAAATAATTATGTATGTGTACGATGCCAGCTCTCTCAAATGATGAAATTTTGTTCACGCCAGATGAAGAATATCGTGAGAACACTGGCATCGGCATGTAGTAAAACTTAAAAAAGTTTGAAAGCATGTCTCAATAGTTACACAAAAAGAGCCTCTTTGAGGTAGGAGCACTTGAAATCCTATCATCACAACGTTTCGAAAGAGACAATACGAAAAGAACTGGTTCCCGATCCTAAGGTCGAGGGTTCAGTTCTAGTCCGTGCACCAATCAGTTCTAGTCCGTGCAACAATCAGTTATTCTATCCATAACTGTATTACACTGTGCCAAGTAAACCAAGTGTAAAGAACGACGACAGGAGTCTTTTTGAAGCGCACTAAGTTTTATTTCACCACGTTTCCAAAGAACCAGTCTAATATGCTATCGTTGTACGTATTCCAGCAGCAAATGGGCGTCCGGCACATGGGTCCCCCCGGCACGCCGGGCGGTGTTGGCGGGCCGATGGAGAGCGCCATGCCTCCGCCGACGGCGCCCGGCGAGTCACACGACAACGGCCCCGCCGCGCCGGCCATCGCGCTCGTCACCACCGGGCCCGATGGTGCGCCGCTTGATGAGGGCAGCCAGCAAAGCACGCTTAGCAACGCATCTGCAGGTACATCATCATACGAAGCCAGACTTAGAGCTCCCACACAAAACTGCGAATTTGCATCGCAGTAACCTGTGACTCCGTTCATATGCGTTCATGCCATGGAAGTTATTCCATGACATGAGTTCGTGTAAACAGAACTAGCTTCATATTTCATCTAGCAGTTCTGTTTACACGAAGATAGCTGCTAGCTTGCTAGCTTACTATCACTATATTGCTACCCTGGCTTGAAAAACTGCTCTTGCAATTCACCACGATCTTGAGATACTCTCATCCATCAGCGGCTCACGATGCTGACGTTGACTCACGTTGACGACATTGTCAGCATAGTGAGCCGCTGACAATGTCGTCAACCCATCGTGCTGGATCGTACTGGACCTTCGACGCCTCTTTTCCCAGTTGTCGGCCACCATACCCTTAACGATTACTGGCACGTGAGGCTAAAGATGTATGGCCCCAAGTTAATTGACGTAGGGCAGTGTATCGTAGTTCGTAGGGCACCGCTTTGTTACATTATGCATAAAGTTCCATCCATTCATAAACTGTTTATAATTCGTATGCTCTACGGAAGGAAGGCTTTTCAAGTTTGTCTAGACGCTGTCTAGATTCAAAACAAAGTGGGTCAAACAAACGGAAGGTCGGCTGGTGACCTTTGCTCTAGTTTTGAGTGCCGATTTTAAAAAACAAATATGTTGTCCCAGTTTTGGCTGGTACTCTCGAGATTGTAATCTTTCTTCATCCTAGTTTCGAAGTCTGACAGGATTCTATACACATGCTTGAGCTACGTCTACTCAATCTAAAGGGGTTATAATAGAAAATAAATTTATAGTTTGTTCATTTAATGCCTACAATGCACAATATAACCCATCGCGGGACGTCAGTGTAGACCTTATTCCCCCAACTCCAATTAGAAACAGAATACAATTTTAAAAGGAGATTTGATACTCATACTCAAGCATTGTGCTTACGGCCTTAAGTTTCTTAGCGCCTACTTTTGTGCTAGTTATGAACTACGACTTGTTTGTTAATAGTTTGTTGTATATGTTGTAGCATCAGGCGAGGACACATGCGCATCGGGCTCTGGCAAGGGGTCGCGCAAGGAGTACGGCAGCGCAGCCCCATCGCCGTCGCCCGGCGGCGCGTCGCATTCCTCACTTCACGACGACTACGAGGGCGCGCCTTCGCCCTGGCCGCGCCCGCCTTCTAGTCCTGTGAGTTTTTTTTTTTTTTTTTTTTTTCGAATGGACAAAATGCTGGTGATCGTCTGGCGATTCTTACAGCGCTACCGGACAATAAAGTCCTGTGAGTGAAGGACGCAGCCGACATAAATACACGATAACCCCTCCCTCCGGCTTACTACATTATTGTCCGGTAGCGCTGTAAGAATCGTCAGACGATCACCAGCATTTAGTCCATTCGTAAAAAAAAGGCTCACTACGCTGTATCCTGAACCCCAAATCTCCTTCTAGCGACTTAAGGAACTAGAGACATGGGAAACTCTTTGCTGCGCAGTCTATAGATATGCAGAAATGGGTGTTTTTACCGCGTATGTTGAAATTATCTGTCAAATGACAACATCTTAATACATTACCGGCACAGTAGATTACACGCGATACGATAATACTTGTCAAATCAATGATATTTCCTCTCCATTGGAATGGGTTTCCAAACTCCTTGGTTGGGACGCATCCGTACCGTCATATCCAAACCTTGGCTTCTGTAACCCAAGTTTCTCATTAATAATCTCGTGACACTCTTCGCTATCACTTACATGTCAACAAGTAAAGATGGCAACCAACTCGGCAGCCAGCTAAGATAGTTGATTGCTAGGAGGACCTCAGGTCATTTTTCTTTTTGGTTTTACGTACAACAATCCTGCAGTTTTGTTAGAGATGCGTCAAACGCCCCTGGCGGATGGTCTAATTTTTGCGTCTCCATACAAAACGCGGGCTGTGAAATACGAAAAACGAAAAGAAAAGTAGCGGAGATTGGTAGCGGTTTGAAGTATGCTAAAAGGGATAGGAATACTCCATCAGTTTACATAAACACAAACATTTTAAAATAGATGGTTAACATAATGTTTGCCGAGACAATGGCCAACGTCAAGTCACTTGGGGATGGACGTTGAAAACACCACATCCAATTGCCTTTAGTAGATAACAAAATAGCATGTTTCATTTGGGAATCCCCGTGGACCATGGATCGTTAGGTTATCGGGTTTTATCGCGTCAGTTACAGTAATTTGCCAAACAGTTTTGTGTATATAAAGTTAAAGTTGTGTTGTAAATAGTAAAAACAGTAGTGTAGATAGAATACATCAAAATTACTTGTTTACTAACCGAATGCATAACTTCGTATGGGAACTTTTGTTTAAACTTGCGGGTACTTTTATTGCAATCTCTAGTTCTAGCGGTAGATGATTAGGTACCAATATTATGTCGTGGTTCAAAAAGAACACTGAAAATCTGTTTTGAAAGCAATGTATTAATGCTATGTAGCTAGTATGTTCACTTATAACTGTGCAAAAAGAAGGGAAGCATTGCATTTTATCATGTATTTTCAGGTCTTTAACAGTCACATACCGCCGGAGTCCTACAGATCAAAGGTTTATATCAAGTTAAAGATCATAAGCATGTGTAGTGCTCGAACAATTAATATTTCACGTAACAAAATGTTGCAAGCTGCATGGTAGTCCTTTTCTACGCATCAATCGAAAAGCATTATTTGCATCTGATGACTTTTTGATACTGGCAAAAACGAAGATACTCGGCCATAGATATAAAATGATGCATCGCTGCGATACAAAGTATCTAAAGTTAAGCATCAGATTATTTCCGCTTTACGCTAAACTTTTTCTCTTTGGTGTTGGACTACTGCCTTAAATGTAATGCCATATTCAATCAGACATTGTTCTCTCAGACATCAAAGCGTAAATACAATATACTTTAGGTAGAAATTCAAATGAAGAAGCTTGTATTTCATGCCTTTAGTTTACTTGCGCGCCAAATTAGAAAAATAGTTTTCTTATCCGCCTTGTTCTTTGTATTTTAAAATTGCTATTTCGTCCATAATTCAAATAGAGCATGAACCGATTGGTACGCCTGCATTGTGCATTTAATGCACGATTTAAATAACTTCGTTTCAAAAACGACGATGCCATAGTGTAGAAAACGGCATTTTAAAATGTAGTGCAGAGAAAACTCCTTATTTTTGTCGTATTTGTCTTTCATAGTTTTTTATTGTTACATTTAAATGTATGAGAAAGGCATAATGTTGGTGTAATTAGCCAACATCTTGCTAGCCCTAGCATGTTGATTACTTCAACACTTACTCTTTTCTCTGTTCAATATCATATTTTCTATACATTTTCTGTTTATATAATTTTATATTCATTACCTAAATAAGGAGTTATTCTTGAAGCGGGGCTGACGAAGCATGTCTTAGCAAAGGTGTACGCGAGTATACGTGGCAATACATTACTCGAAATTCTGATTCTAGGCGGAAAACCAAAGGAAACGACGCGGAGACTCTTCGTCAGGCCCGGTAATGCACATTTCATCATAAATCTACATAGAGCTTCACCTGTTTACCATCCAATAGCTCGTGTTTATTCGTCGTTTACGACGCACGACTAGAGTGTGCGAATTTGGTTTTCGCTTAGATAAATATTAAATGTAGTTGGAAATAAAAATAACGCATCGCTACAGGATTTGAAATACCAGATACAATTTAAGATGTGCTATAGTTATTTCTCTTATACCATGTTATTATTAATGTAGGCGACAAGAAGTGACCATACGTTTGATATAGCAATACCGCTACTTGCCTGTCTCGTTCTTTCTGACTATCAATTCTATGCGTTGTCTTGTTTTGCTCGGTGCGAACAAGCTGGCAACGCCGCTCGACGTACAAAGGTATCGGTAATATTAAAGTAGTTTGGTGATTTAAACCATATCTTTTGGGAATTCGGAAAAAGCTTCTACATTTTAAATTATATGGTCACGTCTCGTCGTGTCTACTCCGTTAGGGCCTTTACACATCGTATGCGGACTTCGTTGCAAAAAAAATGTGCGTTGACAAGATCGTCATCGCCGTGTACGCTTTATCTTTGATATCAATGGACATGCGTTCACTAGATTGCTTAATCTGTGTTCAGTACCCGAAGTCGGAGTTTTGCTGCCACATTTCGTCTATTAAATGTTGTTGTCGTGTGAGCATGGTGTCTCTCTTTTGTATGGAAAATTGATGAGACAAAAACTCGTTTCGATCTTTTCTACGTAACGTATTTTAGCTGTCTCATCTTTTCTCCACACAAGAGAGATTTTCGCAGGCGAAATGTGGTAGCAAAACTCCGACTTCGGGTACAGGCATGGCAAATCCATGTTAGAAACCCTCCCGTACTCCCGTCATGATGGCGATCTATCAGACGCTTTGCTTTGAGTCTGCAGGTGAATCTGCATAGGTACTCGCTTGTGGTTTCTATGCAGATTGTTTGCATAGACTCGTAGGCAGGGTGAGAGTTAGCGTAGAGCAGTGTATGATGTTGCGTGTATGCGCCAGAAGTCGGACTCGCTGGGCAAGCTGTACGAGATGGACGACGCGCCGGAGCGACGCGGCTGGGTGGAGCGGCTACTGGCGTTCATGGAGGAGCGGCGGACGCCTATCGCAGCGTGTCCCACCATCTCCAAGCAACCGCTCGACCTCTACCGGCTTTACCTGCTCGTGAGGGAACGAGGGGGATTCGTAGAGGTAATTATTGCATATTCATAGATAGATAGATAGATAGAAAATTCTTTATTGTACATACACCTTACAAACTAACAAAAAGAGAATTTCGAAAGCACCCTTGGTGTTGTTGGTGTCTATGGGCGACGGTGACCGCTTACCATCAGGTGGGCCGTAAGCCCGTTTGTCTAACATTTACACCTTACAAACTAACAAAAAGAGAATTTCGACAGCACCCTTGGTGTTGTTGGTGTCTATGGGCGACGGTGACCGCTTACCATCAGGTGGGCCGTATGCCCGTTTGTCTAACATTTACATAAAAAAAATAACACAAACACTATTCAATGAATGTACAATGGGCTGTCTTATCGCTATAAAGCGATTTCTTCCAGACAACCTTTGGATGGAGAGGAACTAAAAATGTTCATTCATTATCATCCTTTCCAACCTAGACAACGAGTTTCTCGGCAATTTTTTTCTTTCCATCAGGTGTGATGGTAGTCACACATTATCATGGTGGTGGTAATATTACTGTACTTACCCATAGTGTAACGTCCAAATTGAGAACAAAAAAAACATGTTAGGTTCTATCAGCAATAAAAAAATGTAAACGATGTAATTCATTTCGACTATAGAAATCTTAAATTTCTACTGTTGCGAGCATGATGGACTATACAGGGTGGAATTTTGTAATGCCACCTGGAAGAAAAGTACTCTTAATACTGCAGATTCAGATTTCATCCTTATAATTGACCCTAACGATCGATGCAATAAAAGTACAGGGTATAATTTTTTCAGATTTTAGCCGGTTCGATTCCCGGGTGTGGGAGAAGAGAATTTTCGAAAATCTTTGAATGCAGTTTGCTTTCTATTCAAAAATAAAGGAATGTTTCCTTTGAGTAAAAATTTCTATCTACTGTATTAAGAGTACTTTCCCTCCAGGTGGCATTACAAAATTCCACCCTGTATAGGGTTTACTCTTTTGAAGAGAAAACGAAAAACACGTCTGGAGTAACAAGTCTTCTAAAAAAATATCGAGATTGAAGTGAAGGCTTTTATCTATTTTCGGAAGAAAATGCATAATTTGGTCATGCTAAAGGGACATCAATACATTCTCTTTCTCGAGTCTATGAGGAGCACTCGAATATTTTGTGCGTTTGGTTCTGTCTGTATAACAATCTTAAAAGTTTCTGCATGTTAGTCGATGCATCGCGTTAAAATATTACAATAGGTGCAGCGCAACAGAGTTCCAATCGAAGTTTTATCAGAAATATGTCAAGGTTTATACGTCGTGTTAGTGAGTACGGCTTGTTAGTGAGCGCACATAACTTAGTTTATTCACTTGTGACCACAATTTACTGTAGGTACATTTAAACCCTATTGTTTGTTTATTTTATTGCACACGCTTAAACAACATTTAGAAGTTTTTCTTTTTAGAAGAATTTCTGAAAATTAAGACGTGTACAAAAGCGAGCATAACCCTAAAAGAGTTCTCTTCCAGCAAACCTTTAAGGAATAGATATGTGTGAAAATAGAGAGAGAGAGGGTACACCCACAAGGTTGAGTATTGTGTACTAATAACACAATAAATAGGTGAAATAAACCTACACATAAAACCTAGTTATTTTACGAGTAATGTATTCGCATATTACTTACCGTTCTTTCGGGAAACTGACCTCACTATAAAAATATCTCCGGTTTAGAATACAAATGCAATTATTTATGTTTACTGCACTAAAATTAAATACAACTCAAATGGAATGCAAACGGCCTGAGCACATGTAATTCAACTCGATCTCACAGTTCTCCACGTAAGCATTTGTCAACATTTGTGTTCTCAAGTATCACTTTAGTCGGGGCCAGTGAGCGAGCGTTCCATGCAACTGAAACTAATAGACTTCACCTAGGATTTATGTGAGTGCATACAGCGCTTTATGCGTGCAGGCGCAATAAATCCGCCTCGACAACGTTCATAAATTTTTATCATGGAACGCTCAGTGTGGCATGGCATAACAAAGTATCGAAGTTAGATCTGTGCGGAACATAGTCGCAAGCGGTTGTGTGTTTGCTGCTTTATATGATAAATATGATAAATCGGCAGCATGGTGCGTTATATCACTTCTTCCGTTATTCGTTTCGTCAATGTGTTCTGTGTTATACTGGTTGCTATAGGTACCATTTGTGATATTTCATCTGGTTGCGACTTATCGGTCGCGGTCGCTTGTGTGCAGTCTTGAGTTATGCTTCATTTAGACGGTGACCTATGTAGCGTGACGTAGTCCGGACGCAATGTGAAAGATTGGATTCTTGCTGCAGGATAATTTCAGAATTTACTCGTACAGACTTATACGGATGGGCAATTTGACCTCAGAATAATCTTAATATATTGGCATGACTTATGTCCATCTTCACAACTTTTACATGAGAGACTTATATCTATACTAGTGGCCGCCCGCGGCTTCGCTCGCCCCGTTACCGTTCCCGTTGAAAAAAAACATATTTATTCACCTTTTAAACCTTCTCTGGACCTCCAAAAATCATTCAAGACCAAAATCAGCCAAATCGGTCGAGCCGTTCTCGAGTTTTAGCGAGACTAACGAACAGCAATTCATTTTTATATATTAAGATAAACTATTAAATGAAGCTAAATAGTAAATGCTACTAGGGAGCTAGGAATATCGATCCTCTCAAATTTAATTATTATCTATTGGAAATACCATATACCTACTTTTAATAGTGGACCTCCGATGAGAGTGCCCATTGGCTGTCATTACTTCTATGGCTCTAACAATGCCATCTTTAGTGCCTGGAAAGACTTTCGTTACACGGGCCATAGGTTATTTACAAAGGAGATATATTTTGTTCTCTAAAAGCCTGCGCACAGCTAGTTCGCTGGCTGTAGCGATCAGTGAAACGCTGTCAAATATCGCTGTCAAATTTGACAGCGTTTTACTGATCGCCGGCGCCAGCAGCCTAGGTGTGCGCAAGCCTTAAGCGAGTAACTCCAGTAGTTAGGTTTCTTCAAGATGATGTAATGCTTAATTAATGTTATACCTTTCAGGTGACAAAGAACAAAACGTGGAAAGACATTGCGGGTCTACTCGGCATCGGTGCGTCGTCGTCTGCAGCTTACACTCTTCGCAAACATTATACGAAAAACCTGCTCGCTTATGAATGCCATTTCGACCGAGGAGGCATCGACCCTCAGCCTATCATCAACCAGGTTGAGGCGTCGACGAAGAAAAAGAGTGGAAAGACTAACAATACGCCCAGTGCAGGTGAATTGAAACTTTCTATATTTAAGTTAGCATCCTCAGTACAGCCACAGCAAGCGCTATTAAGGTACTACTACTTCTTGGTAAAAGTTGTATAGTGAAAAATCGACACGTGAAGAAGTCTTGCTAACTTCTGACCTCTTGATCGCCAAATAATTATTGTACAAGAAGATTTTTTTTTATTTTACAACTACCGAATTTGCTAGGAGAAAAAAGCAAAAGCTCATATATTTTGGTGACTCTTTTCCGGCCACTTGGCCGTTCCAGACCCGCATAGCAGCAGATAAAGAGTATCACATTACACTTTCGTTTCTCGAAGCATGTTCAGGCGTCATATTATTGCGATAACGAACCGCGCGCGTTGCATTGCAGGCTCATCGAATTCCCAAGAATCATTCCCGAGCGCGCCGGCAGGTGGCGCTGCCATGGACGGATACCCGGCACAGTATGCCGGGTACCCGCCGCAATCTAATCATTCGCAACAAGGTAACCTACACATTCTACAAACACACATACACATCTTCACCTATTTTAAACCCCAAGATTATCGATCGTCTATACTGGGACTCCGTTTTCGTCGAACCATACTTGTCAGATTGTAACTAATAAAAGCATGTGCGAAGATCGCAAGTGGTGATGAATCATCTCGGTACTTGTAAATACATAATATTCACACCTACATGTCTAACCTAACATTTTGTGTTTGAAGCAAGTGTAAAAATAATAGAAGCATGGCTAAAGACAAGAGAGAAAATAACTAAATTCTTTATCTTTATGAAAATTAAATCTTGGTATTGTATTCCCACACTATTGTGAAGCTAAACTAGAGAAGTGACTAGGCGCAGTAAACACCGCTGTATATATAAGCCGTCTGTAATAATATGCTGCGACTATGTCGCGAAGGTCGCACAGTGACAGATTGCACTCTTACCTGTGCTTTGTTTTCTTTATTTGTGCAGTTATTCACTAATTACGTACCTAACAGCTCTCACCGAATGGTACTATCACAAAGCTAACAGATCATACTTCATAATGAAGCTTGTCATTAATTCTTCCCTAACATTTATCACGGGGAAAACTACCGATTTTTCTGCAATTATTTTCTTTTGTCCCTAATCATTGTTGTTTTTATGAGAGTCCGGTTTTGAATAAAAGTAATTAAATTATTAAAGTGCTGAGTCAGTAAACGTTGCGTTTTTATGGCGTTGTCACGCTGACGTGACGATTATAATTCGGCAAATACCGGTCAGCTGTTTGATCATAATGAGATATTCAATCACCACTTCAAAATTGAGTTATCGAAACTTGTGTCTCGTTTGATCACATTTTTATACAGAGACTGGTCTGTTAGACACAGGTCATTGAAAAGAGACGTTTCATAATGCGCTAGGTCTATGTACACTTGTATGAAAAATGCGGCATATAACGAAGATTACCACTAAAATACAAAATTCACAAATTTATAAACAAGTACGTTGTACAAAAATGTTAAATGGTGGTTGATTTTTTGTAGTGGTGAATACCAAAAGGTGCCGCCATGACAGTTTTACCGCAGTTTCTGACACAAATACGTGTCAGTGTCATGTTAATTGACAGCGTTAGTTGTCAAAATGACATTTCTACTACTTCTCGTCATGTCCATTTCATGACGGTGCGTTGTGTTGCTCTCTTTGACTAAGAAAAATGTCTATGTACAACCAAAAGAGTAGAATTGAAGAGAAAATTACATTTTATAGCGAATTCTACATTGCTAAGCTGTATTTAAGATTGGTGTACATAGACCTGGCGTGGGCTCCATAGTTCCACGAAACATCTCATTAGTACGCAAAAAATGCAGTAAATCTATAGTGTCCTCCGTTGGTTTGTATATCGGGTGGTGTAACCTCGTGTGGTTTGTAGGCGGTGGGCCGGGCGGCGACAACCTCGCCGCCTCCAACCCTTTCGACGAGCCGCCGGGGCCTCGCAGACCCCCAGGTACATAACACCCTAATCACCCTAACTAGATAACTATTCATGTAACCCTACCTTTACTTAGCTGTATAGCGTTGCACTGATTTTTTATACTTATTGTGAAAAGATCTTACAAAAAACAATAGGAACCAAGCCGTAGTTTGTTGCCTTTTCTTCTAGGCTTGGTCGCGTGGAACTGGCACATAGAATCACCTAGCTTTGAGACGTTTCAAAGTGATACTATTGAAGAAAGTTTGACTTGTATTTTAACAAACATGTGCATAAGAATTCATTCTCAATCCCAACGCTATGCAACTAATTTTCGGGGGGCTATGAAACATGTACAATAATGTACATAGTATACGGCATGCACGATTTGCACGATAATAATATTTGTGTGTGGACTGGCAACATTACTAACAGCGGGGCGTTTTGTGTAATTCTGTTGCAATCAAAAGTGAAGTTTGATACTAACAAATAAATGATAATAATACGGAACAGCGTTCACATATCTTGATACCATCATTTTTCGGCCACTTTCTATCTGTTGCCATACTAGTTTTACAAAGCGAAGCTCCTATTCGCTATCTCATGTTTATTACGTCAACATTCAGTCTTGTTGCAATCGTTCCTTGTCAAAGGTAATGTTTGATTCGGTTCTTAGGGCAATCGAAGAACAAAATATAATGTAAAAACTGACAGATCCGACTAGGTTTTTATTGCAACAAAAGATGCGCAATTACCACACAGGTTATGTGGATTGATGTCAATAAATAAAGCTATTACCCGATTTATTTAAATTGTGTGCTAGTCCACACTACTTCTTCATGCCCTATTTATTGATAGATTATTTTGCGTTAATCAGAACAACACACACAAAGAATCAGGTTTTTGTATATTTTTAGTTCACATTAGTCAATTTTATAGGTTTCGCTCCTATAAAATTGACTACTTATATTGATTCGCTCATGACAAAGGAGCCTACTTTGTAAATATGTGTATTGGAATTGGTTATCGGTTTTACTGTAGATATTTTTATCTTCACTACATTACGTACCTATAGGTACATAGTTTATTTATTTATTATGGTTTGCTTTTGTTATTTGTTAAATTTATCTCGTTTTTTTTATCATGCATGTCAAAAAAGGTACATATTTATAAATACTTAAATTCAAATGTTAGTCGTAACAGCAAATGTTTAAGGTTTATTTTTGTATTTTCAGGTTACCAGCAAGGCTATGGCTATGAGTATGGATCTCCCTATCAACCGAATAGACCTGTTTACCCTCAATACGGACCCGATGGTGACAGGTATGTTTGTAGAACTTTTACTTTCATCGTCATCTTCCTGTCCTTACTAAAATTGGTTAGGCAGAAATTTTGTTGATAATGCAAGCAAGCAATAAATAAAAATGAATACCCGGGCAAAACGCCGGGACTGGCGGCTAGTGATTGATATAGGACCATTACGAATGAGAGTGTTATTAACCGACTTCCAATCAAAAAGGAGGAGGTTCTCAATTTGGTTGTATTTTTTTTTTTATGTTTGTTACCGCATAACTTCGTCATTTGTGACCCGATTTGAATAAATATTTTTTTATCTGAAGGCTTTCAGATTGGTCCCATTTTAATTTTATTAAAATCGGTGTTGCCATTTTTTTAAAATATTTTTTTTTAATGTTTGTAACTGCATGCCTCCGTCATTTATGAATTGATTAAGAAAATTATTTTTTTATTTGGAAGGTTATTCTTACGTCCAGATTGTCCCAAACAAATTTGATTAAAATCGGTTTAGCCGTTTGACAATGAAGTCGGTTTCTCAAGTTTTTTAAACTTATAATTATTTGTTACAGAGGGTACCGTGGCGGTGGCGGCGGTGGCGGTGGCGGCGGCGAGCAGTACCAATACGGCGGCTACGGCGGCGGGTACCGCGCGGGCGCGCCGGGCGGCACCCCTCCCCCCGCGCAGCAGTACCCCGAGTACTACCGCGCGCCGCACCCGCACCCCGCGCATCCGCCGCCCCATCCCGCGCCGCATCCCGCGCATCCGCCGCAACCGCAGCCGCAGCCGCACCAACCGCACCAGCCGCCCATCGAGGTACACACACCACGCAACACACACATACACAAGCATGGATAGTAGTAGGCAATACATATTGCACATCGGCTTTTCGGCTTTGTAGAGCGCTATCTCTTTCTGACGCACACTACGCCCTATGAAGCCGAAATTAGCCGATGAGTAATATTTGTTGCCTACTACTATACTACCACTGTGCTGATGTGCATGTTTTGCATACATACGAATGTAGCGTTCGAATCAGGATTTCGTTTAATGAAAGAGCAAGCAAGTGCAAATGCAGGCGGAAATCCGTGATCTTTGCATTTCCATATTAGGAAAAAGGCCTGACTTTATGTATGTAAAAAGATTGATAGAAACATCATTATGGCAAAAATTGCAATAAATTGAACTGAATGCTAGAGAGCATTCTCTTTCAGTTAACCATGCACAAAGATATGTGAAAGAAAAATTATTTCACGTTTTTGTGCGTAAACAAGACTTCTTTTTGCCGACATGTTTTCTAAGCATAGGTTCAAAATTATACAAAACTACAGTGTACAATGCATGTTCGAGATTTGGTATTCTTGCAGTTGTTGATTTTAATGTAAAAGTTTTTGCCATTATTTATATTATTAAAAATAAATTGTTTTGTTTTCAAATATTTACTATGCTTGGTATGTTCTGAAATACAGTATAGTTCAGTTTTACGTCTACTTACATTACGGAAAGTTATGCGTATGGCTGTTAGCAATTTAAGCTATGAACTACTTTGTGAATGTTTTTTTCGTAGGCGAGGTATGTGAATGAAGCATTACTTGAATGATTATAGTAAACTCATATTATGTCTTGCATGTTTGGAATGCAAGGAACATTGTGTTTGTCTTCGTTTTTCTTGCTTACGTACTCGTATTGCACCGAAGTGATTGAAAATAGTTAAATGATCTCAGTGAATGATGGTCTAATCATTGTTGAGCGTTAGATCAATAGTTCCTTTTTATAAATTGTTCATGTTATGTTAGTTTTAAGTTGTTTATTTTGGTAAGGTTTGAATCACTACATTTGTAGTATGTTGGTTTGTATTTGTTTTGATAGCATATTTTTGCAAGAGGTTGGCAGTTCTCAAGACCAACGAGTGATCCAAGCTTCATCAAAACGGTTAGGACGTCAAGAGTCGTATAATATCAAAGGCGGCAATCTGTCAAATTTTACAAAAAATACTTAAAATAACGCAACAAATTTTCCTCATATTTTGTTCAAAATCGACTTTAAAAATCAACATTAGCTTCAAATACGGCAATCTTTGGTAGATCCCGGCCTACATAGTAAAACGTTTTTATTGAATTGCCAAAATTGACCTCGAGTGCAGATTGCCGTTTTTGTTTTTCTACGACGTCAAAGAGTATCCTCAGCGTGACGGTATATCTGTTGGTGTGTAGATGTCGGGACAAGCGCCGAGTGTCGGTAACCTAATGAGCTCGCAGCTGGCTCGGCAGTTGGTGGCGCCATTGCCGCCCAACCCGAGACCCTACGTACGGACGCCCCGTTTGTACCACGCACTCAACACCGCTTCCCATCGATTGGCGATACCTACTCATTATACCCTCACACCCACGCACGGAATACGCCCAATGCCCATGCAAGATCGACGCTCTAATGCGGATCCTATTGAATTTGCCGAACACTATAAATTCATGGTTTATTTCTATGATTAAGAATGACAATAGAAAACCGATGTGCAATAAATACATCGACAAAACATTACATTATTAACGGTCGGAACCAAGCCGTAGTTTGTTGCCTGTTCTTCTAGGCACTTAGACTCGCCTAGTTTAACACGTTTCAAAGTGATACATGGGATACAAATGAATAAAGAAATTTTGAATTTGAATAATTAATCACAATTTTTTTTTTAAAGAAATTAGAAGATCTGAGTCAATGGTTTTTCATATTTTCGGCTCTTTGCCATCTTACTAATGGATAATGACAAACAGTCACAGAAATAAAATTTAAATAACGTATTAATAAGTTTGATACCAGTGCACTTTAAGAATCATACCGAATATTTGCACATATGATTCAGTTTTGAGTGTCCTCGTTTATCGGCAGTGGCATCGCCAATACACGCAGGACTAAACACGCGTCGATCATAGATCAAGGGCATCTCATCCGTGGTTTTGGCTTCATTTAATTTTTATTTCGAATAATAATCACTCGCTGGACGGAATTACAAGCTATCACTGTTATTTTGTTTCTTTCCTTCTATTTTGTTAACAAAATTGTTGGCTTGCGGTGTGATTAATTGGCTTTAAATTGATCGATCCGGACAAATTGGACGGACGATAATATGGTCTATACAAAACTGATACGTCAGGCACCTCTTCAAAATTTAACAAATTTTAATCAAAACATGGAAGTAAAGGTTAAGAGTGTGTGGTGGTGGCTTTATGATACAATTTTGGTCACTAAATCATGTGCATGCATTTTTAAATTCTCTCACAGTTCATCGTAAGCTTAGCTATAAGGTAAACGATATCGTCGCTTTGTTTATATTGCGACATGATTCGGTCCAATGTTTCAACGTTCACATAATAACATATTTTATGAATACACTACGATTCATTAGACCGATGTTCGTTGGAGACTATCATCCTCGTAAATATTTTGGGTGCACGGCCAGTGTAACAAAACATTAATTTGTATCGCTTATGATGTCGATCCTCTTGGCGAATCAACGTGCCTGCATTGTGCTATACTATCATCAATAGATCTTACCATTATGTATTTTTATGTCGCTAGAATTTGATTTTGAAATATGTTAAATGCAGTCAAGTCGATGTTTTTCCAATCCAGATGTTCGCTAGGGAAACGACTTTTGATTCATAGCAAATTGTCAGATGATAACGTGTCTTAATCGTGTGTCCGCTACAGTAGCAGGCTCGAGACAATAGTTAGTAACTCATTTAAAATGTATAATAGTAAAAGAGCTATGCATCCAAAGTCGTATCAACGCTAGAAAACGATCGGAACGGAAACGAGGATCATACCCGGCGATATGCGAGAACGTGGCTTTGATGTCCTCAGTACGGCGGCAAACCCCCCGGTCCCGGCGCGCCTGTGGGCGGCGTCGCTGGCGCCCCCCGGCGGCACCCCGACTTCGCGAAAGGAGAAGGGTACGCGGGGAGTGGCGGGGGCGCGGGTGGCGGGGGCGCGCGCTTCCCCCCCGCCGGCTGGGGGAGCCCCTTCCCCCCGCGCGCGCAGCCCCCCGCGCCGCCCGCCGCCTGGCGCCCGCCGCCCGGCGCGCAGCCGCCCTCCTGGACGCACCAACCCTACCAGCCACAGGTATACTGGCATCTGATAAGGATTTTAAACGAAGACAGACTCGACTACTGCTTCTACGCTACACGGGATATTTTCACGGGTTGTTTGGAGACCTCGCAAACCTTTGTCTTACCGTTCGTGATCGCCATTCGAGAACCTTTATGCTTTATTTATGGTATTCGGGAGCGGCACCCAATGTGTGACTCAAGTTCTAGGGCTCGCGTAGGAAAACAAAACATTTGTCGAAGCTCAATACCTGCAAGAGCAAAAAAATAAGCTTAGGAATGTTATGTTCAGGTCTTCCCTCCATTTATCTTTTATTATAAAATGATTTTGATAATGTTGCAGGTGGGCAGTGGTGTGGTAGGGCCGGGCGCGTTAAAACGAGAACTTACATTCCCCGCGGAGTGCGTCGAAGGCGCCGTGCCGGCCCCCGAGAAGCGGCGCCGCCTCACGCGCGCCGACGTCGCGCCCGTCGACGCATGGCGCATCGTCATGGCGCTCAAGTCGGGCCTACTGGCCGAGACCTGCTGGGCGCTCGATATACTCAACATTCTGCTCTTCGATGACAACTGCATAGGTATTACAACTTATACCTTCGTTATGTTATCTTACAAACGTCTCACTAATGTATTCAGTTTCAAGGCACTCCAGTTAAAAACTAAAACATGTCACCTTCGTCCATTCCAGGTTACTTCGGGCTACAACACATGCCCGGTCTACTCGATCTACTACTGGAGCACTTCCAGCGCGCGCTGGCGGACGTGTTCGACGCGCCCGCCGGCGACGAGGGTCCGTGGTACGCGGCGCCCCCCGCCCCTCCCCCGCCGGCGGCTCCGCGGCGGCGCGCCGTCCCCTCGGAGCCGGCGCGCTCGGTGCGTCTGCTCTCCGGCGAGAACTACACAATGCAGTCGCGGCGGCGGCACCCCGTCACGCAGCGCACCGAGGACGAGCCGCCGCCGCACCTGCAGCCCGAGCCCGAGGACGAGCCCGACGACGCCGCGCTCGCGCCCTGCCTCTTCGCCGGCGAGTCGCCCGCGCTCGAGCACGCCATCACCTCGTACCGGACCGACACCCTCCACCTGCCCTTCTGCCGCGTGCTGGCGGGCGAGCGCGCGCCCTCTCCGCCGGGCGCCGCCGCCTCGCCCACGCACGCGCCCGCGCCTGCCCCCGCGCCGCCTCCCCCCGCGCCGGACGCGCCTTCCATCTGCGCCGCAAGCCCCGGCACGCCGCCGCCGGCCGCGTCGCCGGCGCCGCGCTCGCCGCCCCAAGACCAAGACAACCTGCAGGCGGAGCCGATGGACCTCGAGCCGGAGCGGCGCGCGCCCGCGCTGCAGGTGCGCGACCCCGCCGGCGTGCTGCGGCGCCGGCGCATCGAGGACTACGAGGACGAGTGCTACACGCGCGACGAGCCCAGCCTCAACCTCGTGGACGAGACGAGGGACTCGCTCGCAAGACGCTGCATCGCGCTCTCGAACATCCTGCGCGGGCTCACCTTCGTGCCGGGCAACGAGGCGGAGTTCTCGCGCAGCGGCGCCTTCCTCGCGCTCGCCGGCAAGCTTCTGCTGCTGCACCACGAGCACGCGCCGCGAGCTGCCCGCGCGCGCGCCTACGAGCGGGCGGCGCGCGACGACGCCGACGCCGCCGCCTGCTGCTCCAGCCTGAAGGGCGCCGCCGAGTGGTGGTGGGACACGCTGGCGGCGTTGCGCGAGGACGCGCTCGTCGCGTGCGCCAACATCGCGGGCGGACTCGAGCTGCAGCACCAGCCGGAGGCGGTGGCCCGCCCGCTGCTCGACGGCCTGCTGCACTGGGCGGTTTGTCCCGCGGCGGTGGGTGGGGACGCGCCGCCCGCAGCCGGCGCCGCGTCGCCGCTCTCGCCGCGGCGGCTCGCGCTCGAGGCGCTCTGCAAGCTGTGCGTGCAGGACGCGAACGTGGACCTGGTGGTGGCGACGCCGCCGCGGTCGCGCGTGGCGGCGCTGTGCGCGGGCCTGGCGCGCGACCTGTGCCGGCCGGAGCGGCCGGTGGTGCGCGAGTTCGCGGTGAACCTGCTGCACTACCTGGCGGGCGCGGGCGCGGGCGCGGCGCGCGAGGTGGCGGCGCACGGGCCGGCGGTGGCGGCGCTCGTGGCGTTCATCGAGCGCGCGGAGCACGCGGCGCTGGGCGTGGCCAACCAGCACGGCGTGGCGGCGCTGCGCGACAACCCCGACGCGATGGGCACCTCGCTGGACATGCTGCGCCGCGCCGCCGCCACGCTGCTGCGCCTCGCCGAGCGGCCCGAGAACCGGCCGCTCATCCGGCGGCACGAGCGGCGGCTGCTCTCGCTCGTCATGTCGCAGATCCTCGACCAGAAGGTGGCGCACGAGCTGGCGGACGTGCTGTTCCACTGCACGCAAAGCGGGGACACGCCCTCGACGCCCGCTGAACTCGACTGAACTATCGCGCGGCGCTAGTCCGCTGGACGCTCAAGTGGTACCCCGGGGTACGTTACGGTACGTGTGTAAATATAGTGTAAAGTGATGCCGCGTCGCAGTGAACCGGACTTGCGTGCCGGCATTCGAACGGACGGCCAGTGCGGATCGATTTTGTTATTTATGTCCACGATGTTTTATTTACGAGGATATCAATGTGCTATAATCGATTTCTATTGTTCGATTGACGAAAAAAATGATTGTATTATATTATCTCGTAATTTTGATTTTTATAATAAAATGGGACTTGAATCTGTTTATTCGTTTTATGATGGAGATTTTTATACCGAGTACCTTTAGCGCGTATCTATAAGAGGAACGTAGTTGAGAGTGTGAGGAGCTTATGTGGGATATAAGTTTAATTAAGTTTAATGTGAATTATTACAATAATCTATAATATATTGAAATTGAATCTGATCTTTATTTTTTTTATCGATTGGCATTTTACGTTCTTTCCACACCTCAGTACTAACACTAGTAGTCCCTATAAAAACTTAATTTATCTCGTCAGACTAGGCAAAATTAATAAACGAACACTTCTATGAAAGCTAGGATTCAATTTAAAAACTGGCCCCTTCAATGCTGCAAGCTGGTTGTAAAGGGAAAGACGCGTAGTATTTATATTCTCTTTGGGGATAGATACATAGCAGCTGGATCTCCAATCATTCACAGACATACAACCTATTTTGAATCAATAAGATCTACTTTTAAAATTCGAGCAGCCAGTAATAAGTCAAGAAGACAGCTACGACAAGTTCTTTTTTCAACTTCTTTCTGAACAGCTGTCATCTGCCATCAGCTGTCCGTGAACCGTGAATGTTTGGTAAATAAAATTGATAAATTACAATATTAGTATCGCAATAAAAAGTAATTAATCTCACAGTTTATTAGTAATGCCGTTGATAAAATAGCAGTTTAGAACTCACATGTTGAGTGATCCCACTAAATATAATGGAGAGTCAGTCCAGTGATAGTAAAAAATTATACAAAGTCTTTGATGGAGCTAAGCGAAAGAGGAGTAGGAAGAAAGATCTTGATGACACCAATTCTGTGGTTACCGATGGATCCAACAGCGTAAGTTTGCTACTTAATATTTACCACGATATGCGATGTACATTTTGTCAATCTTCTCAGGTCAATACAAACTCTATAGACAGGCTCACTAGGTACTAGTAGCTCTTCCTTCTGCGCTGTAGACCGTGGGTTCGATCCTATCGAAAACAAATATTTGTGTGGTGAACACAGATGTTTGTTATTTGTCTGGGTGTTATACTGTATTCTCAGTACAATATTATGTAATAACAAAAAAAATATTAAAATACTAGACCAGCTATTTGGTTCCCATCGTACAAGCTCTGCTTATTTTGGGGCTAGATTGTGTGAATTGTTCACAATATTTATTTATACTTTCAAAGTGAATGTGTACTTTTAGGCATGCCATGTAAACCCAGGACGTAGCGCTTCTGGCAAGCCTAGTTTACAGGATTTGCCGACAGCACAAGCAATTGATGGTATACCAGATGGCGATAATCTCAGGTAACATATTCGTAGTTAGTTTATTATTAACTTGCCACTTTGCTTTTAACTTTTGTACAAAGATATGAAAGAAAGACCGTGAGAAAGAGGTACCTAGGTAGAGATGACGACTGAAAGAGTTGCAAGGGGAAACATGTGCCGACCTCGTTCAAACTGCATTAATACTCATAATCGGATTGGACTTGGGTACTATTTGGATCGTAACAACACTGATCAAAGTATCCTTTGGCGTTTAAGCTGGTGGTTGTCAAGGTTTGGTTTAAGCGATGAAGACTTAGGCCAGTATTCAGAAACAGTTCTAGAGTCTGAGTCGAGCCTCAAGCATAGATTTTTGAAATGTTGCACTCAAAATCTCAAGCACTCAATCCAGGATTGAGAGTCGACTCAGACTCAAGCACTGTTTCTGAAGACGGGCACTAAGGCCCGTATTCCGAAACAGTGCTTGAGTCTGAGTCGACTCAAGCACAGATTTTTGACACTTCAATGCAGAACTGTCATAAAATCTATGCTTGAGGCTCGACTCAGACTCAAGCATGAATTTTTTGACAGTTCTCTTAATCTGTGTCTGGAGGCTCGACTCCGACTCGATCACTGTTTCTGCATACGGCCATAGGAAGAGAGTGCAATCTCGCTTAATTGTGTTGACGCAATCAAAGTCTGCTGTAACTCTGGTGGCTATTTTAGCAGTGGCAAAACAGTGGTTCAAAGCAGTCTTTTTTGAGTTGAACGCGGCAGCATGGAAAGATTATAGAAAATGTTCTACACAACACAATTCAGCCAACAAACTAAGCAAAGCTTTTTCATTGATTTTATAGTGTTTACTACACTTATGGAAATCACAAAATTGTAGGTATCCCAAAAGTTCCCCAAAGTTAAGAGAGCCGAGCGGGATTTAAACCCGCGACCTTTGGTACGGGGAGCTGCGCTGACCACTACAGACGGAGGTACGAGTTATTACGAGTTAACAGTCCATAAGAGTAGCGTCGAGTGTTTAAGAGTAGCTTGTTATATGGGACCCAGGAAGCTGGTGACGAAATTTAGATTGGTTTTCTTCATTTAGGAAAAGGGGCAGCAGTCCAGCGATCTCTAGGTCGCCTCATGAAGGTCATCGCGCTGCAAGGTCACCTCGTCGCCACAGACGTCCAGCGTACGTGGATTTTAAACACATTCATCCAGGAGTTGAACTGAGACGTAGTCGCTAACTATTGGGCTCGTATACAAGCTCAAAGTCACGCAACGAGCTATGTAGAGAGCTATGCTGGGAGTTTCACTACGTGATAATCAGAAATGAGGATATCCGTAGGAGAACCAAGGTCACCGACATAGCTCTTAGAATTAGAAGTTGAAGCGGCAATTGGCAGGTCATGTAGCCTGAGAAACGACAGCCGTTGGCGAATAAAAAAACGAAAATAAAAGTAGAACGCCCACCCACCAGATGGACCGACGACATTGTTTAGATCGCAGGAAGTCTGTGGAAAGTGCACAGAATCGTTCTTCTGGAAATGTGTAGGCCTATGTCCAGCTGTGGACTTCCTCAGGCTGATGCTGATGCAGGAGTTTCAGTTATTTCATTGTATCTTTGTATCATAAAAAATGTGGACTATATTTACAGGAGAGAAGGCATATCGCTTGCATTGAAAGCGGGAATGGCATCGACGCCTCGTTCGATAACGCCACCACAGGTATTTAAAATCTAAAAATCTAAGAAAGAAGACACAACACACTTGAATACAGCACGAACAGAGTAACAATAAGATATACTTTAGGTTAAGATAATAATATAACGTTGATACGTTTAGATAGTAGGTTACGAAAACAGTCAAATAACAAGAATAAAAGAACTAACATAAAATAATAAACAGTAAAAGGACAAGGTTCCTGACTAGGATGAATATGTAGGTACTAGCCCTTAATAGGGCAAAGGGCAATTGCTTACCACCTCAGCTTTTTGACCATAGAGCAAGAGTCGTTCTTTGTACACTTTCTTGTAAACAATATTTACAATGCGTGAAGACCCTTAGAAGTTTTATTAGTACTGGCAATTACGCTAACTGTCAAAGTTTGCAAACTACCAACATTCAAATTTTACGAAGAATTTTAAAAATCGGAGGTGCTTGGCGCAAATAAATTGAAATTTAGTTGTAACAGGAATCCGGCAAGTGGTTTTGTGATATTTGGTAACACAATTGATTATATTATTATCCTATATGACCCGTAGAATACCTTTTGAAATAAAACGAACTAATTAGAAAATCGTCGTAAAATCGGTGGTAAAACTCTTACCTTTGCCCGGTAACATCAACATAGTTGTATTTGGTGGTAATATAGTTACCGTTACCCATTAGCGTGCTCATTATTTCAGCAGAATGTCGAAGAAAACGAAGTTATCTGATAGTACTATCGCCAGTATTCTGGAAGATGATCTCTCCGCTATAGAAAATAGCGACGAAAGTACGAAGAAAGTTTCGGAAGAACCACTTTTGGGCGATTTCGTACTAGATTACGACGATTAAATTTCGCGAGGTCTTTCAAGAATATTTGGTGAAGAGCATGAGTTGGAGACAAGAGGATTAGATAATTTTCAAGACCCTCCCGGGCCACGTGTTTCGGTAGAATATAAAAAAGCATTGAACCAGTCACTGAAGAACCGGTGAGGGAAGTAAGTATGAACTACGTAGAAGACCAAGGGAAATTTACTAGATGCCGATTTTGCAGCACGAAAAATACTCAAAAGCGTTCAAGGATCATTTGCGATGCCTGCAAAGTAGCTTTATGCGCTACACTATGCTTCAAAAGCTTTCATATTGCTCCAGGTGAAGGAGAGGCTATGAACTGTAGCAGCTCTGCTTCTAGTACCTTAACGGGCTAAGGTCAAATAATTACCACCAACACCGAATCGTAAACGGGCTAAGGTCAAATAATTACCACCAACACCGAACCGTAAACGGGCGATGGTAAAATGATTACCACCGAATTTTCGCGTACTTGTGATTATATATTTTTAGATTTTTATAAATAATGTTAAAAAGGGTCCTAATAAACGTATAAATAATAACACAAAACTTGGTTTTTCAATAACTTTGATCTCCGCCCTATTAAGGGTTAAGGTGCACAAATCTGTCTGCGCTGATGTCTATACGCGCGTGAGCCAAAACCGGTCCCATCTACGATTGTGGCTCACCATTTTGTTATTAATTAAATAATTTATTTTTTTATTAAACATTTTGCAGAATGATGATTGTACTGAAACTGCACCACTGGAACAGGATTCTTTGATTTATGCTTTTCTGGAAGAAGCTATCAAGATAGACAAAAAGAAGTGAGTTATATGGTTTAGTTTATAGATAAGTTTTCGAAAAAACTTTGTTTCGCTCCATCCGTCCTCTCGTCTGTGTGGAAATGTTGGAATCATATCTCACAAGTCTAGAGATAGCTAATTGCTTATTCTTCTCATAACACTAGTTTCAATTGCATGTTAGACCATTTATTTTTGTAGGCATTGTCACAGCCGTCGTCGTCATGAAGAAAGCCGTGATCGCGACAGATCTGAAGCCCGGGACCATCGACACAGGCACCGTAAACGTCATGATATTCCTTCTAGGGAACGGGAAAAGTAAGCCCTTCTTACCACCTGTTCTACTCTTTAAATACCTACTTAATTCTTGACCCCTTTAACTTTGCTCTAAAAAAATCTACAAAAGGGCTATAGCAAGGTCTTGTGAAAGACCAGGCTAAATGTATCTTTTTTACCTACAAATATTTTGTACGAACAGGCGTGTTAAAGAGAAATCTCCGTCGCCTGCCATTGACCAGAACATACTTCTCGAAACGTTTGCAAAGCTCTGCGCACAGATGAGCGAGAAACCCGGCCAATATTCGAAAAACACCGTGGTAAGTAACTATTTATTGAGTTTCGCAAATAATGTTTGACTTAGAAAACTCTATAATCTTTATGTTATAGCCTCGAACTCAAAGCCACAAATCCTTACAATGCGAAGTGGTATCACGCCATGACATCTACGAAGAACGACACGCAGTCAGGCAACGAAGCAATGAAAGATCTAGAGAGGCTGCTACACCCTCCAGAATCCGCAGCCACGAGAACTTTCAGCAGCAACGCGTTTTAGAAAAGACAAGGCAGGACTGCTGTTGTTACGAGAAGGAAAGAACTAAATACGTCAGTAAAATGGATGTAAATCGTAGACGGAACGAAGACGACCGATATCGCGAGTATCCACCCGAAAATGTTCCGACAAGAACTTTCATTAACCGTTATGGAGATCGTCCTGCCGACTATCGCGAATGCGAAAAAGAACGGAGATACGACGAGGATAAAAGAAGATGTGAGCAAAAGACTAGCAGAAGCTTCGATGTTCACAGAGACAGTTTCGAGTATGAAAAGTCTAGGCGCTCAGCTCGAAGTGATATCAAAGACAAACGCTACGATGAAAAGTACTACGACAAACCGACTTTGGATCGGAACTTCGCAAGTAAAGTGCGTTCGAGGCGGAACTTGGAGCGGTGTGATAGGAACTCTGTGGTGTCCCGTGAAGATGAGTTCAGGGAAAGAGATCGGTATTCAGAGCGGGAAAGAGATTCGGGATTGAGCGTTGCTGATGGCGAAACCAGCACTGTGAGTGGACGGAGCAACTACTTGCGGGTTGTGAAGGTAATTATTTTCATCAATACTTTAGGGGTTAAAGGGGAGGTGCTACCCCTTACTTCATAATCTTCTGTCTGGAAGATGATGCAACTCAGGTACCACATACTTCTTTATTTGCATTAAAGCGACGCGACATCAAAATCATACGCGTCAGCCCGATTCCTGTGGACCTAGCCGCCACAAATACTTATAGGAATAATCACACAGCGTAAGGGGTTGTCGTAAGAGGACCTGTGGGAATGCACCAGGGGATTGACAGATTTGTTTCCTGGGTACCTTTTTAGCACCAATATTGCAGTTACGTCTTGTGAAAAGTAGCGAGTCTATGTACTACAAGACGCTTTTACGCTGACGGGGAAAAGTGCAAGAGCTTACTCATGAACCCTCAGGGAACTTTCAGCTATTCATATTTCTTCTTTTGCTTATTTATTTTCACTTGGCAGGTATCTATGTACTTGTGTTTGATTAATATTGATATTTCCAGCAAGAAATAACAGAGCAACGTGAAGCAATGGATAAAATGATGAAATTGTGGAAGGAACTGATGAGATGTTTCAAGGGAGTCTCTCAAACACAAAGCAAGGACAAAGAAATGAATGTAATTACTTACATTATTACATTATTTCTTACTTATTCTATTTCATTATTGTAAATAAACATTACTTTTGGATCAAGATAGTTTATACAGCAGCGTCAGGAAGATTTAAAAAAATTAGATGAGGAACCTTTGTTATCTTCATAAATTAACTTGTTTACAATCTGCATGATTAGAATATCGGTTCACTTCTACTTTATTAAGGTAAATTATATATAGATTTTAAAAACCAGTCCTAAATGTTAAATTTGCATGCATAATAAGGCAATAAATATATTGAATACGTCCTTATCTTTGGAATTGTTCTACCCAAAAACACATGGCACAATTATCATTTTGTGCATTAGCTTTATAATATTTCTTAGGAATCTGTCGAGAATGTGCGGGAATCGGCAGCAGCCCAGCTACGTCTATGGAGAGAATGCATGCGCAGATATGAAACAGTCGCGCGCGATGTGGGCGATACAGACGCCAGGCTAATGGTAAGGACTTGAAGATCAGCTCTTCACAAAAGTACATACATACCTGCATAAACTCAAACTCAATAAAATTTTATTCATTTCAATTCCAAGAATCACTTTGAAACGTCTTATAGCTAGGTGAGTCTAGGTGCCAGTTCCACGCGACCAAGCCTAGAAGAACACGCAACAAACTACGGTTCGGTTCCTACCGTTTTTTAATATGATCCTTTTACAAATCTAAAATAATAGCAGTGAAGTTCCAGTGTGGTGCCACCTCACTTAGTCAGACGTATGCGATGCAATAATACCTACAAAAGCAAAAGTTTCAAAGACAGCACACGCTACGCTTCAAAGTTATAATAAAGTATATATGCTGTGTATATAAAAATAAGATACGAAAATAGTAGGTACTTACAGACATTGCAAATTGACATGTTAGCTTCCTATGGGTAGAGTGACCGGGACATCATGATTGCTCCTTCCAGTTGAACCCATTATTTTGAAAAGGGTACGAGTTCTAGAAGTTTTCACAGGGAATATATAAATGGCTTCAGTGAATACAGTTGCGTTAAAATGTGATTTTGACAAAAAATATGAGTGAACCTTTGTATTGAGTAACCCAGTAATGAGAGAACCCTTTTGAAAATGATGGTTCAATTCTCAGCACTTACAACAATGTCGTTTGTCCAAAGGGCGGGAGGTTTGGCTCTAGGTCTTCGAGTTACTTCTTATGCTAGGGCTACATTAGCGGGCTACGGCGAATATTCGTGTTAACGCGATGAATGTGGCCGGGTACATCGTGTTATCGCGTAGTATTCGGGTGAAGACGATGTAGCATCGGGGAGCTGTCGGTAAACTGGCGCGGATCAAAAGGATTTGTTGCGACAATATTCGCTTGGGTGGCTACACCTACGTCAATTCAGAGTCTTCCATACTTTGAAGCAAGACGGACGTGACGGAACAACAACAACGATGCATCGCGTCAACTCGACACGAATCTTCGCCCGCCTTAATGTAGATAAGAACGTCGCCTATGCCCGAACACGATGTTTTTGTCGCGCCAATGCGACACGAATCTTCGCCCGCTGATGTAGCCTCAGCATAAGTGAATCATATGAATTTCCAGGAGGAAATAAACAAGCAGCGCTCCGAGATGACTGAAATGGCGAGCATGTGGCAGGAATGCCTGCAGCGGTACAGAGACATGAGCAATGATTTCAACACTCTCAAACAAAAGGTTTGTTACTTTTAGCCCGTGGTTAAGAGTGTGTGTGTAGTAACTCTACAAAAAATGTGGAACGCTATAAGTTACTGAACGTATGCTTTTGAGTAAGGGCATAAAACTAACTTTCCATCGATCTGTAAAAATTGGTTCAGTGCATTTATTTACATTTCATTGGAGAGGTTTGCTTACTTTTGCTGACAGGGGGAAGGGGGCGGGGGTAAATGATTGTCAAAAATCTGCTTACGTAATAGGTTACTACATACTTGTAATACCTACATACTTGAAATACCGCAGATGAAAGAAACCGGGGATGTAACAGGGTCTGAGGCGCGTTGGTGAAGTTTTATCTATTGAGTGCTAAAATGGTCGTGTTGGTAGGGCTTACCCGTGTCGTTATTGTACTGATAGTTGGTGACCCCGGAAAGTCCGATTCGAGTGCCGGCGCCTCCGCTGGTGTGCGCGGAAGGCGAGGGCTCGCTGCCAGCGCCGCACTATCGGATGCCGCCGCCTCACTATCCACAGGTTGGTCATTTCATAGCACGATGTATTGCACTTAGTTGTAGGTAAGTCAACTTTTTTTGTTGTAAGACTTTTCAAAAATACAGATTTTGAAAAATCTGTATAGTTTGTTGCTCACATTTTGGAAGCACCTTCTTTAAATTGCATTATGCCTAATTGCCAAGAGCTACCAAGAGAATAATGAGATCTGAGGATGTCATGACATCCAATCAGATCTCTTGGTCTGATTGGAAAGAGAAAAAAATTGCGGGAGGCCCGTCTGAACCAGCTTTACGATCAAGCAAGGCTACAAGTACAAGCAAATAAGCAAGTAAGGCAAGTACATTGCTAATTATTGTTGAATCAAGTTACCGAGAACAAGAGGTTTGGGCAAGGCTTACCGTGCATGGGAACCTATTGTTCACGGCTTTAATCCTTCGGTCTCGTAATAAACACAATTATCGTCAACTTGAAAAAGTCCATTATTCCATTCCAGTGTTGAAAGTACTCTGGAGGCTGCTGCTCATTTCGTGGTGCGTTCCGTAATGATGGAGGGCTATATTCGCCAGTTCCACATATCCCTACTAATCTATACCTACTGGTAGGGAAGAACGGTTGTCGGTTCTTCGAGCTATATATGACCTGCCCATTGCCACTTCAACTTTCTCACTCTCAATTCAACGTCTCAGCTTAAGAGGGAATCACACAGGCGACTCTCCATACACACGTAGTCCCCTATTTCCTCCCTGGATAATGCCTCTAGAGTAACCATTTTGTCTCATAAAATCCAGATCTGCTATATACGTGCTCGTATGTTTTCCTTTTTTTCAGAAACTTATTGATGAAGTAAATATGACCCTCATATGATTTATATGAAATATGAATTGGAGGTGATATTTTCTTAGAAATAGGGGACTACGTTTGTATGGAGAGTCGCCTGTGTGATTCCCTCTTGCTGCATAAAACCCAACTGGATAATGTGCGGCGCTGGTTTTCAGGTTAACGTTTATATCGTTCCAGATGAGTCCAGCACCCAGCGGTGGCTACCCATGTCCCGGGTCGGTGCTGCGCGGGCGTGCTTCAGCCCCGCCGGCGTGGTGGTGGGGAGGCGAGCAGGAGTCGCCGCGGCGTCGCTCGTCGCCAGAGTCGCGCGGCTCACGCGACCGCGACCGCGACCGGGACGCGCGACATCGACACAAGGATGTTAGAGGTAGGATTCATACCTGACTGGTTCCTCTAGTCTAGCTCATTGATTCCCAACGTGGTCCAGGTGGACCCCCAGGGGTCCACGGTAGACTCGACGAGGGTCTACGATGGCGTGACAAAAGGGGTTCACAATTCGTAAGCGTCCACCGGAACCAACAAAATTTTGAAAATGGTCTATAAGAAAAAAAAAGGTTGGGAGCCTCGGCTTTAGCTAGACAATACACTAATCAAAATCTTAAATCGGTCGGAATTTTATTTGATAGAAATCCTATTGGTTTTTTGTATGTCAGTCCTCACAAAACGTGTCTTGTCCGTATAAACATGTCTTGACACATGTTCGAAAATATGTGTCATGTGCACGAACAGGCACAATTAAAATCCCTTCACTACAAAACTTTAACGCGAACGAAGTCGCGCGGGATTCCACTAGTATTACACTAGTATTATACTAACTAATATACCGGCCGTCTTATTTACCTATTTGTGTGAACTCTATAAACTCATTAAAACTCTGTGCACCTATTATTATATTATTTTGTATTGTGTTAAGTATGGATCTTTGACAGCTGAACATAATAAATTTTAATTATAATTATATTTTTTAATAGAGATGTTTGACCGAACAATGTTTAAAATCAGTCGAAGATTTGGCTTTCGTACGAAGTAGGGTAAGCAGGGGGAATAGCGCTCACTGGGTAATGGCGCTCACCTCTGTAACTCTGTCAAAACGGAACGTAGCAACATGCCTTATCGCGTGAAGTACGAGGGGAGGGAGCCTCTAACAGACAGGGATGCAAACGGGTAGTCAGCTCGCGTCATGTGACCGTGAAGTTCGTTTTTTCGTTTTCGGCTGCGCTGAACTAATTTTTGGTTCAGTGTTTTTTGTCGGTAAGTCCAAAACTCAAACGCTTATTTATTATTAATTTTACTTTTCTAACAATAAAACTATTTAATTTTGAGATAAGGTAATCACTTTTCAACAATTGTGTATGTATTTTTTTGTAATTTTAAGTTCATTACAAAATGACCGTTTGGGGTTATACCGCTCATCTGAGCGCAATTACCCCTTAGTGACTTATTTTGTGTTGTTGTAGATATGCCAAAAATCGCAAAAGTGGCTTGAACCGAAAAAGACCTTCAATCTGCTGAAACTACGACTCAAGGAGGTTCGTTCAAAAGAAAAGCCGCAAAATAATATAACAAACCATTTACTTCTTTGGAGATATTGACTAAAATATGCTATTATATGTTCAGGGTAGGATTTGCCAGATGGATGCATCTGAGATATAAGTGTCTTAAAATGAAATATTACTATATCTTGTTTGTATTACCTCTCATAATAATAATTCTTTTATATTTTATTACAATAATTGAAGTTTATTTGACATCGAAGTTTATACTAAACTCGTTAAATTGAAAAGACTAATGTTACGTATAAATGGTGATAATTGATTTTAATTTCAAATTGTAGATGATTCTTTTATTGTATAAAGTTGATCTCATTACGATTTATTAAATGAAAATGTATCTTAGTTGTTAAATTCCAAAAAACAAGTTTGAGCGTCATTACCCCGTACCCTGAGCGGCATTACCCAAAGCCAGGGGCAATGCCGCTCAAACACGTTTTTTTAATGTTTTCCTACAGCTAGTAGGTCAAAGATATATGCTTTTGTTGTTAATCTGTTGATTACTCGATAATTAAAGACTATATTACCTTTCTTAATTTTGATTTAATATAAGTAATTTAAAAAATACACCCAGTTTTCCTTAAGTGAACGCCATTCCCCCTCCTTACCCTACAAATGAACCGAACTTTCTGCTTCTGAAGTAAAAAAAGTGCATTCTCTATCAAATAATTCCTAATTGCAGATGAATCCAGATATAAGGGGAAATCGTCGAAGCCCAGCGCAGCTCGCTCCGAACATAGGCACAGAAAACGGTGAAAACGGAAGCTAAACAAACGAAAATTAATTGTAAATGGAAACTGTATCGAGCATTGATAGAATTACTAAGTGTCGTGTGATACCGCAAAATTTTATGTACCTACGTTGTTTATTCATATTTTTGAATGGTTTTATAAAAATTGTTACAAATAAACGTTTAAATGCAAAACTTTTTCGTTTTAAAACCCGAACGTCTATTGAGAGAGCTACGACTAGGATCGGATTATAGGTTATGAGGATTGCTATGTTTTAAAATCAAGGTTCAATTAAACGATTACATTGTGCGTAGGTTATTAATAAATCCAAGTTAAACTTATTCTTAACCCAAATAAATCTTACATTTTATATAAAACTGTTTTAAATCTAAACTACAGCTTGATAGGTATTTTAAAAAGAAAGCATAAGAATTTATCATCATAAATAGAGTTATGTAATTATTCAGTTTTCTTCTGGTAAGACACTACAGCTTCTGACAATGTCCACAGCTTGTCCGCCATCGAATCATCCGTCGCCTGTGATGCTGTGCCGACCTCGCGACAGTCACAGAAGTACTTCCCCGTTGTATCTTTCAGCTCTTCCGATACTGCCAGGTGGATGGTGGTCTGTGCCCCTTCTTTCGCCGTTCTGAAGAATAATCGAATCAGAAACTTCGTCACCACATCCTTGTCTCGGAATATATCCGTGTTAACCGCGCCTGGGTGCAGACAGTTCGCTGTCACCCCGGTTCCTGTCAAAAGTTGACTCAGCTTTCTCGTGAACAGAATATTAGCGAGCTTCGTGTCTGAGTAAACCCTGAGACGGCTCATTGTGGTTTGAGCCTGTTTGTCGAAGAACTCCAAATCAATCTTCCCGACTTTGTGCATTACAGAGGATACGTTCACGATACGACTTGGCGCTGATGATTTGAGAAGCGGCAACAGCGATAAAGTAAGAAGGAAAGGTGAGAAATGGTTCACTTGAGTCTCGAAAGGAAGGTTGTCTTCCGTCAGAAAGTTTCCGGCATTCCCCGTACCGGCATTGTTTATTAAAATGTCGAGTCGTGGCTCAGATTTCAAGATGTCGTCTGCAAAAATGCGGACCGATTTGAACGACGCTAAGTCCAAAGGCTTGAATATAATGTTTTGATTTCCAGTTGATTTGATAATCGAATCCCGAGCGGTGGTTCCTCGCTTGTGGTCTCGACATGCGAGTATCACCTTCGCCCCTCGTCTCGCCAGTTCCTCGGCCGTTTCGAAACCGATTCCGGTATTGGAGCCGGTTATTACGACAACTCTGTTGATCATTTTCCCAGTACAGTTACAAATTCCGCATGAGAATTTGTAACAGAATTTTCCGATTAGGAGCAAAGTTATAGCGATTATTATTAGATACATTATCACAGAATTTCCAAATAATTTAAATTTTCTGTAGACTATATATCTTCTGGCAGATCTTCCTTCACACGCGTGTGCCAATCATTCAAAAAATTGCTATCACTCTCACTTGTACCTGCACCGCTAGAACGTTATCAGCCTCTTATTAACAGCTGATTTTTTCTACCACGAATAGACACATTGTAATTTGAGACTTGGAGAACAGCTTCACAGTTGGTAATACAACTCGTACTGAATGATATTTAATTAACCAGAGACTAAAGATGCGCGTTTAAACGACAAGCATTTAATTAAACCGGCTTTTTTATTTATGCACTTAGACAAACACTTACATTGACAACCACTTTCCGTTCACACCAACACCTCACATCATACTAAACGAAAAGTGAGCAATTCATCTATTTGAACCTTATTAAAATGTAAGCAAGAAAGATGCAAAATCAAAAAGTAAAAAAATATGACCTAACCAAATTAAACGACGACAATATACATGCTTAATCTTGAAAATTTAGACCTTTTGGATATGTGCGAGTTATAATAATCTGCTTTTTCCATTTGAAAAGTTAGGAGTTTTGTAAGTTGAAAAAAGCAGATAAGTAAGCATTTTGTTAGAAATTTGAATCTTTACGCGAGACTAGGACCTTGCGACGACACTTAGGTCCCTTTAAAACGCGGCTTGTACGCAGCCAGCGCGCTTTGGTAACTAACTTCGGCGTGCTACGGCTACGGAACATGCACACGTGTCACGACAAATATGTAGGAACCAAACCGACTTGATTGCGTAGAACTAGCGTGTAAAGATTTAGTTTATACATTTAGTTTATAAGATGTGATTCCTGTGTTTGTATGTGTACCTAAGTGAATACAAACATCTATTACATTACAGGTTACCGCACGCTATCTGCCAAAACAGAACAGTAGCTGAACCGTTCTTAAAAGTTAAACTATTGTTTGCTTTGCCTTACCATACTAATCAATATATTTTCTGCAGCCTTCTTATGTCCAAGCTCTCCACAGCGGAAAATACGCGACGTTTTTTCCGCACACTGTAACTCATCCCTTATTTTGCCCTGCTTTGTCTATGGACTTTGCGAGGGAAATTTGAATCACTGACACTGAGTTCAACACATAATGTACGGTTAACTTCACCTTTATCATTTTTACTCAGTGTAGTAGCTCTGCCTTCTGTGCCATAGGTCGTATAGGTTCGATCCACAATTCCACACCGAGAACAAATATTTGATAAGCTATCTGGCTCCCATAGTACAAGCTGCTTAATTTGGGGCTAGATAGTGTTGTGGGGATCCAGAATATTTATTTATAAATGCGATAGCTGCCTTCACGTCAGGAAGGCCTCCTCAGCATTGCCCCCGTGGGTGTACCTACTATTATTTCTTCTGATTACCCAACCCAAGGTAAGTTAGGTCATATTTGTGATGAGTGAGCCATGTCTCTGCCTGACTGTGTGATTCCATTTGTCATTAACTTCTTCCTATTGCATTCTCCACTATGGAATGGGGTAGACTTAATAAAACAATAGGTAACTTTCCAATATGTATGTTTTATCATAAGAACATGGCTTCTTATTATAAATTCTTAAATCTACAATTTAATTATAACCTAAATTTAATAGAACTTTGTAATTTTACTTAAAAAATTACAAAATTGTGTATGTAGTGCGTTTGTTTGCAAACAGTATTTTATATTGTGCCTGAAGATAGAAGATTTTATTTTAAAATTTCTGTATCAATTATTTTGTTTATGTATTAAGTATTAACAGTTTTCAGTCTCCGGTTAAACTTTCAAGTCTTTTCGTTGTCCAAAATGTTCGGGCACGATGACTTTCAAAGCTTAATTTAAATAGATTAAAAACAGACACGTACTATTCTTATGTATCTAAACATATTGACTTATTACCTTAGCTTATACTATGAGAATATTGACTAAAAGGAAAACAGTGATATCACCACGAAATGAACTATTATGAGTCGGTGCCTAGCAATAGTGGCCTTACGTAGGTATACAAAAACCAACCAATGGCCTTACTTATAAAAATACTTATGTCAAAAGATAAACAGTGCTTAAACTATTACCATCTCTTACCACAAAGAGTGACAGGGCTAGCTTTAAGCAATGATTGACAGCCATACTTATAAACGCAATTTAAATTAAATCATTTCTTAAAGTTACCACTGTCACTATTTGCCATTACCCAGTGGTAAGAGTTGGCAATATTTTAAGCACTGTTTATCTTTTGACATATTTTTTATTTAAATTGAGTTTATACATATAAAAGTAGGTCTGTATGTCATAAAGTACCTACCTATAAATATGCCGTTTTAAAGAAAATAACAAAAAAAACGGCAACTATTCTTTTGTGCATTTGTAAAAAATACACGCTATTGACACAGTGGCTTTAATTTTGACTTTTTGAAATTTAATTATTGGTGTTCTGGCTTTTTATATTCCATCAAAAATTCTGTCCCAGGAACTATAGCGTCGCGCGATTAGGGCTTGTATAATCATCTACAATAGATGCTAATTCCTGTTTACTTTACTATGGCTTTTTCCGAATTTTTACAAAGTACAACAAATTTAGTTTTTTTTTACAGTTTTAATTTTACTAGCTTCCAACTAAACCTGCAGCTAAGCTCATGTAGTAGGTAAAATATATTTAGGTAGGTTGCCATTCGCGCTCACGAACTAACGGTCAAATACTAAACTAAACTAACATTTCAAATATTATCTAGTAGAAAGAGAATAAGTACAAAACGGTTTACTTTCGCTATACTTAGGTATACCTAATATAAATGTATAGATAGGTAGATCAAACCTTGCATAAATTCGTGTAGTACAAGAAGTCTTCAAACCAAATTGTTTTTAGATAAACTCTTAAAATTTCGATTAAATAAAAATAAAGAAAAATAGCTATAACACTATTATCTTAAAAATAACATAGGTAACTTGATTTAAATTTTTAGAATTTTAATATAACGGAAAATATTTACAAAAAGCAAAGTTCTTAACTTAATTAAAACACGATTTAAAACTACACGTTATAATAAATACATTTTAGATCTTATAGGCATACTTCACAGTTTTTTTGTCTTATATGCGTTTTGTAGTTGCAACTTAAGTCAAATATTATAAGTAGTCAAAAGGTAAAGAAAATCTGGATAGACGGACAGATCTCATTTTAGTATTTTCATAAAACAGATGGTCGGTCGGTCAAACGGATAATAAAAGAGATGGTCGCGTGGAACTGACACTAAGGCCCAGATTCATAGACCGCACTTTGCTTTACAGCAAAGGAGTCTTCTCAAAGTAAGCTTTGTTTATCGTAATTTACTTCAACATTTTGAATAAAGAAGAGCTTGACAGAACTATGAAATATATTTTTGGTTCGGTCTATGAATCTCAGCCTAAGGACGAGATTCATAGACCGAACTTTGACTTTACTTTGATGGAAAGTTCAACTTTCAACCAAAATTATATTTCATAGTTCTGTCAAGCTCTTCTTTATTCAAAATATTGATAGGAAACTTCGATATACAAAGCTTACTTTGCGAAGACTGCTTTGCTGTAAAGCAAAGTGTGGTCTATGAATCTCAGCCCTAGACTCACCTAGCTCTATGACGTTTTACTACTAGGCCTTGGCAGAATACCAGTGTTGCACTGAGTGGGGTGACCTACACGGTGCAACAGATACTGAGCCAGGGCCTAATTGGCCTTTAGTTAGTTGCTATTATACGAGTACGTATGGCATATGCCTTCCTATCTGTTTCTTATTGTTTATTTAGTTTGTATGGTTTTTAAATAACTGTTCTTTTTTGTAATTTCCTAGTTCTTAAGGTCAATAAAAGTTTTTATTTCTCTCTTCTTTTAAAGTGATCCTTATGATACTACTGAATAAATACATCTTTGACTTTTTATAATGTCCCAAAAGTTAAGAGCCGAGCGGGATTTGAGCCCGCGACCTCAGAGAAAGTTGGAACAGTCCCTAAGAGTTATTCGTCGAGTGTGATTAGGATCCGATGGCGCAGTGGTCAGCGCAGCCCCGTACCTAGGGGAAGGTCGCGGGTTCAAATCCCGCTCGGCTCTTAACTTTTGGGACATTATAAAAATCTTTGTGATTTCCTTAAGTGGTAGTAAACACTATAAAATTAATAAACAATCTTTTACTTTGACTCTTTCTTATAAAACTGTTTAGGTAACAGGTCTGTGGATAAAGGTTAAGGTCAGATTAGCTTAGAGATTTCTTGACTTGGGGAGCACTCATGCATGCCAGCAAGAGTACTTGCAAATATGGCTCTAGCCTTTTAGCTCGTTGCAACTGTGAAATATGCCTTTCAACACACTGTAAGCATTTCGTTCACTCATATTTCACAAACGTCCGCATTTGTGTTGTTTCAATAAACCTGAAAACAGAAAAGGCATTTTTAATAATTTTATACCAGTAAACGTGAATATTGGAAAATATACAGGTTCCTAGTGTTAAGGCCTGCGCACACCTAGGCCGCTGACGATAGCGATCAGTGAAACGCTGTCAAATATCGCCGAAGCCAGCGAACTAGGTGTGCGCAGGCCTTTATCCGGTTTTGGGAATAAGGACCTACTGACACCGGGCATTGAGATAAAATCTCAATGCCCGGTCTCAGTATATAGGTCCTTATCTAAATATATAAAACTCTTACGTTACTGACTGACTGACTGACAATCAACGCACAGCCTAAACCGTAAGTCCTAGAAGCATGAAACTTGGAGGGTATGTTCGTTATATAGCATAGGGGTGCACTAAGAAAGGAAATTGGAAAATTATTTCCCTAAGCGGAGAAAGAGAGAAAAAGCTTTTAAAAAAAAATCTACGGGGCTTAACGGCTGCGGGGCGAGCGAAGCCGTGGGCGGCCACTAGTATCCAATATTTGTGGCCTACTATATATTATATAGTAGGCCACAAATATTGCACATCGGCCTCATAGATTCTAGTGTGCGTTAGAAAGAGATAGCGCTCTACGAAAGCAGAAAAGCCGATGTGCAATATTTATTGCCTACAACCGTACATCACTAGTCGGGGGAAGAAAGATGGCGTCGGAATGCAGATTATAGTTTGCCGTGTTATAAAGAAAATCAGAGTTCTTGTTTTATTCAATGGATAGTTTTCGCTTTATTATTAGCTACGAGCCGGTATGACTGAGCTTCGCTCGGGTTTAAAAAAAAATTGTATTATTATTTGCCAATAGATGTCAGGAAGAGTCGTATCTTTATTGGCTTATTTTTAATTAACAACGCCTTCTAGCTTGCAGTTAGTTGCTCACAATCACCAATAGATGGCAGGAACAGTCGTATATTGAGTTTATGTTTGATTATTGCAAAACACCAACTTCTCGTCATTTTCTAAAAATGAATCCTAGCTAGATCGATTTATCGCCCCCGAAAACCCTTGTATAGTAAATTTCGTGAACATTGTTGGCTCAGTTTCCGAGATCCTAAATATATATATATATATACAAGATTTTCTCGTTTAAAGGTATAAGATAAGTACCTAATTGTAATTAACCGTAAGGCCATTGTAATGCCCCAGCGGGCTCATGTTCTGGACGTTATTACCCCCTAAGACCTATAAAACATATGAAGCAATGAATAAATGAATATGTCTACGAAAACTAATGATTTTGCTGCCTTAGGTAATAAAACGCGCCAATTTCAAATCAATGGTGTCACATCATTTTGTAATCATAATCTGCCGATTATATTCTTGAAACAACAATTTTGCGAAGGTTATTTGGGAAAGCATTGTCAGCAGATAACTATGGCGACAGCATTTTAATTCATTTAGCAATTTTTGCTGATAGAATTCATACGAAATACACAACCAATCATTTTGAGTATTGAGCAACATTTTCTTGGCATCATTATGTATACATTTTAAAATATTTATACTGCAAGGTTTTGTAAGCAATCCAGACTTTAAACTTTTTTAAGAAAATTAAAAATTATTAGGTACGGCTTGAAACATTGGGCGGGCATAAGAACATGGAAAATTAATTGTTTGGACAAGCCTCTGACTACCGCTCCTAGAAATTCTTAGCAAATTTGTCTTCTGGTATGGAAACTCATCCAGAGGACTAAATCGTTACTAATAGTTATAAGTTACAAATATCCTTTTTCTGTTTTTGTTACTAACCTCAATTGTCTGAATAAATCATTTAATTATAACTATTTTAATTATATTTTTTTTTAATATAAGCAATTTTGTTACAACTAAAGCTTACTTATAATTATAAGGGTCTTGAGATCAGATAAAAATCCTTGCGGATAACTTATAGTCAGAGTTCACATCATATTCTCTTCGACATACCTACTTCAATACTAAATATGTTTATTCATTATTATGTACCTACTGTACCATGCTCATGTCAATAAAGTTATTTTGTAAAGTTATTTTGTAAAGTTATTTTGTAAAGTTATTTGTATTTATTTCATACACATGGCTTAGTTTACTTTTTGGCCCTTGTAGATCGTTGGCAATTTCCAGTTACGAAACCATTTGCATATATGAGACGAAACGATTGCCGCTAGAAATTGCCAAATATACTAACAAATTTACAGCTAGAAATAATTAATAATTACCTTGACTCCATACGCCATCTCGTAGCCCCCCTTGCTCTGCATTTGGCTCTGCATGGAGTGCAGCAACGATGGCGGCATGTCTGCATCTGAAGACCCTGGAATTGAGACAGAAATACGCTTTATTATCATCCGAATAAAACATACTACTGAAATCACTGGCACGTGAGGCTGAACACTTGTATACCTCAAGTTGATGGACGCAGGAAAGTGCATAGAAAGGCACGTTCTTGACGTGCGTGACCTACGAGGCAATGCTTTGTTATAGGTGATGATAACCACCTAGCATCAGGTGGGCCTTATGCTTGTTCCATCAGCTAGTTGTATAAAAAAAACATCGTGAGGAAACCGGCATGTCGTAAAATCTAAAAAGTTCGAAAACATGTGCTGAGTGCACGAAAGGAGCCCACAACAGGAGCACTTGAGATCCTTTCACCACACTGGGTTGAAATAACCAGTGATACGATAACAAGAAAAAAATCATCCATAATTTCTCTAAAAGTACCTAAACTAGTCTACGAAGTCAAGTATATAGGTAAGTATGGGCTTTTAGGTAATGCCACCCTATGGCCTCCGTGTCATGGCCGTTCTTTTAAATACGGAAGTTCTTATGCTTAATGACACTTGGGGTCACCCATCCATATGGTGGCAGCGTTAACGTTGCCAAACTGCATAATGTAAAGCGCTCCATATCGTACAGAGCGTGTACATAGAGTGTACAGTGTTAAATGTGGAGTCCGCGCCACCACTGAAGTGATAGACGCGGCGCTGCTGTCGGAGAATCTTTATTCTACGAGTAAGTTTTCTATTTTTGTACGTAATAAGGCTTAGTTCACGCTGTCCTGCGGCAAAAGACGCAGGACAGCAGTCGTGGCGCGGACTCTATTTATTCGCACGAAGTATGGTCAAATGCGCAAATTCGTCGGAGGCTGATATGCAAAATCAAATGAACTACCACCGAAAGTCCACCATGGCTCACGTATTACGTCACAATGACCACGGAGAAACATAAAGTCTAGAAATAACAATAAATAACCGTAATAAAAATGGCGTTTCGACTAATAGAGGGCGTCACGCATATCTGACACGATCTCTAATTAGCCCCGGAGGCCACTCCTAATGTCGAGAACTAATTAATCACAATAAATATTATAGCTTAATGGTTTTAGTCAAACAAATTCTTTTAGATGTAATTTTGTTTTGAAGCGTGCTAAGATAATGCTTGAGGGGTAGCCCCAGCCATTTGCAACAGATTAAAACGGAAGGGATCAATAGATTAGTGACTGGCCTCTCAGCTCAGTTGGTAGTACCACTGCCTTCTGTGCCGAAGGTCGTGGGTTCGATCCCCACCGAGAACAAATACTTTTGTGGTGAACTCAGATGTTACTTCTCTGTCCTTTTGTTATTGTACCTACTCTTAGTATGTATTGAATATTTATGGAATGTTCACTATATTTATTTATTTAGTTTAGAGGGAGGTATCGACCGCGCCTGTAGATAGCGTCGTCGTGTGTTACCTGCTTGCTTTTCAAAGTAATTCTTTTAAAACTGAAATAAGGACACGAATTATGGATTTTTTTATTTACTAAATTCTTAATAACAGCGTTAGTTGAACTTTACTCAAAAGCTTATAATTTGGCAAGTATACATTATGGCAAACACTTATAATTTTCGGAATGACCTTCCGTAGATAAAGACTTCGAAATCTTTAGAACCCCATTTAAACTAACGACATGAGTTCGTACCTCCAATTAAAAACACGAGATGATGATACTAATGATCGAAGGTACCTACTTCGCTTCAATGGCAAAACTTTAAAATAACACTTTATACTTTTTAAATTGCTTTGCAATTGGCTGTCGATGTGAGTCACTGTAGTTCAGGGTTGGTGGTGTGACCTTACGCAGCCCCTTTAATATCCTGTTGTATTTATTAATATCACTTTTCCGTCACGAACAACGGCCGTGGCCTCTCAGGCCTAGGAGAGGCCGGCAGGAGGCAGGATGGATAGGCCTGTGGATCACCTAGGCACCTACTGTTACGACCAAAACTCTTCATTGATTATAACTAGAACTCTGTTTTACTTTAATAAATGACAAACCAAACATCTACGGCTACGCGTTACGACGCCATCTTTTTCTCCCTCGACTAATGATGTGACTCCTCGCCCGGTCTCAGTAGGGATGTCCTATTCCCAAAACCGGCTAACTCTACATAACTAGATAAAACATGATGCGTTTGGGGTTGATTGAATAGGTCTAGTTGTCTAATACATTAATTGCCATGTCAATCAAATTCAAAAATATTTATTCAGTTGCATCATTTCAGTTGGTAGGTATAACACCATATTATTTGTCGACTGGGAATATAGTAGTAAAAATGTAGCTGCAGGGCCAGCAAAATTATGATAGTGGTCTTTGAAAAAAAGGTCAAGTCGCAGTTTTACTCATGTTTGAAGTTTGGAGAAATGATGGGACAACAACTCGTTTCGATCGATTCTAATACGTAACGTCTAGTTTTTGTCTCATCTTTTCCATACAAAAGAGAGAAACACGCAGGAAGGCGAAATTAATTCGAATAAAACTGCGACTTGTCCTTCTGGACTTATCAGAATTTATTCCGTGATTGAAATTTCTATACTCATGTAGCACATATTTATATAGCTGACGTAGTAAGTACCTATGCATGTTTATTTTTATACAGAAGTGCATATCAAGGAGTTCTATCGGAAGTATGTTAATGTATGCTATGAAACTATTCGTCACGACTCTTGGCAATTATTGACGCAGCTAAAAAATATGCTTTTAATAATTAAACATTCGTTGTTGAAATAAAAACAAAAGATCTTGAAGTGAAGGTTTATTTAGATGGACCATGCGTGAGGTTTTATGAGCAAAAGAACCAGAAAAGAACCAATGTTTTATTGCTGGGTAGGAAATAAAACGCAAAAGTTATCGGCTTTTTTGTTTAATTAATTTGTAATTACTCAATCAATTCAATCAATTCAAAATCGAATCAATTCGCTTTCGTTCTATAACTTTTTATAAAAGAGCGCTCGATGATGTTTTTTAGATTTGTTTATTTGTTTATTTATAAAAAAGACATTCGCTCAAAGTACCTAATTATAAAACGAGGTTAGGCCCACAGGAACAATAAAATCCGGTTAAGGTATTTTTATTTCTGATTCCAAAAAAAAATATGTTATGCCATACTGGACTAAATTAGACTGAGAAAAACTAGCTAAAAGTATCCAAAATATCTTACAAACATTCTTCTTCTTCTTTAATTTAAGAGCTTAGCTCTTGTCGGGCATTTGATGCAGTTTTCTCCAATTAAGTCTTTCGAATGCGGCCTCCTTGACTTCCTTAAACGACATGACAGCGACAGTCATTCTCATAGGTACTGCCCAAATCAACTAGTTGCTTCTACAAACTCATTACCATAACAGCTTTATAACGTTTTTAACACTCAATAATGATAATTAAGATACGAGTGACACATCAGTGTAATTTTATTTGTATTATGTACAACCACATGTGGCTGCGGTCTGCTACAGCTGTTGTGGAGTATCAAGTTAATTAAATAAGTAGCTGAAGTACTTTTATCGTCATGAATTACTAATGAAAAAACAGCTTAGGATATCAAAATAACTCAAGTATTTCTGGCCGCGGTATAGTGGTGACCCCGACTTTTTTATAAAAAATAAAGTTTTTATTTTTCAAAAGATAGCACATACAATTATTTACAGAATAACATTTACGCAAATTGAGTAACACACACAAGTTTCTTAACTGCCTGAAATCCAGATCCAGATTTAAATGAGAATTCCTGTTTATATATCCTTGTGTCAAGGGGAGAGTCGTGGGTTCAAATTCCCCTAATAATGTTTGTGACAGAAAAAAAACTTATAGAACTCTTTAGAAGTAAATCAATACATACTAAATTACTAATACCAGAATATTCAGAACTCACTTGCTTGAGTTTGCTTCAATTTGACCTTAAAAGCCCATTGACCCTCTCCTGCCCCTTTGTATAAACAACCTGAGCTCCAGAACTTAATTACTTATTACCATGAGGGCAAGTGAACATGGGGTACACAGCAGACTGGAACGAAACGGTCTAGAAAGACATTTTTTTAGAACTCCAGAATTTCTTTAACGAGATGCGACGAAAACGAGAGGCTAGGTAATCACCCGTTAAAAACAAGGTGAAAGTGACCGGATGGAGGGAATTGAGAAAGATTGAAGACACAGCGTCACAGGCGATTCGTGTTCTGGGATAATATTGCAAAAAGTTACACGAACCTTAGGGTGAAATCGGGTGAATGTACACCAGCATGTAAACTTAAAGGTCAAAGGAGCCTATTTGAAGTGCATTTAAAATCCCTTCACCACAGTTGGTTCGAAAGAACCAGTGACACGAAAAGAAGAACATTATAAACTTTTATTCTTAACTAAATGGCAATGATTACTCTCAAGCAGTTCAGAATAAGTGCTAGGTAACAATGTACTTTATTCTGAACTGCTTGAGAGAGTTTGATATTACAGACCTAAGAAACGAGTGCAGGCATCCGCAACGATTTAATGAATTATTTTCAATGATTCGCAGCTATCTTGACATAAATATTGCATTTTCACTTTCATCCGCCACTATTCACTTTTTCTCAATAAAAGTTTTTATTGTCTGGGCAGCATAGAAAATGTTAAAAGTTAGTTTGTTTGAATTTTATACAGTCGAGTTGTATATTATTTGTAGACTGTTATGTACACGGGGCTAAAGAGATTTTAAGCCCTATTATAGCCCTAAAAAGTGTTGTCGGGGGCCTAATATAATTAACTTTGGCTTTGTAACGTGGTGTCACGGAAGACCAGCACTTTAGTAGCCCGTTCATGCTGAGTAGCAGCCGATTTGTATGTCACTGTTCTTTTTTACTAACTTTTGGTCTAACATAAATTATTTTTGATTTTGATATGAGTCATTGTTTGCGTGGGGGAACTGACTGTTTGGCAACGTCTCACTAGTGATTAAATTCCTGAGTCAAAGTTCAAATCTATTCTTATTTCTTATATTAAAGTGTCATGTATAGGTACTTGGTATGTAGTACTACCTTACACACCTATTCGTTCATAAGCGCATGTAAGACATCGCTCGTTACTACTACCGCCACAGAAAAGCAAAAACGCTTATTCTGTGACTACCGCTTACGCTTCCGCGCGTACTTTGACCGAACCGTCTTCGTCTTCGTCGTGAGTTTTTGTAACAAAACAAACAAGTTGAGACAAAAAACATTATCCTGTTCGCATAGCCTTGTGACTCCTCACAACACTTTGTTAAACATGCGTTCTACGCAAAGCAGCGCTTTTTTTTCAATTTATAGGTTTGCGTTTGACCGCAATCTCACCAGCTGTTAGGGGAAAGTGGGGGAAATACGAACACCTAAGGGAAAACTTAAATAAAACAGTGGAAAATGATCACCGAATTTTTTAACTCTTTTAATTATAAAGTTTACTTATCTGTCTAACTAATTCACCAATCAACATTAAATTTTTCTTGATAAAATGCAAAAATATGAGAGAAAAACAAAACCCTTAGTGTTCGGCTTTGCCCGACATTAGGCGGGTAAATCCGAACACCAAGTGGGGTAATTACGAACTAACATTATTAACGACAGAGATCACATTTAAAATCAATTCAACGATCTCTAACAAAGAAACTGCATACGTGCAAGTTGCGATTCCTGATCGTCTGTAATAAAGGTTTTCGTCTTTTTAAGGGGCATTAAAATTTTCTGCTGCTTTGCCAAAGGTGAGTTTTTGGTTTTAAGATCGTTCGTAGTCTTTTTGAGATCTTCTTAACTGTACTTCAGTTCGGTATTTATTTTGTATGTACGAGGCATCTGTAACAATAATAATAAAAGATGAACGGGGTGCCAACAAACGAGAGTGGGGTAATGCCGAATGTTCGAGATTGCCCGACATGGAGTGTTCGTCTTTACCCCGCGGACTCGAAAATAATAAAATGACAAAAAAATAATTAAATTATATTTTTTTGCCAACGACGTCATTGTCATTAACCTGGTTAATAGGTGTTTATTCCACTACGTGAAAGCTGAATTACTATAGTAGATAGAAATAAAGCTACACCAACTTGAATTTACCAAAAAATTACATCTGAAATATAAACAATATTTAAAAATGCATACCTTGATAAGTACGTGCGTCTGCGTCTCTCGTGTCGTTGACTGGCACTAGTAGTGATATGATCTCCGAAATGGTGGCAAGAGAAGTAAGGCTATCTCTTTCTAACATATTAGAACCATTGAATTCGGAATTACCCCGCGTTCGCGTTTCCCCCACTTTCCCCTAAGTGATTATGCGGTCGACATTGTAGCACGCTTACTTAGAAGATACCTGTTCACTCTACTCTTAAAAACATCCAAGTTATAGGTTTGGAAAAACAGACGACGGCAAAGAATTCCATTCCCTGGCTGGCTGAGCAAATATATATTATTGTTTAAAATTACATATTTGATTTGAGGAAGAATGGTGTTATCCTTGAACAAAGGATAAAATATAAACTATTAATAAACCTCCTTCAAGGATATAATATTAATTGTACTTCACGCTTACCTGCGTGTTAAATAAAATAATTAAATCTATGCACCAGATCTATAATTAATTCTTTGAAAAGAAATCGATAAGCTGCTTTAAATTATCTTGAATAAAAAACGTATCTAACTAGTTTCATCTGATTTATTATACTAATCTTATCGGTCGTCAAATGCGAAGTGAGTAGATACGAGTAACTAATGTATAAGAACCAGACTAGTAAATATTGGTTTCAGTTTTCTTCACGTGGTAATTTTTACAACCCTAAACGATCAAAGATTCTCTTGATTAAAAGGATATCTGGTCTTATAAAACAAAAAAAAACAAATCTGAGAAAACAAGGACTGAATAACGATGGTCGAATCCACTTTTTAGGAGTCGTCATTGTCCTTGTGTGATTGTCTGTCTGTTTTGCAATAAAACACTTATTTAATGCTTCCTTTTGATGCTTGCTCTAAGTAGTAGCGTTGAATTGTAGGCAAAATGCATTTCTTATCAGAGTGTTCATTTAATTCATTGGAATGATGTAGATTGTAGATATATTTAATACAAGTAAGCTTAAACGCTTACTTAGCAACAACTTCTTTCAACCAGGATAATACCAGCACCAACTTATTGATCTTTCTTTTTGTATTGTATTTTGTCGTCTACTGTGTGTGTTACTTCTTCATACCTCATCTTTGCTCATCTGTAGAAACTTTTAAGCCTTCAGTGTACAGAAAAATGACGCTTACCAAGGACATAAGACATAGGACATAAGAGCTAGCAGTGTATAGTCTGATGCGTATCCTTGTGTACATGTAGCATTGCTGCATGTTTAATTTTATCATCTACTTATTATATAAGCTTTGAAAATAAAACGAACTACTACAATAGTACTTAGCTAAAGTAAGTAGGTAGATACCTTTTATAGTGGATCACGTTAGAGAGGATGAGTCACGGCCCCCGGAGCGAACGACGAACTCTACTGTTTATTTTAGAATCGCAGACTCGTGTGTAACAAAGAACTACTACTTCTAGAAACGACCTCTTTCTACAAAAACTTAATAAACTCTCTGTGTACTGGTTGACCTCGCGAACCACACTAAAAGTGCACTTTGAAAATCCTCATGATATCTTCGCCCAATTAGATGAGACCAATTCAAAATTACTTTCAAATGAACAAAAAACCATCTAAACGAATCTTGTCCAGTAATATCCCCCTTATATCGCCCCTTTTTGGACGGGGTGCCCCTCAAATCAAAAATCCCCGAAGCCGAAAAAAATCATGAAGTCATGCAACTTGTGTACCAAGTTTCGTCCAGATCGGTTGAAAAATGGGACCTGTAAGCGAAAATAAACAGTCGGACAAAAACATGTTTGGTCAATCTCGAAATTGAGGCGCTCGGTAAAAAAAATGGAAAAAAACTGGACTGAATAGAAAAGAGGAGAGGGATCTCTAGTTCCAGATATTTTACCGTGCTCTATCGAACCTATTGCTGCGCAAAAGCAGGCCAGCCAACTGAGCTGAGCTGGCTTATCAATTATCTGTAGATGTCTAGAGACCTAGGGGCATAGTCCAAGGTTTTTTTAATCTGCAAATTATTTAATTTAGATGTGTATCATAAACGATCTTTATGATAAATAAAAATGTACGAAAACAACATTGGAAAAACTTACACTCAAGAAAATATATGACAAAAGGCGTGGCGCAGTAACAGTCGGCTAGGGGTGTTTTCTGTGTTTCTATTAAAAAATACGTGTTTCAACACAAAAATGACGTGGCAGTGAGTCAGAAAAATAGGCATTGGCCCTTTAGATGGTAAGAATTCGCTGCAAAGTCTTATCTCTAATCTGAAAGTACGTCCATAGTTTCCACAGTAAGTTATTGCCCTCTGACCCCAAAGAACGTATAATTCAGAAGGACCCACCCATTGACCGAGACATGTACTGTCAGCAACAGAAGTTTCTTTAGTGAGATTTTTAAAACCCTTTCTCTTCGCATCGCCTTGAAAATTGTCCAAGACAAATTAGTTTTATTTAATTATCACGAAGCTTCTGGAGCTATTTAAGACTTTCGTAATGTTAATCACCTCTTTTAGTGATTTTTGTTTTTACTACACTCAATCTCAAAGATTTTTATTCGTATTTTCGACTGTAAAGTCAAATCTCTAGATGGAGCCACGGTCGCGTTAGGGCCGAACAGTCCCTATAAGAGTTATTCGCCGAGCGTGATTAGGATCCGATGGCGCAGCTTTCAGCGCAGCCCCGTACCAAGGGGAAGGTCGCGGGTTCAAGTCCCGCTCAGCTCTTTTACTTTTGGGACATTATAAAAATCTTGTTGACAGTACATGGCGTGAAGTTAACGATGTTATCAGTGTTCGCGAGCCGGATACCGAAAGCGCTGCCCTCGAAAATTTCATACAAAAAGCTAAATACTTGTGGCTTTATGTTTTCTTTGTGGTTTGCGTCTTTAAGTTACAAGTAGATACGTTTGTACGATCAGTTTCTAGGTCGCCTAAAAGCTTTCGTCTGACCTTCCGATTGATTATTCAACAAAACTTCTATCATTCTCAGCTATATAAAAAAAACTTTCGTTTCAAAAAGTTCGGCAACTTTAATGCTGTGGTAAGATCATTGTGGTAAGATTGATTGAATAAATAATCTTCTTCTTTTGTTACTTAAATAACTTAACCTATTTAAGTTAGGTTTTTTATCGCTAGCTAATTCAATCTTGCACGTTTATGTCAGATTTTATTAACTTTGAGAAACGCTGTCCGTCAAATATTTCTGTCATTGTTTTATACTTAAACCTGACTTTTGATGTAATTCTGCGTTGGTGAAACCCACCTTTAGTTGCAAATCTATAACAAATATATTATTTTGGCTATGTATGAATATTCATCTACTCGTAAGACGTATCCATTTCAAATCCCACGTCTTCGTCTTTGGATGAGAAACGCACAGAAATACATGCACAGATTGCTCTAAATTTAAAACGCAAAGGCATTCCACTAGCGAACGATGCCAGTGCCCCACTGGATACGCTTTGTCTATCTTTGCTATCCTGTTGCTATCAGCTAATGCTATAATATAGATATTATTCATATGTCTCGTATAACAAAAGTTATTTTAAAACATGGTGACAAAGAAATTCTCCTCTGACTCAGCATATGTTATTTGCCACTGCCAGTCATATTAAATTTGTCCAGAAAGACTATACTATGTATAATGTCTATAATATCGCACGTTTTGTAAATGAATAAATGCGAAGACTGGACGTGGTGCTGATGCACTGCCGACTTTTTAAGAAGAGGTAGACCCGCTTTTTAAAGGACCCACCGGACTAAACCGCAATTTACCTTGCGACGAACTACAAGAACTTTTATACATATTATGTTACTTGTTGCTACGGAACCCTTCATGGGCGAGTCTGACTCGCACTTGGCTGCTTTTTTCAAATACTCGTCGTGACTCGACTAGAATTCAATTACTACAATTATTTCAATGTGACTTTCTTTAAAAGTCTTCGGTACAGTTTACTCATAATGTATTCACAATGTCTGCCAGGATTCGACGCCGCACCCTACCGACCGGAAGTACGGACTGGACCTCCAATATTAATGAGTGCCCCTTGCCAGGTCACTGCTACTTCATTTCTTCGATAAAAAAACGAATATTACAAAAAATCGAACATTTAAGCTTACATCAATGTCAATCAATTGTTTGTAGGGCTGCCTACTAGATTTGTAGTAGGTGAGTAGGTTGGTATTGATAATAATAAAAATAGTAATAACCTACTACAACTATACTATAAAATAAAAATAAATAAATGTTGTGGACAATTTACTATCTAGCCCCAAATTAAGCAGAGCTACTAACTAAGAGTAGCCGGTGATTAATCAATACCATCTTCTTCTTATCGTGTCACTGATTCTTTTGAACCGAGTGTGGTGAAAGGATTAACAATACCAATAGAATCAATACCATTAAAACCACTTTCAAATATTACCACCTATTTCAAATCTTGTAGGCCCTACATACTGTACCTAGATTGACATTGATGTACGAGTTTTTGTAATATTTGTTTTTTATACATAGAAGACTATCGTCAGGCGGGGTCTAAACCGATTAAACGTTTCAAAGTAAATATAATCCTTTCAAAATTTTAGTGAGTAGGTAAATTCGAGTGAATAGGTAAATGCTTTTATACTTTAACTTTGAATCACTATTGTTCCTATTATGTACAACCCTAAAAAACAAGTACTTACAATGTAAACAGATTTTACATAATTTAATTATTGATAAGTACATTAGCAGGATACGCCCTAGACCGCACGTACAGATTGGCTGATAGGTTTAATCCATATTTTATTAAATTAATCGATAAAGATAATAATAGATTGGTAGTTGAATGGGTTTTTTGAAGGATCGACTTTGTCTTTGTGAAATACTTTTCTGTGGACAAGCTTATTATCAAAAGCATAACTTATTCTTATTACGCGACATAATTATTTTTTTTAATAACCTGAACATTAGAGGAGTTTAATTTAAAAAAATTGCTGTAGTAGTAGCAACTTGTTCTTGTATGAATTTATTGATTTTAAGTAGGAAATTAATTTTAATTTTATTCTGAAATACTCAATGTCTGAAGTATTTAGAAGTGTAGATATTCATTGTCAACAAAGGTACAGAATTTTTAATGCTATACTTCACTCAAAATATGACGGTTAAACTTAGTCTACCTAAGAAATAGAGATCAATAATTGATTGTGACTACGTAACTAGTAACTACCACTAATTTTAGATCTTTGAACCATTTTGTACACAAATCAAGATGCTTTGTAAACATGAGACGGGTAGCCCTATCGTTTCCATTCCATCCGGCTCGAAGTACCCACTACCAAAAATGGACCGCAACTCTTGTGCAGAATACGAATGACTTCATATCACAACTGAACGTTCACCTTATTTCCCTTACATAAGGCTCAAATCACGTATTCATGATTTTATCGTCTGCTTTTTAAATGCTTATGGATTTTTAAAGAGACTACAGGACTCAGACTGGTTTTTAGGATTCTAGATTCTTTGGTGGCGGTTAAGTAAAGTGGACACCTCGTTAGTAGTTCACGAGAAATGTCGTTGCGTGTATTCATTACAATTCTAGCTGCTAGCATAGGTATAAGTGTCATTTGAGAACTAGGTAGGTGCACAAAGATATTGAGTTAATTGGCTAAACCTGGAGTCTTAGGAAAACTGATCTTTCTGCAAAAATAAAAATTAGAAAAACTTACAAGAGAAAATCCGTTATGGACGGACAAAACCACGTGTTTGTATAACACACAATTTTTGTCGGCTAAGATGCTAAATCTGGAGTTTTTGGAATACCGAAATACTTTGTTATGGCTTTACTTTATAGCCAGTAGCGTCTGACGATTTTTAACTACCAAGGAAACGTTCAGATCCCGACATGGACAAAAATGCCTGTCAAGCGTTATTATCCGTGACTTTATTGGTGACCCCATAGAATAGAGTAGAGAGATTTTGTGTTCAGTTGGGACCCAGCTGAACTTTTCTTGGAAAGAAGATCTCAGCCATGGTTTATGGCCGCGCTGCTAGAAACGTCTTCATCGCATTAGAGCGTCACGAACCAAGCCGATATTGTCTACAGAATACAGAAAAAGGGCCTGTGCTACCGAGCACAAAGGACAGGCAAGAACACAGGCCTTTTCTTCTTGGCAGTATGTAAAAGAAGTGTGGTGAAGGATTTTAAGTGCGCCTCAGCAAGGCTTCTTTCGTGCACTTGACATAAGTAATATCGAACTTTTTTTCGCTTTCGAACTTTTTAGGTTCTACGACATGCCGGTTTCCTCACGATTCTTTCATTCCGTTTGAGAGTACTGGCATGGTGCACATACATTTTTGGACAGAAAAACTCATTGATACACGGCTGGTTTTACCCACAATCTTATAATCGGATCGGGCTGCTACCACTAGACTAGTATTTGACAAAGTTCAGTATGATCATTGCATTACGTCAGATTAACACATGGCTCGACTAGGTTGCGTGGAACTGGCGCCTAGGTTCACCTACTTTTTGCAACATTTCAACATGATCCTTGAGATTTTATTTACTTAATAAAAACTTTTCTTTCATTTTGCAAGACGCTTGTCAGGTTTGTAACAGTCATAAACAAAACAGTTTATTTTTTCTATATAGTCGGCGTTTTCCAAACGTAACTCTGAGGGTCCATTCAGCATGCGAAGGTGACGGGCTGTCGCCGGGTCGTTCACCTTGGCCTCTGGAAGGTTACGTGACAGCTGATAGGCTATCTGCAGGATAATACCTATCATCACCCTGAAGTGCCAGATAGCTCTGATGAGATAGGCACTCTAGATAGGCGAGTTTTAGAGCTTGTAGATAGCATTCACCTGTCAGCGATATAAATTATACTTAATAATATTTTTTTTGAGAATACCTACTCATTAGCATAAAGAGAATTAAAATCCTAGATATTTTGTTGACTTGGTTTACTCAGAAACATCTAATATTGATGGTACAGACAAATGAAGTCAAGTTCATAACTTTTAACGTATTGGAAACTACTGGATTCTGAAAAGAAAACGAAATAAAGGTATCTTACCTATGTGCCCTGTATGCTGGAAATTGGTCGGATTGCCGATCATTGATCGGTCTATTCTCCGCCTGGTGCGCTGTGCCTGCGCCGCGGGCTGGTAGCAGCACGCGAACCATTGCAGCCAGATCTCGCCACCAGTGCTCGCCATTTTGTTTCTATAGTCCACAGAACAACGTCACCAAAAATTCAAACTTCGAATTCTCGTTTGAATTTCGAAGCTCTAGAGATGGGAAGAGCCCCGATCGAATGCGTCCAACTGCCGATCTGAACTCGAACCGCACTGACACAATCGAGTTGAGTTTATACGGATCACCCTCGAGATATCAATCCTAAATAACGTCACAAGCCTTCAGAGTTGATCCCCGCACTGATAGCGATGGCATGATTCCTCCGATAACATCTGGAACAAAAAGAAAACATTGCTTAGCAACGACTTCCGAGAAACAAATCCGTAAATCACTTTGTTTACCATTCATCCACCCGTGAACTGGTTGTTAAATTATTTGAGAATGTTAATGTGTGTATAACGAACATTTTATTTAATAGCTTTTACTTAAAGAGGTGTTGAAATAACCTTACTTAGCGTTTTACACAAAAGCTTATAGGCATGAGTGAAGTGCAATAGAAACTGCACGTCCAGAAATATCTTCCCAAGACATGAAAGTGGAAATCCGTAATTGCTATAAGTACTAACCCAGTAGCTGGCGCTATAACTCGCATGAGTGGGTAAAAGTAGTGCATGCGGTATTTTCTCTTCTATTACGACTGAGCTTGCATGTTTTAAAAGCTAAACTAGGAAAAACTTTTATACGGGAGCAGAGCTATTGCAGAAATGGTTCCTTGGTCCCATAATGCAACTTTATTATGATGAGTTGAGCTACTGTCAAATGTTGACAGCAGGTTTTTTTTAATTTAACTTATCGATATGTCTACGCACGTGTTATTTATCTCAATGGCTTTGCCTCACTTCTTTTTCTTGTTTATCTATTGCCTGATTGACGCATGTGTGGGTGATAGCTGATAGACGCATGTCCGGACTGGACATGCGTCTATCAGCTATCACCCATGCTCTCGTGCTAGCTCTCTTATCGTTTCATTTTGCATAACCTTAGTACCATATCTATCTATCTCTTTGTCTGTGGAATGAGAAATTAATGATCAATCACGCCAATGTGGTACCTTGAACTTGCGAACTAACTTCGCACGCAAGTTTTTAAATTTGATCTAAAATTAAAAAATATAAAAGGAAAAACGGTCTGTAATTGAATAGTACGCGGTGGCAGCGGAATGCAGCTGCGGTAGTCGGTACTATTGTTATCTTGATGATTAGAGAAAAGGGCTTGATGATTGACTCGTTAAGTGGAATTGACGGTGAAAGTGATTGTAACGGATCACTGGATAGTCTGAGTACCTTTACACATGCACACAGCCGCTATTATGTTTCAAAAACGCAACGTCCTCCGTCAAACAGGTGGCAACGAGATTTGAAATGACTGCATAGAGCTTTAGCCGCAACTTTATTTTCCCTTATGAGGGTACAACACAGGCGACTCTCCATACAAACGTAGTCCCCGTATAAATAATATGACCCTCATATGATTTATATGAAATATGAATTGGAGGTGATATTTTCTTTATCAATAAGTTTCTGAAAAAAAGGAAAACATACGAGCACGTATATAGCAGATCTGGATTTTATGAGACAAAATGGTTACTCTAGACTAGAGGCATTATCCAGGGAGGAAATAGGGGACTACGTTTGTGGAGAGTCGCCTGTGTGATTCCCTCTTAAATAACGCTGCACTATAGTGCAAATATTTAAATGGAACCAGATTGACCAGTGCAGCACCTTTACCCTCCTAACTCCTACTCCTAGCTTAACCACAGTTATTCCATATCTTCCCGCAAAGGACACTGAACTGAACACGTGCGGTTAGATCATTAGCTTTTCATGTTTACAAAAAAAGAACATCCATCATTTGGATGCCGATTACTATTTTGCTTATCTATTTATGTAACATTGACTGATGTGAAGCGTCTAGCGTAACGATTAGTAGCAGGAAACAACATCTATTTCTATTAGTCGTTTTCAGACTGTGACATTCGTTCCGAAAGCGTTCGTAAAAATCTTGATAGTTAAAAAATAGACCTAATAAAATAACTCATGCATAAGTTAAGGCCTGGCACACCTAGGCAGCTGGCGCGGCGGTAGCGATCAGTGAAACGCTGTCAAATATAGCTTTCAAATTTGACAGCGTTCCACTGATCGCCGACGCCAGCGAACTAGGTGTGCGCAGGCCTTTACGAACTGCGATGGCGAACTGATCGCGCGAACTATATACGAACAGCACAAAATATACACCGTTACGTCATTCAGTATATTATAGTCATCATGGCTACCATTATGGTGCTTGTGAAGCTAGATCTTGCCCAGTTTCAAGGCAGTTGTCTAGCATCACTACTAGTTCGCTGCGGGCAACAGTTCGACATGAGCGGATGTATGCAAAACCCATGCTGAAACTGATCGCCAACCGCCATCGTAGTTCGCAATAGTTCGTCGCAATCTGGTATTAGCTTTAGTCACTTAATTATGTTTTCTTTGCAGAATACGTAAAATAATAGACTGTAAAAGCATCGTGTACATGTGAAGAGGTACTAGATAGAGAAAGTGGTGCGTATTGTTTGATTATATTACAAATAATAACAATATTGTTAAGTTTTATCCAAAGATATTCCGCTTTACAATTTACTTGCGTCCACCCGTGGCTTCGCCTGCGATTAGGACTGATTTAATAAGGAGCGACATTATATGTCTTTCAAATTTGGGCCACAAAACAGGCTAACAGGAAGTACAAGTAGTGTTACTCTATCAGTTAGCACGCTAGTAAATAGACGTACTTATTACTACTCAAGTAAAACGACTAAGACCTTAAGTATAAAATTGACAAATATGGCATAACTATAAACCGAGAGCCAGAAATCTTTTGAAACTCTAAAAAACTCACCAAAACATAACTCAACTCTCATTTGCCAATCACCAAATCGTTTCGCCAATATCACAAAATCTATTTCATTGACCAACTTTGTTACAACTTCACCAACGGAGCGTCGCGTCGTCGTCGCGTCGACCTCACCCCAAATATTTGTAGCTGTTTACAATCGATAATACGTGTTTCGGCAACTCAACTTGTTACTTCGTTTCGTAGATTTCGATTGGTTTCGCTGCCTTTTGTTTTTATAACCAATAAACGGGAAACAACTATTGCAATGATTTTTATAATGTCCCAATTAGCTGAGCGGGATTTGAATGACATTTAAAAATAATGTTTGTGATTTCCTTAAGTACTTAACCACTATGAAATCAATAAAAAATTGCAAAGCTTGCTATTGGTTCAAGTAAACATAACTTGCGCCCGTGTCTTCGGACCAGTGTGGTGAAAAAGGAGGTGAAAAATGTGACGTCACTCCCTATGATTTTTTACACCCGTGGGAAGCCGGGGCGGAACGCAAGTGTAGTATAAAAGCCATAGATAGACGAGTACTTAATTGTACACAAAAGAAGACATTTAAAAAAAATATTAAGTACATATAAAGGTGCAATGGGCGGCCTTAACGTTAAGAGGGACTTTTCCAGACAACCTTTGCTTTGTATTACTACCAAGGTATGCATAAAACAGGACGAACAGGAGCTCGTAAATAGCCAGTTCTATTTCCAGCTAACTCCCACGGCGACCTCTTTCAATGACATTTAGCTGATAAACACGCCAGACAGAACATTTTAAATTAATATTCGGATTTTCAGTTATATTTTTCGCATAATACAAGTAGTTACTATCGAAGATAAGCTAAGACAAGTATAAGCTTTGCTTAGTTTGGGGATAGATAGTGTGAAAATGTCTAGATATATTTAATTTACCTACCTACCTAGTTCTATTTTAAAAAGTGAAATAATAATAACTTTCTGACGTTTTCAATCTTCTAAATTCAAATTGTTATTCGTGAAACGATTTGAATTTGGAATGACTTAGAACTCTTTGTTTTATAAGAAGTATTCAAGCAGGTTTCTATTCTATTCAGGTAATAATATTCTAAAGACTTTTCATTCGTCACACGTTTATCTTTCGAAACCAGTTCTAAATCTAACTAGCTAGCTATGGTAGATGTCCTGTCTACGTCTGCATAAATCGTAGTACCTATCTTATCCTATAGGACAGGAGGTAATAGGGTAGACTGACCTAATTTTGGCACCGCACTAATTATTGGCACTTCTGTGTATAAGCCTCTAAAATAAGAATCTACCTAATATCACGGTGTTGCAACATATTTAAATAGAGTAGTACAATCCTGAGCCACCAAACAAGCAAAACATTAAAAAGAGAAATGTCATCATGGCGTCGGAGCGATAACATCAGCTGAACGTGTCTCTACTTGATCGGTGAAAATATTTTTTTGCTAAGATAAGAGCTTTTTTAAAATCATTTTTAATATTAGTTATTAAGTATTTATAATGTAGTTATGATTTAAAGCAAATTCAGTACGTATTATTCCACATAACTGACGGTTTATTTCCAAGAATTGCATTGTTTTTATTATTTTATGACAGTGCCAACATTTAGTATCTAAAAATGTCCGTATTCTAATTTATTGGCCCTGATGACAATAATTGGTTTTTTAGAGTTGTTGTTTTTAGGTGTTTGTTTTGTGCATTTATATACTAGTGGACCACCTAATTTTGTATGATTAATAAATAAAAGTAAAAAACACAACGGTTCCAAATTTTAGCCCCCGTGCCAACCGTAAAATATCTAATTATTGACACTAGGGCCAATAATTAGGCATAAGTATGGTAATAATTGGTGTCATCTATGATTTTACCTATGATTTTATTTTCAGACTACCTAGGTACCTACCCGATTTATCTAAACATAAAACCAAAAACTAAAACTAAGAGCACAAGAAAAAAACCCAAGAAACACAAGAAAAACAAGAGGATAAAGAAAATGACATCAACTATACCAGTTTGATACCTGATAGTAAGGATAAAAAACAAAAGAAGAAATTATACTCTGATGCTGAAATAGAGAAGTTTTTGACTGACTTTGATACCTCTTAGGATTAAGTTATTGTGTAGTGATAAGTGAAACTTAATGATTGTTTTTTCTTTTTCTAAAATTTTACTGAATACTGATTTTATATTGTATGAACCAACTGATTGCTAAGGAGGTTGCACTGATTGTATTGTTTTCATTATTAAGTATCTAAGTAGCTACTTAATAATGAAAACAATATCAATAAGGCTAGTTTATAATAACTTTTATTAATTACCTATGTAGGTAATTAATAAAAGTTATTATAAACTAGCCTTTTTTACTTTATCCTTATCCTCTTTAAACAATTTTCTTTTAATCACTAATGAATCCGAAATGCCAATAAATGGGACTAGGCCTATGCAGATAATTGGCCATAGTATGCCAGTAATTGGGAAAATAGTGTTATTTGGAATAGATATAAAAAAATAAATAAAAATGATGAAATAGTTGACGTTCTCTTTAATTAAAACAAAAAATAGCTCTTGTTCTATAATTTTAATAAATCTATTTTACTGGCAACTCTCCATAAAGATAGTTTTCGTGATCTATGTAGAAAGTGATGCTTAGAGTGCCAATAATTGGGTACTTTACCCTATACCAAGGCATGCGAATAAAATAAATCATTGGAGGTTATGCACCTGTGAGACTGACTCATCATTCGGTAAATGTCGGGATTGGTCGGGATCCTTCGGTTAATAACCTGAAAATGATTGAAGCAGAATTTGCGTAGTGTATCTTTATTATATATTTTTTCTGTGATAGTTTGAATATTACGTAGGTACTTACTTAATATTATTTCTTTTAAACTATTCAACTAAAATACTGAACATTAATTCTTTTTATTAGGGACAATAACTACCCTCCAGAATTTTCGCCCTTCAATATCGCATCGGCTTATAACGTGACTCAATTCTAACCTCAAATAAGGACAGGTTCTGCTTTTATCATCAATCCAATAAAATATTTTAAGCTGACTCGAACGATAAGATACCCCAAGGTTGGACACAGAAGACCTCGGCTTGAGCACTAGCTGAGCGTCAAGAGGAGCGGTTAGGATTATTACAACGTAAACAGCATTATTCCTGCGATGAAAATACCTAAACAAATATTTTCCTTAGATCATAAATATGTTTTTATTTAGTGCCTTTTCACACGTACCGGTTGCCGGGTAGCCGGCGCCGGTTACCCGGTGGTGAAGTGTATGGGCATGGTACATAGCTTTCACATGTGCCGGCATCAACCGGGACATTTGAAAGCTTATTTGACACCGGGTAACCGGCGCCGGCTACCCGGCAACCGGTACGTGTGAAAAGGCACTAACCCTAACCATGACAAAAAAAATCAAGATCTTGGTTAAATCATCTATTTACAATTTCTTCTTGCCCTTATCCCACTTTATGTGGGGTCGGCACAACATGTTCTCCTTTTCTATTCTACTCTATCAGCCGTCATCTCTGCATTCACTTCTTTCTTCATTTCTTTCTTGTTGCAATTTCACGTTGCTTTTTTAGACAAAATATTTATTTTTGTGAAAATTACATTATTTACTACAATTTCTCGCTAGTCTAACTCTAAACCACTAGGCACGCTCAGCTTAGTGCTTAGTGCTCACCAATGTATTATTACTACTGCGTGTGTGACGTTTTGACGTTGGATTTATTTAGTCACCTCTCACACAGACTCAAAACCAGAGCCAGAGACTGAGCCAGACAGAGCTTGTGGTAGGCCTACAGTAACGTCTTGAGTGGGTGGTGGTAGCATCAAAATATTCTAGCAGAGTCTAAGAGCCGGTTTACTATCATATGCAAATGGCGATAGACAGACGTAGACCGTTAGAGAAATGTGTTTTAATTGGGAGTGGATATTGAGGACTAAAGGAAGCCATATTTTAAAAGGACAAGGGGAGCAGCTGCTTGTGACTCACACACTAACTGAACCTACGAAAATTGAAAGCGAATGTTCTTCCTGAAAATATAAGTATAGTATAGGAGGCCTATGTCCAGCAGTGCACTTATGATCGTCATAATGATGAGAAGAAAATAATACTTAATCCACCTATGGGTTTTACTATTGTGCAAATTTGTGCATAGATTTCAATTTCAATTTATTCACTTAAAAAATAACATTACAGAATATAAATCCAATGCGTTATTCTAAGTCTTTGGATATTAAAAATGAACTAATACTACTAATATATCTAATAAACCAGTCTAAAAATGCATGCCCCTCCACCACGTTTTCTTGAAGTTCGCTCACAGCAAAGTACTTCAAAATGATCTTTGTGATGTAGGTATTATAGAACAATTTACTATGACTGGCTGAAGTTGTGGGACGTGCAGTTTAAGATTGGACGATCTCTACTCTCAAACGGCGAAGAAAGACATCGTGAGGGAACCTATGACTTTCCTATGGATTGGGCCGACTAAGCTGTAAGGGTAGGTGCTTGGCAAGCCTATTCCATCCATTACCTCATTAGACATTTAAAATCCTGTCCCAGGCACTATAGCATCCTGCAATTAAGACTTGTGTGATCACCAGTTGCCCCTGACGCTGTACTTTTTATCATATTTTGGCGACCTCTGTGGTGCGGTGGGCGAATGTCCACCTGCGACGCAAGAGGTTGCGGGTTCGATTCCCGCCTTGGAACAAATATTTTTAAGGTCTGCAGGTATTTTTTCCAGGTGTTTTCTATATAAAATAAAAAAGGTCTATACATGTAATGTATTGTATTATGTATATCAGTTGTCTAGCACCCATAACACAAGCTCTGCTTAGCTTGGGGCTTGATAATGTTGTGTGAATTGTCCAGCATTATTTATTTATTTTATTTATTTAATATCCTCATGCAAGCGGCGCCGGCGGCGGCGTTTTTAAAATTCTAACTCAACACCCAAACAAGTCGAATCTAAAAATCAATAGGGGTGTATCGATTTAACTCTTGCCTAACTAGATATCAATTCATTTGAATATGCGGGTATTCAAATAGGATAATCTATTGTTTTTAATGGTGGGTAACCTTGGTTGTGTAGCAGGATAACATTTGTAAGAGAGCTCTATTACATCGTCACGAAGCGAGCTGAACAATGGCTTGTCGATTGCGGCTTCAATAATATCATCTGACGAATCCAAACAAGACTGTCTCATGCCAGACTGATCTTATACAATATCTACAGAGAAAACTATCAATGTACAGTCGCGGTATGAAAATGTTCGTCACCTTAGAGTCGGTTTTCGCTTGCACCAGTGCCTTGATCATGAACACATTTTGACATGATTTGTGACGTAACTTATCGGTGTATTCTGTCTATTCAGTTTCAAACGGTAATATGTGCTCGCGATACGTTGAACGAATCAAGTTGAAAACTGACGAACATTTTCATACCGCCACTGTACCTATAGGTATGCAATGTTTCCCTGCCTTCTTACTCTGCAGTTTTTTACTACTACCTATTATATTATTATTACAAGCAGTAAAGCTACGCAATCATGGCCGAGGTAGCAAAAAAACATGAACTTAGACCACGTTGGCTATAGCCATATAATATGACCATAGAGTCATAGAGGTCATCAAACTTCGAGGTGTAGAGTATAGTCTACGAGTGCACACTTTTTCTTGTACAGTCTCCTACATAATAGTGTTACTATGTAAGCACTGTAGGTCTCCTAGGTCATTAACACTTCTACGCGCTTGTAGAATAACAGTTGTATTACAATGTAAATAAGCGAATGTGTTTTATTTGTAATTCAGCGAGCATGAATACTTTTAAACTGTATTGTATTTATTAAACATAATTTACAATAGCTTTTTCGGATTAAAAATGTATGCAATAGCACCATTATTATATACACATTATTCACAAAGCATTTTTTATATTATATATTATTTACTAGCGGCCGCCCGCGGCTTTGCTCGCCCCGTTCACGTTACTTACATCCGTTCTCCGTTACAATATCTTTTTAAATTGTAGCTTATGTGTTATTCTGATGTTTAAGCTATATTATTGTAAAGTTTCATTAAAGTCCATTAGGTAGTTTTTACGTGAAAGAGGAACAAACATCCATTCATCCATCCATCCATCCATACTTACAAACTTTCGCGTTTATAATATTAGTAGGATAGGACTTTCAGAGGTCCTTATTGTTTGAGTCTAAGCTGCTGTCAATGTTTTACTGACGTCATACTTTCTAAATCGTTCACGTGTTATACCTCACCATACATGTATTGTGGGAATTATTAGTTAGTTTGTTGGCTGGCGGGGTCGTGTTCACACACTTTTGCCCATTCTTTGGATTATTGTATCATGTATTATGTTAGAGTCCCACGGCACTGTGGCATTGTAAGTTATTTACAAGTTCATAGCTTAATATACTTATTTTGAAACAACGATGCAGATACTTTTACTACTTAACTGTTTTATACTATAGTTATAGCAAAGAATATAGTTATAGCTAGAACTCTGTTTATCTTTAAAAACACGGCAAGCAATCATCTACGCATTACTACGTCATGTTTCTATATCCCGAATCCCGAATAATGATGTCTCGTCGACTGGTCTCAGTAGGGATGTCCTATTCCCAAAATCGGCTTACAATAGGTAGGTACTAAAGATTTAATTCAGTAATTTGCTTTATTAACATCAATTTTTATAGTTAATCAATGTAAAAAAAAGTTATTTTTATTATTTATCTTAGGGAATAGGTAAAAGTTCTCGCAAGGAACCTGAAGGCGTACCGTATATAGCATCCCAGTGATCCCACACGATTGATGGTCCGATTAAGTAGATGGACAAGACCAATCCCTTTCTTTCAGGGGTAACCCATTAGAAACTATAGATAAATGTAGGTATAAGTACTTGCTATGAGTAGGTATACATGTATAGTCTCTATTTGGCCTGTATTCTTGTTCCTTTTCTTATGTTGTTTTATTTTTTTTTCTTGATAAGTTGTGCTGTTTTTTAATTAATAGATTCAGGCGTGACTTTGCGGAATTCCATTGTTAAACATAAATTAAGTAGAACAATAAATATATAGTACTAATCCGCTAATCTAATCTAAGTAAGCTTATTTAATGTAGACTTGTGTGTGCACCCCACGCCGCGAAGACTTCTTATAGCCCAGTTGTAAGACTAAGCTGGTTTTAAACAGCCCGTACAGACAAGTGGCAAACAGACTCAACAGCCCAGTTGTAAGACTAATGCCACTTGTCTGTACGGGCTGTTTAAAACCAGCATTAGTCTTACAACTGGGCTGTTGAGTCTGTTTGCCACTTGTCTGTACGGGCTGTTTAAAACATTAAATTAGCTTATTTAGATTAGATTAGCGGATTAGTACTATATATTTATTGTTCTACTTAATTTATGTGCTGTTTTTTGTTTTTTTTGTGCCAATTAAAGGCCTGCGCACACCTAGTTCGCTGGCAGTAGCGATCAGTGAAACGCTGTCAAATATCGCTGTCAAATTTGACAGCGTTTCACTGATCGCCGACGCCAGCGGCCTAGGTGTGCGCAGGCCTTAAAAAGTTATCTATCTATCTATGTCTAGCGGTGGACTCTTTCATACTGACGAGAAAGAAATATTTCCTTGGAATAGATCCCAATCCCAATGGCTTGGCCATAGCAAATACAACAGTATTAATATTAACATATTCTATATTGTCAATACGAATATTGAAGACTAACAATTCACATTTTGATACAGGGAAGACCGATCGCGTTACAATGAGTCACCTTCATTAGCATAAAACTGATAACGCAAATTTACTTTGACACATTGCGTCAAGCTAAATGAATGAATTGATCCAAAACCTAGTCATAATAAGGGTTTGTTAATACAAACCTACCCATACGATTTTACTTTCTGGATTTGTGAGAGTAAATTCGTATGGATTCGTATAAGACATAGAGATAGACATTTATTTATTTACTAAGAACAAGAAACTAGACACTAAAAGAGGAAAGATACAAATAGATGTATCGATACTGGAGAAGTGCGTCGTGTTTCTGTGTGGTACAGCAATAAAAGGGTGTTGACTCAGCATAATGCCTAGCTACTGTGAGGAAGCTATGCGCTGGTATTCTGTGAAGACCGTAAGCCAATAGACCTTGTGGACACAATAAATAAATACATAGCCACACTGCACTGAACATGACATGACATGATGACGTATTGTTTTCCTTATTTACGCCCTGAATGCACAATTGTTCTATTTCTAGAAGTGGCCTAATTTCATACTCAGATGAGTACCACAGGTACGAAATTAGTCGGCAACTTGGCTTACCTGCGCCAAATGTGTCGACACTGTGCCAGAATGCGTTCAAAGTAGATATACAAGCTAATGCGATCAAAGGGAGATGCGGCTGAAATAGCAGGGAGCTGGTAACCATGGCAACCAACTCCCGCAAAGGGGAATAAAGCAGGGTTGCTGCTCCATTGAAGATGTTGAGTTTCCAAGTTATACTTGTACGACTTGTATGTGCGTTCGTTTTCTGTTACACTCGCATGCTATAGTTGTTTATGGTTGGTACAGTGAGATTTTTAAAATAGTATCGATTCTCGCGATTAAAAAAATTCAAAAATCGAATTCAAATAAGTTTGATTGCTCTTGTGTTATTATTTTTTCTTTTATTATCTTTAGCTATTGTCGGCAGCAAGTAGGTAAACAGTTTAAAAAATAAGTAAACACGTTCACTGGTTTCATGATTTTTGAATTTTTGTTGTGTTAGAGTTTACTGGGCACCTGTAATACTATTTCAAAAGTTAAAGATCTTAGCGCAGCTGACAGTACCATACATAAATCTATTTGTAAACTATTGAGCTGTTCACACAATACTCATATCCTTATTAGCGTCCATTTTATTGTGACGAGGCTTGGTAGGTATACAATACGTATATTAATGTTATTTGAAGAGCGCGTCGATGTCTTTTGTATACTTACATACAAAAAAAAGCGGCCAAGTGCGAGTCGGACTCGCCCATGAAGGGTTCCGTAGCAGTAAGTAATATAACATAGAGTTCTAGAAGTTCTAGTAGTTCGTCGAAAGGTAAATTGCGGTTTACGATTTATGACGTATAAAAAAAAACTACTGACTAGATCTCGTTCAAACCAAATATCGTTAAAAGTTTCCATAGTAATGTACAACATATATTTTTTTTAGCTTTATCAGTCACTTATTTAAGAAGTTAGAGGGGGGGGGGGGGACCAACTTTATTCCACTTTGGAAGTGTCTCTCGAGCAAACTACAATATATAATAGAAAAAAACAATATTAGAAACCTCAACATCATTTTTGAAGACCTATTCATAGATACCCCACACGTATGGGTTTGATGAAAAATTTTTTTTTTAGTTTCAGTTTCAAGTATTCGTTACATTTAGACTTACTTAAATAAAATATTTAAAAAAAAAACAGAAACATGGATAAATAATCGTACTGTTTAACATGGATAAATAACCGTACTGTTTAACGTAATAACCTGACTGTTTTTTCATAATAAATAAATTAGTTACATTCAGATATACTTAAATAAAATACAAAGATGAAAAATCCCGAAAGGATGAAGCAAAGTTAATGTTTTCAATTTCTTATTTAAAAGGTTATTTTGCTTAAAACTTAAAAAAAAAGCGGCCAAGTGCGAGTCGGACTCGCCCATGAAGGGTTCCGTAGCATCAAGTAACATAATATAAAGGTTCTTGTAGTTCTTTGAAAGGTAAATTGCGGTTTACGATTTATGACGTATAAAAAAAATGTACTGACTAGGGGCATGATTCTCGGGCCGACCGGGATTTTCAATGTCCCTAAAAGATCTCGGCCTATTGATCTCTGACAAACATAAGCTATCCCGAGTGAAAAATGTCTGTCTATACTCAAAAAGCCAATTCTCACTGAAATAGGACATTTTATCCCGGTTGATGGCATATTTTTCAACCGAGATGCGTTACGTTACACGCTTATCCAATAATCGAACGATTAATCGATCGATTATTTACTACTATTCTAGTGTTTTGTTCAATTATCTATCAAATGATATTTCAATTTGTTACTTCAAGTGAATTACGTATAAGTAAAGCTAAAATGTTGGGAAAAATTGAGTTTTTATGTCAAAATTCAAGTTTATTGTATCAAACTGACCAATAACGGAACGTAAGCGGGCATTTCAACGTAGTAGTGTTTGCATTTGATTCTTATGTCTTGGCGTTAGATCTAGCGGTTGGATTACTTACTCTCACCGACAATTTTTTTCAGTCGAAGTGTAGAATAGAAAATAGTGTTCGTTATCGTCCCCATACGTGTGGCATTTAAGGGTGAATAGGTCTTCAAAAATTATGTTGAGGTTTGTAATATCATTTTTTCTAAACAGAATAGTTTGTGCGAGAGACACTTCCAAAGTGGTAAGTAGTGGTGTATTTTTTGCCTCCTGATCAAAAGGTCCAAGTAGCAAAATGTCCAACAGAGCAAAAGGTCTAATGAGCAGTAAGACTAATTAGCAAAATGACCAAGTAGCAAAACGTCCAACTATCAGATGGTCTGTATAGCAGAACGTCTAGGTAGCAAAACGTCAGGTTCTCAAAATGTCTGTATACTCAGGCGCAAAATTCAACACACTTTGCATCGGAAGGGAAACGGACACGGCATTATTATACAGACGTGCACATACTATACTCTTCGGTCTATGTACATAAAGCGTAATAAATCATCATATCACAAATACAATAATATGTTCTCTAGATCGTTTGTAACGATCTGCAGATAGCTCAACTGTTTCTTGTGTATTTTGTACATTTTGTAAATATTTGTTTATTTGTAAGTTTCTTTGTGTAAAAAAAAGCTTTATTCAATAATATGTTATTTGAAGGAAATAAGAGAAGAAAGATCGATATAATATTCAATGCCAAACACAAAAATGAGCTGCAAAGACTTAAGGGTCAAAAAGCTAGTCTTTTTGTTTTTTTTTAAAACCTTGGCCATAATAATGGGACAAGGACAAGAAAATCATGATGATAAATTTTCATCCACCCAATGAAAAATAATATGTGTAGCAACTATTTTATATCTATTTGTCTACTGATAAACTTACAACAGCTTTTACAGAACAGAAAAAACAAACGCGGTTAATAATTTTCTATTTTTTTGATTGAACTAACTGAAATACATTTCACTAGCGGGCAACACTCAAACCAGAATCTCAGAAGAAGAAGAAAAATTTGTTTGTGTTTTTTGTAAAGTAAATAAATGATTTTATCCCCTAAATATTAGCATTAAGGACAAAACTATAAGCAGTAGGGCTCAATGGGTTATTTACAAAGTGTTAATGAGATGTTTGGAACTGTACCTACCTACCAAGCTGGAAAATTACCGAATAAAACTGAATAGAGGTTTTTCTACTCAAACAGCAGATGAGACTAGTATAAACAAACAGCAGTAGACGTACACTGTTAAATTTTACTAAAAGACTCGTGTAAATCCCTGTCAATCATAATAATTATTCATTGTCTCATTGAATACTATTATTTAATTGTCCAAATCTTTAGTTTTGATGTTTTGATGCATTACAGACCTATTTACTTGGTATAGGTGCTGGGCAAGCCTATTCCATCTAAAATCAAATCAAAATTGTCTTTATTCAGTTAAATTGCAAGAATCACTTTGAAATCCTGTTCCAGGCACTATAGTGTTCCTCGAGTAGGGCTTGAGTAATCATCAGTTGCCCCTGACGCCTATTTATATCATCTACAATAGATGCAAAGGCCTATATATAAATGCTTTTATTCATATTTGTATTTATTTATTTTGTTGCAGGAACATCTGATTATGGAAAGGTTGGCGAAGCCAAAAGAGAATTTACTGCAAAGCACTGTTATGGTTGACTAAAAATAGTGCTGGAAATTATATAAGTACTATCAGGCAACAATATTGACCGTCTACCACTGCACGCAGGACTTATTTACTTACTTTGCTTCGTCTATCTGTACAAACCATCGAGCTTGAAGCATTATTTGCAATCAGTCTGCGAATAGCCCAACGGTTTCATGTGAATTTTGTAATTATATGTTTGTAAATAAAGATGTGGTTTTTATTCAGTCTATTAATTTTTTTCCTATAGTAGGTATATAAAGTTTAGTAGGTATACAAATATTATTTATTTCTCTTTTAGGTAGAGACTGTTTGGAAACCATCAGTCTTATGATGTTTTTCTAATAATGTAGGTAATTTTTGATTTTGATTGTATGTAAGTTCTCTAGTCCAATTATGGTAACAGTATGGTAAGAATTGTAATGAAATCTCTTGTATTTAAATGATAATGATTAAAAAGACAAGCTTTTATCAGAGCATTGATTTAATATATTACTGCACTTTTATTCATCATATTATGAGTTGACTGTTGTGCCGGTAACTCTTGAAAAACCTTCCCCAATCTTTAGATACTGCCTCAACGGGGGTCGTTGGGAAGTGTACCCATTTTTTGAATTCTCTTGATACTGAAGATATGACAGATCCATTAGGATGCTCAGCCATAGCCGGTACCGACTAGCTCCCTGTGCCAAGAAGTATAATGTGATGAAGACCTAGAAAAATAATGTAATTGACATAAAATAATACTTAGTTTGCAATCCACAATGGCAGAACAGTGTACTAATTTAACTTATTATTTTCGGTAAGGCCTTATAGGTAGGGACTTGTCTTATTATGCTGTTATGAGGCATATCATATCCACCAAAGGTTCCTCACCATTGAATTATATTTGGTTGGTAAGAGGTTAGGTTACCACATTATACCTTTGATTTAGTGGAAATCTTTCTCTGCTGCAAGTAGGGACCGCACAATATCTTCGATGAGTTCCCAGGCCAATGCTTTACTTAGCTTATAGTGATTTTTATAAGCATAAACGGAGAGCTCAAAGGCATTGCACAACCCCGCACTTTTTCTGCGTTTTCCAAATATCGTATAGCTGTCGAGGCTTCTACAATGAGGTCGTCTATAAATTGCTCAAGGATTTAATCCATTCTCTCTTCGAAAAGAAGCAATAAAATAAAATTTTGCTGAAAATAATATTGTGTTTTGTCAAACCACTATCAAATTCAAGAGATCTCGAATACTGCGTTCTGTCTCGGCTAGTCCGGACTAGACGTTGCGTCTCGCATGAACTTCGACCGAGAAAATTGAAGGAAGAAATCGTGAGAATACGCCAAGATGGTTGTCACGACTTTTTGACCGACCTATGACGACATCTCCACCGAAAAATAATCCCGGTCGGCGCGAGAATGATGCCCCTGATCTCGTTCAAACCAAATATCGTTGAAAGTTTGCATAGTAATGTACAACATATATTTTTTTTAGTTTTATCTTTCTCTTATTTTAGAAGTTAGAGGGGGGGGACCAACTTTTTTCCACTTTGGAAGTGTCTCTCGCGCAAACTATTAAGTTTAGAAAAAAACGATATTAGAAACCTCAACATCATTTTTGAAGACCTATACATAAATACCCCACACGTATGGGTTCGATGAAAAAAAAATTTTTGAATTTAAGTTTTAAGTATGGGGACCCCCAAAATTTATAGTTTTTTTTCTATTTTTGTGTATAAATCTTAATGCGGTTCACAGAATACATCTACTCACCAAGTTTCATCATTCTAGCTCTTACGGTTTCGGAGAAAAATGGCTGTGACATACGGACGGACAGACAGACAGACAGACAGACAGACAGACAGACAGACATGACGAATCTATAAGGGTTCCGTTTTTGCCATTTGGCTAAGGAACCCTAAAAACAGAAATTGTCGCAAAAAATGCGACTAAGGTAAACCCTCCCAAATATAGGAGGCTCTCACTAGTTTTTTCGATCTAGAGTGTGGTGAGGAGAGGAGAGGTCCAACACTGGGCTGTTTAGACCTATTACGAATTTTAGATTTAAAGAGCATAATCTAGTTGTTTTCAAATGTGTGTTTTATAAGCATTAGACTAGGCTTTTTATTTTATTTTATTCATGATGAACAAGCATAGACGAGTAAGCCCGCTGGCAATGACTAGTCGTTGCCCCACTCGATGTGACCTATCTTCGCGGTAAACCGACTGTGTTGCAAGCGAAGTTAATGTTTGACCGAAATAACTAACGGATAAACAGAATCTACAACACGGTATGTATTGTAGGTATTTAGGTAACCTATTATCTAAAGTAGGTACCTACAAGGGCATTCGTTAGTTTTATGAACCTATTGATGTAAATTAATTATTAATTAAATAACTGACATTTCACACGGCAGCGCCAACTTGTTCGAAAAGCGAAAGCTTATTTTATTCACTGGAAACAGTGAATACCTCATAATCACTGTTTTGGAGTTTGAATTTAGAACACACTATAAGGACGACCTCCATCTCAATATACCTCTTTGCGCCAACAATACTCTAGATTTGATTCGAAATTTTAGACAAAGAGTTTTTAGCATTGGATTAAATACTGTTTATTGTTTTTTTTTGTTAATTTTATTTCATTTTTAGAAATTTTTAGCTTGGTTTTCTCTGTTCTAACATCTGATTGTGTTTTTGTAACGCCTATGGACAACTATATTGTCATACAATTGAATAAAATATGAATTGGCATGATTTTGATCATCGATGCAATATCGATGTTTTTAACATGATACATCGATGTTTGAAATACACATAGCGCCAAGGCCCACAATAGTTTTTAAAACAAACTAGGCATCCAGACACCTGACTAACTTTGTATAAACTATGCATTGTATTATAATGTATAACTGTAAAACTATAGATGATTTGGGTCGGGTCATTCGATACAAACTCAGTTTCGGGTCAACGGAGAAATAGAAAGTAAAGAATGACTGCAAGAAAAATATATGTAAAGTGTATGCCGTAAAAATAACGAAAACATGCATTTTCTTGCATTGGGGGCAAAATAACTATTCAGGTACTAGTATAGTCACTTATCTGTGATTCAGGTATCAAAAAGATATGTATCTTTTTGCTTTAAGTGCGTAAACTGAGACTGTGATGTTAAGGAGCAGACTCCCGTCGATGATCCACTAAGAATTTTTTTTTCTGTAAATGATAGACAAACGAGCTAACGGCCCACCTGATGGTAAGCGGTCACCGTCGCCCATAGACACCAACAACACTAAGGGTGCTGTCGTTGCGTTGCTTAAAGGATTTTTTTTACATTTTTAACCCCACCTAGTGGGAAGAAGAAGAAGGTGTTAAAGACTGTTGACAACTGCATATATTCTACAAATTTTATGGTTTGTAGTGTAAGCTTCTGTTATTATTCCATGAGTTTTAGATGTTATTTGAAACCTTGTGGTACCTTAATTGACAGGAAGTGTGGACTTTGTTACTAAATTGTTAATAGAAGGTATTATTAATTAATATTAAGATGATTAGGTTCATAAAAATATTATTTGTTTTGTTACCGTTACAAAATACAGAATTATTCAGGGATCAATAAATCAATATGGTAATTGAATTTCCATCGGTTGCTTGAGCTCCAACATTCAAGCTTCAAGCTTCAAGCTATAAAAATAAAGAGTAGGGATGGTTTGGGTCTGCAAGCAAGCGAATGGTAATTCAAGCAGGCATTCGGTTTTGAACCGTCGACAAGACAAGTCCACTTAGTTCGTCTCGGCGATAGCCATGTACAAGTTTAGCTTAATGTATCTAGATCCATAAAGTACTCAAGTTGTTAATAAAACTGAAGAAAAGGCTATAAAGTGGTTTGAATTCTACATCCTCGGTCTTCTCTGTTAGTGGATCTTTCAAGTCAGAAGTGGGTAGAATCAAGGTACGTAATATTTTTTATATTGTTTTAAAGTAATAGCTGTAATTCTTACAATTATCTGGTAAAAACGCATGTATAGTTTATCGTGTGACACACATGGCCAAGGCTACTCTTTGGTAGTGTTATCACACGATTTCTATAATTTATTTGGTTGAGTAAATGCATTCAGAGGTTATCGTGTGGCACACATGGCCAGGGCTACTCTTTGGTAGTGCTACCACACGATAGCTGTAGTGTATTTTAATTTTTTTTTTTAGTAAATACATACACAAGTTGTCGTGTGGCACACATGGCCAGGGCTACTCTTTGGTAGTGCTACCACACGATAGCTGTAGTGTATTTTAGTTTTTTTTTTAGTAAATACATACACAAGTTTGTCGTGTGGCACACATGGCCAAGGCTACTCTTTGGTAGTGCTACCACACGATCGCTGTAGTGTATTTTAGTTTATTAATTACATACCTACGTTGTTGTGTGGCACACATGGCCAAGGCTACTCTTTGGTAGTGCTACCACACGATAGCGGTTGTTATTCTAGGAAAGTTAAATGCATGCATAGGTTATCACGTGGCGCACATGCCAAGGATACCCTTGGGTGATGCTACCACATTAAATGTGACTAAGCGCTGCTTGTATTTCTTTTATCTACCATAGATTGTCATAAAAAAGAAATACTGTAAATGGTTATCGAATAAATCATCCCTTTTATATATTTCTTTTCATGCGACGGCGAGGAGAAACCAACGGAGAATGACGTGTGTCATCCGACCATGGCCGCAATAGAACATGGACCACCCGGACATGGAGCATCAAGAAGATTGGACTCGACACTGGAACGCGACTCAATGCCACTACACCGAAACTGGACTAGCTGGGCGATTGCAAGTTGTAGCCGTTCGTTGCTGTTTCACATCGTCAAGATTGGTTAAGCGCTACCAGCAGGATGAAGTAAATGAAACTGCAAGACATTTCAGTAGAAAATTAACACGTGAGTTCACGTCTCAATTCCCAAAGATTTTTAATATTGGCTCATAAAGTACTAGAGTAGATTCAGCACTGATGCTAAACTGAAACGATATACCTAAATTAAATAATATATGACTTAGGTTAATGGTGTGAACCATGAATGTGTAATAGTCATGTGAGGGTGTGTGTGTGAATGTTGTATCAGAAACTTAATATTCCGATGATAACGATAGAGGGTAAGAAGTGAAATATTAAAAAAAAGGGGGAGTTTTTATGATTTTGGGTTGCTTACGAGCTTAGCGGTAGATAGGCAGTTTTTTCTCACTTTTGCAAAGAGTATATTTACGGAGTATAGTGGAAGAATTCTATCGGATTTAATTGGTATTCTATGTATGTACGTATCCCTGGGACATCTTCTGGTCTTCTCCTGTTGGTAGGTGCGTACCTACCCTCAGTTTCTTATCGAGGTTGTTTCTAAAAGTGCGGTTGTGATTAGTATAGATTTATTTGTCCTAAAGGTGGTTTTTAAAATTTTCGATACAGTTTGTCCAAATGGCGAATACTATTCAAGAAAATAGGAGTGATCCAAGGTTCAAATACGTTTCTGGTGAAGATACCTACGTTGTCAGTTTTTTGTTTTACTTTTATTTATTTATTTGGATATGCATTGGATTACAGCAACCTTGTCTGGGTCATTAAACAGATGATGTGACGTCTGAGGTGGGGGCAAGTTTTATCATTAATATCATTCCAGTAGGTGCCACCGTGAGAACAGTAGCAGGAATATAAGAATAATAGGAAATAGAGGCGCTAAGAAAAATAGTAGATGGTTACTTGTTTGTTTATTTAAATCACCACAAAATTACGCAAAAAAAAAAAAAATATAGGTTCAAACAAATAAAATATTCTCCCTCGTGCTTACTCACTGAAGGTTGCCTTCAGTACTAAACTGGTAAACTGGTATTATAAATAGGAACGGTAATGAAAATAATTGACGAATAATGATATTATAAATAGGAGGGGTAATGAATAAAGACAGGTACAATGATATAGGTAGGAAACCACATCACACACTTAATATTTATTTACTAGTTATCAGGGTTTTCAAAATTGACTTAAAAGTCTAGAAAGGTAAACTAGGTGCACAATTAATCTTAAGGTGGGTACTTTGCAACTAAACGTTTAATAGTCTATGACGTTGACTCCTCGATCTAACTAAGTATAAGAACTTTTATGTAGACGCGAAGGATCTCTGCTTCGGCTGATCACAATACTGGTTTGGCGACAATGACATTCAGTTGAGGTTTGGAATGACTTAAGACTACCATGCTCTTGGTTACGATTGGACAAATTCATAATTATCCAATCCTTCGTAGGAATGAAGGATCGTTTTCAACCTAAAATCGGTTAGTATTAATTATCAGAAAACAAAACAACAGTTTATACTACAAATATTTTGTTAATGCAGTATATTTTTTTTATACCGTGATCTATCCGATTGCAGTATAACTTACTTAACATCGTTCATTATGAAAGGTAAACTGCAGTGGTAGAATCTGCGAAGGGATTAAAAATTAGCCTCAGCAGTTAAAAGGAAATAAGTTAAAATCATGTTCATTTATTATTGATTGTCTAAGGGGTGTTATAATGCCAAAGTGCAGTGGGTCTAGTTAGATAGATAGATGGATAGATAGATAACACTTTATTGCAAACAAGGATACCTCATTGGAACTAAGCGTACCTAACTAAATAAAGCGTTATTAGCTTGTTACTAAGTATAAATCGTTAGTTCAATGCCTATTAAATCTGTACATAAAGTACTACTTTACAGAATTAAACTTACCTACTACATAAGTTTATGAATCATCGTTTCAATTTTATCCATACCCTTTTCAGGGTGAATTTTGTTATGGGTAGAATTTTTTTTTGTGCGTAGGAAGTTGCTATCCAGTGACGTTCAACAAAGGATGAAACCGTCGTTTTGTACGAGCTAGTGGTCAGAAAATATTATAATTGCTCTTTCTTTATGCGTGCGGTTTTCAGAAAAGTAGATAGGTCTGTTAGGCCTTTTAATATTCCATCTTGCAGTGCCTAGCCTATCTGGCTGGTGCTTTTGTTAGCAATGCCTAGTCGTATAAAAATAATAATTGAAAAAAAAAAAAGAATACCTTTAAACGACGACAAAAAGCTGTTTCTTGCATATGCCTTGCTGGCGTTAGCTATGTCTGTTAAGACGGTAGATGTCTTTTATGTTGTGAGTCATCGAGGTACACGTACTACGTCAGCTGTTGTTAAAACAACGTTTTTTAGATCCTCCTATGTTTCAGTTGTCAAATGTGATGAGTTTCTTATTTCAACACTGTTGCCTCTGGCATTAGGTTCCAGGTTTCAATTTGGTTCTTGAAACTGGATTTTTGTGTCTTTATTGGTCAAAATGTTTTAAATAAACGGCGACGAGACACATCACTAGTCGAGAATTCAAGATCGAAAAAAAAAGATGACATCGAAATGAGTAGATGGTTGTTCCGCGTGTTTTATAGGAATACGGAGTTCTTAGCTATAAACAAATGGGTAGTTTTAGCTGAAATAGTGAGGAGGTATCATATTGGTTGACATGAGCTCTATCGCATCCATTTTACATCGTTGATGGAGAAGAAAATAGCTGCAAATTTGTCCTGGTCTCCCTTGTGTTAAGCGAATAGATCTAGAATTTCCGATCTGCATAAGTCATTAATCTTAATAGTAATGTTGCGATTTTACTTAATTACGGTTAGAAGAGTATAAAAGTAATTAATGACAGCAAAATTAAAAACCTTTTTATTATTATTATTGCGGATAGCCAAACAAAAAAGTACTAAGTAGAAACTGGTTGATAATCATTAGCTAAAACACAAATGGAACTGGGAAGATAGATTAATGATGACCTTATTAAACTTTAAGCCTGTCTGTCCGTCGCGCTTTCACGCCAGAAATAATGAACTGATTTAAATGACATTAGGTACACAGTGTAGAAATTGAGAAAGGGCATAGACTACTTAAAAATAAAAGGATGGTAAGGGGTTGAAAAGAGGGTTGAAAAGATTTTAAATGAGTGAGCGATGCAAGTATGTGTTATGTTGTGACAATTATTAGTAAGATTCCATTATATAAGTATTAAATCCATTATATATGTAAGTAATAAAATCATATTAAAAGCCTTTGTTAATAAATAAAAATAAATGAGACGTGAACCACCAATAGAAAAATGGATGAAATGGATATAGCACTGATGAAATGATTTCCTTTGATCACACTACAAATAAGTGTGCATTAAACAGAAAAATAGATGAAATGGATAGCACTGATGAAATGATTTCTTTTGATCACACTACAAATAAGTGTGCATTAAATTGAAAAATGGATGAAATGGATATAACAATGATGAAATTATAACTTTTAATCACACTACAAATGAGTGTGCATTTGTTGATACATTCAATTACACTTTCTGTCGACTAGCTTAGCTTAGCTTAGCTTAGCTTAGATTAGCTTAGATTAGCTAGATAAACAATTGAATAAATAATTATTAAACGCAAGTTATTACACATGATGTCTTAGTTTCAAGTCAATTATTAGTATTGTTTAAACGATTAACATTGTGTTAACGATTATTTTATTTAAAGAAAAAAGTTTTTAATCATCTATCTAGCTACCATAGCACGAATTCTACTTAATTTGGGGCTAGATAGTGTTGTGTGGATGGTCCACAATAATTATTTATTCAGTATGGTCAGTATAGTCAGTATGGTCAGTATGGTTAGTATGGTTAGTATGGTCAGTATGGTTAGTATGGTCAGTATGGTCAGTATGGTTAGTATTGTAGTATTGTAGTATTTTGATTATGATTTTGATTTTGATTTTGATTTTGATTTTGAGTTTGATTTTGATTTTGATTTTGATTTTTTACTTTTGTCACTCATGTTTCTCGTGTTACTCATGTTGCTCATGTTACTCATGTGGCTGATGTTACTTATGATACTGATGTTACTCATAAGGCTGATGTTACTGACGTTGTAGATGTTACTGAAGTAACTAATTTTAATGATGTTACTGATGTGACTGATTTAAATGAAGTTACTGATGTTACTGATGCTACTGATGTTACTGATGCTACTGATGTGACCGATGTGTCTGATGTGACTGATGTGACTGATGCTACTGATGTGACTGATGTGACTGATGTGACTGATGTGACTGATGTGACTAATGTTGATAATGCTGATAATGTTGATAATGTTGATAATGTTGATAATGTTGATAATGTTGATAATGTTGATAATGTTGATAATGTTGATAATGTTGATAATGTTGATAATGTTGATAATGTTGATAATGTTGATAATGTTGATAATGTTGATAATGTTGATAATGTTGATAATGTTGATAATGTTGATAATGTTGATAATGTTGATAATGTTGATAATGTTGATAATGTTGATAATGTTGATAATGTTGATAATGTTGATAATGTTGATAATGTTGATAATGTTGATAATGTTGATAATGTTGATAATGTTGATAATGTTGATAATGTTGATAATGTTGATAGTATTGTAGTATTTTGATTTAGATTTTGATTTTTTTTACTTTTGTTACTCATGTTTCTCGTGTTACTCATGTTGCTCATGTTGCTCATGTTACTCATGTGGCTGATGTTACTTATGATACTGATGTTACTCATGAGGCTGATGTTACTGACGTTGTAGATGTTACTGAAGTGACTGATTTTAATGATGTTACTGATGTGACTGATTTAAATGAAGTTACTGATGTTACTGATGCTACTGATGTGACCGATGTGTCTGATGTGACTGATGTGACTGATGTGACTGATGCTACTGATGTGACTGATGTGACTGATGTGACTGATGTGACTGATGTGACTGATGTGACTGATGTGACTGATGTGACTGATGTGACTGATGTGACAGATGTTGATAATGTTGATAATGTTGATAATGTTGATAATGTTGATAATGTTGATAATGTTGATAATGTTGATAATGTTGATAATGTTGATAATGTTGATAATGTTGATAATGTTGATAATGTTGATAATGTTGATAATGTTGATAATGTTGATAATGTTGATAATGTTGATAATGTTGATAATGTTGATAATGTTGATAATGTTGATAATGTTGATAGTGTTGATAGTGTTGATAATGTTGATAGTGTTGATAGTGTTGATAATGTTGATAATGTTGATAATGTTGATAATGTTGATAGCGTTGATAGCGTTGATAATGTTGATAATGTTGAAAGCGTTGATAGCGTTGATAGCGTTGATAGCGTTGATAGCGTTGATAGCGTTGATAGCGTTGATAGCGTTGATAGCGTTGATAGCGTTGATAGCGTTGATAATGTTGATAATGTTGATAGCGTTGATAACGTTGATAACGTTATTAACGTTGTTGATAATGTTTAGAATACTGATAATGATTGTTAATAATTAAAGATATTGATAATAAGAGGTTGATAAAGTTCATGATAATGTTCGTTGATTATGTTCATTGATAATATTCGTGGTTTGTTGATAATTTTCTTTGCATGTTGTTAAGTATTGTTGAATTGATAAAGTTGAATAGTTAATAATATAAAGGTATATAATATATTGATATTGTTAGTATATTGTTCGTATTGGTACCTAGTTGATACAAATGTTTGAAAAAAAATGTGGATGTTTAACAAAATGGTCACTTTGTTAATTGTTTTGATGAATCATTACAAACGTGTTATTTCATAAACTATGTACCTATCACGAGGTCGTGACTGTTTATCAGGATGGACGAACTTGTAAGCTTCTGTTATTATTCCATGAGTTTTAGATGTTATTTGAAACCTTGTGGTACCTTAATTGACAGGAAGTGTGGACTTTGTTACTAAATTGTTAATAGAAGGTATTATTAATTAATATTAAGATGATTAGGTTCATAAAAATATTATTTGTTTTGTTACCGTTACAAAATACAGAATTATTCAGGGATCAATAAATCAATATGGTAATTGAATTTCCATCGGTTGCTTGAGCTCCAACATTCAAGCTTCAAGCTTCAAGCTATAAAAATAAAGAGTAGGGATGGTTTGGGTCTGCAAGCAAGCGAATGGTAATTCAAGCAGGCATTCGGTTTTGAACCGTCGACAAGACAAGTCCACTTAGTTCGTCTCGGCGATAGCCATGTACAAGTTTAGCTTAATGTATCTAGATCCATAAAGTACTCAAGTTGTTAATAAAACTGAAGAAAAGGCTATAAAGTGGTTTGAATTCTACATCCTCGGTCTTCTCTGTTAGTGGATCTTTCAGTAGATTCCATAGAATGGTTTTTAGAGTTTAATAATATAAGTAAGTTTAAAAGTCTTGAGAAATCGACTTCATGGCCAAACTGATGAATCGATATTGATAAAATTTCTAAGGAACCAATCAAAAAGTACACTTTTTAGATAAAAAAAACCACTACGGTTCGGTTATGCAATAACAAACATTAAAAAAATACAACCAGTTTGAGAACTTCCTCCTTTTTTATTTGAAGATGGTAAAAATAAAACATAAATCACCCGTTCTAATAAATAATTTCTTTTTAATAAAATTTCTGATGACTTGGTTGGCCAACTGGTCTCATTTTACCTAATTTACATGATTAGTTGTGGTGAAATCTGATATTTTAAATATCAATAGATCTGCAATGATTTATGCAGACTCTGCTTGCAAGTTGCAACAGACCTGAGTCTGCAATATCTGCATGTTGGCCTCGTGTCTAACGTTTTATATGTGCTTATTTTAAATAAACTAGCTGACCCGGCAAACGTTGTTTTGCCTCATAAATTATTTCTAGAAAAAAAAAAAAAATAGATAGTAGCCGATTCTCAGACCTACTGAATACGCATATTTGGAACTAATCAGTAAAGCCGTTTCGGAGGAGTACGGTAACTAACATTGACATGGAAATTTTATATATTAGATAATAATAAATATTGTGTAAAATCCACTAACACTATCCAGCCCCAAATTATGCAGAGCTTGTACAATTGAACTAGATCTTGTAAGAAAGTAGTGTTAGCTACACTTTATGACTCAAGAACGGCGAACTGATTTTGCTGAAATTGGTGGGGAAGTAGCTTAGAACCGGGAGAAGGACATTTATGATACTTCTTATACCGAAAAGGTAACGGGAGCGGGAACGGGGCGATACTTATATATACCTATATTATTTGTATTCAGAAACAGTGCTTGAGTCTGAGTCGAGCCTCAAGCATAGATTTTTGACATTTTTCAATGGAGAACTGTCAAAAAATCTGTGCTTGAGGCCTGCCTCAGACTTACTTTTACTTACGTTTCTGCCATAAAATACTATATAACACTCAGACAGAGCACAATCATCAGCGTTCACAACTCAAATATTTGTTCTCGGTGGGGGTCGAACCCACGACCTACGGCGCTGAGAGGTCAGTCGATTTTGTCCTCACTCAACAGGGAAATACATACCTTGATGTTTGTATTGTCAGTCGTTACGTGAGACATGATAAATAACTTATTGAAATGAAACTACAACTTTTTCAATGGAGCGTTTTCATCAGAGAATACGGAAACAAGAATAATAAGTAGCTATTAAGAAACAGAACGGAGATCATTAATCACAGCTACCTAAAACAGATTTTATATCTATCAAAACCAAGAAAATATCAATGTTTGATACTATAATGATAAGGGTTTTGCGGTTAGTGTTCCACAAACAATGAATTTTAAAAATATATAAGAGCCAAAACAGATGCAAATATTTATATTTGACGGATAGCGTTATAAGTAACTAACCGAACCTGACTCAGATAAATGCATATTTCTTAATTCAAAATCCACCTCTAGGCTCTAGGTTTTGCTACAACGAGAACTGCCAAGAAGGGCAGTGGTTTCATACAAATTAGCTTATGATCATAATCAGTCAAATGATCCATTGACGTAATGGTCATGTCATGTCACACGTTATTTTTTGGTTTTATATTTTTTTTGCTATTGTTAGTAACACATAATAATATGTCTTGCAGGAATATTATTTATGTGGCATACGAATATTTTGGTGGATGTATACTTAACGTACTTATACTTATAAACAATACTTATTAACATTGTTTATAAGTTATCAAAAGTTAGGATTATATTTGACAGATTTCTTTAAAATGCATTCTCTTCTACGTGGTCGTTTCATTCATACAGAATAATTATGTTTAACCTGAGTGCTTAGCTTAATACATTTTACGAAGGAAACAACACTATATTATATAATTCTGTGGAAACAACATTCAAAATACATACATAGTTTTAACTAGCTTTACGGAGAACTAAACTCTTCTTACAAAGAGGGATATGGCTATATGTTTTTGTTTTTTAATGTAAACACGCAAAGAGGCTAAGGCCCGTATGCAGAGACCATGCTAATAATAATTAATAATGCGGACAACTGATTTCGTAATTCTTTATTTACCTCCTAGCTATAACATACAGGAAAAACACTTTTGACATAATTGTAGTTATATAACGCAAAAAGAAGGCTAAAGCCAAACTATACGTGTTTCAAACCAGCAAGTAGGTGTAAGGTATAATTAAGTTGAAAAATAGTATGTACTCAGATACTGTACCCGAAGTCCCAGTGCATTTACAACATTTCGTAACCAAATGTTGTTTTCGTTTCGCCTATTTGTCTCTGTCTATTGTATGGAGAAAAGATGAGACACCAACTCTAACTACGTAACGTATTTTTGCCGTCTCATATTTTCTCCATGCAATAGAGAGAGACAAAAAGGCGAAACGAAAACAACATTTGGTAACGAAATGTGGTAGTAAAACTCCGACTTCGGGTTCAGGTCTTTATTCCTCGATTTAGATTTCGCAAGTAACTCTGACTCACACGCTACGCTTTTAAAGTCGGAAATGTAAGTCGGTCGGCCAACTTAGGAAATAAATTAAAAATGTAATGCATTTAGATGTACCTACATATAAGCTTGTAATTTGTGCTTGCGTTGGTAAAATATATGTATTCCATGAGTATCTATAGGTACTTTGGCTATTGCAATTGACAGTTTAAAGTAATATATTTCTTTAGTTTTAGTAATTTACTTCAACTGCAATAACTAACTAACAGTACTAATTATAACTTCAATTAACTAATAATCAAGCGCAAAATTATAATATTTCAGTTTTTAGCTCTTTTGTGGTTGTTGTGCGTTTTGTTGTTGTTGTTGTACGTCTAATAAATAAAATTGAAGAAAAAAAATTAAATGCATGTATTTTCTTGCCGACATGAAAGAAACTGTTTTTCTAAACAGAAATGGCTTTCAACTTGCTAATCAGCTTGGTTTAAATAACTGTTTTCCAAAATCATCTACAAATACTAACAATAAAAAATTGTTTTGAAACAACAGTTGAACTGAGCCGAATAAAGGCAGCAAAACTGCCAAACGATGGAAACAGTTTTAACTATAAGAGAACGCACAAATGAAACGAGACAAAAAGTAGGTAATCAAATGCTGTGACGATGCCAAGACTTGAATGAGATTCTTCAAAGGAAATGAGATTCTGAGAACGCATAAACTTAGCATCCAAAAGGAACTAAACAAATAAAAGGAAAAACAAATTCTCAGAATAGGACCATAAACAACCAAGCTATTCTCGACAATATAGATATTGATTTAGTAGTGATTTAGATAGATTTAGTAGTAGTTGAAGTTTGAAGTAAGTAGTTCATTAGTTAAACTGAGTACTCAGTAAAACGATTGTTGTCCTTCGGGTAATATTTTGGCGAAACATTGCCGAAGAAAATTAACGTAACCTACCAACCGAAACAGGTTTTACAAAAAATATTGTAAGACAAGGTGATCTATAGTAAATAAAAATCAACTTGCCGGTAAACCAAAGGAGAATGTCTATCTGGTTTGGTATAAAACCAGATCTTGACCAGACATATTGAAGCAAAAACTGTTAAGTTCTAATATCAATATAGCCCAGTCAATATACATATATTGTACTTGTTATTGGAATTAACAAGTTAGCACTAACTGGTCGTGGTATTCTGGTTGGCGGTCATGACAGCCGAGCTAATTCTAACTGGGCTCAAGAATACCGTTGCAAATGAGTCATTTTCAAATCTTTCGTGGCAGTACTTGTTGCAAAATCATCTTCAGAAGAACCAAGACTGATAAATGTTTATCTAGCATTTTATCTAGCAGATTCGTTTGTTAAACTCTTCATTTATAAAATTTAATTTTTTTCTTTCCAAAACAGCATCTTTATTCATGATCAACATACGAATAACTTTCTACTTCATTCTAAGCATTTCGGTCTATAAGAACAAAAGTACCTACCTCAGACCTACTATTACGTAATTATTTGACTTACAAATGAGTATTCTGTATCAAGGACGATGATTTTGCAATGAAATGAAATGAAACGAAAAAAGTTTATTGAATGAACACAAACACAAAAAAAATAACTATAACCTTAAATACAAACAGGGTACAGGGTGAAAGGTTTGAGACCAAAGGGAATAGGTATATAATGAATAATAATATGAATATATTATAGACATTTATTTGCATGTCTTGCTCAGAGAGGAATAAAACTTGGCTTCTCGTTTTGTTGAGCCTGCCGTCTGCTGTTTTAAGTATTGTTATTTGTAGTTTTGCTTGAACTTGGAGCGTAGGCAGCTCCAAGTTCAAGCAAAACTACAACAACTGGTTAATTGGGCGTAATATTAGTAAATTCTTGTACTAGGTTATTCTAGTGTAAAGTATTATAGAATCTTTGTATATTCCTTAAGGGTGGTTTTCTTTATTTAAAATATCATCTTCAAAAATATAGAATTCCTTTTGGTTTTAGAAAAAAATCGGTCTTATTTTTGCCAGTGGAGTTGGCATCAGCAGAGGAATCTGGCCTCTAGCTCAGTTGGTAGTAGCTCTGCCTTCTGCGCCGTAGGTCGTGGGTTCGATCCCCACCGAGAACAAATATTTGTGTGGTGAACATAAATGTTTGTTCTCTGTCTGGGTGTTATATTGTATTCTAAGTATGTATTTACAAAAACAAAATGTATTCAAGTATAATATCAGCTATCTGGTTCCCATATTACAAGCTCTGCTTAGTTTGGGGCTGGGTAGTGTTGTGTGAATTGTCCAAATTAAAAAAAAAATAATCATGAAGACGGAGAATACACAGTCAAACAACATTTTACGAAGTTTATCATCGATTCGAACGTAAACACGTTGGTATTCTGTATGCTAAGAATGTGGTCACCACATCATCACAATGAATATCAATTCCACATGGTCAATAACATGCCTTGATGGTAAATGTCATAATATAAGTATTGTAGACAATCCATACAACCGTATCTAGCCTCAAATTAAGCAGAGTTGTAATATAGGAAGATAGCTGATATAAAATTAAATAGGTATTTATAATACATCAATATATATTTTTTGTAAATAGTTACTTAAAATACTTTATAACACCCAGAAAGAGAACAAATATCTGTGTTGACCACACAAAGCTTTGTTCTCGGTGGGGATCGAACCCACGGCCTACAATGCAGAAGGCAAAGCTATTAATAACTGTGTCAAAATGTCAAATATGGCTTAAAAGTTAATGGAAGATGGTATAGCAGAGATAGTTATAGTATAGGGAATCTCCGCGTATAACAAGAATGTGGTCTTTAAGTACCTATACCTATATTGCCTTTCTGTGGTTTTGCCAACGTTATAAGTGCCTAGCCTACCTATTTGATCAATCTAGGCAGGTTAAGTAACGTTAATAGGCTAAGTTAAGATTCGAATACGAATTGATGAAATCTTGAATTTATACATATTGATATATTGAGTCTACAATAATATTCTCCCAGACGAGTTCAAAGACAAACTAACGGAAAGCTTGTGTCATGCTCTCTCATAAAAACATTTCAATTATAACTCCTAACTGCAATGGCACGGCAAGCAACTTAAAAGTGGACATGTTTCAATTCTTAAAACCGCGTGCAGTCAAGATTATATCAATAGTGTATATTACTCACGTAACAACAAAATCCTTGGCGATGTCACACAATTCCAAGCGCACTGTTATCACTTGTTATGATTATGTACACAGTTTATGTATTGTTTATTATAAATAAGATTACATCGAGCGAGATGCGACGTCCTCCCAACAAGCGGGTCAGTCAGTAACTGAGTTTGACAGTCAAACTTTGACTTGGATTGGATGGTTACAACGCGCCTTGCCGGCTGCTAAACTTAACTACAAAAGGTTATACTTTTTCCAGCATCTGTTAAACTAACTGAGGGTTTATCTTTAGGAGTTAAAGTTCATTTTAGTATGCATTGTGGGATGATGTCTCATTTTAAAGTTGACATAGCAATGTGTATGCCACGGCTAGCATTTCTTTTGAGAGCAAAGGCGAAAGGACATCGCTTGGCCTCTACTAGTTTGGCATGGTTGTGGATTGTCTCGTAAACGTGATCTCATTTGGTCTGCAAGGCTAAGGAAACCTCACAATGACGTGGTATCAGATATTCTATGTTAAAAGTTTAGAACCTTACGATGTGATTCATTGCCTATTTGATATTTCCAACTTGGCTGGTGGGTATAGACGTTTTATTTTTGTTCTTTCTTTAAATGTAACATGACAAGGCTTACTCCATATTAACAAAGAAACTTACAAGCATTTACAAAATAAACTATAAACAGCTGAGCTATCTGCAGACCGTTACAAACAATCTGGAGATATCTCACCAGATCCAAATCAGTGCCAAAACGGAAGCATCCAGGTCAATTTAAAAGGTTTTTGTCAATATTTAACGCATTTAATCTAATCCATATTAGTCACAGGCTAATTTATAATAATAGGTAAAAAGTAAGTCCTAATCGATTTACCACCGCATCAACACCCTGTAGGTAAGTTTGATATTACAGGCAGGTAAAAAAAAGGTTGTAAGACTACTACTACTAACTACATTAGTACTATCTGTATCTATCTGAAAAAACTACGAAGATGGAGGAAAAAAATGCAGAAAAGGACATATAAAGGACCTCCTATAGAACATTTCAAAGTAAATATTGCATCTTAGTATATATTAACAAAAAAAATGCTATCTGGTTCCTATCGTACAAGCTCTGCTTAGTTTGGGGATAGATAGTGCTTTGTGGATTGTCCCAAATTTTTAATTATTTATTTATTGACTGTTAATTAGCCAAAGGAAAGCCAAGGTAGATTATAAGGGGTTGGCTGGACCACATGGCCTACTGAGCAGTGTTCCGCTCCAACGACTGTGCTCATTGAGCACGCATGCTGCGTGCGATTCTCCAATCATGTGTGATGGATGACCATGTTTGAAGAGAAATGTTGGTCAGAATTGAAAAAGTATTTATACTTACCTAGTTAACTTATTGCAGTGGACGAAATATTGGCGATCGCTGTGTTTCGGTTTGAAGGGTGCAGGTGAAGTTACTAGCAGGTGATGCTGAAACATATGTGTGCCTCAAGTTGATGAACGCAGTTCATCGTAGGGCACGTTCCTGACGTTTGTGACCTACGAGGCAATGCTTTGTTATAAGCGATGGTTACCTATTAACATTCAGGTGGGTCATAACCTTTTTCCATTTGCTAGTTGTATAACTTGTATAAATAAATACTGGGAGTCTCACTACATGATAGAATCAGAAATTAGAAAATCCGTAAAAAAACGAAGAGTATCATAAACGCCATTTTAATATATACCTTTGATTAGACCTAGACCTAGGTGGATGTTAGGTAAGTTCTTGAAAATATTTTTAATTTAAATATGAAAGTGTGGTCACTGTATTAAACTGGGGATCCCGGGAGGTCTCAGCTCGCCCGGCACAAGAAAGCTACATTTACAAGGGTAATTATGCTCCGCGCTGAATTGAAAGGGCTTCTAATGGATAAGGTACTTTCATCATCAACTAACGATTACCTAGTTTTTTTTATACAACTAACTGATAGAACAACAAACTGGCCCACCTGATGTTAAGTGGCAACCATCGCCTATAACAATGCATTACCTCGTAGATCAAGCACGTCAAGAACGTGCCCAACGATGCACTCCTCTGCTTCCATCAACTTGAGGCACACAAATGTTCAGCCTCACGTGCCAGTAATTCATGAGGAAACCTGCGGCTTAGTCAGCTCCGCACGTATTGACCACATCTTTCCTGTGGATTAGGCCGACTAAGCTGTCAGGATGGTATAGGTGCTGAGCAAGCCTAAGCCATCTAAAATCCTGTCCCAGGTACTATAGCGTCCTGTAAGTAGGGGCATGAGTAAATACCAGTTGCCCCTGACGGTATAAGATTCATCTACAAAAGATGCAAAGGCCTGTTCTTTTCTTTCGCGAGTTTAAGTGTAGTGTTGGCTCAAATTAGTCCATAGCTAAATTGTAGGCGTTTTGAACCGGAAGAAGTAAAAGTATGAGGCACCCAGCCGATGGACCAACGACATAACTAATTTTAAAGGCAGTAGTGAAGTCACTTATTTTTTGAGTATTTGCCCTGTAAATGTCCATACCATGTTGAGATACTTACAAGAAAATTACAAAGATTTGAAACCTACTTGGGTACCAGCTCTCGGTTTAGGCTAAGTTATAAGATTTAATGTTCTAGACCTAATTTTATCCTTGTCCTTAGTCTAAGTGAGAGAAATAAATAAACAAATAAATAAATAAATAAAATCATAGCCAATTACCACAACAGGGGATGCTTATAAGTGAAATTTTCATATGATTAATTAATATACGAACGACGATAATAGAAAAAAAAAATATTTATTTAGTAACTAACATAAATGTTACAAAAAGTGCTGCTTACCTACTACATTTTTCAAAAAAAATTAAGGATTGCAAATAAAATAAATGCGTAATAACTCCCACCCGTGTTGTGGGTTCCTTTTCTCGCATCTTTGTATACAATTGTATACATCCCGAGTGTACGTACATTGTGCTGCCGAGTGTACGTACCGAAATAATTTGATAAGACCAAAGTTTTTTCGGACAAAGAAATCGATCAACGATTTGTTGTTATCAATAAGACTTTGATTCTTGCTGTGCGTGTCCCCTATTGAGATAGTCCACTCCTCGAATTTAAGCATATTGATTAGATTTTTGTTCTCTGTTAGGGTGTTATGTTGTATGTTATTACAAAAATAGTATTAAAGTATTATATCAGCTATCATACATACACCACACATACACAGCTCACAGACAGAGCTGCACAGTATTAGCTAAAAAAAAGTGTATTTATTCAGTAGAATTGCAAGGAGGGATCACTTTGAAACGTCTTAAAGCTAGGTGAGTCTAGGTGCCAGTTCCACGCGACCAGGCCTAGAAGCAAGTTGAAATGGCTATGGGCAGGTCTTAGAGCTCGAAGAACCGACAACCGTTGGGAATAAAGGTTCTCGAATGGCAGCCACGAACCAGAAGACGAAACGTAGGGCGCCCTCCCACCATCTGGATCACATCTTACAAGCCCTGCTTAGTTTGGGGCTAGATAGTTGTGTGTAGTGTGGGTTGTCCGCAATATTTATTTTTATACCTATAACCATAGAATGGGTTTGGAGTGTGGCTGTAATAAGTGAGCTAGCTCTACCAAGTCTTCGCTAGCACCATCTTGATTTAGATAAGAAGATATCTATACAAGATACCTTTATTTAAATACCAGCGGATAAGTGTTGGTGTTAGTGCATCAACATGGGTTGGCTTAGTTCGGTTGTGTGCGCCGGCGCCGTCCTGCTTGCAGGTAAAGTGATATAGTGTTTACACTTAGGTGTGAGACATTCTTTAGTCTTTATTCTGAGGAGACGTTGCTTAAAGTAAACCTTGTCATTACTTATTGGTAGGAGATGACAGTTGCTTCTGGTTACCTTTTAAGAAACGCTTGCGAGTACAGGTATTTATAGCGAAAGCTCGAGTTTCTGGCTTCGTCAATATAGTCATTATACCCGGTCTGGTCATCATTTGTAGGGGTCTCCTGCTTTCATAATCATAGTCATTTATTCACATTTCAAGCTCCTTCGTGTAAATTAGTAGTAGTAGAGCTCTTTGTGAAGGGATCATCAGGGGAAGTATCTCCACCATGCATAGTTCTGCCGTGAAGCAGCATTGCTGTGTTTTGGTTTAAAGAGTGTGGGTGAAATTACTGGCACGTGTGGCTGTACAGCTGTATGCCTCAAGTTGATGGACGCAGGGCAGTGTATCGTAGGACACGTTCCTGACGAGCGTGACCTACGAAGCAATGCTTTGTTATAGGCGATGGTTACCACTTAACATCAGGTGGGCCATATGTAAAATAGATCCTTACTTGACAGTTTACAAAATCAGAACATGTATCATATTTTTTTTAAGGAAAAAGATCAACTAGGAATAAATACATACGTTATAAGTTATAGCAGTAGTATTAGTATTATTATAATAAAAAAAATGCCAGTCCTGAACCCATCAGCTTTAGCTAGCCATGACGACGGGGTCTGGGTGGTTCATGTTTTTCGTCAGAAAACGATTTTTCTACATCACTGAATTTAATAGATAGGGTCATAAGTTTTCCAGCGTCAAATTCCGTCAATAATTGGTTTGCCATCAAGGTCTCATCGTTCACATTAACCCTTATTCCACAGGCAGCATTAAGATTGAGGCTCAGGCAATTCAGAATCGTACTCTAATTGCCGGTGAAGAACAAACCCTACACGTATTGGGTTACTTACAAAATGTCACCACGTGTCACTTAACAACTCCAAATGGTAGAACCCTAAATTTTACACCAGGGATGCCTTCAGAATATGGTGACCGATATGAAGCACTTCCTATAGATATATTACTGTCTTGCTCCGTAGTAGTGAGGAATCTACAGGAGTCAGACAGTGGAATTTGGATACTGTTTCTTAGAAACGACACACGTGAAGAAAGGTCGTCTACTTATAACTTAACAGTAATTCCTAAACGTGAGTTTGAAAAATGTCTTTATATCTCTCTTCTCTCTGTGAAATGTCTTTCTATCTCCCTTCTCTCTGTGTCTCTCTGGGTATCTCTGTGTTTCTATCTCTCTTATTCTAATCTGCTTTCTTCTCGAAGCAGACTGGTGATGTTAGCGAATGGAGGTGACTCAATACCTACCTTTTAAACTTCTAGCTACTTTTAGAGCTCCACCACCCACCATACCTGATAATTGTCATGTTTTTTTCTGCCCGTTCTATCCCACAGCTGGGCAAAGGTCTGCCCCATTTCTTTCCACTCTTCGCGGTCCCGTCCTAGATTTATTATTTTTGAAATCAAACGTTATCATAAAGAAATAGGTAATTTAAATTTTTACGTAATGAAAGTGAATCTGATTAATTCGAAGGTAATTTGCTAATCAGTAAGACATGATAAGTTATCTAAATCCTATAACGAAAGTTATGTTTGGATGCTTATGATTAAATCACCCCGATGAACCAGATTATTATTTATAAGTTACATTACTTATCTATTATATTGGATAAATATTGAAATAAATTTAGCTCTTGCAATCGCAGGCTACTTTTTATCCATGGCTACGCAAGCACGTGGAAGCTTATACTTCATAAAACGTAAATTTCAGCTGAAGAAAAAGAAACAAGTGATACTATAATATGGTTGAACCCTATTCAATTTCCTACGAGAGCGGGGCGAAATATAGACATAAGTTTGAACAAAATCGACTATCCGGAAGATTGTTACATTCGAAAACCCGACGGATCTGTTGCTATAGCCACTAACACAGAAGGGGTGACGGTTCATAGCAGCAGTGATTTCGTATCCTGCCGGGTTACTATAGGTCCCATGGACGATGCCTTGCTAGGAAACTGGACTCTGTGTGGCATACAAATCGATAGTAGCCAGGAAAGATGCCAACTAGTAAGCATCACTTCACGTAAGTTTACAATCAAAATGTCAATACAGTTTCAATACAATGTTTACTAAGCTGTTAATGTTCTTATCAAAGAAATTATTCCTTTGTTAATCTATAGAATCTGAAGTACATAGTTTTTGACCCGCTTATTATTTTAGAACGCAGTGGTACAGACCGCATCGTACATCAAGACAAATTCGATCACGTAGTCAACCTTGGAGGCACATTAACTCCTGAAGTCCTAGGGCATACTGACAGTTTGACTTGTCATATCATTACCAACAATGGCGAAGATTTAGTTATGAACGCTGACTCTGGGTACCCTAACTTGCAACTAGAAGTTTCTGAAAGACACACATGCAGGATTACTATAGGCCCCATTACTGAATCCATGCTAGGCAACTGGACCCTTTACGGAAGATTTAGTGACTTCACCGGCATAAGCGAAGTAAGACAACCCATGCTCCTGTTTCTGTACGGTATGTTTTAATGAATTGGGAAATAATAAAAGTGGTATCGTCAAGTACCTGCGTAACCATTTCCTTACAATTATTATAGATGTTGATAATCCTTACGATCAAGCTTACAACGTGACTGAGAAGGATCCAGTAAAGCGTGTCGCCCACTTAGACAGCACCGTGAGTATTGAAGTTACCAGCACTGGCAATGTGGACAGTTGTCAGGGAACGACACCTTCCGGAGATATATTTAATCTGGACAGCCCTAGCGACGAAGGAGCGTCGTTCGTTTTTATTGGGGAGAGCAAATCCTGTCTCGTAATCATCGATCATTTTAATAAAAACCACTTAGGAAATTGGACAATCCTCGGAAAATTCAGCAGCAATGGACGTTTTACAGAAATACACCAAACTACTGAAATTCTTGAAGAAGGTTCGTTTATTAACGACTGAATTGACTTGGATTTTGCAAAATTTTGGTAATAAAGCGTTGGAATATTCATTTTAGATCCTGAAAACCCTTTGATAGATGAAAACAGAACAGTTCAAAATATGTCTGAACAGCACGTTACCACAGATATCGGCAAGATGCATCGCATTACTATAGCCTCGAATATTTTTGTCGGCGAAAGCTGTCATATTATGACCCCTGCTGGATTGCAGTACGCTCTTATAGACGGATTTAACGTTGAGGGAGTAGAAATTATCAAAGAAGACGGGGTAGAATGTGGCGTGTTGGTGCATGTTCTTTCCGAAGATGCCGTTGGCACCTGGACTTTGATGGCCAGAGCGACACAGGGCTCGCAGCTAATCGAAAGGAGATTACCTTTCACTATCGTTGTTGAAGGTAAATGATTAGTGGATTATAATAAGTACAGTGCTACGCGTATCTAGTCACGTTCTGTGATAAGATCTGTATCTGTACTAAGTGATTAGTAGTTTTATTTGGAGTTTGTTATGTTTTACTGTTATCGTTAATTACAGAATATGTCTATGCTTTTCCAAGAGAGATATTAATTCGGGAAGGAAATATTTTGAAAGTCCGCTTGGCTCAATCTACTTCGGAGTTTGCTACTTGTACCCTTGTGCCCCCTCCCGGGCCCTGGGCCCTGTTGTCGCCCTCGTCGGAGGATCCGTTGCACGTCCAAACGTGCGGATACATTATCCCCGACATTAAGATTACTGATGCTGGTATTTGGGAAATTGTTTACGGAAGTAAAATTACTTACAGAGCTGAAATCGTTGTCAATGGTATTTCCTTGTTCAATACTTATTAGTTATAATTTACTCACAATAACATTTTAATCACTCACACAATCACGCAAATCTCGCACTAACCCTGTTCGCATGCCGCATGGACGCTTTGCTTTGATCAATAGTTTTTTTCACATTGTTAAGGTTGTTAGATTTTTAAGCAAACTGGTTTTTACCATTTATGGGCGATTATAGTATGATTGTATACTTAAATAACGGTTATTAGCTTTTATACCTTTTGGACTTGATTTTCGAAAAACTTTATGAAGTTTTTCAATCACTTTACAGTTTACACTCTCATCGCCCATAAATGGTAAAATCAATTTTTATGGAAATCTAACAACCTTAAAAAATCATAGCACACGTATTACAGCGTATATTAAAATTAGTCTTTCTGTTCTAGTTACTACTAATGCACAAGAGGCTTGGAGTAACGTCGTCGAGCTGACGTTAAACCATGCCGTGAACAGGACTGTTGGGCCGGAGAGCCCTGTCTACTGTCGCCTGGAAGACCCTCAAGGTAATCACAATATGACCAGTAGAAAAACAATTATCAATCTGTCAAATGTTCACCGACTCCTGAGCATATTTATTCTCTATCGATTTAGCCCGTATGCACCCACTGCTAGGTAGGTATAGGCCTCTTCCCTAAAACGCCACTCTCTTCGGTCCTGTGTCGTTCTCCGCCATTACTGCCCAACTACTCCGACAATATCATCCGAGAAACGGGCTGGTGGTCTGCCTCGTGGTTGCTGTGCGATGTAATATTTCTATATTATATATGTATTATCTCAGACAGCGTCTCTCCATATTGTTTTAATGGAGTCATTTGGGTAGATAGATCATAAATTGTGCTTTCATTAATAAGGACTCTTATAATATGAACTGTGATTTTCAGGAGTCACTGTGTTCGATGGCTTCGGCGCGTGTTTCCTAGTTCTCGATAGAGTGGCCTCGAGCCATAGCGGGACTTGGAAGATGGCGGTCGTCGCCACCGACAAGGTGGTAGCCGTTGAACACAATCTGCTCGTCACCTTGAGAACAGGAGGTTCGTAGTCGCACACAAACACTTTCCTCATGTACGATTGATTTTGTTCAACTCTATTGATATTTTTAATAGATAACTATTGTGAGATTTGCAATCTCAAATCATAAAGGCTATATGAGTTTGTCCGTAAACCACTGATTCAACGGTTTAGTAACTTGCACCACAAGCTCTGTCTGGTTCTGTCTCTGGATCTGGTTTTGAGTATCTGTGAGTGTGAGTGAGAATAAATCCGACGTTGTAACGTCACACACACACAGTATAATATACTGGTGAGCACAAGATCACACAGACTCAAAACAAGAGCCAGAGACAGCCAGATGGAGCTTGTGGTAGGCCTACTGGAGACTAATTCTAATTTGTAGCAGTTCTGTAGCATAACTCCTTAAAAACTTCAACAACCGTTGTCATCACAGTGTGAGCATGTATTTTCACTGTAATGAAACAGAGGGTTAAATAATAATTAACTTAAACCATAAAAGTGCACTCAATTTACTTACAGAAGGCAAGCCCGAGGTGGTGACCAGCATAGAGGAAAACAAGCCTAGCATCAAAGTGTCCTGCTCTGTGGCTACTGCGGCGGAAGTACAAGCCTGCAAGTTCCGCAACCCACAGGGCCAGATTCTGGTGGCCGCTCCTGGTTTGTCTGAAGACCGCTATAGTTTCCACGGAAGTGGGAATAGGTAACCATAACCACTTTATTTATAAACTTTCATGCCATGCGGCAAGCGCTACCTGATGGATGATTGTGCAATTCTGTTGCCTTTAAAAGTTTGACACTAACAAATAATTGATAATAGCAAGGAACAGCGATCACATAATCTTGTTGCCATATCTTTTTGGATCACAATCTTTCTGTTGCCATAGGTACTAGCTTTACAAAGCGAAGTTCCTATTCTCTGTCTTATATTTATTCAGTCTCTTTCTCTCTCTTTGTTTCAATTATTTTTGATTGCAATCGAAGCTCAATATAATGTCAAAACCCTGGCGGTTTTGACATTACTACTAGGTTTTGATTGCAACAAAAGATACGCAATCACCTCATGAAGGGCAAGGAATGGCAAGGAATCTATGGTTTACAAATTCCTTGGACGTCGGTCACTGACGCATAAACGGCTCAGTAGGCCTACCATGAGCTCTGTCTGGCTATGTCTCTAGTTTTGAGTCTGTGTGAGTGCTCACCATTGTATTATACTGTGGGTGTGACGTTTTGACGTTGGATTTATTTAGTCAACACTCACACAGACTCAAAACCAAAACCAGAGACGTAGCTAGACAGAGGTCATGGTAGGCCTACAGATCAGGCCTGCAAAGTTACGCCAGCTGAACTAATAACTAACCAAATCGATCAACGGCTAAAAGCCGGACTAGATTGTCTGTGACCCGGCTTCCAGTGCTCCCAAAATTTAAATATGCAGAAGGACTGCAGTGAGGGACAAATAATTGTAGATTGAGTAAAATACTAAGTATACTGGACAGTAAACAGTTTGCACGTTCCGAATATAACGTTTATCGTGTGCTGTGGTTATGTTGGTTGCTCCATATAGCTTTAAGGATCTTGAGCCACCAAATATCTGAGTGATGCATGCCGTGCTTAGGGATTCCAGTATTGAGTCTATTTTATCGGTTCCCTCAGCCAATCCGGAGTGTACGAGTGTGGCCTGGAGATTACAGACCTACAAACAAGTGATCTGGGTCTCTGGCGCTGTGCCATCGATACCGAAGAAGACACCTACTACGGCTTCCTCTCCGTGCTTTGCAGTTTTGCTCTGAGCGACCCTGTTGTTGCTGCGTCTGTCCAACAAGGTATTTTCCCTTTTCATATGCATTTATGATAAGACAATTTCATTTCCAGAGAAGTGTCTAGCGTGTAGACGTATTCGCGTCCTAACTTACCTAGTTAGCTGTTAAAAGTTTCTGGTACAACTTTCCTAAACCTTAGAAAAGTAGAGAAGACTAAACAGAAATTAACCTTTGCAGAGCCGATCCTGGCTACCCAGATGACTTCCGTCTCTGCCGTGGATGACGAGCCGGTCACCATGTCCTGTAGCATCGAAGCTGCTATCAGATACTGCTACTTCCGTGCGCAGAATGGAACCACTTTTACTGTCTACCCTGGTAAGGCTTTTTTTTCGATGTTACAAAAGCTTAAGACATTTTGTGTGGTGAGACCCGGTACATAACTGCCAATTCAACTTGCTTGAAATGGGAGCTACCAGGTCACAAAAGATCTAAGGGAATTATGTGTAATAGGTATTATACATTAAACGTGCTTATTGGCCTATAGGCACATTTTGTGACTTGATCTTTCTTCTTTCCAGGGATGACCGACCCTGATGTGCAGTACGTCGGGGCAGGTTTTGATGCTGGCGAGTGTGGAATCAGATTCAACAACATGAAGCGGTCTGACCGAGGGCAATGGGCCTGCCATGTCGGCCTGGCCACGAACCATACCGAGCACAGAGTGCAGATCGACCTGGATATACAGAGTAAGTTCTAGAACTTCTAAGTAAACAAGAGCAAACGAGTTTCACTTGTGTGGAATCTACCATAGCTTAGCAAAAAAAACAACACATAGTATGTAAGATAAAGTACAACATAACAGTAGATACGTACCGACCAGATGGGATTGCGCTGGGTGAGCAACTGGATGGGAAAAAGCGAAGACCGGGCGCGCCCTAGGAAAAACCTATGTCCAGTGGATGGACTGCAATAGTTGATGAGTATGACCTACCGATTAGTGGATGCAATCTGACTTAGGATGTTGGCTCCAATATTTTACCGTGTTGGCCATTATCTAATACGAACTTGCTTGTTTTCAGACGCCATGGCTGTTTTCCGAGGAACTCACTACACTGCCAATAACAACGCCACCTTGTTTGTGGAAGGCAGGGTGCACGCGACCCGTACTCTAGAATACTGCAGATTCGTGAGGATCGATGGACTTGGTACGCCATTCTTCTTACTTACTATCCCGGCGCATCAACCACGAAGTGGGTCTTGGCTTCCGACACAATAGAATGCCACCGGTCCCTCTCTTGCGCCACCTCTTGCCAGTTGGAACCTCGAGGAGAGCGGAGATCCTTCTCAACTTCATCCTTCCACCGGTATCTAGGTCGGCCGACTGGTGGCCGTCCGACTGGCACTCCCATGCAGGAAAGCCCACAATTTGCCATTCTTCTTGCCACAGATAAATTATGACTCTGTGACTAGTATGCATAAAAATATCCCTATGACAGAACCAGTCTTATTCATATTATCGTGTCAACTCGTTTTGGCGCTAAATGACTACACACTACCAATGATGCGACGGTATTGTACGTCCTTGAAATATGACATTGTAAATCTCAGTAGGACTACCACAAGCTCTGTCTGGCTCTGGCTCTAGTTTTGAGTCTGTGTGAGTGATCACCAGTGTAATAAACTGGGTGTGACGTTTCGACGTAGGATTTATTTAGTCAACACTCACACAGACTCAAAACCAGAGCCAGAGCCAGACAGAGCTTCTGGTAGGCCTACAGAATCGTGGCACGAGCTAAGAGAGGTCTGTTATAGACCTCCTACAGTACTACTGCTGGGTATACCCAGCAGTGGGTGAAGTCGGGCAGCAGTGGATGATCAAAGTCAAAAATCATTCAAAGCTGTGCTGTCTAGATGCCAGATGATGATGATGATGACAGTACTCACTACTAATGCTTAGTGTAGTGGATAGAGTAACTTCAAATCTGTACCGTAATACCTAGAAGCCTGATTTAAAAAGCTTCGTTTAAAAACATACATTTATAAAATACTAAGGCTGACCAATATTCTTCAGGTTTCACCACCGAAAACATCCCCACCGGCTATACTGGCACCCTCCGGAGCGACAGCTGCGATCTGAACCTCTTGAACGCCTCCATCCTGGACAGGCACCCATGGACCGTGGTAGCCAAGGCCCGAGGTCTGGCAAGAGAGTTCTCCGCGGTAACCGCAGATGCTAATCTGGTTGCTTCAACGACAGTCGACCCACTGCTTCCAACAACAGCGAGCCCAGATCACGAGGATCACCATCCCGGTGGACCTCATCCTAACTCTGGTTGTAAGTATCAACCCTATTTGGACACTGACGAGTTACTAGAAATAGGAATAAAGACGAAAAAAAATTCCTGTCACTTCCTGATATGTGTTAGCTGACCTGAGCTGGTTTATTTGTGGCTAGTTCAAGGGAAAAAACAGTGGCACTCCGGAAATGCCAACAGAAGTGAAAACTTGAAAAATACTTTGCGTGTGTGTACATCTCTCTCTCCTGTGGGCAGATAAATATCGAACTGCAGAAGTATGTTGATCTTTACTGAAGAGGTGTCGCTTGACGCGTGACGCTGACGAGTTCATTGATTTTGTCCTACCTCAAAAATACTCAAGCCCCAATTAAAAAAAAATCTCTTCAAAAGTCAGAATTTAACATTCGGAAATGTACACCCGGTATTTTGAGTTTTCTTTCTAAACTGATGGGTCATCCGCAATCAGCTGTGCCTGTGCCGTTTGCGGTTATGTTCCTAAGTTTCATTTAAAAAATCTTTGTTTTACTCGAAAATTGAACATGTGTATAGTGTCTACTTACCGGCCATAACGTCTGTGTTTTCTTTCAGTGAACCTCTTCCTCATCATCTTTTTGAGTGTGATGCTGTTTTTGGTCCTGATGGTTGCTATTTTTGGGCATAAGAAGAACAGGAAATGGGTCGCCTCCCATGTTTCTCCCAGAAGCAGCATGCAGAAGCCGCCCCTACCAACACAGGCCCCCATCGGTCAAACACAGGAACCGATCAGCCAAATGCAGAACCAAGTTTAAGGCGATAACAGTCAAACTGAGCCACATTATTCCAGCTAATAGGCTATTAAATATTGTATTCAAGTGATTAAAATATAACTTAACTGAATAATGTAGTTTTTTGTTGTTATTCCTTATTTTGTTGTTGTTGGCCCTATTATTCCCTCCGTATAATTATTATGCCTGTAGGTTCTGGGATGGTCTATTGGGTTTCCTTTACCTTTACCAGTCATTAATAGAGGTTTGAAAATATTTAAACACCTATAATCTCTGACTTTAGAATAAAATAAAGAGAGCGCTGGTAGCAGCCCCGCCTTCCGCTCCTAAGGTCGTGGGTTCGAATCCAGTCGTGTACCAATGAGTTTTTCTACCCAAAAGTCTATGTACACAATGCTAGTGCTCTCAAACAGTGAAGGAAAACATCGTGAGGAGACCGGCATGTCGTAGAATAAGTTCGAAAACATGTGTTGAGTGCACGAAAAGAGCCTCTTTGAGGCGTACTTAAAATCCTTTCACCACACTTGGTTCGAATGAACCAGTGACACGATAAGAAGTCGTAGCAACACGTAGCATGCATTGCAGTACGATACAGTAGGAGTTACAGCCTGAATTCTAGTGCTGGGAAATATTTTTCAATCATAGAAGGTACTACTTACTCTTTACTCAAGAGTACTGATGCCCCGCGAGTTTTAGCGCCCCGCGGCCTAGTAGCCTAATAAATATAAACAAGATCTTCTGGAATTAAACGACCACGAAGAAAAAGAGAACGCATTTTACAGAAACTTCACAACAATAAACGTAAAAAGCGCATAATCTTACCATTTGATGACTTATTTAAGTATCGCTTGACCACAGATATAATAGAATAGAACTGTTAAAAAATCTATCTCGACTTAGATTTAAGCACTGTTTCTGCATACTGGCCTTAATATTTCAGGATGTAAAAGGGGAGGAAAACGAGGCCCATCTGGCTAAAGAACACAATGTCCAAAACGCAAACGTAGACACGTTTTGTGTCCGACGCGGCACACCATCACAGGGAACCGTATAGTTGCTGTGTAGGTGATCTTTCACAGTTTTACGTATGCGCAGTAAGTGGATGATTTCATACTGGTTCTATAGATACCTATCAAATATTCACCGGTAGCTTATGTTTGCCAGAGATCAATAGGCCGAGATCTTTTAGGGACATTAAAAATCCCGGTCGGCCCGAGAATCAGGCCCCAGGAGCCTAATTCTCTGCCGACCGAGATTTTCAATGTCCCTTATATACACATTATTGGCATTGCACAACCCCGCACTTTTTCTACGTTTTCCGTATATCGTAGCTGTCGAGGCTTCTACGATGAGGTCGTCGATGAATTACTCAAGGAAATCTGCCATTCTCTCTTCGAAAAGAAGCAATAAAATAAAATTGCAAAATGATCCGAGATGACCCGAGAATTAGGCTCAAGACTCCAAAGTGTCCACGTTTCTTACGTGCTTCATCATTTTCGACATTATTTTCATCATTAGGCATTGTTTTCATAGATCTCTGGAAGTCGCATGGGTTTCAAACAGTCGATGGATTCAACATCGGCCTTGGGCCTTCACCAAATTCTTGTCAAAAAGATTATACTAATGATAAGCACTGATAAAATAATTACACTACTGCATTAACACAAATTCAATGATTAGGTCCTACGAGCACGAGGCTACGAGCTACGAGTAGAAACGTATCTAGTTTTGTAAAATGATTCTCAGTGTTATTTTTAGTGCTTTGTTTGTTGCCGTTCATGGTAAGTCTTTTACCTTATTCCTTGCCACGATATACAGAGGCTTTACAGAAATGAGTAGAATGGCGATCATGCGCCATTTGTATGGGAACCGCTGTCGCCAGTTTTACATTTTCACCGTTTTTTTTAATCCACGCAAGGCTATCTGGCCCCAAACGAAGCAGGGAGAATTACATATTCTAAGAATTAAGGAAGGAAATTTCTTTGTTTTCACTTGTCGCTTGATGTTTTCTTGTGTCCGACGACCGCGGCCGGCATCCAAGTATTTAATAGTACATTGTTACCTGAGTGTTGAAAGTCACGTTTTTTGAGTCCCGAGACGGGTTTGGCGCCAGAGCGTAGCGAGGGCGCCAATGGAGCTTGAGGGACTTAAAAGACTTTCACCCGAGGTAAACACTGTGCTTTTCATTACGAATACAAGGAAAGTAAAAATAAAAACACGAAAGAAAAATTTTTCAAAATGAAGATTGAATTGCCGCCTTCCCGGTTTTTTTTTTCTTTTTATCTGGCGGGCCTTCGGCTTCGGCTCACCAGCATTATTCAGCCATTATTTTCATTTTCATAATTGTAAATTGGTAAATTGTTTGCTCAAATCTATGTTATTTTAAATAAATAGTTGAAGCTATATATTAATCAAGTAATTTAGAAGATATATTATTTATTTACTACTATCTTGATGTTATTTAAATTTAAATTTTACATTGCGCTCTAATTAGACTTTTTAAACTTCTTACCGTTGTAATGAGTTTCCAACCTACTTGCTGAATAAAAAGTTGGAATTTGGGTCAACAACCTCCTTGCAGTTAGAAAGACTTTAGAAAGTTGGAACATGGTTGAATAAAATAGAACTTGTTTTTTTTATAATTTGACAGCTGTCAGTAGAAAGCGATTCTCCCTAGGGCTGAAAGTATTACTTTCAATTAGGCCCCTCAGGCAACTTCAGACCTACTTTCAGAGTATGAGCAATGAAAACGTGTTTTTCTACAGAGGGTTTTGTACAGTCATAAGACTCATAAGAGTTTCAGGCAGCACTTTTACCTATTTTTAACCTACTTCAAATAAAAAAAAGCTGCCAAGTGCGAGTCGGACTCGCCCATGAAGGGTTCCGTAGCATCAATTAACATAATATAAAGGTAAACATTAACTAAGTAGAACAACAAATATATAGTACTAATCCGCTAATCTAATCTAAGTAAGTTAACTTAATGTAGACTTGTGTGTGCACCCCACGTAACACCTGCAAATCCTGCAAAGCGAAATAAGGTGTATTAGACACAACAATAATACCACAAGAAATAAAAAACTTAATAAGATTCGACACGTGTTTCGCCTCTCTACGAAGCATCCTCAGGAAAATCGACTCTCTGTGCACTATTAGGACGTGTTGCCTTGTCGATTGCTGAGCAGAAAAACTTTCTGCTGAGAGTCGATTTTCCTGAGGATGCTTCGTAGAGAGGCGAAACACGTGTCGAATCTTATTAAGTTTTTTATTTCTTGTGGTATTATTGTTGTGTCTAATACACCTTATTTCGCTTTGCAGGATTTGCAGGTGTTACGTGGGGTGCACACACAAGTCTACATTAAGTTAACTTACTTAGATTAGATTAGCGGATTAGTACTAGGTATATATTTGTTGTTCTACTTAGTTAATGTTTAACAATGGAATTCCGCAAAGTCACGCCTGAATCTATTAATTAATATAAAGGTTTTTGTAGTTCGACGAAAGGTAAATTGCGGTTTACGATTTATGACGTATAAAAAAAAAAACTACTGACTAGATCTCGTTCAAACCAAATATCGTTGGAAGTTTGCATAGTAATGTACAACATATATTTTTTTTTGAGTTTCAGTTTCAAGTATGGGGACCCCCAAAATTTATAGTTTTTTTTCTATTTTTGTGTGAAAACCTTAATGCGGTTCACAGAATACATCTACTCACCAAGTTTCATCAGTCTAGCTCTTATGGTTTCGGAGAAAAATGGCTGTGAAACGGCCGGACAGACAGACAGACAGACAGACAGACATGACGAATCTATAAGGGTTCCGTTTTTGCCATTTGGCTACGGAACCCTAAAAACATTATCTGTATATAGGGTCATACTTCCAGATTGGTCAAATAGAAATTCCATCAAAATCAGGTCAGCCGTTTGGCCATGAAGTCAGTTTCTCAAGTTTTTAAAACTTATGTTATCAATTTAATAAACCCATGCGTTATCTTTTCAGGACGTAGAATAGCCGGGGGTGAGACGACCCCTATAAGCGAGTACCCCTTCTCAGTAGCTCTGCTGACCAATGGAGGGCAAGGATCATACAGCCACGCATGTGGAGGGTCTTTAATAACACGCAACGCTATCTTGTCAGCGGCGTCTTGCTTCTACACTGATCAAGAGTAAGTATAAGTACAAAATACCCCACAAAAAATACACATAAAAAAAAAACAAACACAGTAAGCTTTCAGATTATTTTTTTTAACAGAAAGGCCTACGTACGGTTGCAGGCAATTAATATTGCACATCGGCTTTTCTGCTTTCGTAGAGCGCTATCGTTTTCTGACGCACATTAGGTACGCTCTATCAGCCGATGTGCAATATTTGTTGCCTATTACTATACCTTATGCACAGTTTAAATCGTTTTTTAAATTCGAATAATGTTTTCTTTAAATCAATAAAAAGAAGTGTTCCATCTACAATATTCAAGGTACTTTCCCTCCATTTGCAAAGGTACTTCCCTTCTTAATGAACCAAAGTAAATCAAATTCATTCGAAGGATTCAATCATTCTCGTTAACATCTTGCGTGTGTGATCGATTAGTCTCAACTTTGATTCAATATGCAGGCATTTACAGTAGCTATATATGAATTCAGTGACTAAGATATATCTACAGGGTGTCCCAGAACTAAGTAGTAGGTATATTAAAACGAGAGGCGATATTCTTGAAACTCACGGGAAAAGTATACCCACTGCACTTTTGGATAATACTGCACCGAATTTACAAAAGTTCTAGAATATTTGTTGTTTCTATGAGGTTCAAGAATCCCATTCTAAGTACTAGTTCATATAAGGATAGGTATTTACCAGTTCTGGGGGCTAATTCTCAGGCCGATCTCGATCATTTTGGGATTTTATTTTATTGCTTCTTTTCGAAGGGGGAATGGATAATTTCCTTGAGTAATTCATAAACGACCTCTTTGAAAAATCTTCGACAGCTACGATATACGGAAAACGTACAAAAAGTGCGGGGTTGTGAAAAGAAGCAATAAAATAAAATTTCAAAATGATCGAGTTCGGCCCGAGAATTAGCCCCCTGGTCATGCATTAAGCTGCATGTGGTATTTTACTGTCGAGTGTTCATCATACTCGGACATAAAATACTTGAGAAACCGACTTCATGGTCAATCTGGAACCATTAATTATATTCTGGACTTTTCAATAAAAAATATAAGGAGGTATGCAGTAACAAACATTACAACTAAACAGTATAACCGATTTTGATGAAATTTCTATGGGACCGATCTGGAAATATTACTTTTTTAAAAATAAATTTTCAAATCGGCTCATAAATGACTAAATTATGCGATAACAAACATTAAAAAAATCTACAGTCGAACCACCGCTGAGCCGAGCCGGTTTTCAAAATCTCCCTATTTTTTATGCCATAGCGACAGACGAGCAGAGACGGGTCACCTGATGGAAAGTAGTCACCGTCACCCATAGACACTTGCAACACCAGAGGTGGTGCTGATGCGCTGCCGGCCTTTTAAGAACTGATAGACCCGCCTTTTGAAGGACCCTATGTCGAAGCCAGCGGCGTCTTTACCTATTGTGCAGGGTGTGCGGTGCACACGGGCGCAGTGGTCCTAGGTGGCGCCGAGCGCCGCCGTCGGCGCTCGGCCACTCAGCAGGCGCGTTGACCGGACGCCGCACTTTAAACGACCAACGTAAAAAGCGCTCCGCTCTGCGTTCGGCGCCCCCTAGGACCTCTACGGAGCTCAACTTGGCGGGCGCGTTAACCGGGCGCCGCACTTTCAATGACCAACGTAAAAAGCGCTCCGCTCTGCGTTCGGCGCCCCCCCTAGGACCGCTACGGAGCTCAACTTGGCGGGCGCGTTAACCGGGCGCCGCACTTTCAATGACCAACGTAAAAAGCGCTCCGCTCTGCGTTCGGCGCCCCCTAGGACCGCTGCGGAGCTCAACTCAACAAAAAATTTCTTCCTAAAAATTTCCAAACAATAGAGTTAATTACCCATTGGGGAAATTTGACAGTTTGTGGTAACTTGATGTGCTGTTACTTGTACTTTGTATCCATTCCAGTTTGAACGCGCACTTACTAGGGGGCGCTTGGGTAATGTTTGCACACGGGCGCTACATGGGCTAGAGATGCCTCTGGTCGAAGCTCTTTTTAATTTGAAGTCAGTTAAAAATGATGATGTAATTTCAGCGAGCACCCAGTTAGCTGGTGGCGTGTCCGCACGGGTTCCTCGGGTAGCAACACAGGTGGTACCATCTACCTTCTCAACCGCATCATTGCCAACCCTGGCTTCTCGCCCACGACCCTGGCCAACGACATCGCAGTACTTAGAACCACGCTGTTGATACCCCTGGTCCCAGGAGTCGTGGACGTGGCGATGCTGGCTGGAGCTAGTTTTGTCTTCAGGACAAACGAGGCGTTGACAGCTATAGGTTGGGGAGCTACATCAGTGAGTATTTTTTTGATTAGCTCAAGAGATATTAAATGCGCTCGATTTAAATAAAATAAATATTTTGGACAATCCATACAGCACTATCCAGCCCCAAATTAAGCAGAGCTTGTACTATGGGAACGAGATAGATGATATACCTAATACTTATATAGATTTTATTTGTTTAAGTATACATACTTAGAATACAATATAACACGCAGACAGAGAACAAACATCTGCGTTCATCACACACATATTTGTTCTCGGTGGGGATCGAACCCATGACCTACGGCGCAACAGGAAGAAGCTACTATCAATTGAGGTCAGTTATTGGCGATACCTATAATTATTTTGATTAGTTTTCCATTAGTTTCAATTCATTCTGTATAAGAGCTATTCGTGAAGGGCTCCTCCTACTAACTACTAAGTACTACACTATCACCATGCATATTTCTGCCGCCAAGCAACGTCGCTGTGTTTCGGTTCCAAAGGTTGTGGGTGCCAACAACATTACTGGCACGTGTGGCATGGACGCAGGGTAGTGCATCGTAGGGTATTAAGCCATGGTTACCACTTAACATCAGGTGGGCCATGTTTTTTCCATCGCCATTCTCTTACCCGATAAACGACAAAAGGGTTATAAATCTCCCGCATTACTTTTTCTGATATAAAAAAAATACAAAACGTGCAATAAAACGTGTAATATTCTATTGTCTTCCAGAATCTGGACCAGACCTCGTCTGAGGAGCTGCGCAAAGTAGACGTTTTCATCATAGACCAGCAAACGTGTACCAACCGGTACAATGAAATCGGAGTCACAGTCACGACTAACATGGTCTGTGCCGGCTGGCTCGATGTAGGCGTTATAGGCCAGTGTCAGGTAAGGATCTGGCATTGACCAAAATGAAAACCAAAATCAAAAGTGTATTTATTCAGTTGAAATGCAAGAATCACTTTGAAACGTCTTATAGCTAGGTGAGTCTAGGTGCCAGTTCCACGCGACCATGCCTAGAAGAACAGGCAACAAACTACGGCTCGGTTCCTACCGTTTTTTTATATGATCCTTTTACAAATCAAAAATAATCTAAATTAATTCATCGTGTTATTGTAGGAGTGGAGCAGTCTAGTGGGTTTACCTACAAAATCTTGATGAAGCGTCCAGTGAATGTGTAAACAGATCATCTTGCCCTTATTCCATTTTATGTGGGTTCAGTTTAACACGCTCTCTTCTATCCCCCTCTGTCATCTTAATTCACTCGTTCCTTATCTATGTCATGTTGTTTGGGGTAACTATTTGGTATTTTCCAGTGGGATTACGGCAGCCCTATCCTGAGCAACGGCACAGTGGTGGGGGTGTTCTCACGGTCCCAGGGATGCGCTCAGGGTTGGTTCCCAGCTATCAACACACGGCTCGCTTCTTACCTACCCTGGGTGGTTTCAGCTGCATATGCGTGATATTGCCAGCTGCTGACAGTTTTAATAAAATAAACCTATTTAAATGTAATTTTCTTTACCTCTTACGCTTGTTCCACGTGGAAATTCCGTCGAGGGAGACCGCGTGATTTACCAATTAGGCTATGCAACGATTAGAGCGATCATCATTAGAAAAAATATTGTGGAAAATCCACACAACACAATCTAGCCCCAAATTAACAGTGCTTACCCGAACCGAATATTTACAGTGTTATGGGAACCAGATGCGGCCAAATTAGGATATTTCTGAAAGATATCTTTTGCAAAAGACATTCGAGCGGCCTAAAAATTATGCCACCATTTGGGCCCCCAGTTAAATAAACTAAGAATGAAACATGCGTCGTTGCTTTAGCACAACAACAATCGTGACGATTAGCCCGAATAGTAAATGAACTGATAAAGAAATAAATTAAAAACCTATTCCACCAGTAGAGTAGGTAAAGTTACGAGCAAGGCGAGCGAAGATTTTTCAAACGAGTATGTTTGTTCGAGCCTATAGAAATGTTTATTGAGACTAATTGAAACTTAAATATTAGAAATAGAAAAGGCTTCAATTTGTCAAAAAGGGTTCAAATACAAAACACAAAAGACTTCAGCAAATAATCCTTTAAAATGGGAATTTGAAAGAAGAAATTGAAGAAAAATTAAAATGGGAACTAACGCAAAAACTTTAAATAAATTAGGTACCTACATGCGTAGTAATTTTAAGTTCGCATTTATTACAATTGACAATAATTAATATAAATGAGACAGACACCCACAACACTCAGACCTGGAGCAAACTAAGCCGAGAATCGTGCCCGCACCCCTTGCGTTTTTAGTCGCCAACTGCGTCGCTCCACATACCTACATTCGTGAAAAGAAAAACAAAAGAACCTGTATTTTCAGAAACGGCTGAACAAATGATAAAGTTGTTCTTATCTATTCAGTTGTGTATAGAAAAATAAATAAAAATGAAGCAACAATATTAGGCTGTGTTTGCATCAGTCTTAGCGCAACAAGTGAGAGATGCGCGCGTTTTTAATTCTTCTGTTAGTTCCACTATGTAACTGTGTCACACTTGCAAACGAGCGGGCAAACATAATCAGTAAGTATCATTCGGTTATAGAATCGATGCGCGCGAGTGACTGTGATAATCGAGTGATAAGGATTGCATCGAGTGTTGGAAGAATGAAAATACAAAAGAATATTTTCAGTTTCTTATTTTTTAGCAAATATATGCTGAAAATGGGCAAAAAATAGCAGAATATAATTATTAGGACTTTCTGAAAATTTTCTGCCTTTTTGAATTCAGATAAAAAAGGAGATTCTCAATTCGGTTATGTTTTTTTTAATGTTTGTTGTCTTGTCATTTATGAACCGATTTGAAATTATTTTTCTTTATCTGAATGGTAATACTCCCAGGTTGGTGCCATAGAAATTTTATGAAAATCGGTTCAGCAGATTGACCATGAAGTCGGTTTTACAAGTACATATTTTAAACTTCACTTGTCTTTAGATCTATTTATTTGGTTTAATTGAAACCGGTTACTGTTAATTATTGTCATGGATAAGAATACAAGTCGCTGGTAAAATGCGAATATGTAATCATGCCCTCAGTTCTTTCAAATATTCGTCATTCGAATCTAAGAATTGAATGAGATTACATTTTTCAGGCAAATCAAAAGTGGAGCTGTCACCTATGCTTATCACATGTGGACTCAATGATATCGCAATAATACCAGCTCCCGTGGTCGACACCAAGTCTCTATACTATTTGTACAAGCCAAACGGCGACATCATACAACTAAATCTACCACGCACCAAGAAACAAAATAAAAGCCACAAGAACGATTTCGATAATTTGGTCGCTAATTCGAATCCCCCAGATGTTAAATCTATACATCCGATCAAAAAATGTCAAGCGATAAGCACCCTTGTAGATCAAAATGCCAAGGACGTGGTGAGGGAATCAGAGTTGAGTATGAACGAGAATGACTTCATGATCGGACCGCTTTTGGAAGAGGATCATGGGAATTGGGTACTGAGCGTGTACTTCAAGGACATAGATGATGGGTGGATGGAGTTGTTTCAAATTATAACTGTTGAAATTGTCGGTAAGTTTGAGTGTGTATCTTTTGCCAGCATCCGTGGTTGATTCACACATAAATGCCCATTTGCCGCCTTAGGCAGTAGCACAGAGTACTTTAATACATACGGAAAGGCAGTAGGCTATTCAAATTTTGCCGCCCCTACTGGATACCACAATTTTAAAGTATCAATTTTATTTGTGAATGAAATACTTTGTAATTTGTGTACTGTTTTTCCCGTAACAGTATATACCTAAATAATTATCGTTCATTTCGGACCGCAGCACTCATTTAAAACTAGCGCTAGTAATGTGAACTAGCAAAAGGTTTGATTTGTCTGTGTTAAAAGCACAAACGCATGTTTTGGGAGGTAACTCCAAAGATACGTTGTATTTCAGAGAGCGTCCCATTGGTTCCGAGTCGCCCTCGACTGGCCCCGGGTGATACTCTGCGGCTGAGTTTCGCGTACCCTATCAGGAACCTCACGAGTTGTGAGCTGTCAGCTCCCAGATCAACTTTCGACAGGTACGTGTAACGTGACATCCGTGACCTACGAGGCAATGCTTTGTTATAGGCGATGGTTACCACTTGACATCAGGTGGTTCGATCAGCTAGTTGTATAATAAGAAAAAAAAACTAGCTGTGCCTGCAACTTCGTCTGCGTGAAAGTGTTTTTCACATTAAAACCCGCTTTATTTTTTTCAGGTTCTTCGACAGAAGCAGTATAGATTTAGACCGATGTGGGTATGTGGTTCACAACGTGACGAAGGCAGACGCGGGTGTGTGGAAGATCATCGGCGTAGGAAACATGGTGTTTGAAGGTCATGCTAACTTGCATGTTTTGTCGGGAGTTAAGACAGATTTTTAAAAAGCTATTAGTGTTGACCATTTCTAATAATACATTGCTACCAACTTACGGTTATAAGCAATAAATATTTCACATCGGCTTATCTGCTTTCGTAGAGCGCTATCTCTTTCTGGCGCACACTACGCTCTATGAAGCCGAAATTAGCCGATGTGCAATATTTGTTGCCTACTACTGTTATCTGCTTTGTCCAAATGTACAATAATATAAGTTTAAAAAACTGGAGAATAGATAGATTTTGATGAGATTCACATCTATGGGACCAATCTGGAAATATAACCTCTGAAATAAAAAAATAATTTATCAAATCGGCTCTCTTAAATGACAAAGTTATGCGATAACAAAAATAAAATATAACCGAACTGAACCTCCTCCGATTTTAATTTAAATCGGTTAGAAACGAATATACTTAGTGCTTTCTTTTTGTGGCGATTTTGTTCCACAATTTTGTTATGATCACAGATCCGTTGTGGCTATGCACTAGAATTATTATTACTCCATTTGACTCTTATTAGTTTCTTTATTAAGTTCATTTTTCACCTGATGCTGAATTACCTCTGCCTAAACAACTGCAGGCAGTGTTACAGTAGTTTTGATTCAAATTCGGTTTGTTACTTATACTTTTATTTACAATCGTCTTAAAAACTAGTCTTATTCAAATTCACTATCTGAATACACACACAGAACATACTTTGACGAAACCAATCATTATAAACTGATTGAAATCATTATAGGTAATTAACGCGATAAATACCCGTGTAATAGTTTCAGCATTATAAACTGGTTGATCGTCTTGAGTAATTAACAAGCATTATTTATTAAATTAAATGTTAAATCTAGAGAATTTTCAGAACATATACCTAACTGAATCATAGTACAAACATAGATTATTTTGTCAAAGGCATCACATTTGAATCACAAAGATCACTTTATGCATTATCCCTGTACCCGAAGTCCCAGGGCATTTACAAGATTTCGTTACCAAATGTTGTTTTCGTTTCGCCTATTTGTCTCTGTCTATTGTATGGAGAAAAGATGAGACAACAACTCTAACTAGGTAACGTATTTTTGCCGCCTCATATTTTCTATATAGATAGAGAAAGACAAATAGGCGAAACGAAAACAACATTTGGTAACAAAATGTGGTAGCAAAACTTCGACTTCGGGTACAGTACTCTCAAACTGTGAAGAAAAACATCGTGACAAAACCGACAATATCGTAAAACCCCAAAAGTTCTAAAATATTATGTCCCAAGTGCCCGAAAATATCCTCTTTGAGGCGGACGTAAAATCATCATTACACACTTGTATAATACCCATGCTTGTACCTAAGAACTAGTGAAACGATAAGAAAAATGTGCTCGCTGGGCGTAGGGCTCCGCTCGGGTAGCTTGTCACCAGCATCATTAACCTCGGAGTCAGATTCCTTGAGCACTTTGGCTTGGTCCAGCAGTTTGGTGCGACGGGTCTCCAAGATTGACGCGTCCGATTTGGATTAGTAGATTGCCGCTTTCACTGGCATTGCCGCTGAAGCTGGGTGTAAGGCTCCGCTCGGGTGGCTTGACGCCAGCATTACAAGCCTAGAAGTCCGAGTCCTTGAGCATCTTGGCTCGGTTTAGCTGCTTGAGCGAACGAGCCTCTACGTCTGATTTGAATGAGTGAATTGCCGCGGCCATTGGCAATGTCACTGCCACTGGGCGTAGGAATCCACTCGGCTGGCTTGTCAACATCACTAGCCTTGGAGTCAGATTCCTTGAGCATCTTGGCTCGGTCTAGCCGCTTGGCGCAACGAATCTCCACGCCCGATTCGGATGCGTAGATTGCCGCCGCCACTGGCATTGCCACTGGGCGTAGGGATCCACTCGGCTGGCTTGTCGTCAACATCACTAGCCTTGGAGTCAGAGTGCTTGAGTGCCTTGGCTCGGTCTAGCCGCTTGGCGCAACGAGTCTTCACGCCCGATTCGGATGTGTAGATTGCCGCCGCCACTGGCATTGCCGCTGCCACTGGGCGTAGGGACCCACTCGGCTGGCTTGTCAACATCACTAGCCTTGGAGTCAGATTCGTTGAGCCTCTTGGCTCGGTCTAGCCACTTGGCGCAACGAGTCTCCACGCCCAATTCGGATTCGTAGATTGCCGCCGCCACTGGCATTGCCGCTGCCACTGGGCGTAGGGATCCACTCAGCTGGCTTGTCGTCAACATCACTAGCCTTGTAGTTAGATTCCTTGAGCATCTTGGCTCGGTCTAGCTAGCCGCTTGGCACAACGAATCTCCACGCCCGATTCGGATGCGTAGATTGCCGCCGCCACTGGCATTGCCGCTGCCACTGGGCGTAGGCCTCTGCTCGGGCGGCGTGCCATCCGTATCGCTAGTGTGTTGCTAATAGATGTGGTAGTTACTCGCTGCCGCTGCCGCCGCCGCTGGCACTTCCGCTACCGCTAGGCGTAGGACTCCGCTCGGTTGGCTTGTCATCAGCGTCACTAGCCTCGGAGTCCGAGTCTTTGAGCGCCTTGGCTCGATCTAGCCGCTTGGCGCGACGAGTCTCCACGTCGGACGCGTCAGACTCGGATGAGTAGATTGCCGCGCCTGCTGATGCTGAAAGACAACAAGTTATTAATAAGGGGGAATGCAGAGTATCCAATAATGATCCTGAAGCAGATCTCATCGGACGATAACGATTAAGTAGGTACATGTTATTAATTTAAATTGCATAAAAACTCTTTCAAATCCTTTAAACTCTTTAGAATTAAATAAATAGGTGAAGATAACAACGAAATTGCAACCAATCGGATATGAAAGAAAATGTAGAAAATAATTTTAGTCAAGTAATCCATTGTTAAAAACTATGTAGAGGTTATAATTTGAATGAAAAAATTTGTTCAATTATCACATTAAATACAATACGGCTGCCCGGGTCTTGACGGGTCTGAAGTGAGCTGATTTTTACTTCCCGTGGTGTGTATCTGATTTTTCTGCTCGATGACGGCGGAAAGGGGCAACTTCGGTTCGTGGCGCGGGCCGAAAATTGCCACTTTCCACCCGGTGCGCTGAAAATATTACCTTTCTGTCCGTGCTTGTACTTGTTCTTGATAGCTTGTAGTGAGACGCCTCCCTCGTCGTCGGAGTCATCCCTCGGCGGCGCACGCGTTCCCCCCGCGCCCCCCTTGCGCCGCGTGGGACGCGCCACCGCGCGGGAACGCATCGCCGCACGGAGTTCCATCTCCTCTTTCTGAATTACATTAACACAAATATATCACAATATCGAGGAATCACCACACCACAAAATTACCGAAAAAGACCTAGGTCTGAACACCCAGGGGTATGTGCTACACACTGCTGTTGCCTGAAAGTTATTTAACATCCAAAAGTTAGGTTTTCTTGTTCTGTCTTCCTTTTGTACCTTTGTTGTAACTGGTGGTTCGCTGAAATTCACGAAATAGTCTTCACCACGTATCACCAAGGGGGAGGGTTAAAAAAATAACACGTGATTAATGGACGGCCCTTTTTAGTGGAAACAGGCATAACCAAGAACCAATGAAATTGTGGAGCGATAAATATATTCTATTAATTATTATATATTATTCTGAGTGTTACTTTAAATATTATAAAAATAAATACATTTATCTCTGGCCATAACAGATCCTTTGAAATGCTAAATGTATTTCAAAAATGGCTTCCATAATTTCTCAAAACCATAATCAATCTACAAGCATCATACCTTAAGCTGGTACTTCCTATCCGCATCCGGATCAGCGCCGACCTGCGACAGGATCTTGATGGCCGACGTCTTAGTGGAGCGGTCTGCTAACGAAAGCGTCATCTTCCTGTGCGTGAACGACTCGGTGGAATGTGGCCTGAACGACAGCTTAGTGCGGAACACTGCCTGCCCTTGTAGACCTGTGCCTTGACGGACGAACAGATGGTTGTGGTCGCCCTGAAGGGAATAAAAAAAATCTAATTAAAATAGCTTTTATTTCGATTAGTTTTAAGTTGATTTTACAATATTCTAAGACAGCGACAACATTGCCTGTATGTTTGTATAAAAAAAAAAGGAAAACTTGTTTTTTTTTTTATAATATATTTTCTCTTACGTTTTTTTCTGATTTATTTCCATTTCTTTATACCCGAAGCGGTTCTGGCCCATGTCTAACCTGCTGTTGTCTTAATAACACCCTCCCACCATCTGAACTGTCTTGACGATTTTTTTTATTTCTCGGATGCCAGAACAAAATGGCTTTGTTCTATTTTCCGATTCCTCTGACCGTATGTCCTGCCCATTTGCACTTTAGTTTCCAAATTTTGTTTATTATAATGACTAATTTAGTGGCCTTATAATTAACAATATTCATAATTATATTGAGCATGCTCCATTCCATTTCGGGGGAATTTAAATGTATTAATTTGGAACACAAAAAGCTAGTTTTCAATATGACATAGTTATAGGTAAATTTACTACCCATTTTGAGGGAGTATCCCAATGACTCAATGGCTGAGTGGGGAAATTGTTCATTTTATTTGGAAAATAATTTGGGGCCAGGGGGCCTCCACTCCTCTGTTGCCCCGAGGCCTCCAAATCTCTAAATCCGGCCCTGCTCCGGGGCGCAGCTAGTAAAGAATAAAGTATTATTTGATATAGTTAGTACACTCACATGCAACGGTTGCTTGTAGACGTCGAATATCTCAGATCCTAGATGCAGACTCATACTACCGTCGGACCACTTGACGATCCTCGCGTTGGATTCCTTAATGGCAGCGCCATCCTTGTCGAACGCGGTGCGCCAACGCATAGTGTTCTCCACCTTTAGCTTTAGTCTGGAAGGAAAGAAAGAAAGAAAATACATTTATTTGACATTATAGGTGTATAAGAAGTTAACAATAGATAATGTTAGATAAAATATGCCCAATAGACTCAGCTTTATGTCAGCTATTTTTTAGTCTGGAAGGATTTGTCAATTAAACTTTTAATGATGACTGTCCAACATCCTACTAGAGTTCGCGCAACATAACTCTGCGAGTGACTGATGGCGAAAAACAGATTTCAAAAACATATTTTTTTACCTAAAAGGGTATACTTATACTTCCAGATTGGTCCATGAAACATAAAAAAATAGTGGCACTCCAGGAATACCGACAAAGTGAAAACTCGAACAATTCGCAGCATTCGAAGCAAATGCTTTGTTATAGGCGATGGTTGCCATTTAACATCAGGTGGGCCATATGCTTGTACCAACAACTAGTATAAACAAAAAAAAATACACCCCTCCCCGTACTTTTGCCGAAGTTTGTCGATCTTTGCTGAAGAGGTTTTGTTCCCAGCTCAAAAATGCTCAAGCCCGCCTGAAGAAGTTTACAATAGGCATGACGACAGTAATCAAGTATCGCCAATATATTTATCTGATCTAATGAAAAAGGATTCAAAGATTTTGAAAAATGTATTTATTCTCTTATTAATGTCGAGATTAATCATTTATTTCTTATTTCTTAATCTACAAAATACAACAATCCGCCATGATAGCTTAAACACCGGTCAGAGCGAATTACGTCACGGCTATTTAGACGTCATTCTGATTTAGTACAAAAGCACCAATGTTTACTGTTGATATACAGTGTCGTGACGTAACAGACGCCATGACACCAGCGAGCGTTTTGGCGTGAATTTGAAAATTTAAATGTACTTTTATTGCACAAAAACCTTAATTTTCTACAGAAATATGATATATTTTAGACATAATAGATACTTCTGGATATGATAGAAGAGATTTTGAAAATTAGTCGTCATGCCTATTCATAAAACAGCTATAGAATGTCTCACCTAGCTCGACCTTCTTCATCCAGCGTTTCCTCTTCATCAATCTCGTCCTCATACGTGTTCGGGTCGTAAGGCCTCGTCTCCACTGACAAGAAGTTAGGCAGTTTCACAAAGTGTAGTTCCTTGCCTAGTTCCGTCAGGATCTTAGGCATGTCTACATCGATCCGGGTTTCGGGTATTTCCACTTCTTCTTCTTCGTCGGGTTTACGTCCTCCCTGAGAGTTTATTTATTTAGAATTTGGCAGTAATATTACACAAAATCACTATTCAAATGAACTAAAGCAACTCTTTCACTAAACTCACTGGTTCGAAAGAAGAACAATAAATTATTCAAATGTTTTGCAACCAGAGAGAGGAATGCTTTATGGCGTCGGAAAGTACTTTGAATACTGATATTTTATTGTGGAGTTACAACACATCATTTTATGTGGGAAAAAAAAACTCTTTGATCCACACTTGGTGTTCGGACTGGTTTCCGCAAGTAGGCCTCGGTCGGGCCTTTTTTGCGCGACGCCTGACATATTTTCGAATATTTTTAGGTTCTACGATATGCCGGTTTCCTCACGATGTTTTCCTTCACCGTTTGAGATTACTGGCATAGTGCACATATATTTTTGGACAGAAAAACTCAGTAGTACATCGGAATAGATCGTATAGATCGGAAAACGAGTCTGCAACGACGAGACTACTAGACCTCGGTCTATGAAATGAAAAGGGGTCACCATCAAAGAGTCATATAGGAGCAGAAAGATATTTGTTATAAATGTTGCATACCTCATCCCCACTTCTCCTAGCATCGTCTCCAGAGCGTCTATCATCATCTCGGCTGCGACTGCGACTGCGCGATCTTGACCGCGATCGCGAAGATCGCGACCGCTTGTCAGCCTCCTCGTCCGTACTTATGTCGGACGCGTCGCCAAAAAGGGCATCTGCTGTCACTGCAATTAGGAAATACGTGGTTTTTCTCAAACATATTCGGAAATTATTTTGACAACCTTCTTAGAGATAAATCAAAATTGCTGTACTAGGCAACCAAGGAGGCAACTTATCACTTTTGTTTGAATTTCGAATTGGCTTTCAACTGTTTATTGAATAAAAAAACAAATGAAAACTCCAACGCGAGAAAAAATTGTATTGTTCGTTGTTTGTCGTAATTATATTTCACTTTGTTTTAATTTCATCACATATACAAGCCTTGGCCACAACAAGGGGCTACGAACCCACGAAATAAAGAAGTAATGGAAATAGCATGTAGACGATCTTCTCACGCTCCAAGTACGCGCAGTACAGCAGACTTCAAGCCCTCCTTTGTTTAGTCGTGTTTGAAGTCTGTCAGTCAGAAGAAACGTAACTGAGAAAAACACGAAAAAATATAAAAATGCCGTATTGTGCTGTTTTGCAGTGCTAAAACGATAGCCGAACCAATAATTTAACAAAAGGGGGCATATCGTATCACAGGTTAGTATTATTTTATTGCTTAAATTGGTTTTGTTTAGAATGCAAAACCATCAAACAAAAATAGACTGTGAATGATATTCGTTAAGGTCGCGTTTCTATAAATCTCAACTTTCGTTACTCAATTAGGGCTGTACCTACCCCAATAAAGTGATGAATGTGCTATCGAATACTTTATTAGTTCTGGGGGCTAATTCTCGGGCCGATCTCGATCATTTTGCAATTTTATTTTATTGCTTCTTTTCACAACCCCGCACTTCTTCTTCGTTTTCCGTATATCATAGCTGTCGAGGCTTTTACGATGAGGTCGTTGATGAATTACTCAAGGACATCATCCATTCTCTCTTCGAAAACAAGCAATAAAATAAAATTGCAAAATGATCGAGATCAGCCCGAGAATTGCCCCCCAGATCATATAAATAGTTAGGTTTAGGGAGCTGACTTTTTTTTTGCTTTAGTGATGATTTTATTCCTTATGTATTATTCTGTTATTATTCTGATTCTTTTCTTATTCTTATAGCCCACAGTGGCTGGGTAAGATGAAAATTACAGAAATATTTTGAAGAAATAACATTATAATTCTGGTTTCAGTTTTCCGATATTCAAAATAAATGTATCGATGCAACAGGAAAAAGAAAACACAAGAAGAAAAAGAAACAATATTTGAAACAGTTAAGTATACAATTTTACGAGTTGTAAACATTTGATTGGGTAAATAAAGAAAGATAGATAAGAAAAGCTTTTTATTTCGACCACCATATATATATAACCTGACGTGCTACCGATCGTTATACATCAGTAGGTAGGTGAGAGCGCTGGTGGGCTAGTGGTAGCGGCTTCGCCTTCTGATCCTTAGGTCGTGGGCTTAAATCCAGTCCAACCAATGAGGTTTACTGCCCAAAAATTAATTTACACTATGCCAGTGCTCTTAAACGGTGAAGAAAAACATCGTGAGGAAACCGGGCATGCCATAGAACTTAAAAAGTTCGAAAATATGTGTTAAATAAGTGCACGAAAGGAGCCTCTTTGGGGCGCACTTAAAATCCTTTCACCTCACTTGGTTCGAAAAAACCAGTGACACGATAAGAAATAGGTAGGTAATCATCGATGTCGATACATTTTTTTTTTTTTTTTTTTTTTTTACAATTTATAGGGTAGCGCTTGACCACAATCTCACCTGATGTTAAGTGATGATGCGATCGACGGTGTAGCGCGCTCACCTAGAAGATACCTATTCACTCTTTTTTTGAAAACTCCCAAATTATAGGTATTCGGAAAAATAGACGCCGGCAACGAGTTCCACACTTTGGCTGTCCGCAATATAAAAGTGGAAGCAAAGCGCTTAGTGCGGGAAGAAGGTGTGTCAACCATGAATGGATGCCTCGTCTCCGTACGTCTACTGGTCCGGTGATGGAATGGGGATGGGGGAACCAAGTTGAAAAGTTCCTGGGCACACTCGCCGAAATGTATCCTGTAGAAGACCGATAAGGCAGCTACTTTACGACGATGCTCGAGACTAAGGAGTTTAGACTCCACCAATGCATCGTCGCCTATGAGCCTTTTCGCTCGCCGTTCTATCGAGTCCAGGGCCTCCAGCTGGTATTTAGCCGAGCCATCCCAAAGATGAGAACAGTATTCCATACACGACCGGACTTGTGCTTGGTACAGATTCAGAAGCTGTCCCGGTGTGAAATACCGTCTCACCTTTGATAGCACTCCTAGCTTTTTCGCAGCTGTTTTGGCCTTCGACTCAATAAACGAGCCAAAGTTCAACTTAGGGGTAAGCGTGAACCCTAAAAGCTCAAGCTGGTTGGAGATCGGTAAAGACACATCTCGGAAAGTGGGAGTCAGGTCGAATTGACTCCTCTTAGCGGAGAATAGACACGCCTGTGTTTTTGAAGCATTGAACTTTACCAAATTTGCGTCACCCCACTCTGCGACTGCCTTCAGTGTAAGGTTCAAGCGTTCAACCATGGCCTCTCTATGAGACTGGATCTGAGATCCACTGGATCGTGCTTCAGGTATGTATCTCTCTACAACGGTGCTGTCGTCTGCGTACCCAATGATGCCGGGCCTAAGCAGATCATTTATGTGCAGCAGGAAAAGTGTTGCAGAGAGAACTGACCCCTGAGGAACACCGGCATTAATTGCCATTTGATCAGACGTGCAGCCGTCAACGACCACTCGAATTGATCGGTCCCTCAGAAAGTCTGATACCCAAACACATAAGCCAGTGGATATGCCATAAGTAGGAAGCTTGCTTAATAGGCTGTCATGCCACACCCGGTCAAAAGCCTTCGAGATATCCAAAGAAACTGCCAAAGCTTCTCCGTTTCCCTCGATGGCTTCACTCCATAAGTGAGTGACATACGCCAGAAGGTCTCCTGTTGACCGATTTCGGCGAAATCCGTATTGTCGGTCACTAAGGAGGTCATTGCCTTCTAGGTATGCCAGGAGTCTGTTGTTCAGCACTCGTTCCATACTCTTGCACATAATGGACGTTACTGAGATGGGACGGTAGTTGACAGGGTCGGCACGACTACCTTTTTTAGATACAGGCTGTACATTGGCAAGCTTCCAGGATTTTGGCACAAGACCCGTCTTCATAGAGAGACGAAAGAGGCGTGTCAGTACAGGAGACAATTCAGGCGCACAAGTCCTCAGAAGTATAGCTGGGATACCGTCAGGGCCACTAGCTTTGTTCACGTCTAGATTGCGTAGCGTTCTGCGGACCTCCAACTGTCGGATACGAATGTCTGGCATAAATGTCTGACATCCATTCGGGGGGGTTGAAGGTATTGCACTACCAGCATCCAGACGTGAAGAATCCGCAAAGAGATGAGCAAATAAGTTTGCTTTATCTTCAGCGGTGTGGGCTAGTGAACCATCAGGTTTTAGCATTGGAGGCAGTGAGGACTTGCAGAAGTTTGATTCAACCGATTTAGCTAAGGACCAAAAAGCTTTACTGCCCGAGGGATACGAAGCTAGTTTTTTCCCTATTCGGCTAATGTGGTCAAATCGAGCCTTCCGCAATGCTTTTTTACTGGACTTGGCAGCTTGGTTAAAGGCTTTCTTCAATTCACGAACATCAAACGACTTACGGTCTCGAGCGTCAACCCATGCTAAGTATGCCTCATGTTGTTGTGCCTTAGCCCGACAACATTCGGCTCCAAACCAAGGGTGAGCTTTGCCAGCCAGAGGTACGTCTGCATATGGAATAAAGTATTCCATAGCTTGACGTAACACATCTGTCACGGCATCCGCACAGGTCGAGGGATCGTCAGAAGAAAAGCAGACCGGCTGCCAAGGATAAGATGCAAAAAAGGACCGCATCTCATCCCAATCCGCTGACTTGTAACGCCATACTCGCCGGGTACCTTTATGGCTAGGGTCGGCTGGGGAGTAGGTCGATACAGACTTCACCAGACAGTGGTCGGAGCTACCCAATGGCGGGGCTACCGAAACCGAGTACCGGTCAGGATCTGATGTCAGCAGAAGGTCCAAGCAGTTAGCAGTATGGCCATCAACATCAGGTATCCGGGTCGCCTCTTTGACAAGCTGGGTTAGACTTAGCGATAATGCAAGCTTACGCGTCTCTCTCCCAGCGTGGTCTGTGATCTGGTACGGGAATAGCCACTCCTGGTGGTGGGCGTTGAAGTCCCCCAGAATAACCAGTTGGGCTGTGGGATACTTCTGTTGGGCCACATCTGCCTTCTCACTTAGGTATTCCGTGAGCCTTGACGTCTCCTGGTCTCCACTGTGCGATCGGTAGACGCAGGCATAAAGAATTTTCTCTAAACCAGTGTCCACCAAAATCCAAAGAGTGTTAAAATTGGAGTTTTCAAGGTTTTTGAGACGCCGAATGCAGATGTCGTCCCGAGCGTATAAACATACACCTGCACGTGGTTTGAAGCTGTGCTCCAGGGTGTACCCTGGGTAGTTAAGGTACGCCACGTCGGATGGACATCTGATCTGCGTCTCCGCGAGAAACAAAAGGTGAGGCTTTTCAGTCTCTAGATGGTAGTGGACTGCTACGAGATTAGAGTGCAGACCTCGTATGTTAGACAGGTGCACTTTTAACGAGAGGGAGTGCAGCCGCTGTTGAAACTTTTTCTTTTTATTTCTCTGCATGTGTTTTAAGGAGTGAGGGAAGGTGGATCGAACGGCAGTAGAACTGAATGACATAGCGCACCTGGCACACGCTTCGGAACAACACGTATTGTTAGGAGACTAGTCTGGAGACTGCGGGGACGCCCGAGCCCCCCCAGGAAAGTCCATTGGGCCCTCTCATCCGGTCGCCGACCGGCACAATGGCGCATCCCCGGGATTTTTCGTCAGTTGGCGGGGCAGCCTTTCGTGAGTGGCTAGTTCACTACTTGGGCCCCCAACTACCTGCGGTCGGCCAGCGGTGCACCGTGCCTCGGATCCCGCTACCCTCCGCGACTAGCCACCCGATACGATGGAACCTTAGCGTGCTGTAAGCGGTCTACGCTAGTATCAATCCAGCTCCGACCCGTTCTTTCCAGTGGTGTCATCGGACATCGCAACGGAACACGAATTAATTCGCTTGGCGTCGCGTCTGTGTCCGGTGGGTGGTCACTAACCACGGCCGAAGCCTACCACCAGTAGTGTCATCTACTTAGCACCACCCAGGAGCCACGTGTAGGGTTTCATAGGGTATCCTCCTACGGACGTGGATGACTCGGCTCCCAAAACATTTGTCTTGTATCCACCTTGGTACATCACTAAGTGAGTGGCTATGTCAAGTAATAGCCATTGTATTATGAATCTTATACCTTGTGGATAAAGACTAACAGAATTGTTTTCTATAACGCCATCTAGCGTCAAGTAGCTTTGTTTTGTTGTCAATAAAGTAACAGCCATTGTATTATCAATCTTATTATAACTAAATAGAGACTAAAAGAAAAAAATACTGAATGAGAAGTGCCATCTCTTGGCGAATAGAATTTTATTTTAGCACTGTTTATTTTATTAAGTTTAGAACCATGTCACGATAGCTTTAAGGTTTATTATCAATTAAATTATTTTTTTGGTTTTAGGTCCTTTTTAACGTTTTTTTTCGACCAATCATAACTTTTATTTCTATGTGTGTTTGTTTTTACGTGTATGAGTTTAGCGACACTGGTTCTCTTAGTATTACGTCATCATACTCTCTCTACTTTGCGTAAGCAAAAGCGTGTTTGGTGCTCTGTGTACGAACCTGTAATTCACAGCCAATATTTCACCCACATACAATACAATTAGGGGTATAAAACTGTGATTATACATAATGCATACATAATAACTCCTTAAACGCCGTACAGACAGTACTCGTTTAATATCTTCTTCTTCTTAAATTTAAGAGCTTAGCTCTTGTCGAGGTTTTGATGCAGTTTTCTCCAATTAAGTCTTTCGAATGCGGCCTCCTTGACTTCCTTATAGTTATACGACATGACAGCGACTTTTTCTTTTATCTGGCTCATGGAACTAATTCTTGGCCTTCCTCTTCCCTTCCTCTTCTTGGACTCGTTTAATATAATTGAGTTTAATTTACGTTCGCCACTTACCAACAGCTGGTGGTCCGTTTCCTTCTGTGAGAGCTTGGAAGTATAAAAAATACACCATAGTAACCATATAATATAAACTACTGCTACTTTTTTTGTGACGCGTGACCCAAGAGCTGGTGAGTATCTGGCGCAGCGCATTAGCATTGCTTTTCAGCCAAGCACCGGCACACCGGCAGGTGTCTTGGGGATGCTTCCTGTGGCACTGATTTGGATCAGCCAAGCTATCTCTAGATCGTTTGTAATGGTCTGCAGGTAGCTCAACTGTTTCTTGTGTATTTTGTAAATATTTGTTTAATTGTATGTTTCTTATGTAAATCACATTAAACTAAATAGATCTTGCTTTTACAGTTTGCCGAAACACATTTTGGTCAAGTTGTTGCATTTTGATAGTTTAACCTGTCTGCAGCCAGGGCGGGTAAACTAGTCTTAAAAAAAGAAAGTAGTTAGTCTGTTCAGAAAGAGAGCCGTCGTGGCCAAATTGCGGCAGCTCATCCCTTTCTTTCTGTCAGCATTTTGCATCATAAAAATTAAATAAAGGAATAGTACACTAGTTGTGATAGGATCAAAATCGCAACAGACGCGCTATTGTATTGCCCACTAAACAAAAAAGGTAATTAAGCACAGCTGCGCCCTCATATCCCACGACGGTTCTCTTTCTGAACAGACTACCTGTCTTCTTCTTTCCAAAACTTTTTGGGTTCTACGACAAGCCAGTATCTTCACTATGTTTTCCTCCACCATTTGAGAACACTGGCATAGTATAAGGAGCACTGGTGGTCTAGTGGTAGTGGCCCCGCCTTCCGATCCGAAGGTCGTGGGTTCAAATCCACTCGTGTACCAATGATTTTTTCTGTCGACAAATTTATGTGCACTATGCCAGTAGGTACTCTCAAAACGGTGAAGGAAAACATCGTGATGAAACCGGCGTGTTGTAGAACCTAAAAAGTTCAGGCAACACGTGTCAAGGGTCACGCAAAAAGGGTCCACCAGCGGCCTACTTGCGGAAAAACCTGCCCGCACATCAAGTGCGCATGATAAACTTCCCGAACTTGCCGAACACTGGCATAGTGTACGTAAAGTTTTGGCCAGATTAATTACCTGTATCATCCCCCTTCTCCTGGTCATCATTCTCATCATCAGTATCAATAATCTTGGCAGTCTTCTTCTTAGGTTTCCCACTGGTGTCCGATCCACTGCCGCTGTCTGCAGCCTTCTTACGTTTAGAAGTGGTGCTCTTACCGCCGTCGCTATCTGAGTCTGATAGCACTGCGCGCTTTTTCTTTTCCTCTGAAATAGAAATAAGAAAATGATGAAAAAAGTTGATGAGTCTATACAAAATCCGTTTGCCTCGCCAACAGTGAGCACAACTCTAAACTGCAACAAAAAAAAAGAAACTCATATTTATAATTGATAGCCCCTTGCCTATTTTTTCTTACCTTTTTTTTAAGCACATCAAAGTTTCCAGTAAGTTTTCTATACATCCATCCAGACAAGGATGTGTTGGTATTAAGCCTTGCGCACATCTAAACGTTACGCGGTGGCGATCAGTGAAACGCTGTTAAACCTCTGTCATATTAGACAGCGTTTCACTGATCACCACAGGATTGAACACATGTGTGTGTTGCTATTCGCAACATAGTTTTTACTCCCTATGAATATCATTGCTGTTCAATTTATTCCTGCACTTTTTTAAAGTTCCAAATAAATATCGAAGCATGCATTCTTTAGTACTACATTATGGGAAATGATAATGGACTTACTGGTTCCAACTTCTGATCCATTTGAGCTCTTAGATCTTGATCTGGAACGACTTTTGGATTTGGATTGTCTCTGTCTTGAGCCAGATCTGAAACTCACTTTAATTGTTAATACATATCTGCTAACTCTGTTGACATGAAACTGACAAGGACAAAAGACTTTTAACGAGCTGCTAATAAGTGTCAAGCATTATGAATAATGGGCTATAATTTTGGTCTGTCTGTACCCAAGATACATTCTACATTCTGCAACTTTATCAAAAAAGTTATCAAACTTTTGATTGCAACAGAATCACACAATCGTCCAGCTGGTTCATCTTACCTTAAATGTTTGCAGAGTAAAGCATTCATAGATGGTAGAATATTAAACTCCTCCTTACCTCGACCGGCTCTTGGATTTTTCCTTCACTTGCTCATCATCAATCATAAGATTAGGTGAGTTAGATCTACTATCACCTTTACTTGCCACAGGACTCTTCGATTTAGACTTGGCACTTGCTGGACTGCCAGATCTAGATCTAGACTTGGTCTTCCTACTTTTAGGACTGGCACTGGCAGATTTAGACCTTGACCGACTCTTGGCTTTATCTTTCGGGCTTTGTGATCTAGATTTTGGGCTGTGTGATCTTGATTTAGCGCTGGCTGGAGATTTGGGGCTCGCTGATCGTGACTTAGCACTGCCCGAATGTGACCTAGCACTGCCAGAGCGAGAACGAGACTTTCTTGACCCACTTCGGGACCGTGATACACGCTTGGGGCTACCTGATGCATTTGACTTAGGACTGCCCGAGGCATGAGACTTGGGACTGCCCGAGGCATGTGACTTAGGACTGCCCGAGGCATGTGACTTAGGACTGCCAGAAGCATGCGACTTGGGACTCCCCGAAGCATGTGATTTAGGGCTGCCAGATACATGTGACTTAGGACTGCCACTCCGGGATCTTGAAGACCGTTTAGGACTGCCTGATGCGTTAGACTTCGGAGTGGAGGAACCAGACTTATGGCTGTGAGCAGAGCCTGATCGGTTTGAGTGGGCGGGAGAGTTGGACTTGCTCCTGGATGCATTGGAAGACTTGCGTGAGCGTGCTGATCGGTTTGATTTGGGAGATTCACTTCCTGATTTTGCTGGGCTTTTTGATCCTGACCTGGAAGAGAAGATAAACATACAAATAAAACATTCAAGTACTTAGCAGATTTTTTTTTGAAATGGAAATGTTTTGCAATCCATCATGTTCAGAACTTTTTTGTAAAATACCCATGTGGCCATTTTAGTAGTATGTACACGGCCGACGTGTCTATTGACTGATTTGACTAAAAACTACTTTGTATTTATCACATATTAACATTGGCAAAATTTACCCAATAGGCAGATGCCATTCAGAAGAAGCACACTATATAAAGAAACTTATTGCTTACCGAGATCGACTGCTACGTTTAGCAGACCTTGCCGGGCTAGGACTCTTGCTGTGGCGACTCGCACTTGAACCACTATCGGAATCAGAGCCTGAATCGGTTTCTGAAAATGATATGCTTTGGTTGGACATCCACGTATAAGCGTGTTTTATGTGACATAAATATAATTAAATTTGAGTCAAGGTAGTAGGTATAGGTAGGTAAGAAGTATAAAGATTCAAAGTTATGAAAATATCGATATCGGAATCACAAAAATGTAAACTCAGTAGCTGAGTGGTAACGTATCAGAATATTTTACCTTCTAGCGAGCCCTTGCTTTTGGGGGCCATGGCTGAGCGGCGCAGTACGTTATATCTAGATCACACTATTAATAATACCTAACAAAAGTGTGCTTTACGTCTAGATTAGAAATTAGGGAAATTCAGCGTCCGAATTTGTAAACAAATTGTTTGTGTTGAGGTTAGAAAACAAATTTTAGCAAACAGGCTATGAATGAAACAAGCAGATGGAAACGTCGCTGCGTTGGATCAAGCGACAGTTACACCAACATAATTGTAAAAATTTAGTCGATGTTATTTGATCGACTAAAATTAAAATCGAAATGTACTAACTATTGCTATACTATTCCATTCGTTAAATCGATTATATCACACACACCATAAAATACATATTATTAAGTGTTCTGTAAGGTCACCCACCCACCACACACCGATGACGGCATGATGTTTGTTGAGCTCTAGGAATAAGCAAGTTTATGTCGCTAGGGCAATCAAACTCGTAGATCAGATGCAGATGCGCAACCGCTAAGGTTCATAACGACTAAAGAACCGGAAGACGAAATGTAGGTAAGCCCCCACTGGATGGACCGACAACATTGTGAACATAGCACAATGTAGGTAGGTATAGCGTACGCAGAAGGATTAAAACTGAGTAGCAGTAGACTTCTTCAGACTGATAGAATCTACCACCTTAAAACTCTACGTACCTACTGTACTTGTATCACAAAACACTCTAATCCTAGCAGCAACCGAAGTTGCAGAATTTATCAAATAAGACGGTACCTACTTACAAAACGGAACAAAAGGCCCCCTTTACGCCAGTCGCCAACATCTGTTCCTTGAGCCCTTCGTGAATGGGGCGATTCAAATGCCTCAATGGCATTTTTTTCCCAGTCTCACTCACACTCAGTTGACTCAGTTTAGTTTAACGAACGATGGCGCCGCGAGCGGTCGGTGAGTTTTGCGCCGGCCTGCTCCGCCACAAAACGATTTTACTCCGAGAAATAACTGACACAAACTTACTCGATGTGCTTGTTAAGAAGGGAATATTCAGCTTCAACGATTTAGAGGATATAACAAGTGCAGTTGACAGTGAAAAGTGTAACTTCTTTGTGGAGATTGTTGGTAAACAAAGTGCTAAGCTAAACGATCTGTGTGCGGTGTTGAGTAAGGAATGCCCGAAATTGTCCAAAGAGCTGATGAATGACAGACACAGGTTCATTGTCAATGGTAAGTGAAATAAGTACTAAATGCAGTAGGTAACAAGTTTACAGCTTATTACGCCTACAAACCTAAAATAACATGACCGACCTAAAGCTGATTATTGGCCAAAGATGCGGGTAGTCTACGATCAATTTGAAGTAATAACCTAGTCACCTAGGTACCTACAATACGAATTTGATTGAAAAATTGCAGAACATTTGCCAAAAGAAGGGGGACAAGATGACGAACCAATCTAAAAGTCATCGGGAAATAACTTCGACTTTGTTCTCTAGACAATAAGGACATTTTTCGAATTAAAAGTTCTCTAAAACAGTGCGGGTCATCACATCATCAAAGCAATCATCATGGGGTGCGCATAAAACATTGGTTTTGTCAGTGAGTGTTCATAATCAGAAATGCCACTACCTACCACCAATTGGTGGTAACGACCTATCCAAATGGTAGGCGCGCAGAACGTTCACCATGCAAGCTACGCCACGTGAGGAAGGTACCTACCTTACTTACCTATAGTTACTTGTGGTCTAGCTAGATCCTTATGTAAGGTATTGAAGCAGTATTTATGTAGGTATCGATTCTCTTGGTGTCCTAATTCAGAGTTTGCGAAGTAGGTTAGATACACCGCGACCTATTGGTTAGGCTAGAACTAGGTAGACAGTTGGTAATTATTTGGCGGCGGATGGCCATAGCTAGGCTCTCGAAGATCGGAATCATTAGTCTAAATTTGATACTAGCGGCCTGTTCCAGCTTCGGATGGACATTTATTTTTTAAACACATAAATATAGCCTATGTTACTCAGGGTGAATGTAGCTTTCTAATGGTGAAAGAATTTTTGAAATCGGCACAGCAGTTTTTGAGTTTATTCATTACAAACATACACACAAAAATACAAATCTTTTCTCTTTAAAATATTAGTAAGTATAGATTAGTAGGTATACAAACAGCGGTCTGCGTATTCAGCGTGGCAATGCCGCTAGCGTCTTGGGGACGCTTCCGTCTGGTACTGATTTGGATCAGTTGAGCTATCTCTAGATCGTTTGTAACGGTTTGCAACTGTTTCTTGTGTATTTTGTACATTTTGTAAATATTTGTTTCAGTTTGTGTAAGTAAATATTCTTTAATATGCAAACTAATATGAGTAGAAGTTTGTCGTAAAAGTTTATAAAAGTCCTCGAGTAGCCACCATGTGTGGAGGCACCTGCAAGTGTTTAAGAATTGCAAATTGCTGTCTTGGCGCAGATGTTCCCGATCGATTTAGGCTGTTGGTAAAGGTCACCTTTTTCGACTTCAAATAAAAAAGCAGTTTTTTATTTGTTTTAATGTTTGTTATCGCTTAGCTTCGTAATTTATGAGTCGCATTGAAAAAAACTTTTTTTATATAAATTTCATCAAAATCGGTTCAGTTTATGAAGTCGCTTTCCCAAAGTTTTCTAAACATTTACTTACTTGTTTAGTGCAGTTATTTTGAGGAAAGCTTAGTGTTACAAAATTTCTTAAATTTTTTATGACTAGGTTACATTCTTTTTAAAATTACCTACTTCTTGACAAGCTTTGAAGTGCGGCGAAGGCTACCTAGAACTAGATGATGGAACAAGCATAATTAGGACCCACCTGATGTTAAGTGGTAACCATCACCTAAAAAACTAGAGACATCAATCAAACCCCATAACTTTGTTGGTTGAGTGTTGAACTATACGATGATAGTGACAGATTACAGAATGATCATCATTTTGTAACCACCACCTGTAGGTAAGCCATGATTTTATTAAGCCTTCCCCGGACATGAGGTCAAAGGCCCTACGAGGCAATTTAAGTACCTATTACATTGCTATTGCTCACAGGGTGTGACGACGCGTGTGAACCGGCCAGGCCATGGGAACGTCTTTTTACAATATGCTGGGTAGTGCTAGTCACCTCCTCCGGTATGCAAGCAGCGAGATTCGCCCGTCTGCCGATGCAGTGGTAACTAGAGAATCGTTCCCCTCGCCGGCGCCGTTTTCATAGATACCTCAAGAGATGAGTAGCAGTAGCGCTTATACTATACCATGGTTACATTTATTTTTAATATTGTACCCTTTAAACCTTTCTTTTTGGGTTGAGCTATGAGGCTACAGATAGATATGCATACACTACAAACTTTTAACACCCCACACCTAGGAAGATTAATTAAAAAAGCGGCCAAGTGCGAGTCGGACTCGCCCATGAAGGGTTCCGTAGCAGTAAGTAATATAATAAAGAAGTTCTAGTAGTTTGTCGAAAGGTACATTGCGGTTTACGATTAATGAAATATTAAAAAAAAAATTACTTACTACATCTGGTTCAAACCAAATATCGTTGGAAGTTTACATAGTAATGTACATCATATATATCATTCTCTTATTTAAGAAGTTACAGGGGGGGACCAACTTTTTACCACTTTGGAAGTGTCTCTCGCAAAAACTATTAAGTTTAGAAAAAAACGACATACATACATAGAAACCTCAACATCATTTTTAAAGACCAATTCATAGATACCCCACACGTATGCGTTTGATGAAAAAAAGATTTTTGAATTTCAGTCCCTATAATAAGTATGGGGGATCCCCAAAATTTATTGTTTTTTTCTATGTTTGTAAGAAAATCTTAATTTTTTTGGTCGGTTCTAGCCAGTCTAGTCTGGTGACCATCACATCACAGTATTCACAGCCGATGTTTAGCTTTGATCACAGCTATATCGATCTCAATCGATGCCCATCCCATCGACATGCACAGCCGAGCGTTACAAGTCAATATCGTTTAGTTGATTGAGAATTATTGTTATTTTTAATTCACGCTGAAGGGCAACGAACCCTTATGGCGCGTCTTCTAGTATAATCAGGGTTATGCCAGGCAGATCATTTCAGCACCTTTACAAACCATATTTGGATCAAAGTAGTTTCATTTCATTTTATTACCGATTACAGAGATAGGTAAAGGTATAGACATAGCCATAGACATTTATTTATTTACTATAATATAAGCACACTTAAACCAGTAAAAACAAGAACACTAAAAGAAGAAAGATACTAATAAGTAGATCCATCGATACCTACTGGAGAAGTGCGATGTATGTGTTATTTAGGAAGTTAGAATAGTTAGAATTTGAGATTCATCTCTCTTCTCAAAATAAAAGTTATACAAGAGATCATTTTCTTGTTTGATTTGAGAGGAATCGAGACTTTGAAACGTCTTTTTGAGAAACCAGGCGAGCGAAGACGCACCGAGTTCCACTTTTCATGAAAATAAATCAATTAAGTAGTTATTTTGCTCTAGTCGAGTCAATGACACAAGATACGGCTGTAATGTTAACATTAGCCACCTTATCCAATGGGTTTTATGGTGAGACGATTGGTAGGGAAGGAACGCAGACCATTGCATGATAGCAAGACGTGCTGCGCGAATCGATGTTGGGTAAAAACTCGTGGAACAGATTATTGGATCCTCAGGTAAGCCTTGGTTTCAATATGGCTTCGGTTATTTGCATTCTTTAGCTAATATTCTATGACATTACATACAGATAATGGATACAGTCGCATGCACTTCTTCTCTTCTTAAATTTAAGAGGGAATCACACAGGCGACTCTATTTCCCCTATTTCCTCCCTGGATAATGCCTCTAGAGTAACCATTTTGTCTCATAAAATCCAAATCTGCTATATACGATACGTGCTCGTATGTTTTCCTTTTTTTCAGAAATTTATTGATAAAGAAAATATCACCTCCAATTCATATTTCATATAAATCATATAAGTGTCATATTTTCTTTATCAATAAGTTTCTGAAAAAAAGGAAAACATACGAGCACGTATATAGCAGATCTGGATTTTATGAAACAAAATGGGTACTCTAGAGGCATTATCCAGGGAGGAAATAGGGGACTACGTTTGTATGGATAGTAGCCTGTGTTGTACCCTCTTAAATTTAAGAGTTTGCTCTTGTCGGGGTTTTGATGCAGTTTTCTCCAATTAATTCTTTCGAATGCGGCCTCCTTCGAAGGAAGCCGCTTGCACTTCGAGAGCATAATTTTCTAAATATCTTCATGCTTCAAATAGCTCTTTGTGAAGGGCTGGCCCGGAGAAGTACTACCAACATGCCTATTTCTGCTGTGCACGAAAGGAGCCTCTTTGAGGCGCTCTTAAAATCCTTTCACCACACTTGGTTCGAAAGAATCAGTGACACGACAAGAAAAGAGATTTCTGCCGTGAAGCAGCATTGCTGTGTTTCGGTTTGAAGGGTGTGGGTGCCGGTGAATTTAGTGGCTCGTGAGCCTGAACATCTGTATGCCTCAAGTTGATGGACTCAGGGCAGTGTATCGTAGAGCACGTTCCTGACGTGCGTGACTTATGAGGCAATGTTTTGTTAAAGGCGATGGTTACCACTTAACATGAGTTGGGCCATTTTACATCAGTTACATAAAAATAATTTTAAGTTTAAAAAACTTGAGAAACCGACTTCATTGCCAAACGGCTGAACCGATTTTAATAAAATTATAATGGGACTAATCTGGATGCAGTACCTTTCAGATAAAAACATTTTTTTTTCAAATCGGCTCAGAAATGACGAAGTTATGCGGTAACAAACATTAAAAAAAACAACCGAATTGAGAACCTCTTCCTTTTTGATTGGAAGTCGGTTAAAAAACAAAAGTATAATGTCTAACGGCTTTCCTACCAAAAAGTTTGATTGTTAGTAAAACAAAACTTTTCGGTAGGTTGCGCCAAGAAATATGCTTATTGAAGAAGCAAGCACAATCAGCATAATGTGTGAACTCTTATTGATTCGCCTCATACCTATCAACAAACTTCTAAAACAAACATTCTTTGTTCATTATCGACAGTTATCAACTTTCTGACTCATTTGCTCTTACTTCTAAGTAACTCGGTCATTTTAATTTTACGAGCCGGTATGACCGAGCTTCGCTCGGGTTTAAAAAAAAAATGTATTATTATTTGCCAATAGATGTCAGGAAGAGTCGTATCTTTATTGGCTTCCTTCTAGCTTGCAGTTAGTTGCTCACAATCGCCAATAGATGGCAGGAACAGTCGTATATTGAGTTTATGTTTGATTATTCCAAAACACCAACTTCTCGTCATTTTCTAAAAATGAATCCTAGCTAGATCGATTTATCGCCCCCGAAAACCCTTGTATAGTAAATTTCGTGAAAATTGTTGGCTCAGTTTCCGAGATCCTAAATATATATATATAATTATATATACAAGATTTTCTCGTTTAAAGGTATAAGATATAGGCATCCATAAAGACCATGGATCGAAACTGATAGCAAATTTTATGAGCTCTTGGCCTTTGTGTAGTAGGTAATCCCGGCAGACTGGCCTCTAGCTCAGTTGGTAGTAGCTCTGCCTTCTGCGCCGTAGGTCGTGGGTTCGATCCCCACCGAGAACAAATATTTGTGTGGTGAACATAAATGTTTGTTCTCTGTCTGGGTGTTATATTGTATTCTAATTATGTATTTACAAAAAAAAATAAAAAAAATGCATTCAAGTATTATATCAGCTATCTGGTTTCCTTATTACAAGCTCTGCTTAGTTTGGGGCTGGGTAGTGTTGTGTGAATTGTCCAGAATATTTATTATTTATTTATTTATTGAAACGAAGATGTCATCAGAAGGGCAAGTCCTACTTCATTTACAACATTTCGTAGTTTGGCTCTCTCTAACTCTATTGTATGGAGAAATGATGAGACATCAAAAATACGTGACGTAGAAACGATCGAAACGAGTTTTTCTCTCATCAATTCGTCATACAAAAGAGGGAGACACGTGCTCACAAGAAAACATAATTTGGTAGACGAAATGTGGTATCAAATCTGGGACTCGGGTTACAGGAGATATGGTACTACGGTCACCAATCCGGTTGCCAAACATGGTGACTACAGGGAAACCTCCATAAATGACAGAGCAGAGGTCCAGCGATGGTCTTTGTTTAGCTGATAACGACGATAACCGTACTAGCTAAGCCACCACCTACGTGCAACATGTTTTTTCTCACGATTTCTTCCGCCGTTTATCACGTAGCACTGCTTTAACTTTCAATCGGCTACGATAACAGACTGTAGGCAGGTAGGTGTAGGTATTGAAGCGTAGCGTGGAACTTGACCGTAACAATCCCCAATTTCGGTGTTCTCACGACGACGCGAACCTTCGGAGTCCATTATACAAAGCGATAATCTAAAGTTCGTTTATATTTTGAGTTACATTGCGCGGCCAAGCGGCAGCGCTACGCGGTCAAGTTGATATTGCGCGCGCAGTGGAACTAAAATTATCATTAGCCCTCGTTTATTTATCGTTACGTGGAGTCATCAGTAATGAGTCTGTAATAAATAGCGGACAAAAGCTGCCTCGCCTTCTATTGACATTTAGCAATTTGTACTGACCAAAACAGACGGGAAACTAATTTCAGGGAATAAAGATGAGTTGGTTTCAATTCCTTTATGAGAATTTAAATTTCGAAGCGCTAGCAATGTCACGTTGCGACTTATAATAAAGGATGTTAGGTCAATAACCCCCTAAAACAAACACATTACTTAATTAACTTATTGATTGAACATAAATTATTCTATGCTTGTTTGGGAACAAGTCGTGGTTTATGTTGTTCGGTTCACAGTTCACATTCACACTCTTTGAAGTCAACGCAAGTTTTGAGCAACTTTACACAAATAAGTACGTTCAAATGTTTTAAGAGAGTGTTTATGTTGTAATTATATATGTTGTTATTGTTATACCTATGTATATCGTTGTCAGTCATAGAATTAAAAACAGTGTTCTACACGATATAATGGTGGTGAAATAGTTGCCAGTCTGCAAAAACCTTGAGCAATCACGTGGGTACCCAATGTACCTCTAAATTAGTTCAACGAAGCTGATTGCCACGATTAGGTCACTGCCACAATAATTGTGCTAATCAAATTAGCTAATTTAAATTTAAATTCCTGTTCCCAGTTTTTATGCATAGCTAAGAACAGTTTTGAGGCATTCATTGAGAATTAAAAAAAAAATACGAAAGTTACTATCAAATTAGTCACTGGCGCCGATATAGGTATAGGGCCCACTTGCGACTCCACCATCAAACAAAACTTTTCGCTCGGTCGACATTTCTGAAGATATAAAATCATTCATCATCAACAAAGATTCCCAACCAAAAAGTTTGTTGCAAAAAAACTAAAAAAAAAATACATCTTAATGGAATCTGTCCATTCGGACAATTTTGCTAGTGTCAAGTGAGGATAGTATTCATTTAAAATGATTTATAATGAAGACAATAGACAAGTCGGCTGTCATTGGCCTTAAAGAAAATTAAAATAAGGCGGTATTCTTCAAAACTATCGGAAACATTTTCGTTCAAATCAGGTCTTTCATTCCAACTGCTCACGCTTTGCTAAGATCATAAGTAATGTTGGTTAAAATACCATCGAAATTAAATTACTCAACAGATCTTAATATAATACCAGAAAAACAATTAAAATGAAAAAGCTATGTTAAAAGCAAATGACAGAAAACGATTTTAAACAATACTTGGAAGTTGGCAGTATTAAATCAAAAGCACGATGGCATGTCTTGAACTCGTAAAATCACTATCATACTTTCATACAATACATTTAGTAAGTTTTATGGTTTCTGCATTTACTCAATAGGTTCGTAACTCGTGGGATCCCGACCCTGGGAAAATTAACAACTAAAAAGGTACTTTGAAAATACTGTGATGAGTGGTTCTTATTATCAGTAATTGTAGTGCGAGAACCCTCTTATTAAATTGATTAAAGTTGATTCTGGATAATTTGAGCTTAAATTAATAGGATTGGGTGCCTGCCCCTGTTTGTTAGAGCTAGACGCCGGGTTTTTGTGCAATTATCTTTAAGTACTTCTTGTACTTTACCTGTTTAACCTACTTTAAGATATTAGTTAAATTTGACACGACATTATTGTGTTATTTGGAAAACGAATGGCTAACTCAGATTTTTTATGTGACAAGAAACTGGTGGTCTAGTGGTAGCGGCTCTTTCTTCTGATCCTAAGGTCGTGGGTTCAAATCCAGTCGTATACCAACAAGTTTTTCTGTCCAAAAAATTATGAGCACTATGCCAATAAGGTACTCAAACGTTGAAGGAAAACATCGTGAGGAAACCGGCATGTCATAGAACCTAAAAAGTTTGAAGGCATGGTGTTACATGAAAAGAGTCCTATCACCGCACTGGCTCGAAAAAACGAATGACACGACAAGAAGTTGTGACCACTTGACAAGGTATTGACCAAAGAAAACCGAACTAGCTGCTCATAAGTCAAAGTATATATTTTATTCAGTAGTAAGTATCACAAGTAGGCCTAAGATGACCGACGTGACATATGTCTTCGCGAGAAGAGAAAATTTTGTCGACATCGATTCGTTTGTCGATTACGGTAAGATGAGCATCACGAGAGAGACAGCTGTCGTCGACGACTCGCCTATGTCGTGAAGACAAACCAGTGATCATTTCTTCCATATTCTACCATAATCTACCATTGTATTTTTATTTTTTAATGGTTTCGTTCATTCAATTTGATACCTGTGACTGAAAAAAAAACCCCGCCAAAACTAAAATAAAATGATAGGGAAGCAGCAAACGGAATGAAAATGTAAGTAAATACCTATGGTACCCCTATTTATTGTTAAAAACCGATAGCACTAGCAAAATAGATTCATTGTATTCTCAAAATCGGTACCTACATACCTATGCTGCTAGCTATACTTGTTTGTATTAATATTTCAGGGCTAGAAGTAACAGAATCCAAATAGAGTTTCTTTGCCGGTATAATATGTCCGAGCACTATGAATTTGCGGCAGGTGATTAAAGCTCACTGCAAAGTGTCCAACAAATAACAGCGGGGTGGAACCGCCTCAAGACCGACGAGTTGAGCCTAGGTAGGACGGTGGACAGTGGAAAATTGTACGTTTTGATAGCAACCATACCTGTTTTGACTTGTTGCTATTTATCAATGAGGATTTTTAAAATAGGTAAAAAAATTATATATCGAGGGTGCAGTGTTAAAACCCTCTATATGTAAGTATTAGTTACTTTAATATACTCCGTAGTATATAACTACCAAGTTTTGTTTTCAGTGTCCATTGAGCCGTATCTAACTAAACTAACTCATAGAACTACTTAATGTATTTATGTGCGTAGACTAAGCAGTTTGCACTAAAGGAATGATTGCAGGATGCAGGATAGAGAATACAGAAATACCTTTATGAGCATGTCCGTATATTAATGTATTTGTTTCTTTTCAGATTCCACGGGCCATCCACAAACCAAACATTCCACCTTACATAGGTATTTGCATAACTTGTAAATAATATAGCTATTTTAATTTATGACAAATAAATTTATTTACACACAGAAAACTGTCTTTTTACCTAAATAATGTTGAACTAATGAAGAGGGCTTTCTTTGTAGGTGCTTATGGTTGATAAGGTATACATATTTTTAAGGCTTTTGTAATATTCTATTCATTAACATAACGTAGAAGTTCTGCGCGTCTTTGGCTTTGCCGAAGCAGACCCGCAGGTGATGGGTCCTCTGCAGCCAAATCTCTGATTATTTTCCGTTGCATCTTTCTGTTTTGCTTATCGGCGTACATCGCAATAAGATGATTATAGTAAGTTATAGCCATCCTTTGAAAAGTTAGCAAAACAAAATCTAAAAGACAAGCGGAAGACTCATCTCGTTTTCAAAAACTGCCGACGAGAAAATTTACCGCGCAGAAACGTCAAAAGACGAGAAAATATGGCGGTCATCTTACCATTTGACGACAAAATTCAAAAATCAAAATTCGAATTCCGAGTAAGTCTTCATTTGACAGATGATGACGACATATTTAGGCGGTCATCTTAGCTCGTGTAGAGATATAGACATATCTCTACTTTTGACGAGATAAATCGACTCTCGTGGCGGTCATCTTAGGCCTAATGGACCACTTTGAAACGTCTTAAAGCTAGGTGAGTCTAGTACAGGACAGGGTCTAGTACTAGGTGAGTCTAGTCTCATAACTACACACTAAAATATAACCAACGTAGTTTGAATCCATCTTCGTAATTTGTTTGTAAACCATCCCTTTAAAAATACCATTAAACTTTATACCCATCGCACAGCGCATTTTGGTAATAAAATATTACGGTGGCATTACAAAGTCGTGAACGGAAACCCATGAGACACCATCAACCTCACCCGTCATGGGAGGTTCCATGGTTTTATTAATAAAGGTGCGCCAGATACTATACACACAAACTAACAAACACAATACTACTAGAGTCAGTTCAGAAAGAGAGCTGTCATGGGAGTGCGTTTTGATCCTATCACAACTAGTGTACCTTTTTTAATTTTATGATGCAAAATGCTGACAGAAAGAAGGGGATGAGCTGCCATATAAAAATCGAAACGTTAGTTCACAATTTGGCCACGACGGCTCTCTTTCTGAACAGACTCTACACGTTTCTGCTGTGAAGCAGCATTGCTGTGTTTCAGTTTGAAGGGTGTGGGTCCCGGTGGTTGATGACGCAGGGAAGGGTATCGTAGGGCACGTTCCTGACATGCGTGACCTACAAGGCAATGCTTTGTTATAGGCGATGGTTACCACTTATCATTAGGTGGGCCATATGCTTGTTCCATCAGTTAATTGTATAAAAAAAACCTAAAAGCAATCTAGGTATGTGTTTTTTTTTGTATAACGTGATGTAAGAATCAAATAAGCTGTGCTATGACTGTAGTTTAAACAGATTGTAATAACATTTAAAAACACAAAGAAACTTACTATTAATACAAGTATTTCCAAAATGTACAAAATACACAAGAAACAGTTGAGCTATCTGCAGACCGTTACAAACGATTTAGAGATAGCTCAACTGATCCAAATCTGTGCCAGACGGAAGCGTCGGCGTCGCTTCGATCAGTCGCCTAGACTGCATTTTGAAGACCTGCAAGGCGTCGGTTTCCCACGGACCCAGAGTCTCAACCCCAAGACGAGCAAATAAGTGGCTCTGTCGAGGCCTGCATATTTGCGCCTCATGAGATCCTCGATTTTAGTAACTCTAGAGTTACTAAAATCGAGGATCGAGTTGTATGACTAATACATACGTGCATGAATGTATAATGTAGTTGTTTTTTTTTAACGTGAATCATAGAAACGGCTTTTAAAGTTATTGGATGGGGAATACGGACAGAAATGGAGAAATAAGAAACTACCAGTAGGTACCTATTGGTGGGCCGTAAAATGTTGTATATAGTCGTTTACTGTGGTGTTGCTTATTGGTAGCGTCCGCTAAACAATGATAAAAGCACACTAAGCTTAGGCCAGTTTCAGTATTTGATAGGTAGTAGATACTTTTTGAACTTTCGCGATCATAAAACATATATTTAAACTATTACACGGGTATTTATCGCGTATTATAACCTTATTTTATTTATTTGACAGATGTTTATGAGCTAGTTTTTCAATCGAAAGAACAAGGATTAAATTCCAAAAATAATAAAGTAATTATTTAAAAAAAACTCTCGAATACATTTTATAGGTGTTTATTAATTTATTTTAGTCAACTCTTTCCTAAGCACATATTTTCAAGTATTTGCAGGACGCATACAAAAATAAATAGCCCAACCTTTTCTACGCAAATAACACATTTCTCCGAATGTAAGTTGAAACTAAAGCTACAATGTCAACAACACCGCCTCAAGTGGTTGGCTAGAGGAAATTGTGGCAAGCAAAGCAATTGAGATCCGAGACCAACCATGAGTTTGAAACTCACTTGTTAACTCGATTCATTATCACCTTGAACAGTTTACTGCTGCCATATTTTCAGATTTCCAGGACGAACGTTCTTGAGACTTCCCCCAACTTCACTTATCAATCCATTGGACAGGCACTTCTATGCTTTGTTTTCCGGTTCGTTTCGTACTTGATTTGTTTGCCACGAGAATTGCATATTATACCTCAATACTCAAAGAACAGCTTTTCAGAGACTCAATTACAGGCACATAAGATTTAATACCGTCTCAGAGCGATGTACGATGTGCAAGGTCACTATGGCATGTCCTTGGTACAGGAACTCGTCCAATGTTTGCAATGACAGAGGTATAAACGCTACATCATCGGCAAAAACCATAAATTTTCTCGATCGATATCAAGTGAGTTTGAGTTCCATGGTAAGGTCTGTTCATCTCCGGTTACTTGAAATGCAATCGAAGGTTAGGATTAGATCATCAATGCTTGCATTGTTGATTGACTATAGACTTCCTATATGCATGTTTATGCTACTAAGATATGTAGGAGTCGAGCTTTTCCATATAAGCACCAGTAATAAGATAGATATCTTATTTTTCCTATAGAACACCGAACACTGTTGGCTCAGTGCCCTACACGTTAAAATCCGTGTACAGAAAACGCCACAAATGGTCGCCCATTCAAATGCTAGTAAATGAAACTGTTGCTATTATGTATTTAGCATCGTTCTAGTCCACGTTTTGTAAAAGTATAGAGTTAAAACGTATTTTACATAATAATTATACATATATTATATTTTATATTTGTATACATTTTGATTAAGTTAAGTTTTAATTGTTGTAGGGCAGTGTGGTCGCACAAAGCCTTTTAAATAAATAAAAAAAAAGAATAAGAAGTATAACAAAACCTACGATTAACTATCTAGGTTAAAACCTCTTGTAAGGCACAAAGTAAGATGTTCTTGACTCAACGCTACTTGATGCTGTTTGAGAGATTATTGAACAGCTGATAGAAAAAAAAAACACCACAGATAATGCAATCTTGTTTGTTGATACTACTTGATACCTCAAAGCTTAGTAAATAGTCTGTGGTTTTGGTATAGAATAGGACCATAGTGACCATACCACCGCTTCCCATACATAGGATAAGAAGTGATGAAGTATACTATAGCATGAGAAGTGACTAGGGGACGGGCAGCAGAATCGCCGGATTACATAAACACTATACTGCGGTCACTAATCCGCTTGCAAGCATGGTGACGTAAAACACCCCAAATATTGGGAGGCTTATGGCCACCTTCTTCTTCTTCATATTGTGTCACTGATTCTTTCGAACCAGTGACACAATATGAAGTGTGGTGAATGGATTTTAAGTGCGCCTCAACGTGGCTCCTTTCCTTAGCAGATACCTTAGTCAGGCTGATGATAATAAAGTTACAAAAATACGAGTTAAACAACTGTCAAATATTTTAATTTAACAGGCCTCTCTGCTCAGTTAATGTAGCTCTGCCTTCTGCGCCGTAGGTCGAGGGTTTGATCCATACCTAGAACAAATATTTGTGTGAAAAACCCAGATGTTTGTTCTCTGTCTGGGTGTTCTATTGTATTTATGTATGTATTTACAAAAAATTCTATATAAGTATTATATCAGCTATGTGGTTTCTATCGCACAAGCTCTGCTTAATTTTGGGCTAGATAGTGTTGTGTGGATTGGATTGTCCACAATATTTGTAAATATTGTCGATTAGTAGTTATAGTCATTATACCCTACGCACCCAGTTACTCAACAAGAAATGTTTGTTTTGTGTTATTCAACTGTTTGAAATTTTTATTCTGTTACAGTCCTTGTTACGATGCAGCAAAGGTCTATTAGAGGTTTTATTTGTTGATCTAGGGTTGCCTCAAAAATCTAATGCAATTTTATTATATGCCTTGAATTTTTCTTTCTGTGATGTGAACCTGCAAGAAATATATCTCAATAAATTAAGAATTAAATTTTAGAATCCTTCGCTTGCTTGGTCATCAAAATTGAGCACGCGGTAAGAGCGGGTCGTGCGAAAATTTGAGATTTAAAAAAAAAAAATTCATTTAGAAGTTATTTAGTTATGAATTTTTTTTTTAAATCTCAAATTTTCTCACGACCCGCTCTTAAAAAGCAACTTTGCACTCTTGTATAACAAATAACTATTCTTTCTTTCTTTTTTTCTTTCTTTTTGATAAGTGTGTCTAGCATGGCAGCCCTAACGAGTTTTTGTGTTTGCTTACGCTGTGCTGTGGCTTGGTCCGCGGGTTCAACAAACTCTTTCAGGTGCGTCTGTTACATTTCCCTGTAATGAGCTCTTATTGGGCTTCCTTTTACGGCGTTTTAAATAATTGTAGGCTGTACTGTCAGCGTGAAAAGCTTGAGTTTTTGCTTTGTTTTTATTTTTTTGTTGTAGAAAAATAGTGCCGGATTGGCATGGGGGCAAAAAAATATAGGCTAAGGTAAATCTTGAAATAATAGACAAAATGTTGATCATGTGGTTCCAGAGTTAAGTTATCAATTTATTTAATCAAATTTGAACTTTTTAAAGTTGATTTAAACTTCCAGTCTGTAGTGCTAACACTACTACAGTTGCCAAAAAAAAACTACTACAGTTTTTAAAAATACCTACAGTGTTTTAGATGAAGAGTCCGGTCAGTATTTTTTAAGATAGGTAGGTAGGTTTATGTCTGGAAGAGATCGCTCTTAGCGATAATGCCGCCTATTGTACCTGTATTTGTAATGTTTCTTTTTTATTATATTTTTTTGTGTACAATAAAGTCATAATATAAATAAGCATTATCATCATCAAACTGGGAAAGTCCTAGCCAGCTTCCTAGTAGATGTAGCTACAGCAATTTGATTTACTTAACCGGAAGTAATTCATCAAGGTTCATAATGCTTGTTGAAAGGGCATTGTGTACTTTTAGATGATACCGATCACTCAACTCTTTAAAGTGATCTACCAAACAATAATAAACAAAACTCTTATTAGTCTGTTAGTACAAATTCATTTTACAAAAATGAAAAACAGCCCCACTGAGATGAAAAATATCATCTACACATCTCGCACATCTAGGCGATCTGCGGTGGCGATGGTGATCAGTTTCAACATGGGTTTTGCATACATCCGCACACACTGTCGCGAGCTTTAACAGTGTGGTGACAGCGATACTCTGATCGCCATCATGACCATGAGAGCATTGGTGGTCTATTGGTAGTGGCCTTCCGATCCTAAGAACGTGGATTCAAATCCAGTCGCATACAAATGTTTACAAAAGTTTTACACGTAGAAAAGTATTACTGTCCAAAAAGATAGGTATTTGAAAACATCAGGTGGAAACCCATGGCTTAGCCAGCTCTGCACGTATTGACCATGTCTTTCCTGCAATAGATGCTAAGGCGTCGGCGTCGCGTCGTATTGGCCATCGATCGCGCGATGGTGCGATGCGATTTCATCGTACGATGAAACTGCGTATGCGTTATCGTACGATGACTTCAACCTTCAATTAGGTAAAAAAAAAAAAAAATTAGAACCCTAAAGAAATGTGTGTGTTTAATCTCGTCGTGCGACGAAAACGCATCGTTTGATCGTACGATCGTTGGCCAATTAGGACGACCCCTAAGGCCTGTTTTCCTAGACTCACTTAGCTTTAAGACGTTTCAAAGTGATCCTTGCTAAGTAAACAGGCTTTGTCATACTACTGAATAAATATACATTTGACTTTGACTTTGTTCACTTGCAATACAGTCCCTGTCATGACGGTCGGCGTTTGTAAGGAAGTCCAAGTACATCCTGCCTGCGGTTATCCACACTGAACAGTTAAAATCTCGTCCGCTGTTATAATGACATCCTGTAATGATGTTGTTACCTTCTTACAACTGGAAAATGTACTAAGTACCTATTTCTTTTTTTGTACAAGAAATACTGGCAACTCATGCGGATCGCTGAGCGAGAAAACTGTGGCTCTATAAAAAAAATATTCTCATTCTAATCGACTTCGCAGGGCTTCTAATAATTTCTTGCTGTTTAAAATTTATTGGAAACTTACATTGATTTGTAATCTATTGTTTCAGGTTACAGCCCGGATAGTGCCAAAGAAAACATGGTTATGAACCATAATTTGAACAGGTAAGAAGTCGCTAAATGCTACGCGTCCAATAAGTACAACAGCGGGTTCGGGATACTGATGAGGCTGCCTCGCTTCTGTAGTGTATCTACAATGTTTGTGGAGGCACGACTTGATGGTTTCCATGCCGTTCTTAAACGAATACTAGAGTGGAGACCGCCTTTATATAAGCGTAGTTTAGGACGCCCGGCAAGGTGGGGCGACGATCTGCGAAATGTAGCTGGCAAGCACTGGAGGAGAAGAGCCGATGACCGGGCTCAGTGGCGCGTTTTGGGAGAGACCTGCGTCCAGCAGTGGACTGATATAGGTTGATGATGCCGTTTAGTGGCTCTAGTTTTATGGCAATAGACACTGATTCTTTTGTTGCGCTAAAACTGCTGCCAACTTTGCAAGAAATATGACAAAGACAACTTTTTGAATTATTGTGTGACTTTAAAGTACCTAGCATTTTAACTTGTGATACAATATAATAATATCATTGTGAAGCTCGCATTCTGGGTTATATGTATAGTGAATTACGCACCTTCTGTGCCATTTAGCCAGTAGCCTAGGTTCTTCTTACAGGTTTATACAGGAAGCATGCGAGCTTGATGGCGGAAGTTGAATTCCAAATAAGGTTTCTGTGTACAACTTGGCTGGGTCTTTACTTAACTTTATACGGGGCCCCCGAAAGGCATGCTGCCTTTCGGGGGCCCCGTATAAAGATTTGTTTGGGGGCCCTTATGAAGGGTAACGATTTCTCACAAAAGAAAAAAAAGAAATATGTATTCATCATTATCTGTCACTTTTTCCAGAATTTTTACAAACAATTCAAATTAACTATACCTATATACCTATAATCTCCTTGCCTTTTTTTCGGCAAACTAATTTATTTAATCATTTTAGCTGACTTTAGTTTATCTATTGTTTCTGCCTCTATATTAGACAATAGTGACCGGTCCGACAGGCGTTCATGTCCCATCGAAAGTAATTTTTTATCAGTTTAAGAAAAAGTTGGGAAGTTTTTATTTATTTTAGCATAAGCACGTCGGGGGCCCCTAGCTCGGGGGCCCCGTATAATTGATACGGCTACACCCCTGGGCCGGAGCATTGTCAGCTATTTGTTAGGACAATAATCGATCCGTATCAAGATCATCAGGTTTAATAAGACCACCTGGACTCAAGAACTGATAAGGAATGATTGTTGAAAGTGCTGAACTGATGGGGATAAGGAATGATTGTTCTGTCAAAACAATACAAGCGGAAATTGGAAAGGACGTAATGTAACATAGCGTAGTAATGTAACAATTAATGTATGCCACGGACAGACGCCATTGTACACCATTGTAAGCATGGTGTTATGACATGGAGGTGGATGTAGCAGACTGGCAGACAATGCGCGGTAACTCCCATTTGTTCTATAGGACTGTGACGTCATAAAACTTTTAATGCTTTTTTATCCTTTTAGTTCCATGGTAGAACTAATAAAACGAAAACTGGCCCATTAGTTCTATAGTACTTTTAGAACTTGGTCAATTTCATTAGTTCTATAGAAATGTATAGCCATAGAACTGTTAAAACTATTTTTGTCCTTTTAGTTCAATAGTAGAACTGTTGAAACGAAAACTGTGCTATTTGTCCTATAGAACTAAATAAATAAATAAATATTGTGGACAATCCACACAACACTACCTAGCCTCAAATGTAGGAACCAGATAACTGTAATATACAGGGTGGCCGGATATTGCGTAGCGTTTGTAGGAGTATTGCTAAAACTTGGCTTTGCTATGAAACGAAGACCGTATAAAGTAAACAAGCTTTTGTAATCCGTATGAAACAAGTGTAGTTTAAAAACATAAAAAAATGATTCCATGGCCAAACTGCTGCGCCAATTTTGATCAACACGATTGACCAATCGACAAGACGTGAGTTGAGGGAAGGAAGATGATGATGCTCAAGATGAACTGTTATTTCTTCTTATTACGGAACGCAGTGCCCCTGATCGAGGCTAGTCGGTCTTCTTCTTTTTTTCTCTGGTCTTTCGAACCAGCTGGCCTACCATGAGCTTCATATGGTTATGGTTATGGCTGTCAAAATTGTGTCAACAGTGTCAACACATTCAAACCCAAGAAGAAAATGAATGTGTGGGTAGTATTATCTTATCTGTGGTGTGGGTTAGGTTATCTATACATAATTTGTCGGCCATAGCCATATGGAGCTCGTGGTAGCCCTGCGATTTGGTGAAAGGATTTTAAGTGCGCCTAAAAGAGGCTTCGTTCGTGCACTTGATACATATTTTTCGAAGTTTTTAGGCTAATAGTCGGTGGAACAACAGGGTTCGGAATCATTCTTGTTGGAAAAGTGTAGAACTGAAAGGAGAATGGTATTGCCCTTGACAAATCAAGAGACAACCTCAGCTAAGTTTCCCTAATCCACAGGAAAGACAAGGTTATGCAGTGGTCATGCACGTACTGCCAAACGCCGCGGGTCTCACGATGTTTTTCTTCACCGTGCAGAACCGAACACGGACAGTAGCATGCAAAATTGGTTAACTGTTTCAACATAGTTCAGCGTACCACAAAATATAAATATTTTTTCAAAATATAATTAAATTTGCGATTCACCTTGCAAATTCTCTTTGCGGCAAGGTAGGGCGATGGTCTCCGAAATGTAGCTGGCAAACACTGGATGAAGAAATCTGAAGACTGGACTCAGTGGCGCGTCGTATGAGGGAGCTAAGTCCAGCTATGGACTAAATAAGTTGATGAAGAAGAAAATCGAAGAAAAAAGAAAGAAAAAATCTGAAGAAGTAGGATCTCGATTATGGAGTTCGTTCGACAAGGGGTTCGAGTCAGATGGAGCGGTCCTGTGATCATTATGATTTGTGTCATAAATCGATGCAAAAATCTATATCCTAGTATGTGTGTAGTGTATCTGTGGAATTCAATTGATCCAATCCTAAGATATGAATGATATGCTAAGATATTATAACACTCCAGACACAGACTTCACTAATTTTTAAGAAATTTCTATGGGACGAATACGGAACCTTTCAGATAGAAGAGCCGATTAAAAAAAATGTATTTTTTCAAATCATTATTGAAGAAGTTATGCGATGACAAACATAAAAAGAAACTCCTTGTCTCTTCTTTCTTTATTTGAAGTCTGTTATATGTTCAGTAGCCTGGGCGTGCCAGCAGTGATCATGATGATGATGTAGCTGCCAGTTAAGAACACGAGTTGGTTGGAAGTTGACATCCCTTTAGAAGCTTTTTAACTCCTTTGTTCTAGTCTATTAGAAACCGAATCCGCACGTGCACGTAATACAATAGTGAAGTAGGTACTTACCTAGTGTTGTGTAAATAAACTAGTGGGTCGCCCACGACTTTGCATAGAAAACTCAACCCTGTGCATTCTTTTTAGATTGCATACGTTTTTGGAAACGCTGAAAATACCTTTGTTTTGAGCTATTAACAAACAGTAGGTATAACGATAATAGTAAAGCAGCAAAATAATTAGACATTGCATAAACAAATTTTTCGACAATCGAGTTTTGAGTCGATACTACCAGAAAATCTGCATCGATTTTCTGGAGCTTTTTTGACGTTGTTTTTTGAAGTTCTTAACCATGTCTGGTTCAATTCACGCAGCCATATTCTGAAGATATTCATCAATCTTTAAAAGTTAACCTTATAATTTAGACTAGCGTAAATCAATCTATAAATAACAAATCTGTGCTTGTTACTTCTAAATTATAACAGATCACTATAAAGTAAGTACACAATTCTATAAAAACTTGAACTGACATAGGATGAATAGCACTTTACACAGGGCATTAGCGTAACCACGTCACATCCGGTCGTGGTAACGTGTGCGGTATGAGGGGCTTCTAAAGCCCTGGTTTCTAAACTACCGTCACTTTCATCATTTATTTGAAAGCACTGGTGGTATATTAGTAACTGTGCGTCGATTCCAGCAACACGGCTCGATTGAGTGATCGTTGAATCCGCGTTCCATTTTCAAATTTGACAAACAAAAATTTACAACTCACATCGATTTACGCGATTGCTTGAGTGATTTAATTTTGTGTTGCTAGAATTGCACCCCTGCTCTGCCTTATTATCCTAAGGTCGTGGGTTCAACCAATGAGTTTTCTTTCCAAAAAAATATATGCACTGTGCTCACCAATGGTGAGACACCGGGAGGAAACCGGGCATGTCGATAGAATTTAAAAAGTTTTAAAATAGTATTTTATCAAGTGCATGAAAGGAGACTCTCCGAGGCGCGCTTAATATCCTTTCACCACACTGGTAACACGACAATAATAAAAATCTATTTGAAGCCTTCACGCACCATCCTTTTGGGGTACCTAGTGCCGTTCATTAGATAGCACCTTGGGTACATGCAGGTCTCTTCATCCACCTCTAGGCTCTAGCTAATAGGTAAAACTGATGACGGAGCTACATGCGCTCCGAAGCTCGGAAGATATAAATAGGTAGGTGCTACTAACAGCGGTCTATGACGGCCGTCATCATTCACCATCATCGTTAAGAGATCCCACTTTTTTACTCAAAAAAGCTGTGTATTTTGTGCTTTTTGCGTGGGTGAACGGAATTTGTATATTTAGCTACCACAAAAAGGTTTTTAGAATTTTACCGTTGTCGTCCCGTTTAGGGCTAAAAAAGTTGCCCTTGACACTGTATCATCACATCACCATGGATGCAATAGACAATTTTTACACCGTTTCCTAGATCGAAATTAAATCAGAGATAATTTAGAAAAGAAGCCAGATACTATTATTTTTACGATTCTGAATTCGTCCAAAACAGACAAACATGACTAAAGTATGAATTTTACAGTCCATAAACTTGGGCCGAGCTTAACTGCTTATGAAAAAGCAATGAGAACCGCTTTTCCTTACGCCAGCTCGCTCAATAGTATTTGATCGTAGGCCTAGTTGCAGAGACAGTGATGGAACAGTGAGGTGCGATTATGTTGCCCTGCTGTAACTAGTAATCGATTTTGCAGGGTGACTAGCCTTGTGTCGGAAAATCGATAAACAAGACATTAGCTTTTTTGACACCACTTCAATCAACTTTAAAAAAATAAAAAAGATTTGTCTATCAACACCAAGGAGTATGGAAACCTGCGCAGAAAGGAGTTTGAAAGCTACTGCTGCCCTGCCGGCAAAACCGCCATAATGCCAAATGCTTTCAGCGATGCCAATTTCGCGGTGGCATTATTTCTATGCCAGTTCATAAGTAGAGCACTCCGAAGCTCTGACCTAATTCCGACCCAAACCCAACCTTTTAGGCTAATTTCATTTCAGTACGTACTACAGTTATTTGACATAATAGTTTAATGTTTTCTGGTAAATTGTTTATTAATTACTTTAAGTTTGCTTTTAGGGTAACCGTTCATATCATACTGAATCTATTACACGGGTATTTATCGCGTTAATTACCTTAACTTATTTATTTAATACATTCAGTAAGTACCTATGTGTTATGATCGTGAAATCAGTTATGCAAGCAAATATAGGTTTTGTACCTAATATCACTTACTAGAAAAAAAACTGCTTAGGTAATACATAAAAAAACAAACCAAAAATCATTAGTTGTACCAACAGCGTGAACTAAACGCAACACGCATGTTTACATAAACAATAGTTTATTTAGAAAGTTAGTTACGAACACCTTATTAGCGAGTAACTTCAGTTATTTAATATCCTGACAAGGCACTGTAGTTACTGCTACGGAAAAGTAGTTGGTAGGTAGGTATAGGTAAGATTTCATTATCATGAAACTCAAACAGCATCTTGCAAAACAGTTGAAGCGGAAACAGTGCTGCAATATATCATCTGCATTCAACATAGCTTGAATGCAGATAAAATAGTAATCGTTAACATTCCTAGAAAAAAAACCCAGTTGGTAAATAGTCATATCAACGTAAATATCTTTTTCAGGAGAGGAGTCTTTGGCAAACGGCCGAAAGAGCCCAGTCCAGTCTGGCCACGCGTTGCGACGCGGCAGTCACGCTGCCCGCTGTTCGAATTTTAAACTTCGAAAAGATAAATAATCTGTAGATCCAAGTGAAGTGTGTTACAAAAGAATCGATTTTAGTCGATTAATTATTTAGTGCAACGTAGTGTTTTAGTATCCAATACGAACTCGAAATCGAAAGTGTAAACTGTGGGAGTGAATCGAAGTACCTTACCAACCTAATCTTACTTGGAATTATTAAAATCTACATCTCCGCAACGTATACTGCAATAAAAAATAATTGAATATTGGTATCTATTTGGAACGTAGCCAAACGTTTGCAGACGTTGTGGATATAAAAAAGTAAATTAAAAATTTAAATGGAACATTGAAGTTCCAATCTAAGAAAGTAAAAAGGTAGAATTAGTTCATATTAATACTTTCATCGCCCATAAATCATATTAATTTATTATAGCTATCTAGAGATACAAAAATTGTTTATTGTTTGTATTTCGTCAAAAAGAGGAACAAAGTTTATTTATACACAAAAACACAATTCAATGACCTGCACGAGAAACGGCAGATGAAAACATTCGCTACTGGAATTCACTAATGAGTAATGACTGACTAACGAGGGCAAAATGTGATGCCAATGTATTTCTTTGCATTTTCAGACCTTACTGATGGAATACCTATTAATTTAGAATCCATAAAGCGATTCATACTAAGACTCTGTACCTAGACCCCATAAACAAATAAATAAATTTATAAAAGAGAAACCAACCGAGCTGATGAATTTCCTCAGAACATAGAAACTGCTGCAGGGATTTCTACCCAACATGGCCCACACGTTTGTAGTAGTAGAGCTCTTAAATAAATAATAAAATAGTTATTTGTTATACAAGAGTGCAAAGCTGCTTTTTAACCGCGTGCTCAATTTTGATGACTGAGCAAGCGCAGGATTCTAAAGTTTAACCACGAGCGTAGCGAGTGGTTTAAATGTTAGAATCCTAAGCGTTGGCGAAGGAATCAAAAGAGCACAAGGTGAAAAATCTTTGCACTCGAGTGCAACACGTAACTTTTCATCCCACCTCAGCGAGGAAATGACCAAAGAGTATAGTTATGGAGGGGAAATGACTTAATGCAAAAAAGAACATGGCGCGACTAAAAGTAACACACCAAGAAGGTTCCGAGTATGAGTTATTAAACAAATTTAAAAAGGTTGTATTATAAATTCGGCACCATGCAGGTAGAAGTAAATAGGTTTAATGGTGTTTTGAAATCACAAATACACCAAGAAGGTTACGAGTGCGAGTTTTTAACAAAATAAAAAAGGTTGTATGATAAGTTCGGCACCATGGAGGTAGAAGTAAATAGGTTGTGTTTTCACAAACTTAGTGAACACGATATTCTAAATTCAAATTTAATTTATCCTCTAGAGGATAAAAACGGCTTTTGCAGTCAGATATTGAACAGCAAAATCACACTTTCAGAGCTGGTGGGATGAAAAAACGTTTATTGCCTCATTATAAACCTAGAACTAAATTTTTATACTTAACATAAACTAAAGATACGAGTGCAAAGGGTGTAAATTCAGCTTTTGCTGGAAGTACATCCAGCACTGATTTTAAATTTAACCCTCTCGTGTCTTTGTGAAGGCCTATTTCTACCGTCAAGCAGCATTGCTGTGTTTCAGTTTGAAGGGTGTCATTTAAATTATTGGCACGTGAGGTTTAATATCTGTATGCTTAATGTTGATAGATACAGGGCAGTGCATCATAGGGCACGTTCTTAAAGTGCGTGACCTGTGAAGCAGTGCTTTGTTACAGGCGATGGTTACCACTTAACATCAGGTGGGTCATCTGCTTGTTCCATTAGCTAGTTGCATAAAAAAACACTGCCGCGAACACTGATCGCCATCGCAGGCGATCTAGATGTGCGCAAGGCTACAAATGTCACAATCCTCTCCGGTCGGGGATAAAAAAATCACAATCTGAAGATTAATGGTTCATTTACTATCGATTAGTAATACTTACCTCTTTACTTGCAAGATTATCGCCCCTGTTTGTGTGATATTACAGCGATATTGCTCAACAACTGTAGTATCTGAGTAGGCGTGTTTACAACGCACGTCAATTTGCTGAATTACGAACTCCCTCGCTTTCTTATGGACGAAAATGAAAGTCTTTATTATTGTTTCAACGAATATAATGTAATTGCATATTCATAGGTAGGTATTCATCTGAGCTGCATTGGGTAGATTTCCTTATCGATGTTAAACGTTACATGTCACATTATTAAAATTCCTAATTAAATAATATAATCAGTAAAATTAGCTCCCCCAAAAACACTAATGGCCTTACTTATAAAAATATGTCAAAAGATAAACAGTGCTTAAACTAATACCATCTCTTACCACTGGGTAATGACAAACAGTGACAGGGCTAACTTTAAGCAATGATTAAATTTAAATTGCGTTTATAAGTAAGGCTGTAAATATATTCTTTTGGCGCTGCTTTTAGCTTATCCTGCTGCCAGCACTGATGGTTTTTTATTAACTGTCATACTGTCATGTTTGGAGAAAACATATTTTTTTACGACTCGTTTATCAATAAAGGAGGTTGTAAACCAATCATCGCAAGGAGTTTCCTAAGTTTATGATCATTCAATATGCACATGACGGTAGGTACACACGATCTCTATCAATTTTAGTATTTTTACCCATTTTTACCCGACTACAGCGAAGTAGTGAGAGAGGATTATTTTTATTCTAGATGTCATGAAAATAGCACCCATCTTAAGCTCATCTCTTCCAACTGAATCCGAAAAGCGACACCCACTTCTCCAAAATAAAATGAAATCCCATGAAAACACGGAAATGCTCGTAAAATTGAAATATCTTGTAAACACCTTCGACTCTCCCTACGGACGAGTTATTAATTTGTTAGAACACTGCCCTGTCGTTCTGAAGGCACAATAACGATAAATCTGTCAGTGAAAGGAAACCCATTGAAACTTTGTGAAATCATTACAAAATAATGCTAGAATTTACGAGAAATTCAGTTTTTTAAGAACCTTAGCAATATGCACTTAAAGGACTTATTAATCAATTAAATAATTAATTTAAATCAACATCATTTTGCAATGAGCTAGGGAGAGAGCTATGCTGGGAGTTTCACTACGTGAATCAGGAATGAGGATATCCGTAGAAGAATCATGGTCACCGACATAGCTCGTAGAGTCCAAAAACCGCCATATAGCTCGAAGAGCCGACTACCGTTAGGGAATAAAGGTTCTCGAATGGCGACCACGAACCGGAAGACGAAGCGTAGGGCGCCCACCCACCAGATGGACCGACGAATTAAGATCGCGGGAAGTCGATGGATGGAAAGGGCTCAGAATCGTTCTTCCTGGAAATGTGTAGGGGAGGCCTATGTCCAGCAGTGGACTTCTTCAGGCTGATGATGATGATGAGCATCATTTTGTTAGTAAAGCTTATAAATCTATTGTTAGTTAATTAACCACCACAATATTTGGAGATAATCCTAACTTAGCCTACCCTTACTCACCTTACGGAGCGTTTTTTTCTAAATCAAGAACGATATAGGGTAGACTGACCTAATTTTGGCACCGCACTAATTATTGGCACTTTTGTGTTTAAGCCTCTAATATAAGAATCTACCTAATATCACGGTGTTGCAACATATTTAAATAGAGTAGTACAATCCTGAGCCACCAAACTAGCAACACATTAAAAAGAGAAATGTCAACATGGCGTCGGAGCGATAACATCAGCTGAACGTGTCTCTACTTGATCGGTGAAAATATTTTTTTGCTAAGGTAAGAGCTTTTTTAAAATCATTTTTAATATTAGTTATCAAGTATTTATAATGTAGTTATGATTTAAAGCAAATTCAGTACGTATTATTCCACATAACTGACAGTTTATTTCCAAGAATTGCATTTTTTTTATTATTTTATCACAGTGCCAACATTTAGTATCTAAAAATGTCCGTATTCTAATTTATTGGCCCTGATGACAATAATTGGTTTTTTAGAGTTGTTGTTTTTAAGTGTTTGTTTTGTGCATTTATATACTAGTGGACCACCTAATTTTGTATGATTAATAAATAAAAGTAAAAAACACAACGGTTCCAAATCTTAGCCCCTGTGCCAACCGTAAAAATCTAATTATTGACACTAGGGCCAATAATTAGGCATAAGTATGGTAATAATTGGTGTCATCTATGATTTTACCTATGATTTTATTTTCAGACTACCTAGGTACCTACCCGATTTATCTAAACATAAAACCAAAAACTAAAACTAGGAGCACAAGAAAAAAACCCAAGAAATACAAGAAAAACAAGAGGATACAGAAAATGACATCAACTATACCAGTTTGATACCTGATAATAAGGATAAAAAACAAAAGAAGAAATTATACTCTGATGCTGAAATAGAGAAGTTTTTGACTGACTTTGATACCTCTTAGGATTAAGTTATTGTGTAGTGATAAGTGAAACTTTATGATTGTTTTTTCTTTTTCTAAAATTTTACTGAATACTGATTTTATATTGTATGAACCAACTGATTGCTAAGGAGGTTGCACTGATTGTATTGTTTTCATTATTAAGTATCTAAGTAGCTACATAGGTAATTAATAAAAGTTATTATAAACTAGCCTTTTTTACTTTATCCTTATCCTCTTTAAACAATTTTCTTTTAATCACTAATGAATCCGAAATGCCAATAAATGGGACTAGGCCTATGCAGATAATTGGCCAAAGTATGCCAGTAATTGGGAAAATAGTGTTATTTGGAATAGATATAAAAAAATAAATAAAAATGATGAAATAGTTGACGTTCCATTTAATTAAAACAAAAAATAGCTCTTGTTCTATAATTTTAATAAATTTATTTTACTGGCAACCCTCCATGTAGATAGTTTTCGTGATCTATGTAGAAAGTGATGCCTAAAGTGCCAATAATTGGGTACTTTACCCTACTTCTTTTATATTCAAACTGTTCCAAACTCAGAACTAGGATTCCTAGTACATTTATACCACGATGGTTGATGTTGCTATTCAATGAAAATAACTTCAATTTGAAAATGTTTGCTTTGGTTCGGCACTGGGGGTTGTAAATAAATAATTTGCAATTTTGTTGTGGTAACGTTACACAGAGAAATCTAGTGTGGGGTCAGTAATACATAAAATATGTATATTTGCTACCTTTGTGTTTTTTTTTATACAATTAGCTGATGGAATAAGCATTATGCCCCACGTAATGATAAGTGGTAACCATCGCCTATAACAAAGCATTGCCTCGTAGGTCACTCACGTCAGGAACGTGCCCTATCTGCGTCCATCAACTTGAGGCATACAGATGTTCAGCCTCACGTGTCAGTAATTTCACCGGCACTAATGCTGCTTCATGGCAGAAATAGGCATGGTGGTAGTACTTCACCGGACGAGCCACACACAAAGAGCTCTACTACTACTAAAAGTTACAGACTAACTAATCCAGTTTGAACTACATTATTACGCGATGTGCCTATTAGGAAGAGTACACAAGTTCGTAAGTCTTCCAGCGACAGACGACAGTTACGGGAATAGATCTAATGCGTAGGCGCAGGCGTCTGCGACGAAATAGGCCCTTTCATGTCACTCGTATGGATTCAATTCAATTCATTAATTTAACCGTATGGACTTTAAAACACGTCAAATGTAAAAACAATTTCACAACATATTTGTCTAGCAGCTGTCAGTCAGATTTGTCAATAAAAAATATTCACACTAGGTTTCTACTCTAACATGTCAAGTTGTTGCAGCTGTTCAGGGGCTTTGTCAATAATTGAGTTATCTTTTACAGCAGATTTGTCCACACCGATTGGTGTGACATATTAATTTATTATAGAAAAATATTGATAGAGGACTAAATGTATATAAATATTATATCAGCTATCTGGTTCCCATAGTACAAGCTCTTCTTACTTTGGGGCTAGATAGTGTGAATATTTACGAGCTATTTAAACTGTCCCCTCGCTAAAGTGGCCAACTATTATAAAACTACTAGCGGCTGCCCGCGGCTTCGCTCGTCCCGTTCCGTTACTTTTTCGGGATAAAAGTATCCTATGTCCGTGTCCTGGTTCTAAGCTACCTTCCCAACAATTGTTAAACAAATCGGTCGATCGGTAATAGTGTGACCAAGGAAATAGAGATTCATTTATAAATATTTAGATCTAACATCAAAACTCCATTTTGGAAGTGTAAGAGGATACAAGTGAAGTAATTGAGAAGATTTATGAAGTGGCCTGCCATGCGGGTTCCCTGATATTTTGTCAATGGCCTGTGAATTTAAATTGATGGAATATAATGTTATCAGATAAGAGTGGCTTTTGTGCATTAATTTATTAAAATGAATTCTTATTGTGAGGACTATCACTAGAAGTTAATTTTGTTGAAGTCCTTTTTAGGGTTCCGTAGCCAAATGGCAAAAACGGAACCCTTATAGATTCGTCATGTCTGTCTGTCCGTCCGTATGTCACAGCCATTTTTCTCCGAAACCGTAAGAGCTAGACTGATGAAACTTGGCGAGTAGATGTATTCTGTGAACCGCATTAAGATTTTTACACAAAAATAGAAAAAAAACTATAAATTTTGGGGGTCCCCATACTTGAAACTGAAACTCAAAAAATTTTTTTTCATCGAACCCATACGTGTGGGGTATCTATGAATAGGTCTTCAAAAATAATGTTGAAGTTTCTTTTATCGTTTTTTTCTAAACTTAATAGTTTGCGCGAGAGACGCTTCCAAAGTGGAAAAAAGTTGGTCCCCCCCCCTCTAACTTCTAAAATAAGAGATGGATAAAAATAAAAAAAATACATGTTGTACATTACTATGCAAACTTTCAAGGATATTTGGTGTGAACGAGATCTAGTCAGTAGTTTTTTTTTTATACGTAATAAATCGTAAACCGCAATTTACCTTTCGACGAACTACAAGAACCTTTATATTATGTTACTTGATGCTACGGAGCCCTTCATGGGCGAGTCCGACTCGCACTTGGCTGCTTTTTACTTTCTAAGATAAATCAAGATCTTGGTATATGGCGCTACAAAGATTTTAATATTTTGTAAAACAACCTTGTAATTTTTCATTATTCTATAGATTAGAAACCAAAGTAGCACTCCGGGATTGCCGAAAGAAATGTCTCTCCCTGGCTGCCTGCGGGCGGATAGACCCCCGACTTTAGGCGAAGTTCGTCGATCTTTGCCGAAGTGGTGTAGGTTAATACTTGACAGTGACACACGTTGCTTTTTTTCCCACCTCAAAAAATTCTCAGGCCAATTCTCGCCTAAAGAAAGTATAGCTCAAAATTGTAATTCTGTTAAATCTAAAATAATAATTTCTCGTTGATGTCACCACTGTAACAGCAGCTGGTGATGAATACCCAGTCCCGATGGGAGTTTCAGGAAAATTTATTGAACGTTTCTGTTTTTGTCCTCTTTTTCGAGCCGAGATAGGAATGCGTGGCAGATAGGTAGGTATTTTAATTTTGTTTATATTCGTTTAAATCTTAAATGCATATGTCATTGTCATGTTCTTGTCGTTCTTCTTTATTGTGTCGATGATAATAAGAACTAACTTGAATATTCAATTTAGATTTCCAAAGTTGGAAGTTTTCAAGTAATTTTTTGACTGTCTTTACAGCTCAGTTGGTTGTGACTCTCCTTCTGCGACGAAGAGCGTGGGTTCAACAAATATTTGTGTGGTGAACACAGATGTTTATTGTCTGTCTGGGTGTTATATTGTATTTTAAGTATGTATTTACAAAAAATGTATACAACTTTACAAGTATTACAATTTTTCGTCTTGTGATCGGAGGCCTTGAAGTTTGACTCTCAGAGCTATAATGCAAGCATAACTCGTGATTTTTGCATACAAAATATACTTTGCCTATACCTCTTTCAGTAGCCAGTTTTTAGACTGCATAATAACTCAGCTGGCCTCTCAGCTCAGTTGGTAGTAGCTCTGCCCTCTGCGCCGTAGGTCCTGGGTTCGATCCCCACCGAGAACAAATATTTGTGTGGTGAACATAGATGTTTGTTCTCTGTTTGGGTGTTATACTGTATTCTATGTATGTATTTACAAAAAAAAAGTGTTTGAGTATTATATCAGCTATCTGGTTCCTATAGTAGAAGCTCTGCTTAGTTTGGGGCTAGATAGGGTTGTGTTGATTGTTCGCATTATTTATGTAATAAACAAAAATATAATAAATACTAGTAATAGTAATCGTGGCCCGCCGAAATTACGTGCTTCATTTTTTGGTCCTTCCCCGATGTTTGCCTCATTTTACCCTCACTTCCTCAGACGAAATAGGGTTCAAAAGAGGGGAAAATAAAAGGATCTGTTTGGCTGTCTTGTTCATACACAAACCTCGGCGTCCATTATTATTCCTCTTGGCTTGTCATCTGACGGTTGTGCTTTACTCGGTCACGTACTTGTCCGCAATAAAGCGTGCTACATGAGATGGCCAGATTTTCAATTACTTTTGTATTTCTGTATTCTGGTTTGTTGTGCCGATTTGCCACTAACATGCGCTGGGCTTACTAATAATTAATTTGTTTAGAAGATTTTCAGGCAGTTTTGGAGTAAGTAGTAAGTACCTACCTAAATATTAAGTTGTTTTTTTTTTATTTTCTTAGTAAAACTTATACTTAAAAATTGGATACTTGCTTATAGATAGATTAATACTTTATTGTTCACAAAAAAAGATTTAATATAGAATAAACATTACAAATATAGATAGAATGGACTGCCATATCGCTAAGAGCGATCTCTTCCAGACAAAAAAAATATAATGAATACAATGATAGATTCTATAAGATTTCATAACTTTGTTACCTGCCTACGACAAGTTTAGTTCAAGGGGAAGGTCGCGAGATCAAGTCCAGCTCGGCTCTTAACTTTTGGGACCATAGAAAAATCTCAAAGTTTTTGTGTCAGGTGCCAGTTTTCACTCATAATGATATAAGGGTGCCATTAATTGTGCCTGATATTTTAGATAGCAACACCTTCCTCACAGTTCAATCATGGCTTGGCTTACGACCATGCCTAAACAGAATTTAACCATTCCAAAAATATCTTTATTCTATTTTGAGTAACAGTAATTCAAGTTCGGCTTACAAGAACTTGACATTGGTACCTTGTCCTAATCGCGCTTTGTGTTACAGTATGACACATACTTTTTTGTCTCGACAAAGTTGTCGGGGGCGTTCCAGTCCACAACCAGTTTTGAACTCATTTATATCATTTGTCATAAATTGTGTAGTTGATTTAACTCCTGCTGCTAATACAAATAATGTAATAAAAACATCAGTAGCTACTAAACTAATAAGCTAGCTAAAAACAAAAGTAGGTAAAGTTATTAAAAATTAATTAAGAACACAATGACATAACTACTTAGAATATGACACCCGGACAGAGAAACATTTGTGTTCATTACACAAATATTTGTTCTCGGTGGGGATCGAACCCACGCCCTGCAGCGCAGAACGCAGACCAACTGAGCTACGAGAGCTGTCTTAATAAATTCTACAGGATTTGAAAAAAAAAATACAGATAGTCATTCAGCATCTATGTTGAGTATAGTATAAGGATTGCGTGTATAAATTAGTAATCTTTTCCGAACTCCGAATCAGTAGTCTTCTTCTTTAAGAGCAATGCTCTTGTAGATATGAATTTTTCTTCAGGTATTTCTTTTAAGGGAAACCTCCTTGATCTCCTTATACGAAATGACGGCGATCTTCGCTTTTATTTGTAAAGTATTATGCGAAAATTATGCGTAAACGCATTATTCTAATAAATATGGGTAGTCACACCAAAAGGTTTCGAACGAAAATAAATCATGATCAAAGTGAGCACGTGTGGGTCGAAAATAATATTACATCAAAGGACATCATAATGCCATCGAAAACCTTGAGTGTTGTATCGTTGTTTAATTATTACAGAGGCCAGCATAATTTTATATTGTATTCTATGTACCTCTGTATTTATTTACAAAAAAACCTATAGTACAAGTACGTAGTATAGTACATACAGGGTGTCCCAGAAAGTATGGTCAAGCGAAATTCCAGAGATAGAACACCCTTTGAGGTACCCGAATCACCCCCATGTATGTTCCGCGATTTCTTATAGTTTTCGAGTTATGAATTTTTTTCCGAATTTTAGAAAATTTTCCACTTGAATAACTTAAAAAAATTCTAAAAAAAAAAGTAGAAAACTTTCTTAAGATTTTTTTTTGCCACTGAATACTGATGAGTGTTTCTTTTACGCATAAAATAATTGACGACGTAACTTTGATGAAAACTATGAAAATGATGGTATAAAGTCAGAAAATTACATTCGGTGAATTATGACTTTAATTTTCAACTTTAAATTAAAAAACTTAACAAGTGATTCCATGGTTTTAAAATAAGTTTAAAAACTTTAACAAACTCTCAGCTTTCATAATCATTTAAAAAAAGTAGTGCTTAACAGGACTACTTTGGCTAAAATCGGCCTTCAAAGACGGCAAGGTGGAAAATTCTTAAAATTAGCTATCTGATTAGAAGATAGATTTAGGCCATTTTATCATTCCTAGGCTTAATTTGTTTGTTAACTAACCAAATATGACTGCAGAAAAGTAAGATTGAATTAATATTTGAAGGTATTAGTTAAATTTATTAATTATTTATCTAAAAAAAAAAATTAAAATGTCGACCTTCTAAGTCGATACAAATCCTACACCGTCTTAAAAAGTTTTAGCCATTCTATTTGCCTTAATTTTTTCTTGGGCCTGTCTTAATTTTGTTCTTAATTCGGCCATATTTCTGATTTCTTTGGCGTAAACTAATTCTTTGTAGTAGTCCCAACACAAAGAAATCGATCGGGTTCAAGTCCAGTCCAGGCCTACCTGAATTTCTTGCGAAATAACCTCAACGGCCTATTAGAAGATATGGACCAGTTAACAAACATGATTTTCCAAAACGACGGCGCTCAATGCCGCTTCGCGAGAATTGTCAGAGAACATTTTTGGACGAAAGATTCAGAGGCAGGTGGATCGGTCGTGGAGGACCTATTGCGTGGCCACCGTGGTCCCCCGACTTGAACCCGATCGATTTATTTGTGTTGGGGCTACTACAAAGAATTAGTTAACGCCAAAGAAATCAGAAATATGGCCGAATTAAGAACAAAATTAAGACAGTCCCAAGAAAAAAATAAGGCAAATAGAATAGCTTTCATACGATTAAAGGAAAACTTTTTAAGACGGTGTAGGATTTGTATCGACCTAGAAGATCGACATTAAGAATTTTTTTTGTTAATAAGTGTTACTCATATCTTCAAATATTAATTAAATATTACTTTTTCGCAGTCATTTTTGGTTAGTTAACAAACGAGTTAAGCCTAGAAATGATAAAATGGTCTAAATCTTTTTTAAGAATTTTCCACCTCGCCGTCTTTGAAGGCTGATTTTAGCCAAAGTAGCCAATTAAGCACTATTTTTTTTTAATCATAATGAAAGCTGGGAGTTTGTAAAAGTTTTTAAACTTATTTTAAAACCATAAAATCATTTGTTAAAATTTTTAATTTAAAGTTGAAAATAGAAGTCATAATTCACCGAATGTAATTTTCTGACTTTACACCAACATATTCATAGTTTTTATCAAAGTTACGTCGCCAATTATTTTATGCGTAAAAGAAACACTCATCAGTATTCAGTAGCAAAAAAAAAATCTTAAGAAAGTTTTTTACTTTTTTTTTTAGAATTTTTTAAGTTGTTCAAGTTGAAAATTTTCCAAAATTCGGAAATAAATTCATAACTCGAAAACTATAAGAAATCGCGGAACATACATGGGGGTGATTCGGGTACCCCAAAAGGTGTTCTATCTCTGGAATTTCGCTTGACCATACTTTCTGGGACACCCTGTATAGTAGTAGTAGTCTGGGCAGGAGCACCTGGATACCAGCTTGGACCCCTTGATTCGATCCAAAGACGTGCTGTGAGAATTGTTGACGATCCCAAGCTCACAAGCGGTATTGAGCCCCTAAGTCTGAGGAGAGACTTCTCCTCATTGTGCGTGTTCTACCGCTTGTATAATGGGGTATGCTCTGAAGAACTGTTTGAAATCATGCCAACAGCTACATTCTACCATCGCACTGCTCGCCATAGGCAGAGAGTTCATCCTCACACCTTAGAGCCTGGGTGGTCGCGCACCGTTCGGTTTCAGAGGAACTTCCTCCCGCGAACACTCAGGCTAATGGAATGATCTCCCTGCTGAGGTTTTCCCTAAGGACTATAGCATGGGGTTCTTCAAAAAGGGCGTTTTTAAAGTTTTAAAGGGTCGGCAACGCGCTTGTGATGCCTCTGGTATTGCAGGCGTCCATAGGCTACGGTAACCGCTTCCCATCAGGTGGGCCGTATGCTTGTTTGTCAACTTAGTTGTATAAAAAAAAAAACCTAAGTAGTAGAAAAATCAAAAATCTTAATTTCCGAGTCGTGCTAGCGATTAATATTTAACTAGCTGCCGCTCGCGGCTACGCTTGCGTGATGACTGTAATTACTAACATTAATATCCTTCCAAGGCCCATTGCACTGTGAAGATAAGAAACTAAAAAGTTTTAAAAGGTTTATGAGAAAACTACTGAAATTGTAAGTTAATTTAACTTCTACTAAAAAATATGGATCCTGTTATCTGACAATAAATGAATTGCATTGAAAAAATACGAATTTCGAACCACATTGATAGGTATCTGGATAATTAGGAAAATAATCATCGTCCATATTTGAAAATGGAACGCTTTAATCCAACCCATAGACTTCCAATTTGCAAGGAGCAATTGCAGCAAGGAGTTTCCTAGCTGTGGAGGTTTCCAACCTCTTTTATCCAGCCCCACTCAAGTTAAGTACGGATGCTGTGTGAATTTTGCAAAAACATTACCATTGTTATTGTAACACCGTGCCGTTGAAATGGCAAGAAATGGCCAAACAGAAGTGTGCCACTGAAGCAAGTCAATGTACCATGATTCATACTTGCACTCCAACAGCTATTTTAACCTCACACGCTAATTTTAGCTCAAACTCAAAGAGCTAAGAGCTAAATTTCCTCATCATGTACCGTAGTTTACTTTGAGAGCCAATGATCTTTGACACATTGCTTCACATTTTATTTTCAACTGTAACACAATATGGTAAAGCTGAAATTAGTTGAAAGAGGTTTTATATCGAGATTCAATGATCTTGGGTACAAAAGAGTTTACTTTCATCAATCAGCATTAGATGTGGTACTTTGTTGATCTGTTCGATGCTACAAAACTTAAGTGCAGTTTTATTTTAGCTTTCAGTTGTTACTTAGATTTACTTCGATTATTTTCAGTAATACAGTTAGCTACACTAGAAGGTGTATTATAGCTTATAACTTTCAAACTAAAATAGCAAAAACAAAAACCATGAAATAGGTTGATAAGTTCACGATTTTCTTCAGCATTTGACCTGTAAATAGATGTTAATTGCAATGTTGTGACACTATCCTGAAATTAACGAGCTGTATATATTCTAGTACAGCCAACTGTACCTATTTGTGAATAGAAATAGAAATAGAAAACATGGTTTATGTTTTCTATAAGTACTACTTAATATAATAATATACCGTTATTTTTATGGCTTAATTAGAAAATGATTACCAAGATCATGACGTCCAATAAGTTGATGATTACATACCATTAGGTACCTAAGATAATGGCTAATCTCAAGTCATTTTATACATCATCAGATGTTTTATGTGCTATTGCAATTCACCATTATATATTACAGTGTTTGTGACTTGAGGTCATTGGGACCTTCAGTCCCAATGATTACAAGATAAGTAGGTAAAAGCTTCAGAAAAAGCGCCACGTGCGAGGCACGTTCCGTAGCCACAAGTAACATAATATAAAAGTTCTTGTAGTTCAGTGAGTTCTACCAAACATAGCTAAGAACCATCCCAGAACTATTTGCTTCCTAAAAAAACTGATTTAAATGGGAGCATTCGTTGCGGAGCTACGAGGTCAGATTGAAACACGGGACTAAAGCCTCAAACTTATTATATAACACCCTTCACCCTTCTCTTCGCGGGTCAAGAAGGGGATTTTACTATTTATCTGTTCGTGTCTTCTTCTTGTCGTGGTGACAGGACTTTAAGTGCGCTTCGAATAGGCTCCTTTCGTACTCTTGACACATGTTTTTAAAATTTTTAGTTTCTATTACATACCGGTTTCCTCACGATGTTTTCCTTCGCCGTTTGAGGATATTGGCATTGAGCATATACATTTTTGGAACCCACAACCTGACGGACGGAAGGATCGGGCCGCTACCACTAAGCCACCAGTGCTCACAGATCTCTTAGGTACCTACTTAGGTATTTTATTTGCATTTCACTTCTTCTCCATCATCGACATTTTTTCTCGAATTCTTCCCGATTTTCAAGTAGATAACCACTAGATAATCAAAGGGCTCCCCAAAAGTGCTCGTTTTATGTAAACATTTCAATTTGAACAACGCCTACGTAGTGCATTCTCCCGAGTAAGTCGGCTGCACTAAAACGTATACAATTCTCAACTTTTATGATGGTAGTGTCGTAATATCGAATGATAATAATTTTTTTTTCAAATTATCAATTTATTCAATTTGAATACTTAAAATAACAGTATACATATTTAATCCAACACATTACGAAAATATAAAATCTGGGAAATTAAAACAATACAAAAAATATAGCACTTTTAAACACTGTTATTTTACTGTTTTTAACACAGTGTGTGTGGCTCTGTTGTAACACGGTCGAAACTTCGGGAATATTATAGGTAACGGCGATAAAATATACTTACCCGTTTAATCCATCTAAGCTATTTATACTAAATACTCCAAAATATATTTGTTGTGTTTTGGTTTGAAGGGTGTGAGAGACGTTAAAATATCGTCAATGATGTTGCTACGATGGTAAGAGCAGTGACCTGCCATAGAACTCCTCAATTCTTGGAAGGATGGTTTGTTTTTGTTTAGGGCCACACGCGTAGTTATCACAGATAACATAATGTAAGTTCAATATCAAAGGACATACGTACATATATCAGCTATCTGGTTCCCATATTCATAGTACAAGCGATGCTTAGTTTAGGTTAGATTGACGTTTGATATGTCCACTTATATTCTTATACTATGTCCACTTATACACTTATCCACTTATACTCGTATATTTATTTATAGAATGGCTTCCCTCTATGCGAGAATTTGAGACCGCCCAAAATACGTCATAGCTCGGATGAGACCGATAGCGGAGACCTAAGGTGGCCTTCCTTCACTAGATTTTACCCCAAAAGAAAAACTTGTATTTGCTTACATTATTAAAATAATAATTATTGTCATATATACAAAACTAGCGGCCTGTCCCAGCTTCGCACGGGTGGACATTTATTTTTTAAGCACACAAATATAGCCTATGTCACTATGTAGCTTTCCAATGGTGAAATATTTTTTGAAATCGGTACAGTAGTTTTTGAGTTTATTCATTACAAACATACACACAAAAATACCAATATTTCCTCTTTATAATAGACAAAAGCGTCTTTAATGTCTTCACTATGTCGACACACGCTTGTCCAAGCTTACTCTGTCTTCTGAATACAAATGTACGTGACAAATGGTCAAACTCTGTCGACGTGTTACTAAACAGTACGTCGTGATGTCATGGGTTCTAAAAATAACTGGACTTTCTATTCAAAAACATGTCGTTACTATTATTACTACTAGCCTGTCTCATTGTTAGACAGTCTCCTTCCCGTTCTGCCGGTTGCCACGATATTTTCTAAGGTCACCAATAGAATTCAACTTGATCGATGATTTTATCGGTTTTGCAGACCTGTTATGGTCTTTTGGGGCTGCTATTCTTAGAAGCGTTTTAGGGTAGCGTCTGGTCTGTCTAAAAATGGGGTGGAATTTACATTTATAAATGAGAAGACCACTCACTCACTGACTGACTCGCTCATTACAAAATATCTGAAACTACAGGGCCTGGAGGTCTGAAATTTAAGGCGAAGATAACCATTGATGTACTTTTCGCTCGCACGCTCTGACCCTTGAAATATGTAGGTACAATAATAGCTGAATAAAAATTGGCTTATCTGGTTTTCGTAATTGGGTAAACTTTTGAGTAGAAAAAGGCGTTAGGATCAAAATACATAATTATTTTTTTACTGTGTGCAATCAGATTGCACACGAATATTTCGATAAATAAGTACAGTCATTTTATATCTTTTAATTCAAGGGTCAAAACGTGCGAGCGAGATGTCAAAAGCTGAAAAGTATGGAAAGGCTTTACGTAAACGTCACACAGGATTTCTGCTATACAAAACAAGACACTTTTGTAAGAACACCACAATGCGGCCCCATGCTTTAAATATGGCCATCCTCAGTTCGTTATGCAGTTGACGAGGGCAATGCCAAGCAATTTAACTCGGCGAGCGTTCATTCATAGAAGAATTGAATTGTAGATGAGCTTGAGAAATGGGTCAGTGCATTCAATGTGACATTATGTCGTACAGTTGTAAAACAAATAATTGCTCTGGCGGTTGACTGCAGCGTTTTGTGTTAGCTTGCTGTGACATTATTCATTTTGTCTCTTGTATTTTAAGGTATAAACCGCCAATGGAGCGCCTACAAAATTGTGTAGGTGCTCCAATGGTTTATCACATTATTACACATTTTTTTTCCAGTAATCTATGGCCTATGTCTAGCAGTGAATGACTACCAGTTGACGATCAAGCAACAAGCAACTCTCTACCTTTCCATTTCTAGTACAGACCTACATACTAACCAACAAATAAACAACTGTTAGGTTCAATCATAATTACATTACGGGGCGGTCCTTTTGTGAGTCACGAACTCTAAAATTTTACCCACGATTAGGGCTGCCGCTTGAACATAAAAATCTATGGGATGATAAAGACTATTATATTTTATTCTTGACTGTACTTTACTCCCAATTTTTAGCTAATAAACCAAAGTGTACGAATCGGGAATAAAAGTATGAAGATTTTAAACTAATTTACACAACAATGCATGGAGTGTACGAATCGGGAATAACCCCTTTTGATAATCCTCATCTGTACTTAGAATTGATAAAAGCTGATTGATTTTTCCTGGAATAATTACCTGCTATCACTTTACAAATTATGACAACATAACTCATTATAAATTCACTTCAACCATTTACAGCAAGAAATATCTTCGGAATGGGGAATATGTAATTTTTTTACGTAACAAATAAGTTTATCCTGACTAAAGGTACGGCGACATCTAGGTGACATTTCTGCTGATAAGCTGCGATATTTGACAGTGATACAGTGTCGAAGTTTATCGCCTGGATGTGGCCGAACCTTAAGTTTATCACCATTCAATACTCCACTAAGTCAGTACTAATGAAGTTGATTCAATGAAATCAAGCTGCCGTGCGTAAGTTAATTTGGGAGCCAAGCGCCAAAGAGATGGCGCATAACTCTTAATCCTAAATTAATTATGCATTTCTACTTATTCCGCTTCGTCCGTGATTAGACCGTCTCGAGTTTAATGAGTCACTATGCTCCTCTTCTATGAACTTAAACTACTACTTACTAACTTGTTATTGAAGTAAATACTTCTTTACATTTCTGTTTGAGCATTTTTGAGGTGGGTAATAAACCAATGAAGTCGTCACTGCCACGCGACTTCTTCGGCAAAGATTGTCAATTTTCGCAAAAAGTCGGGATTGGAGTAAATTGTCCCAGTTTTCACTTCTGCCGGCATTCCCATTGAAGTGAAAACTTCATCACATATATTTCTGTTTGAGAATTTTTGAGGTGGGAAAAAACCATTGAACTCTGCACCATCACGCGTCACGCGACCTCTTCGGCAAAAATCTTCGCTAAAAAACGGGGTTCGGGTAAATTGTTCCAGTTTTGAATTCGGCCGGCATTCCCGGAATGCTAAGATTTTTTATTAGCGCTATCACTGTTTTTCACTACCATAGGAGATAGCAATAGCATTTTTTTACTTCAGATTTTTACTAGTTACCCATCAGATGCATGTTTGAAAACGAGCAGACTGAGCCATCATCACTGACACCAACGCAAATTCCTTCGAAGATACTATAAAATCCGTTATTCTCGAGCAAAGCAAAAATCCATAGCACAACAAGCATTTCAAAAATAAGTTTGAAAGGCTGTATGTTTTTTTTTTCAATTAAAAGGTTCCCTTATTTTAGTCCTTGTTCCGTATTTGCAAAAGATCATCCACAAAAACGCTCTTAATATTGTCAAATATTTCCTCGTACAAAATTCGTTCCGAGTCGTAGGGATCTGATTTCGGGTTAAAAGGCTTAACGCCTGACAACCCTAGATATTTCAAAAGCTCCAAAAAACACTTGGAATGTGCGTTCTCTCACGTCCCGGCTGAAGTAGGGATACGATCACTTCTTTGAGGGAACCGAGGGATTTCGTTTGTTACAAAAACAATAGGGATTCCATATTATTGACGAGGGATCAACGTTTGAAATGAGAACAAAGGTTTTATGAGAACTGTTATCAAGACAGAAACGGCAGAAATAATATAATCGATTTCTTGAAACTCGAGAATAGAATAGAATATAACTTTATTGTTCAACAAAGTAAAAAATTAGAAAAAAATAAAACGAGAATACTTTAAATTAACTAAAAGGTCTCACTGGGCAACTCAATGGGCGTTCTTATTGCTAGGAGCAGTTTCTTCCAGGCAACGTTTGGATGGAAAGAATATTGCATACGGAGTATACAGATTACGTTCGAGTTACAGTTTCATGTTTTTGAACCTTATATTTGAACTTTGTTCAAATCGAATAATCAACTTTAAGCCGCACCCTAACCTAAAAAAGTAATCTTATCGCCTTATCAAAGAAAATTTGATTCTAATTGCTGGTAGACGGCACGGCACAATCTACAGTACCTATAATAGTTTGTTGACTCGCTAGAATGAGGTTATTTATCAACAGAAGCATTTGATTATAGACGTTTCATAATTTTCTCGTGAAAATGATATTTCCAAATATCCACAAAACCTTGGAAATGTGCAACATGAAACCACAGTTTCAGCAAATTACCGCTAATCTAACCGTGCAGTGCCAATTTTAACAAATTGAGTTCGAAATATAAACAAGCAAAACCTGGAAAAAAATTGAAAAGAGAACAGTGCAATCATAAGTTTTTTATGAAAATGCCCTTGGTACAGGGTCTTTTAGCCAGCTCAAGTGGAGATAATTAAATAACTGAATTCGACATACAAACGAAAACAAATCCGAAACAGTGGCTGGTAAAATTAGAACATAAAATAGTGCAGTGATTTTTTATGAAAATGCCGTCTGTCCTGGATACTGGGCCTTTTAGCCAGCCTGAGTGGAGTGACTCCAGTGACTCCTTGGAACCGGCACCCTTGCCTCAGCTCGGGTACTTTGTGCCAGTGAGATGCAGATCGTGTATGTGCGAACGGACGTCGACCCGTCACACGTGTCGGAGAAACAGAAGGTAAAAGGTGTTTTAAGAGGAATTTTATCGGTCACAGAGTTATATCATGTAAGACGAAGAAATCTTTGAAGCTAGCCGCAAGTCAATGCTTTGAAAATCCTTACCTACCTATATACCTACAGCGACGCATGGAACTAAGATTACTACTAGAACAAGGCTAATAAGACTGAACGACTGCATATAGTTCCTACGATAGGTATTCGTAGTTTACCGATTCGAGGTCCTCGATTTTAGGCCTCGTACCAGGTCGTCCCCCTCAAAATATGGCAGAAAAATTTGTTAGGCTGAATAGATGCAAGGCAAGTCCTTAGGTTAAATTGTCTAAGACCAGGAGGCCTAAAATCTTGACCTTGACTAGACGAAAATGTCTGGCTAAAGCATCGATTTACTAATCTCATGCAGGCAGATCTTAAAGCTAGAAAACTGTAGGGAGAAACAAAAGTTTTTTTGTATCGGACCTTGGATGGAGACCCCGAACCGAAAGATGAAGCGTACGCTGAAGACGCTGTGAACGTCGCATGAGAATGTATAGGGGAAGGCTGAAATGCCTGAACTGCCTGAAGAAGTCCTCATAGCTTATGTGAACTTCTTCGGGCAGATGATTAGGACCATACAAATCTATAAGAATCTAGACTGCCTTCACAGCTCAGTTGCTATCTGGTGTCCATAGTACAATAAGCTCTGATATGTTTGAGGTTAGATAGAGTTGTGTGGATTATTTATTTATTTATTTATTTAAAGAACTTATCCCTTGTCCTCAGAGAATCTCCCCGCTCCCGGCGCTCCGTTTCGCAATGCTCGTGCAACAGCGTCTCCCGGCGTTCGTCTGCAGCAGCGTCGCCGCTGCCAATGCCGCTGCCACACCTCAACAACACCTTGGAGATGTACGTGGAGCCGGTCGTCGAAGATGTGAGTATTTATGATTTTTTACCTCGTTATTGATAGTGTCTATTTGTGGTCGTCATAGAATAGGATTCTTCTTCTGCTCCTGTCAGTGCAGTGGTTCGAACAAGTTCGAAAAAATTTTGAGTGGTGAAAAGATTTTGAGTGCACCTCCGTTCGTGCCCTTGACTTTAGTTTTTTTGAATTTTTTAGGTTCTACGCTGGTTAGGTTCATGCCGTTTTCTTCACGGTGTCTTGATAGATATGATAAACCAATAAATCATGTAGAGTAGAATAATATTATCCAACTTATCTCTCTAGGCATATGAATAAAAATAAGTCGCCGAAATGTCTGTGCGCGCATAAAACTTCCGAACGACTGCACCAAATTAGTTTTTTTTTGCATTAGAAAAGAATGAAGAAATCGAACATAACTATTTCATTCTTGCAAAGCCGAGTATAAGTAGATTAGGTAGTTAATAAATAAAAATGCAGTACGGTATGGATTTCAGAAATTTATTAGTAAATCAGGTTTTTAGACTATGAAGTCACTCCAGTATGGCAGCTAAAGAAACTCAATCTTGATATCCTTATATTCCAAACTATTTATCCTGAAAGGAGAATTCCGATGTCAATTTCTCATTTCAGACAGCAATTTAGTGTCATTTATCATTAGGGTAAATCGTCACGCCCAAATGGACGCGGAAATCCGAAAAATTTTCGCTCAATTTGCTGCCTTGTTAGTAAAGTGGAAAGTAATGAATGTGCCAATATTGTAAGGTTGAGTATATAGACATAGATTCTTTAGCATTGTGTGTCTGTCTATGTATGAATTGTGAATTGTATATGCTCTAACAAAAATATCGTGGGGGCAAACAAGCTCCATACTTATGGATAAGGCCGACTGGCCTAAGTTTGGCTGTCATATTATAATCTTAGATTGCATTTACAAAAATAAATGTTTACAACTAATTAGCCATCTGGTTCTAATAGCTTTGCTTAGTTTGGGGCTAGATAGATAGTGTGGATTCTCCAAAACATTTTTCAAGGGTGGTATAGGCGCTAGCATTGACACCCCAGCCATTACATCTCCCAGGAGTGTATATTTTTGGGACTGTTGCCGTAAATAAAAAAAAATGCTATATACCAATATTAAAAATGCGAATGTTTGATGCTCAATCACGCCCTTAGTACTGAACCGATTTGTATGAAACTATGAATGATATAGATAGTAACCTAGATTAGCGTATTTATAGAATACTTTTATACCGAAAATTTAACAGCAAAGGGCTAAAAAGGGTACCACGTGGGTGAAGCCCCGGGCGACTGTTAGTATAAGATATACCAGTATAATCCCAGTCATTACGTGTCAGTCTTCAAACATCAAATTGTTCATGTTCAACCTTGTACTTCGTTAGGATCTTCTTCATAGACCTTGCTATTTGCTCCGGTCTACTGTAGAAGTACTTGTGCTGGCTGGAGCCCTCTTCGTTGTAGACATCTTCCTGGACTAGTCCAGTCGGAGATAGGAATAAGATTCTAGAAGAAAAATATGATTACATAATAGCCAACGTAACACCCACCAGATGGACCGACGACATTGTTAAGATCGCGGGAAGTCGATGGATGGAAAGGGCTCAGAATCGTTCTTCCTGGAAATGTGTAGGGGAGGCCTATGTCCAGCAGTGGACTTCTTCAGGCTGATAATGATGATGATGAATAGCCAACGTAATGACAACATAACTTGTGTAAAAATGATAGACGAAATACAATGCAACGTAGAACCAGGGTTGCCAAACGTACGAGGCTCCTCGTACAAACACGAGATTTGTGGTCTTCCGTGCGAGGTACGAGGACACTATCAACCTCTTTTGATTCAGACTTTGCCAGCTACATTTCCTATCAAAAAGGATTGCGAAAACCACTGGTTGCTGAATTTATTACCTACGGCTTTTAGTAGGAACCTCTTACATATAATTAAAACGGTTCATATTTTAGTAACCGATTAACCAACGACATTTTTAAGATCGCTGGAAGACTGTGGATGTAGAGGGTTTAGAATCGGTTTTCCTGGAAATGTATAGGGGAGGCTATAACCAGCAGTGGACTTGTTAATTTTTTAGTAGTTATGTCGGAAATTACCGAGGTATGTAGTTCCCATCCGGCGCAAAGGAAACACCATGAGGTTCCTCCTCATCCACCAGGTTCACCATCACAAAATGCTTGCTCAGCGTTTGAATGTCGGCAGACTCCGCGAACTTGGGCTTCAGGTTCTTGCAAGCAGAGCACCAGGACTTGTGAATGATCAGCATCATAGGTTTCTTGTGGTTTGTGGCGATCTGCAGCCCTGATTCCAGAGAACCCGCCCAGACATAGTGGTTCCCAAATCCATTGTCCTTCCCAGAGAGAGACGAACAATTAACTGTTTTGAATACTAATCCGAATAGCGCCTTTGCGAAACTGCCAGCCGACATAGTTTAGGAATTACTATTGCTTGATTTTGTGGGAAAGCCGCAGCAGCTATTTACATTTTAAAAATTTTGCTCTAATTTTCTCGTTATTGGCCATTTTGACACCGTAGTTTAAATTTGACGCCTTTTTTCTGCGCATAGATAAAGTTTTTTTTGTTTAACATTCATAGATTCAAATGAATGTATGAAACCTTATTCAAACAGAAGTACTAAAGGAGTTTGGAAACAGCAAGAAGTTTACAAGTCTATGAGGTTGGAAACCGTGAGGAGTTATTAGTCTATGGCCTCTGTACGCCACCTAGCGGTAGATGGTTGTATTTAGTGACGCTATGCTATCGTAAATATTCGTAGCACCGGTAGCACCTCGTAGCATTGTCGTAGCGCATCCGTTTCGTATTTCTCTGTAGAGATGGCGCCTAAAGTTTGTTCTCGTAATTCTTTTGATGCAATCGTTTTATTTATTTTGTGGAATGCCAGACACCTAACTTACCTAGTTTTATTGTCTCACAGCTACCATCAATAAGTTATCGAAATAAAATCTGTGAAACTATTTCACAAAACTGAAGTTCAAAACTCAACTTTTACTAGTTTGCAATCTTCAATGCCATGTATTGTGTCTTGGTATAGGTACCGTATCCTAAATCCTAACCTACTACCTACACCTGCGTGTGTATTATTTTTGCAAACTTTCTCAGTTCGCCTTTAACGACTTTTTAACTGTATTTTTTTTCTTCATTAAAGTATTATTCTTCTCTATCCTATTTTCATCTTCTTTTGAAAGAGAGAAAAAATGTTTATTTGCGAAGCAATCAAAACCCTATTTTTTTATACAATGGGAAATTTACCATGATTTGTCGATATTGTCGATATTTCGGCACAGTTGCATGATGCATCACGGGAACCCGACATCATGGTGCATTGGTGCAAAAATCATGGTGAATATCCCGTTGCTTATACAAAAAAGTGACTATTTTATTTCCTCATAAATATACCTAGATATAGCTAACAATAACCATGCAGTTAGTCCAGGACCACAGTCGTAATTTTAATTTCCCTGCAGGCTGAGACGGGCCTTGTAAAACTAAATGGAATGCTTTGTCCCGCGAATAAGTCACAAAAACTATGATTAGTCTGGGGCTGTAAGCGTCGCACGACTCCGGACACAATATTCTGAATGAAAGTTTTGTCATTTGCAGTTCTTTTCAGGCAAGTTCATGAACTTTGAGTTATAAGTACATGAAAGAATAACGTAATTTTTGTCTCGGTTTGAAACACTCTGCATACTTTAATTATGGAAGAAAGCAATATTTGCCAAACATGAAAGTAAATCTCATCAAAATCGTTCCCACAATGTACTTTATTCTTCTATATAACAATAAGAAATTAACATTCTTCACAAACAACGAAGCAGCATCATTTGTCACGTAAACATCTTGCAAATACATTATGAGAACTTTTTAAATTTCCTCAAGTGTAACGGCATGCGTGTGCGCATCTTTTTCTCTCATTTCCAAAGTACACAGGCATAGCTATGTCGATACGTCTCGCTCCACGTACCCTATTGGGAAAAGCAGATCAACTATGATAATTGTATGTAATGTGCACATGATTGTACGAGAATCTGTCCAGTTCGCACTCAGGAGGCATTTCAATCGGTGACAACACACGCGCGGGCGCATCGAGGTCCTAATCAGAGTATTTGAACCAAATATTCATTATTAGGCCGCCTCGGTAAACAAAATCCAGCCAGTGGCTTGTTTTTATTTTAAAAACAAAGCACACTCAGTGGTCTGCAGTGTTAGTGCCATGATGAACGTGTACAGGAATCAGGTTAGGAACAGGAGTTTGTATGGGACTGTGCGGTCGATGGTTCCTATGCCGTCAAGGGCGACGCCCATAGCGTCCATGGAGGATATCTTGTACAACCCGCCTTACTTCTACCATATTCCACCGCCGCAGCCGCTCAACACTTTCCCTGGAAGGAAGAGGCGTAAAAGAGTGAGTTTTTCAAGAACTACTACTTACTACCCCCATAGGCAACCCCAAAGAATCTAGATTTGTTACTTTGGTTCTAAGTAGGGCATATAATTAGCATGAGAATCAAAGTCTGTTTGTTACTATAATGTAAAAAAACTTTCAGTTCTTAGTGAGTCTCATAAACAAAAGCGTTGTATTTAGACGTAGGCAGATTTCCCTTGCGGGTAAAAAAATCTTTGTGACCTCATTCATAGTTACCGTTTGTTAGTAGATAAGAGTTGGACTCACGGTACGAATGCTGGTTTTCAATTAGGAATGATTGCTAGTAGACCTTTCTATTTTACAGCCCGATGGCGGTAGTAAATGATACTAATATGTTGGCAGTTGGCACCCAGTGCTGGGTGTTAGGCCTCCCCTCTATTACGCCTCTATTTTAGTTCCAGTGCTCATCGAATCCACTGAGGTCCGACACGATATCTCCTAAAGTACCAGTAAAAGGAGAAAAGTTTACCTTCATAACATTACTTTCCAAAGCTTTTGTTTTCCATGTTTTCTTTTTTTCTCTGATTCATAATAAACTTAGACATTAGATGGTAGGAGGAGTAGAATGAAATCGTAAATACTGCCACGTCAGTAATAAGTTTCCTGGCGTCCATATTTTTAGTTATTATTCTATTTTATGTAAGTTATCTTTGTTTAATAAATTTTCTATTTGCACATTTTTTTTGGGATTATGATAGAAATTTAAGAAAATGACACTCCTGTCAGTTCTGTGTGACAGAACTTAACTTCTATCTCACTAAGTGATGACAGAAGAATCCTAAACACTGAGGAAAAAGTTCGTTTATTGCAGAGGCTTCAAAGAGAAAGTTGTAAAACTAAGGCAACGTTCGCTGCGGCCTAATTGAACGGGTGACTGCTAGTAGCATTTATATCTGAGCGCTTCCTAACTTCGGAGGACATTTCGTCGATCCCAAGCTTAGCGTCTAGACTCTCCATTTCCAGACTTGACCATACAAACATACTGAGAATACTGACTACCACGTAAACACGTTCTTCAAACACATTCGTTTCATAGAACAGAATTTTATCAAATTGTGGGCGTATGTGTGACGTTATTAATTACCTACAGATTATTGAACTGAAAAGTGTATTTGCTTTGTACGGCTCATAGAATTCCAATTTTTCAACTTGTTAAAATTCCATAAAATAATTATACAAACTGACATAATTATCTACAAACTAACGTATTTATCATATTAACTATTACCTTATATCCTGATAAAAAGTAGGCTACATAAGATATTGCCTATTATCTACGGACCTACTCAAATTAAAATACAAGAATATAAACCGATACATTTTTATTAAAATAAAATAGGCAAACAAACACTCATGCATAAACCCTTAATAAAAATAAGACTATGTAAAGTTTCTTCAGCAGAACGGTAAGGACATTTAGAAGCGTTCTGCTTACCTCATTACAGATAGGCACTCGTAAAAAAACAATAATTTATCCGATAAATTAGCTTATTCACTGTTCCTTAAGTTGTGCTGTCTTTCTGTGACCCTGAGGTCCATTTTTGTGATTGCTCTGGACACTGTGCCTCCATCGTTTCTGTGATCTTCTGTTTTTTCGCCGAGTGACCGCGACTCTTTCCGTAAGAACTTTGATAGGGTTGGTAGTTTGAACATTCCATACGAATAGGCCACACATGATGTCATCGACATTAGCATTAAAACGAATTTCAGCTGTTCCTTTTTATCCATTTCAATCCTTTGATTTTCTGGATAAAGCCATAACACCAAGCCTAAAATAAAGTCGGACTAAGTTTTCGGAAAAGGAGAAGAATGCAATATTTTTGTGATCTTTTCAAAATGTAATTTCCATCAAAATGGATTTTTTTCAAAAAATCATAGACAATTTTTATTCTTCTGCAATCCTTGAATAAGGTTCTTCTATAGAGTTCTTTGTCTATGTATGTTTTCCTTGCGATAGGTGGTTTCTTCTCCGAGAATTCCTAAATATTTTATCTAAAATGATGGCAAAAAATTTTTTGGTCTAAGATCCCCCTATTCACTAGTTAATGCCTTTCCTGCTGTGCTGTGTCATGTAGAAATGGTAAGCACTGACAACAGCGACTGAAACCACGGCTGCTTTAACAATTTGCCCCATACCAAAAAACTTAAAATAATAAAATTGTTTAGACAAACGATGGCTTTCTTGAACCTAGACCAGAGACTAAAATCTAGATGGCCAATTTTTAAGATAAAATCGAACACTCGGGAGCCGACAGTCAGGTTGCATATCGCCTATAGCAGGACCGCTAAGCGATTCTGATTCCGAATCTATAGGGAAAAAATAAATTGGCCAAAAGTACCAAAACCCTGCTTCCTGCTTAAAAAAGTTCATAATGAAAAATGAAATCCATGGCAGTGATGCTGATTCCGAAAAAAAAACCGACGCTAATGCCCCCTATTTTTTCACCGGAACTCGCAAGTTTTTAGTCGACATACATAGGTATTAGACTGTATAGTTTGGTGGTTGAAAAACATTCTTTATCAAATTTGGCTATAGTTTAGATCTGTTATTTTACAAGTAAATTAAGAAAGATCACAAAATCTGCTTCATCTCTTTATTTCGGAACTTGAAATTTTAAAACATGTTCAACTTTTTCTTTCTTTTTTCATTTGCATGGTTTTGGTGGAGCTGATTCTTTTTCTTTTGGACAAGGTGGTGGTATAGGACTTCTTCTTGAGCATTTCGTTTTTGGTGGAGGACCACAAGACCCTGGTGGCCTTTTAATGTCCGTAAGATCTCTGGGAGGGCTCAACTTCCCGTAGGAATACGCAACACCTGTAGTACATGCTATGGCGATAAAAAGCAGTTGGAGCAAATCAGGTCTTTTCCTCAAATCCAGTGGACGAGGCAATGCATCTTCACGCTGCTTGATCAGATAAGCGAAGTGTTTTCTGCCAGTTTTCCGCCAGAGATGAGCTGGTTTGCAAGCACTGAACATCTTGATAGAGTTGTGGAGTCAGTAGTAAAATAATTTTTGGAGAAGGTTAGTGTTTGAAGTTCATGTCTGGTTTTGTTGTGGTCATTGGGTTTTCGAAAATATCAGCCTGTAGGTAATATAGGAAATTTATCAATAAAGGAAAATGGAAGTATACTGAAATAAACTAACTATCGTTATCCCCAGGAACGGTGGACCTGCTCTCAGATCTTTTCGTACTCGTACGTACACAAGATCTTTGTCAGTGTTAGTGCGTGAAAGGGCATGAATATTCTTCTGATCGGCACTCCTCTGCTCGTTTGTGATACTAGCATGAAACGAACACTGGCAGAATTGTGACAACAAGCCACAAAGCCAAGTCAAGTCAAGTTAGTGTGCCATGCGTGACGGTTGCAAGTCCCCTTTATCATAATATTCTTCTAAAACTTCTGGCACATCAACTAAAGGAATAAATTATTATCATATTTAATAATCATGCAAATTTTAGCCCTCCGCGAGGTTTGAACTGGCACTTCTTGCGTTGTAGCACCACGCGACAAAAGTTCATTGACTACGTATCTCTACATGCTGCGATTTGTATGCGTAATATTTACCATCATGGCTCTCGCCGTTTTCGGCTAGTTTTTTCGAAAACTGTTCCAATGCATGAGATAAGAGCTGAAACAGTTATGATGAACAGGAGTTCGTCTTTGGGCATCACATTTTGGTCTGACAGTAATGACTTTTCTTTGTTTTTTTAACTGTAGTGTAGCCAAACTAACCAGGTAATAAACTGGCGCAGAAAGGAGTTTATAAGCCAAAAAGCAAAGGAGGCTTACTTTAAATTTTATAATAAAGTTTAATTTTTATAGACAAAGCAAGGAGTTTTCTTTGGTCAAACCATGGTCAAACCCCTAAAATATTGGGTTGCTCGGCTACAGGAGTTCGATAATAAGAAAATTATTAGATAGTCATTATGGTACCAGAACAGGTCTTAATTAATAATCAAAACTACCAGGAATTGCACCCTATTTCAGTAATTATCCGGGTATTGCAGTATCCGGGTGTCTTTCAAGACCCCAAATAAACAATCGATAGAGAAGGTGACCACCTGCTCATAAGGCAGAGAGGCACAAACAACTCAACATTTATAGAAATAGCATCGAAAAAAATGCCAATTACATTGAAACACAATGACCAGGTAAGCATAGTCCCTGTTCACGACAGTGTGCGTCACTTCGGTGGGTCTTTTGAATGTGGCCTGTGTATCTATTGATGCAGGCTTCTTTGTGTGCGTGGGTCCCTGCGCAGGAGTGTCCCATGTAGAGGTTAACTCTAGTGGCCTTCACCAGAGATGCATTGGGACCGGTTCGATTTGTCGATATTTCGAACTTTGCATTTGGGCGTTTTATCAATCTATCAAACGCTGTGTATGCTTATTTACATATTTATGAAGTGAACACGTTCGAAAGTTTATTAACCAAAGCGATAACTGCACGTGGTGGTTTCGTTATCAAACTGTCCGATATTGCTTTTTATACCAGCATAATATTTGCTTGGAAAATAACGTGTGAATTGTTTGCCAAGTTCACACCTAGATCCGGTGTGGACTGTGGCGCATTCGACGTCTAGTTGTAACTTGTTGTGGTTTCAAATTCAAACTAAACTTTCAAGCTCCGAGGTTCTCGAGTCCGCGCCGTGCCTTTTTGTAGTGGGAGAGCAAAACCTGTAGATAGTGTTCGTTCACTTCGAGACGGATACCTGGCTCGAGCGTCGTCCCTTTCCCTCGTGCGGCAAGACGCACTAAAAGTCGAGCCTCCGTTTCACCACAGCACTCTGGTATGCAAAGATTGATAGCCTTTAAGACCATTCGGTTTTGAGAGTGTCCAGAAATCACGCACGGTTAACTTTTCGCCGCCTGCCGTCCTTACGAGCGGACAGACGTTGTGCTTACAAAACTTGCGAGTTACGGACAGTTCCTGGATGAACTTTAGTTTGCAACCTAATGACATTACTGCGGTTTATTGATTCAAGGTAGCGGTGCAACTCTGTTTAAACTAAGCCAGTGAAGCCTTATGGTGTGTCAGGCCTGTGTGTTCAACTATTTGTGCTGGATGCCTTTTTATTTAGAAACTTGAGTGTGGTTGAAAGTTTAGTGTTGTGAAATGTGCAGTGGTTGACAAACTTGGGGTGTGTGCGGAATATGTGTGTGGAGCGATGGATCCAATGGCATCTGAGAACGGATTACTGGTGAATAATTTGAACCACGTCCGGAGTGACTCTCAGGTAAGCCGCGCTTGCCTCTCAGAGTAGGTATCGATGGGGCAAAACACGTTTGCCGTTGCATAGCTACCTACCTATGATGTAGTATAGTGCAATGACTCCATAATTTCGATACATTTTGAGTTATCTTACTTGGTTCTAATAGATTTGTTACCAACTTAACTTTTCAATCGCTATTATTTTTGTTGGATAGTTCTTATACCGACGCTTTCAAGCGAGGATGATGGAATAAAGCGAGGGATAGAGACGGTTGGAAAGATTTGGGGGAGACCTTTGCTTTGCCCAGCAGTGTGACGATATGGGTTAGATGAAAAAGGTTCATATACGCTTCTCCGTCTATTGTGTACCAAAAAACATCTGAAATATTATTGAAACTTGTTTTAAGCATGCTCTTGGTAAGCCTATGACTTAATAAAACCTCGAATTTTATAGCTTTACAAGAGTACCTACTTTATTATTGTCGTCTTTGGCTTGACATTTAGCGTTGTGCAATTTACATCTTAAAAATAGCTTTGTAATGTTAAACAAGTTTTGTTTGAGTCATGGTGCTACATTTCTACAACGAGCACATAGGGTCATACCCTGACCCAATGGTTTTGAGAGTTTCGTTCGTATGCAACCCACCGCTCCTCAACAATACTGCGCCTGGCAAAACACGCACGGATTTGTGATTTATAGTTTTTTTTTTTTTATAATTAAAACGGCCATTTATTCTATGACTTAATTATCTATCTACCTGTGTAAACCAAAAAATTAACAATATCAACTTTAGGAGGAGTTGCATGTCCTGTTTTGTTTCCTTTCATGGTTTTTTTATTGCGTAAATACGACGATAAAAAAATGACGACCTGTTAGAGATTCATGCTGATTTTTCAGTTTACTTCTACCTTCTTTATTTACAGAGGAGTTACACACTGATGAAACATGTTCAGTAGGAGCTCAGCAGCGAGTTAGCTCTATGAACGCCCTTAAGTCGTGGACAGTACATAGGTACTACCACCTCGACTAGTACTCTACTCTCCCTATATACCTACATATACTATAAAAAAGTACTCAAGACTTCATGTGATCCATACTAGTATACAGGGTGTAAATAGACTGGTGGACCTACGGTGGCAGGGTGATGGGGGACCTCCATGCCTATCGATTGAACCCCCCTGTATGTTACGCGATAATTAGTCGTTCAAAAGTTATTCACGTTTTTATGAAATTTTAGTCAAAACCCGCTTTTAGGTTAGATGTCCCAAGTGTAGCTAAACTACGTAGATATTTATTTATCAGTCAGTAGGCCTAGCCAGAGACAGAGCCAGACAGAGCTTGTGGTAGGCCTACAGCACTTAAATCATTGAGAATTTTACTTTGCTTATCTTACCGTTACTAAATTATATTTTATCTCCCCATTGTCATATAATAACACAATTAAAATGTTCCTCAAGTCTTATGAACTGCCCAACCTTTGTCGCTAACGAGATTAGCCGCAACTTAAACCTTATTTACACACTCGTTACAAACAAATTTGTAGTTTCTATTCACCAAGACCTTCCAATTTCAAATCTTGGATTTCATTACATTCCCGATTTAAAACAATAGAGGTATTAATTGCACATTTCTTCACCTGTCCATGCGCTCAAATTAAAATTAAACCGAACAAAGCATATTTCTTCAACAATACTATAGAATAGACCTTCACGATGAAGATATTTTTTGTCTCGTCCAAAATCGGAGGCACAAGGCACATGTCAGTGACGTCATCGATCCTTCCAAGCCCACAGATTAGGTAATTGTTTGTAAGCCAAAATTAAAAACCTGTTTCGCGCCAATTCGCAGCTGTCGACTGCAAAGTGGCTGGGTCGCAAATTGTTTACTTTTTAACTTTTTTCGCGGCCTCGAGCCAGCCTTAAACACCGTTAACTCCTGCTTTGAACCTAATTACTGCTTGTAGTGCTTGTGTTTTAACCTTCTTGGTCGCTCCTAGATGTACAGGAGGTTCAAAGTGATTCTTGTGATTCTAAGACACATCATAATCGAACTACTTTCGTTCTTCCAAAGAACTGATCTCCTGAACCTTGAAACATGACCTACAGCTGCCTACAGATAATCAGTATGAAGGTCCTAAATACGAATAAAAATAAAAATAATAATAATGCTGGTGATTAAAAACTCTGCTTTACTGAAAGACTGCTAAAAAACGCTTTGAAAAAGAAATGCAAATAAATTCATTCCGCGTTTCCTGATGAAAATTCAAGGGATTATTTTTTCATTCAAATAAAGAACAAAGGTAATTAAAAATAAATTTATTGTACCTAATAGTTAAAAAGAGTAAATAATCTAAAAAAATGTTTATCGCGATAAATACCCGTAAAAAAATAACAGAAAAAGTACAGAAGAAAACGCGCTAATATATTGCAATGTTGTCACAATCACAATGCAAAATATCATCATCTCAGCCTCTTGCACCCACTGCTGAGTATAGGCCTCCTCTTTATTGCGCCACTCTTTCCGGTCCCTCGCGAGTCTCATCCACTCATTCCCAGCATTACCAACAATGTCGTTCAAACATCGGGCGAGTGGTCTGCCTCTAGGTCGTTGGTCACAATATAGGTTTTTAAAAATAAACCCTGACAGCAAAGTAATTAATTTATTCCTAGGCCGCGCATCCAATTTTCTCAGGGTTCCATAATCTGTAAAATACACTATTTAAAAAAGCGAGTCGGACTCGCCCATGAAGGGTTCCGTAGCAACAAGTAACATAATATAAAAGTTCTTGTAGTTCGTCGAAAGGTAAATTGTGGTTTACGATTTATGACGTACAAAAAAAACTAGACTACTTACTAGATCTCGTTCAAACCGAATTTCGGTGGAAGTTTGCATAGTTTATTGTACATCATATATTTTTTTAGCTTTATCATTCTCTTATTTTAGAAGTTACAGGGGGGGGGGGGGACACATTTTACCACTTTGGAAGTGTCTCTCGCGCGAACTATTCAGTTTTGAAAAACGATATTAGAAATCTCAACATCATTTTTGAAGACCTATCCATAGATAATACCCTACACGTACGGGTTTGAGGGAAAAATTGAGTTATAGTTTTAAGTATGGGGACCCCCAAAATTTATGTTTTTTTTCTACTTATATGTGTTTATAATAATGCGGTTCACAGAATACATCTACTTACCAAGTTTCATCAGTATAGCTCTTAGGGCGCTTGTACACGCTAAGAAAAAACGCCGGGCCTACCCAAGAATTCGTGTCGTAACAAGAAAATAACTGTGTACACTGCTCGCAGCGGTGCACGAAAAAAATCTTATCTGCGCAAGACAAGAATTTTGTCTTTTCCACACACGAAAACGCAACAACGTTCGCCGCGTCGTCGCCGTGTCTTGCGCAGATAAGATTTTTTTCGTGCACCGCTGCGAGCAGTGTACAACTGTACACAGTTATTTTCTAGTTACGACACGAATTCTTGGGTAGACCCGGCGTTTTTTCTTAGCGTGTACAAGCGCCCTATTTTCGGAAAAAAGTGGCTGTGACATACGGACGGACAGACAGACATGACAAATCTTAGTTCCGTTTTTGCCATTTGGCTACGGAACCCTAAAAAGGCTAGTGAGTCATATACCAAGGTTCCCACGTCTGAGGCCTTCAACAGGTTCCTTGCCCACACAGTTTCCGTTTCTCGATGCAAATATTAGTATTGAGTGGCTCGTTTAACTTCTATTATGTGCAGGCCCGATGTGCCGATGGACCGAAGTCATTGTAAAGGTCGCTGGATGGAGATTGCTCAGAATTCTTCCTGGAAATGTATTGGGGAGGCTTCGGTCCAGCAGTGGATTTCTTCAAGTTGATGATGATGTGGAGGATTTTGACGAGTTTCTTGGTAATTACTTTTATGTTTTTGAGAAGCATCATAGAGAATAGTACATTGTTACCTGAGTGTTGAAAGTCACGTTTTTTGAGTCCCTTGAGTGTTATTTTAAATAAATAGTTGAAGCTATATATTAATCAAGTAATTTAGAAGATATATTATTTATTTAATACTATCTTTATGTTATTTAAATTTAACTTTTACATTGCGCTATCTTATTAGACTTTTTAAACTTCTTACCGTTGTAATGGGTTTCCAACCTACTTGCTGAATAAAAAGTTGGAATTTGGTTCAACGACCTCCTTGCAGTTAGAAAGACTTTAGAAAGTTGGAACATGGTTGAATAAAATAGAACTGGTTTTTTTTATAATTTGACAGCTGTCAGTAGAAAGCGATTCTCCCTAGGGCTGAAAGTTTTACTTTCAATTAGGCCCCTCAGGCAACTTCAGACCTACTTTCAGAGTATGAGTAATGAAAAAATTATTTCACCATTGGAAGCTACATCACCCTGAGTAACATAGGCTATATTAAAGTATTTAATAAACAAATGTCCATCCGTGCGAAACCGGGACAGGCCGCTAGTATTAAATAAACTAAATCAAAATAATCTGAAGAATGACTGAAATTTCCCTTGCCAAAAAGGTTTGCTAGGCCAATTTAGGTAAGTACCTTGTACATGTAAATACACGGCTCAGTATACATACAATAAAACCTACTTCTTGTTTTTAATACGTCTCTAGTTCTTTCGACGAGTGCAATGTGGTGAAAGGGTTTTAAGTGCGCCTCAATAAGGCTGCTTTCGTGACAGGATAATATATAATACTGAAAATTAGAAAATGAGTAACTGCACCATTTTGGGGACCTCAACCCCTTGAAACCACAAATCTAATTCTCAAATCGCAATCCTCAGCCTTTGTTACAAACGCCTAAACCTTTTCAACATGAGTCATGGCCCGAGGTGCAATAAACTTTTTTCTGTGGAATGCCAGCCCTGCCTGCCTGCCTAGCGATTCATACGTCGATTGACGGCTCTTTGTCCGCAGGCATAGGCATTCGCTATTTTTGATTCAAATCACAATTTGCGTCGTGTGTATTGTATATATTTTTTAAATAAAAAAATGAGGTTCTCAATTAGGTTGTTTTTTTATGTTGTGACATAAAACTTATCTGAAAGATATTTTTCCCAGATTGGTCCCATAGAAATTTCATGAAAATCGGTTTAGCAGTAATGTCCATGAAATCGGTTTCTCAAGGTTTTTAAACTTATCTTTAGTGGAATATTGTTAATAGAGAATTGCTATATTTTTTGTAAACATTGCGTCTATTTTTATACACTGAAATAAAAGAACTAAGTACATAGCTTGTATGATTTTCTACTAGACAGTTGATCAATTCATTCATGCTGAAAATGGGCTGTCTGTGTACATATTTATACGAGTGTATTGCAATAATAAGAATATTCTACAATGGTGTAGCAAGTATTTTTCGTACACAAAAAGCGCAAGTTCGATTCCAATTACTTTTCTCTGTTTGTCTCATCTCGTTTTCGAAATAAAATGAAATGTACCTATTTATTCACTTGAAACGTGGTCAATATTTAGTCCTCCTAATCGTGTTCGATAATGGCGAACCCTTTACATAACCTAATCCCTATTTGGAGCCCTAATATGGCCGACATGCCAAGTTTTAATGTTGAATTGCTAACATAAAGCAGCTTTACGGTATTATCCTCTATCCATCTCTTCTTTGTCTTCTTGTTCTTGCTCTAGATTGTCGAGTTTTTTTAGATAAGATGATTATTACAAGGCTACTTATATATTATATAGATACATGTATCTAGTACCACTTAGTACATTCCCATTCAGCTTTACAAATTACTCATCTAGGTCGTCTCCAGTACTTCCCGTCTATTCTCAAAATAGCTGCTGAATGCAAAACGACGATAGGATCAACCTCACTTTAAACCTATAATCTATATACATATAATAGGTAAGATGCCAGTCTATATATTGGCATCTTAACTCAGTAGGTAGAAGCTCTGCCTTCTGCGCTACAGCGCAGAGAACTAAACTGTCTGGGTGTTATTTTGTATTTGCAAAAATAAATGTAAGTAAGTATACTTATCTTATACCTTTAAACGAGAAAATCTTGTGTATATATTATATATATATATATTTAGGATCTCGGAAACTGCACCAACGATTTTCACGAAATTTAGTATACAGGGGTTTTCGGGGGCGATAAATTGATCTAGCTAGGATTCATTTCAAGAAAATGATTATTTCTTTCCGAGTTCAACTGCTAGTAAGAATTACACTAGCATTCTGGTTCCTATAGTATGTAAAGGTCTGCTTCATTTGGGCTAGAAAGTGTTTTGTGTATAGTCCACAACACTTATTTGTTATCGTCAGCATCAGTCTGAAGAAGTCCTCTGCTGGACATGTGCCTTCCGATACATTTCCGGGAAGAACGGTTCTAAACCCTCTCCATCCACCGACTTCCAGCGATCATACCAATGTCGTCGGTCCATCAGGTGGATGGGCGTCTTACATTTCGTATTCCGGCTCGTGGTCGCCATTCGATAACCTGTATTCACCAACGGCATTCAAGCCTATACTCGTCACTAATTTAAAAGCGAAAAGTCGCCCGCACCCGTTACTAATAAATCATTCTATTAGAACCACCATCACTGCTTTCCACTTATTATGAGGGAGTTACCCATCCATAAGCAATTCGAATCGCAAACTTTGCTTGATTCAAATAGAACCCTCTGAAATCTGTTGTCAGAATTAAATGATGATTATTATTTATACTTCTCATTCATTTCGAGAATGCCTCGGCTTTCTTTGAGCTGTCTCGCCAGCTTTAGGATAACTGGATTGTCTATGGAAAACATACAGGTTTGTGCCTCGTTCGCCGTCTATGGATGGTCAGGGTAGGTTTCACTGTTACGAGATTTCAAGTACCTACCGATGCGTAGTAATATACTCGTAGTAAGAAAGTGCGGATTCCCGCTGTCGAATCTTCTGTGGGGTAGAGCGTGTGGTATTGCCCTCAATCATTTAAGAATACACAGGTCCTAACTCAGAGCACAGAATAATAAGACTAGCGATCCGCCCCAGCTTTGCACGGATGAAAAAAATTTAAAGGAAGTGCCTTCACATTTTTCACATAATTTTTCCAAATGAAGCCTGTGCGAAGCCAGGGCAGGTCGCTAGTTAAAAACATAGCCTATGGCATGCTAGGATAATGTAGCTTTCCGATGGTGAAAGAATTTGTGAAACTGGTGCAGTATATAGTTTTTGTTTAGTGCGCTTCGGTCTTCACACAATGTGTGCTTAGGACTTAGTCTAGTGTGTAGGCGTGCCTACAAGGCATAATAAAAATTCGATTACATAAACTGCATCATCCTTTTTATGATTCTAAAAGATATGTTCACCTTCCATAACCGGTCGAATACTTACCACACTCATGTACGTAATTTTAAGTTAGTATAATAAAGTATTACTAGCTTTTGCCCACGGCTTAAATTCACGATTATACGAAACTTTAATAGTACATTGTTACCTGAGTGTTGAAAGTCACGTTTTTTGAGTCCCGAGACGGGTTTGGCGCCAGAGCGTTAGCGAGGGCGCCAATGGAGCTTGAGGGACTTAAAAGACTTTCACCCGAGGTAAACACTGTGCTTTTCATTACGAATACATGGAAAGTGAAAATAAAAACATGAAAGAAAAATTTGTGAAAATGAAGATTGAATTGCCGCCTTCCCGGTTTTTTTTTTCTTTTTCTCTGGCGGGCCTTCGGCTACGGCTCGCCAGCATTATTCAGCCATTATTTTCATTCTCATAATTTAAAAAATGGTAAATGTCAAATCTATGTTATTTTAAATATATAGTTGAAGCTATATATTAATCAAGTAATTTAGAAGATATATTATTTATTTAATACTATCTTTATGTTATTTAAATTTAAATTTTACATTGCGCTATCTTATTAGACTTTTTAAACTTCTTACCGTTGTAATGGGTTTCCAACCTACTTGCTGAATAAAAAGTTGGAATTTGGTTCAACGACCTCCTTGCAGTTAGAAAGACTTTAGAAAGTTGGAACATGGTTGAATAAAATAGAACTGGTTTTTTTTATAATTTGACAGCTGTCAGTAGAAAGCGATTCTCCCTAGGGCTGAAAGTTTAACTTTCAATTAGGCCCCTCAGGCAACTTCAGACCTACTTTCAGAGTATGAGTAATGAAAAGCATTTTTTTATACTTACCTACCTAAAACTAGATTCATGAATAAAATATCTATTCAAAGTGTTCGTCAAATTAATTGCTAGAGAGCAGATAAATAATTAGCGCTATGGGAAAGATTTATTTAAGATACTCTCTGTCGTAACTCAGCTAGAAGATGTATTAATTCGAACCGCTTATGAATTATTTATAGGTTTGGACTTATTTATATCCATCAAATCAGGTAGTATCAATCACAGGCACATGACTGAGGCTGAATACCAACCAGAATGCCTCAAGTTGCTTGACGCAGTGGCACACTTAACATTAAGTGGGCAAAAGAATATAAAGAAATCAGGTTATGGAGCTCAGGAGCCCGCATCTAAAGCATAGATTCTGATTCCCATCACGGTGCTATAACAATAAATACCTTGATACGGCCAGACAAGAGATTTTACACAGACAATTGACCGGCAATCGCGCGCATTTGAAATCATGAAATCGTGACGTAACAACCAAGTAGGTACCTATACGTGCACGCTCCGGAACCAAGGAATCAAAATGCCAATTGCCAACGTTTTATGGTACCTAACTGAACGATAGTATTCTCGATGTTCTAAATAATTTTAGCCCAGTCTATTATGATAGCCATAAGGCTATCGGAAATGAAAGCGATTTCTCATTATAATTATAATATACATAAAAACACGACTGTTTCCCAGAGGGGTAGGCAGTGACCACGGATTTCCACATATTGTTCATCGTGCGTTTTAAACTTTCCCGCGCTTAAATGTTCCAGAGTTTGAGAAACCTTTTTGAGTTTTTTTATGCTACAAGTGGCATTTAGCCTTCGGAACACACACGTCATTGTTGAGAAGTACCAACATCGTTAAACCAACGCCCAATCACAGATGCTTGTTTCGTGTCAGCTACGTTTAGTTGCGAACTTCACTCGGTATCGGGCCAATAGCGTAACTGGAAATGAGAACCGCAAAGTGTTGATTGTTCAGACTGATGTTTGGTTTTCGCATCGCATATCTCTTTGTCCACACGTGGTTATTTTCGATGAATTTTATTTAAATACTTTGTAATGGCTATGTTAGCGGAGCCTCGTCGAAAGCAGAAAGTAATTAACCTGCGTGCTAAGAACAACGCGTGGAGCAATGATAGTACCAAGTTCGGTCAGCGTATGTTGGAGAAAATGGGATGGAGTTCCGGCAAAGGTCTTGGTGCTCACGAGAATGGGATGATAGAACATGTTGTGGCCAAATACAAGAATGATGATAGAGGTTTGGGTTTCGAAGACCGGAATGATCAGTGGACGAAGCATGAAGATGATTTTAATTCACTGCTTGCTAATTTATCTAATGGTAAGTAACCTCTTTTTTTCCAGTATCCATTTCATGTTATAAATAGTTCATTGACTGCCAAGTATTTTTTTTAAGTTTAAGTACTTACTTGCTTACTCTGGCTCCTTCAAATTATGTTCTATACTTTGCTAGGACTTTAATGCCTATGTAGTTTACTTAGAAAAAAAATTACTTACTTATTTTTTTCGTTTTTAGGTGATACAAAGGATGAAAAGCTACACAGCGGAGTGTCTTTAGAAGTAAAATCAAAGAAAAGCAAATCACGAGTTCACTACCACAAGTTTACCCGAGGCAAAGATTTGACCCGATACAGTGAAAAAGACCTAGCAAATATATTTGGTAAGAAGTCTTTGAAGAAAAATGAAGAAAAACATACAGAAATACTGAAATCCGCTGACTTAAAAACAGAAGTAGTCTTTACTGAGAAAGGAAGTATGGAGGATTATTTCAAAAGCAAATTAGCTATGAAAGGAAAGACTAATTTGAGCTTTACCAATAACTGTGATGTTGATGATGAAGCTAGCCACACTTTCAAGGGATTTGCTGGAACAGGTGATGAAGAATTAGAAGCAGATGAGCAAAGTGAGGTTGCTTTTCAAGGATTCTCATTCTATGATGAGAAAAGTGAAGATCACAAAACCTCAGATGAACTTGTGGAAACATTAGATGAACCAGTCAAGAAGAAATGTAAGAAAAACAAGTAATCAAAAAAAGATTTTGATGTTCTTGAAAATCAATGCTTAGAAAATAATGCTAGAGACACATTACCTGACGAAAATAGAAAAGAAACTGAGATAACTAAGAAGAAAAAATCTAAAAAAAACAAACACAAAATTGATGACTTGCCTGAAGAGGAAACCCCCAAACAGAAAAAATCCAAAATAAAAAATAACTGTCAAATTATTGAAGAACCTATTGATGACGAAATTCATGTGCCTAAAAAGAAGAAAAAAAGAAAAAATAAAGATATTCAAGTTTGATAATACCCATTTTTTTTCTTAAATGAGTTATTTAAATCCAATATGTATTACAAAGCTTGTATGAGGTAGGCTTTGGCTCCTTCAGGATTCGAACCCGCAATCGTTAGGCCAGGCAGGATTTCTATGCACGCACAGCGCTCGTCTCGGTGGGGCTACCATTATGTACGACTATTTTCATGTTCACTACTAGTAATATCGAGCCGATTCTGGATTTTAGTCGATTTTCGAGCAGCACATCACTAGTCGTCAGGCTAGTTCCGTCAGTTAAATCCGTCAATTTCTTTCTTTTGCCATTGTCAGTCAACTCTACTGTCAAATTAACGTCACGTTTTGTTGCGCAGCGTGGACTTTATTTATTGTTTAGTTTTTTTGAGGTTTTTTATATAAAAACCAACATATTTCATAATTATTACTTTGTACAGTGACGAACTTTATTGACTGGATCATGGTAATTCACGACGAGACTGAGTTAGTAGTAAAATTGCCTACAATAAAAAAACCACTTTATGAGCCCAAATCGAATGTTATTCCTACTATGCATGAAGAAGATTACGAAAAAACAGACGAAAACGAACGTCCTCTATGTGTAATTACGAAGAAGTCGCTAAAGTTAACAGAAAACGAATCAGAAGTTCAGGTTAGAATTCCAAGGAAAAAGTCTAAGAAGCAATCAGACAAGTCTCGAAACAATCGACCAGAAGTCAGTGATAGCACGAGTAGCGCCTGTAAAATCAGTGAAAAAGATTTAGAAGAGCTTAAAACTGTGTACAAAAAATGCAAATCAGTGATTAGAAGAATAGAGGAAAAATATGGCCATTTACTAGACTTGGACGAGCCTCCCTTCAGGAGAAATCCCCCAACTTACTCCACCGATGCTGAAGAAACTGAATGCCACTGCACATTCAACAAAAAAGTAGTATTTGATGATGATGGAAAAGAAATTTCTGTAGAAACAGGGCCTTCTGATCATATTTGCCCCAAGAAACCAAGGTATTCACGACCACAATTGACCCAAGACCACTTGCAAATAGAACATTATGATGAAACCATAGAATTACCAGATGATCTGCAGGAGTTAAGAGTAATACTACAAAACCCGGACCTAGAGATTACTTATCGAAATCAAGTTATACAAAAAATGAGATCAATCAGACAAGATTTTGCAAACGAAATACGATTTAACAAACGCTCAATAATTGAAAAGATTAAAGAAAATATGGAAGAAGTGATAGATTTTAAGGGAAGCAATTTAGCCTCATTACCTGGATATTATGTTGACTAGTTAATAAGATGATAAATTTATACTCTATTATCTTAATTTTTTTGTTATTTCAACCTTTCCTCCAATTTAATTCCTATCTATGGTTCCAACAAAACTAGTATAGAGTCCATGGAATGTATTGTTCAAGCCAATATTTTGATGTCAACAAGTTTCCTGTAAGTCTATTGAAATCCAGGTAGGTATAAAAACAGACCATAAAATCTTGTTAATATTTTAAATAATATGTTTACTCAGTATCATCTCTTACCAAAAAAACAGTAACAATGCTAAGTTTTTCTCCACTCAAGAGATTTTGAGCACTTTGACTGGCCAATCCACAGGCGGCTCCTCTACACTCTGCCCAACTCCTCGTCAGTGGAACCCTAAGTGTAGAGGGTCCAGTTATAATCACCCGCGATAAGTCGGGTGGCTGTACTAGCGACCCGTCACCCTAAAAGCGCCAACCAGGCCTATTAATTCAGAATTTGACAACTTAATGTCCATGGGTGGTAAAGATTAGGTCCAATTCTATGCTGGGACAGCCATCATATGATTCATATGACTGTGGTATGGGGGTGACTTATTGTATATTGATGGATAAATTGACAATAGCCATGCTTGCTATTCAGTATGTCTTATCAATAGCGTTTGCCAGTTGCATTAACAATGGAAGGATATCAGCTTTACATGTCTCATTTGATTTTAAAGTGAACCTTATTTTCACTTAGTTAAGGTCTACTTATACTAAGTTTATAGAGATGCTAGCTTTCAAACAGATAGAATGTCCATTGTCCATCAACTAAAGCGAAGTTTACGTGTGAAAATGTAAATTGCTGTTCAAATAACGCCCTTACTGCTAAGCTATAAGAGCTGCTGAATTCTCAATGAAGATAGGATTATGTTGGTTGTTGTGTGGTGAATAATAATGTTGCCACATGCCTATCATTTACTGTGAACCTGAGCTTTTTGAAATACTAAATGAAACGCGAGCGTCTGATGGATTTTGCGATAGGTACTAGGTAGCACAGAATACAGAAAACGGTAGAAAAGCGATCATGCGTCGCGCGCTGTTTGAAATATTTAAATTATCACTAGGTATAAGGATATTAAGAAAAAAGACGATAATTATGAGGATTTAAAAAGTATTTCTTTGTTTTAACTCGTCGCTTGACGTTTTGCTCGGAAAGTAATTATTGCGCAAGAACGGACTTTGTATGGAGGGAGGAGAACATGCTCATGTATTTTGACGATACTTTTCCGACTACATGACCGTTCTATGTTCTGTGGGACATAACCTATCTACTACTAAATGAAGTACCTACTGTAACTAGGTACCCTTTAGGAATGTTATAGCATAGCTAGTTATCGGAGGCAGAAAGCAGAGCCAACGCCATGAGAATTGAAGATTACTATCTGAAAGAGATTCCAAGAAGCTAATTGTTTGTATGGCTCTACTTCCATAGCACGTTAACGTGGTACCTAAGTAGTGAGTAGACGGTGGACCGACGGCATTGTTAAGCTAGCGAGAAGTCGATCAATGGAGAGGAGAGGGTTCGGAATAGTTCTTCCTGGAAATTTGTAGAGGCCCATGTCAGTGGTGTTCTTCAGGCCGATGAGTCAGAAGCAGCAATATAATCTGCTGCCATTTTTCACTGATATTCTAGTGACCCTGAGGGGTAGGTATAGGTACCTACCCTAATAATTTTTCTATCTTATTATGTACACGTAGGTTTCACTAAAGCTCTGTGGCTCTACAACAACGTCCTACTTAAAACAGCTGGCATCGTTGTTTGTGTTTGGTCAATACCTCCGTCTCTCCTCCGGCCCTGCTACCGTTCGCTAAATTACGAGTAAACAAAGCTTTAATTTGCATAACAGTACCATCATTTTAGAGCAGTTGTGTTATAACCACGTAGTATTATTGCTATGCTATTAGGTATGTAAGCAAGCACACTCATTTGAATTTCGTATGGTATTTTAGAACTGTATGTAGGTAAGTTATACACTTTGGGCTTCAAACAAGGTTGTCTATCTCATAAGGCGCGCGACCGCGTCATCGTTGGACGCCTACGATACGAACCTTTTCCATGTTTGTATTTTTAAAAACTTTGCGTTCTTATTTTAAAAATACCGCGAACTCAACTCGAGTCTCGACTCGATGAAATAGTTTGCGAAAAATCTTTCTGTTTTTGCTTGTGTAATGTAATTGTGATAAAATGTACTTTTAGTGCCAAAAAGTGCTGAAATATAAACAACGAAAATAAAATCTGCATGCATTATGAAACTGGATAACTTTGGATTTGAGAAACTACAGGTCAGTTGTTATTGTTGGAAAAAAACGTAGTTCTAGAGTAGGCAAGGATGGCGAGACAAGCTGGTAGAGAAAGTGCTCAGAGAACTGCGATGTGACCCCCGCCCGATGGACCGATGACATTAGTAAAGATCTCGGGAAGTCGGATACCTACCTTGATCGAGAAGGAGAAGGGTAATAATGTTCATCCAAAAACAAATGAAATTAATGGGAGAAGCCCATGTCTCGCAATCGACTTATTTTGGCTTGATATTTTATCAATCTGGTAGTAGGTAAAGCTACCTTAAATAAGGGTACGCTCACACTGACCAAAGACCCAGCGTCAGCACCAGGGTGTAACGCGTAGTGTAACGCAGGGTGTAGGGCGTGGTAGGCGCAGGGTTAGGTTATGTAGAACTGAACCCACATTCTATTTTTATTATTTCTAATAGGTAGGTTCCTATTTAATCTGATAGCTTTGATGTCATCGGATACTAATATCGTAGATGTCACGTCAAGGTTCAAATTAATTAGATTTTTATAGCCTGAGGTAATTTTTGACATGAAGATGATTCATCCTGCTATTCGTTTGTTGGTAAAGGTGATATCAGACGGTTCATTTTTTGTTCATTTTCACCTTTCATTCGGTACATTTCACTCGAAATGAAATATCTGAACAAAAAATGAAACACGAGTGCCGAATGAATTCATTAGTGAACCGATCCAACAGTGTTGGATAAGGTGATATCAGACGGTTCACTCGAATGATTGTTCACTCGAGTGAATGCTTCATTTTTTTTTCATTCTATGTTCACACGGCTTAGATGAAATGATACAGAAATGAACATTCATTGTTCTTTCTTTTAAATATGTCATCGAATGAAGTCGTACGTCTTGGAATTAACTTCGTCGACAATGTGATGTCCGTCGGCTACAGGACTCGAAACAAAATGGCCGAATCCGAATGAACGTTCTCTCAGTGTTCAGACCGTTCATTTCTCGTTCATTCGGAGTGGGAATGAAAGATGCCGGATGCCAATATCCAACACTGTTGGATCGGTTCACTAATGAATTCATTCGGCACTCGTGTTTCATTTTTTGTTCAGACATTTCATTTCGAGTGAAATGTACCGAATGAAAGGTGAAAATGAACAAAAAATGAACCGTCTGATATCACCTTTATTGGCATCCGGTATCTTTCATTCCCACTCCGAATGAACGAGAAATGAAAGGTCTGAACACTGAGAGAACGTTCATTCGGATTCGGCCATTTTGTTTCGAGTCCTGTAGCCGACGGACATCACGTTGTCGACGAAGTTAATTCCAAGACGTACGACTTCATTCGATGACATATTTATAAGAAAGAACAATGAATGTTCATTTCTGTATCATTTCATCTAAGCCGTGTGAACATAGAATGAAAAAAAAATGAAGCATTCACTCGAGTGAACAATCATTCGAGTGAACCGTCTGATATCACCTTAACATAAGGTACGTTATACCTACTTAATTGACTAACATGCTTTCGTAAAAAATTGGACACAATAAAATTGACCTTATCTATATAAAATGAATTCCTATTTCCCTTGGTCACGCCATCACGCGTGGACGGCTGGACCAATTTGGCTGAAAATTGTGGGGAGGTAACTTAGAACCAGGAGGTGGATATAGGATACTTTAATCCGGAAAAAGTAACGGGAACGAGGTGAGTGAAGCCGCGGGTGGCCGCTAGTTTCTTAAGAAATTCAGGAGCAATTCTACTTCTAATTGAGGTATTTGTTTCGATGAAGCCTTATTAACGGCCCTTTGGTTATTACTCACATCGCAAGGTCTTTTTCAAACTTACACGTCAGTCTTGTTCAACTGATTTCAGCTGTCAAACTCAGATGTACCTACATCTGCCTCCCTATTCATAAAGATGGGCGTTTAAACGACAAGCATTAAATAAGGCAGACTTTTTTCGAAGAGCCTTTCACAAAGAGCTCTGCTACTACAAGATATTGAATCTACTGTTAGTCTGGTAGACCTAGAAACAACAAACCTGCCTAGTTTTGTTTTGTATATCCCGCCCACCACCTCTTGCATAAGACTATGATAACTTTATCAAGTTGTTTTTATATTCATCACCATTTGTGTAGGTATTGGTATTGCATAAACATGCCTTGGATTTGCGTAGGCGCCACCAGCAGGGTAGAGCCTCCATGGTACTTTGACCTATGTTTCCCAACACCAAGCATTGTATATTCATGCTGTACTTATATGGGCAGCTATTTAGAAACTGATCTGACTGAGAATTAACCTGTTTTTTTTTCATTATTATGGATAGCTAAACATTTGTCTGCCATCACACCTGATGGAAAGGTGGAGCACGCTTAGCTATAATCCGCTTGTTCACTCTTGACTTGAAAATTCCAAGGTTGTTATGCTCCGGTAATATTGACGACGGTGAAGAGTTCCACTCCTTGGCACTTGTTCTTCGTCTTCTGTTTTATCTGTCCTAGTTTTACAGTTTGCAATTTTATGAGGAACTTATTAGCAGTTCAAACGATTTCGACATCAAGCTTGAAGAACCTACCTTGAATTATGTGCAAACGCACATTAAGCTTCCTATATTATCGTTGAACGTCGTTAGTCTCTTGCTAGATCCTAATCATTATACGCAATTTCCGTCGATGATAGATAAGTTTTGTGAATGTTAGAGTCAGTAGAGACGATTGGTTACAAGGTGCAGTCTACAACTCTTGCAATTAGGTTCCTAATTATTTAATTATTTCTTACCCTCTCATTCATAGTATAGTATGTGGTTTAGATTATCCGTGGCACTACTGCGCGGCCCTGACGGCAGACCAGCGTTAGTTGCTGGCCAACTAGCTTGACGCTGAGTCAGGGACCGTTTTGCAGCTCTTGGCTCTTTGTCTCTTGTATGCATGTATAGCGTTGATAGATTGAACCTTAAATTGCTAAGCGTCTGCAAATAAGTCTTTCATAATGCTAACTAATGTTTAACGGCTCGCTAAAAGTCTCTTGTCACTGTCACTTTCATGTCAACAAATAGAGATGGCAACAGACTTCTTGGTCTGCTAAGTTAAGTGACTGCTATAGGACCATTATGAATATACCCGCTAGAGTGTAGGGCACCTTCACGGTTTTTGTTGGTAGACTTTCCTTACAGCTAAAGCATCAACCAACTCTTCTTTCTTTTGAAAGATATCTTATGCCTCGACTAGGATCTTCTTTAGTTCTCTCGTCTTATAATGGGTATTTAGGCCGCCTACTAAATAATGATCTAGGTTCTGTGAAAGGAATGTATGATTCATGTCCGTCCAGTCTGTTCCCACCTATCCAGTTTACTCAAACATGTCAGGACTTGTTTCTATTGGGATATTTTGTTCAAGGTCTGTATCGGTTCTTTTGTGCCTTGCCTAGTTAAATTAGTTTATTTAGATATCCAAAGAACGTTAACTACCTGTCTTCAAACTATGCTCGTTTTTGAAATTCTGCGTAGCAGCCAGCATCAAAAGTAGATCGGCAATTTCATTTAGTAAATTCCCCTTTTCTCTGGTTTAGTCAAAAATAATGACAGCTTAGTTTGCAAATACTCGTGTCTTCAGGCGAATCTTCAAATAAAGTGAGCTGGTTTAAGAAATAATTGAACTATACAAACCAGAAGAAGAATGCCAATCTACTTTTGACGTTGAGTCTACCTACCCTGTGATGCGTAGCCTCCTTGGTATCACCTTATAAAATAACCCAAGCAATAGTAGGTAACCTACTATTGCTTAGTACGTACCTCTTTAAAAAGATCATGCCTGACTACTGTTTTTGTAAAGACACGTTTTAAAATTCGAATCGCATGAATACTGTGTGAAATCTTTACACAGAAACACCAAAGTTGCGGCTATGCTAATGCCAGCGACTTTCAATACGTCGCCGTCGATAGAAAACATCGAAGCATCGAATGACATGTTTTGGTTACAAATTAGTTTTCCGACGGAGAGTTTCTTTACGATTCCGCTGTTGACGGTAAATGAATATTCGATGCTACGCGTGGAGCAATTTTATGTAGCCTGGCAGGCAGTTTACAACTATAAGTAAGTAATCTTTGATCTGGCGAATCTGCACAATATATAATACAGCCAAGTTATTACCTGTCTATTTATAACCGTTTACTCATAGACACCAGTCACCCTCTAGGTCAAGGTCGAAACGGGGTATATTTCCAGTTATGAGCTATGAATGCTATAGTGCACCAGATACCTGCTTCTTGGTTCTAGGAACATAAACTGAATACCTGTAAGAAATTGAGAGTGGATGCATGACTTGGTGCATAAGTAGATATAGGGTAAGTACCTATATCCGGTTCAACAAGCTACACTTCAGTTCGATTAGGTATTTCTTGCGATATTTTGAGTAGAATCTCTGTCTGCCATTAAATAGGATGCGGAAAATGATAATGATGATGAGAAATGATGGGAACAACGCATTGCTTCGTAGGTCACGCACGTCAGGAACGTGCCCTACGATGCACTGCCCTGCTTCCATCTACTTAAGGCATACAGATTATGTTCAGCCTCACGCGCCAGTAATTTCACCGGCACCTTTCAATCCGGAACACAGCAATGCTGCTTCACGGCAGAAATAGGCATGGTGTCAGTACTTCCCCGGACGAGCCCTTTGCAAACGTATAAGTGCACATATAAATTGTGCAAGCTGTGAACCGAACAGCTAATCTTCAATGTGTTTTCCATCTTTGCAGACAGCAGAGCGCAGTCCAGGATGGGAGACGCATCGAGTGCGACTCAACAGGGTCCAAGGCTACGGATTCGGGATCGCCGTGTCTGGTGGCCGGGACAACCCTCACTTCGCGAGCGGAGACCCTTCGATAGCTGTGTCTGATGTCCTGAGAGGGGGACCGGCTGAAGACAAACTACAGTAAGTTCTTTGAACTACGAGCCTATTTAAATTCTAAAAACATCTATGTCTATTCTATCTATCTTATTGAATAATAATTATCCTTGGATATTCGCGGTCTTGGTTTATTGGGCGTTCAAATTTCTATAAGAACTGAATTTCAAATCGGCTCTAATTACTCTTCTTCTTCTTCTTCTTCTTCTTGCCCTTATCCCACTACTTGGGGCCGGCACTTCATGTATTTTTCTTCCATTTTCCTCTATCATTCGTCATCTCAGTTCCCACTCCTTTCTTGGACAATCATCTCTCACACAATCCATCCATTTTTTCTTAGGCCTACCTTTACCTTTATATCCATCTACATTCATGCCTAACACTCTTTGCGTCACATGACATTCTTCTCTCCTCATAACCATGTCCATACCACGCTAGCCTATTACTTCTCATTTTCTCCGTTTCTGCTCCGCTATCGGCTCTAAAAGCTAACAGGATCCAAATGTCTTTGTGCGTCTTGATTGCTAAAAGAATCAGCTTATAGTTTGTTAACTTCTTCCATACTTATACGCACTAGCACGGCACGAGTTGATGGTTTTCATGCCATTCTTCGCAAAAGAACAGCCTCACAGTCACACAACCTCCTTCATTCGGCTCCTGATCAGATAGTCATAATAGAGACTGGAAGGTCATGTACCGAATGAAATACATTTTATCTATGTACCTAAATAAAAATAAATAAAATAAAAATAGCCTTTATTCTATTACAACATTAATACATACAGAAATTCTTAATAGTAATTGATTTATAAAATAGATTCTGATAAATAACAACATAAAATTCAATAATAATTTGATTCAATTTTTCAAAATTCAATATAAAGATCTAATTAATATGATGTAAAAGTCGCCTCTCGGGCGTAGGCCTCCCCCATGTCTCTCCATTGCTCTCTGTCTCTAGCCTGTCTCATCCAGTCTGGTCCACTTATCTTGTGGAATATGTCATCCCAACGTGTCTTAGGGCGTCCTCTTTTCCTTTTACTATTGCGTGGGATCCATTCCAGTACTCTTTTAGTCCATCTCGAATTCTCCATTCGGCAAATATGACCTGCCCAACTCCATTTGAGTGTTCTCATTTTGTTGACGATGTCAACAAAATGAGAACACTCAATGTACACTGAACTGACATCTTTGTACCTACCTACCTACTAAAGCTGTGTTTGTTGTCTTGCTTTTACATACTAAGATAGCCTGTAAGTTTACTAACACAAATGGACCACAAAGTAGTCTGACCAATATTTAATAATAAACATCTTTATGCTCGTCTTTTACAGAGTGAACGACAGAATAGTGTCAGTGAACGGAGTTCCCTTAGAGAATGTGGAGTACGCTCGCGCAGTTCAAGTGCTCCGTGACTCCGGCGCCACTGTCTCCTTGGTGGTGAGGAGGCGAGCCCCGGCCCCACCCCCCACTGCCCCTACCACCATCAAGCTAGCGCTCACTAGGAATGGCAAGAAAGAGGGTGAGTTCGTCTTAAACTGGCTATTCGGACATCACGGCTCGATTGAGTGACCGCTGAATCCGCGTTACATTTACAAATTTTTAAAATAATAATTATAAGTTTAAAAAACTTGAGAAACCGACTTCATTGTCAAACGGCTAAACCGATTTTAATCAAATTTGTTTGGGACAATCTGGACGTAAGAATAACCTTCCAAATAAAAAAATAATTTTCTAAATCGGTTCATAAATGACGGAGGCATGCAGTTACAAACATTAAAAAAATTATTTAAAAAAAAATGGCAACACCGATTTTAATAAAATTAAAATGGGACCAATCTGGAAGTAGTACCTTTCAGATGAAAAAAAAATTTTTCAAATCGGCTCACAAATGACGAAGTTATGCGGTAACAAACATTAAAAAAAAAAAAAAAAAATACAACCGAATTGAGAACCTCCTCCTTTTTGATTGGAAGTCGGTTAAAAATTGACAACTCACATCGATTTCAGCTATGGCTTGAGTGATTTGTGTTGCTAGAATTACACCCCAGACTGTGTCACTGAATAGAGTTCCATTGATATCCATGAATACTTCAGCCCTACCTTACAAACTGTGGTAGGTTTGTCTCAAAATAACCAAAATTGTTTAACTGGACGAGCTTGGTCTGGAGAACCATACTTCAGCCTTGCCTTTTCTATTGCCTCAGCTTGAAAGGGGTTTAATTTGTCTTATACCAAGACCCAAAGCTTCTCCCTATAGTTCTCATATGCATTTTATTCCATCATATTAACGAAGACGCGAGATTCCATCTTCGTCATCTACTATAGCCTTATTTATTCACTGTTGGGCTCAACTCACGCAAAATCTATTTAGTCTACGTAATTTGCTAGATCTACATGGCTTGAGAACCTGTGTTTTCCTTCCAGATTTCGGCCTAGTCCTAGGCTGCAAGATCTATGTCAAAGAACTGACCATGCGAGCCAGGGAACAGTTCAACCAAGGCGGCCAAGGGCTCTGCGAGGGCGATATGGTCACAAAGATCAATAACACGCCAGTCACCGACGCAATGACCTTGAAGGAAGCCAGGAAACTGGTGGAGTCCTGCAAGGATCGGCTGAATTTGGTCGTGACGAGGGAACTGATCAGAGAAGAGACGGTCACGAATGGGAATTACCAGAATAATTATAATAGCTTAGGTAATTTCATCTTCTCACTTTAAAACTGGTTGTATTGTAAGGGGCTGGTTTTTCAAAGGCAGTTTCTCTTCCCTAAAAGACCCAACCATCAGACTCTCTTAGAAATTGTTCGGGAAACCAACCAGCAGTGTAACAATATATATTTGAATCAGAGCCAAAATCAAAGTAAAATATGGATTTATTGGAATGGTCTTAAAATGTGAGTCTAGGAGCCAGTTCCACGCTACCAAGCCACTTTAACTGACCATAAATTCCAAAAACTCATGGAGGCTTTTAAAAACCGAAATGCGCAAGACGTATAAACCTAAATAAAAGATTGTTTCCGTTCTGTGCTAAATATTCCTCCAGAAACCAACTCCTAGCTCCATCTCTTATGTATCTAAGTAGAAATGTGTATAACAAGTTTTCTCTCCACAGAAGCGACTACCCCCCAAACCAACCCCTACCCGACATCTGAGCCAGTGTCCTCAGGGTATTCCAGCAGTGGACAGAACCTATATGTGGCGGGACCTGTCAGGGGTGGTCCAGGGGAGAACAGGCGAGGTCCTTTAGACCAGGAGCAACCTCCTAGACCACCGCCGCCAAGGAATGAAGGTATCGAAGGTGATACGAGTTCTTACTATTTATGGAAGTTCAGAAACTCATATAAAAAGTCTAGGTGCATGTGCTTCTAATGCCAAGGGCCTCTATAAGAAAGAGTAGTAAGAGTCTTCAATCCTTCCTAATTTATATCCTGGGATGTAACTTAGATCCTAAGATGCATAGTTTCGTTAAGGCACAAAAGCATGGACTATCTGGCTTAGTTTTTGAAATTTATATTTTGAAATTATTAGCATTGTCAGTCTTAATTTTAATTTATTATTTTCTATTCCACAGACTATTACAGCAGTAGGAGGCAGCTTTACGAAGAAGAAGGAATGGCGAATCAAAGAAAACCTCCGTAAGTGTAAAAAACTTGATGTAGTCAAAAGCTTTTACTCTTCTGCCTGAGCTGTCATCTTTTTGATAAAAGAAGCTTTCTTCTGCTTTATCCTGTTCTACCTTTCGGCGAGAGTGAGTTTGCGCTTGTTCCACCGCTTTTGCTTGGCAGGTTCCTTCTTGTTTTCCTTCTTCTTGGAAGTTGGGTCGGCTCGGATTGCTGTATGGGCTTTCTGGTATAGATTTTCGACTTCGTTACACTGTGTCTTCATGCCACGCAAGAAAAGACTGCAGCCCCTGACCAAAAAAGAGGGTGTCATAAATTTGAGGCTTTAGGTCTGAAACAAATCCTCCGATTTGAAAGTGGGTTTTTGTTAGAAAGTTGAGAGTTGTTAGCCATGTCTGGTAAAAATTCATGCAGCTCATCCATGTTCTGAAGATAGTTTTTGACTGCGCTCATAGCATAGGTCAGTCAGGTAGTAGCGCTGCCGTCTGCGGTGGAGGGCGTGGGTTCTATTCCCACCGAGAACAAATATTTGTGTGGTGAACGCAGATGTTTGTTCTCTGTCTGGGTGCTCTATTGTATTCTAAGTATGTACATATTTACAAAAAAAATGTATAAGTGTTTTATCATCTATCTGGTTCCCATAGTACAAGTTTTGCTTAATTTGGGGCTAGACAGTTTTCTCCACAATATTATTATTAAGTATATTATTATTTCTTACTTCAATTGGAAATTTTAAATTTTTTGTTCCCATTCTGCATACCTAATAATAAATAATTAAATAATGTGGACAATCCACACAACACTATCTAGCCCCAAACTAAACAGAGCTTGTACTATGGGAACCAGATAGCTGATATATTACTTAAATACTTTTTTTTTTGTAAATACATACATAGAATACAATAATAACACCCAGACAGAGAACAAACATTTGCGTTCACCACACAAATATTTGTTTTCGGTGGGGATCGAACCCACGCCCTCCAGCGCAAAAGGCAGAGCTTCTACCAACTAAGCTGTGAAGGCAGTATTATTAAGTATATTATTATTTCTTACTCCAGTTGGAAATTTTAAATTTTTTGTTCTTTTTCTGCATAATAAAATATGTATTTATACTATTACACGGGTATTTATCGCGTATATTACCTTATTTTATTTATTTTCCCGACGTTTCGGCTATGTTGAAATAACCGTGGTCGCGGGCAGACTGGAGTATTGACATGAGTGCTACCGTTGTTGAGAAGTGGAGGCATCACTAACTACCCTCACTTGATCTTCTTAGTCCATAATGTCCGTGCAATCACTACGACACACAACACTGATAGTATCTACGCACTGTGGTAAGGTATCGCGACGCATACACCTCCCAATGATTGGATTCCACGATGAAGAATGTCTGAATCCGTCTTCGCGATTGAAATTAGGATATTTCTTAATCTCAATCGCTTCACGCACTATCCTTTTGTGGTAATGCCGTTCATTGTATAAATACCCGTATAATAGTATAAATATGTTTTATGATCGCGAAAGTTTAATAAGTAATAAAATATGATTTGTTGTTCTCCAGGCCGGAGCCGCGGCTGATCAGTTTCCAGAAGGAGGGTTCGGTAGGGCTCCGGCTATGCGGCGGTAACCACTCCGGCGTGTTTGTATCGGGGGTGCAGCCAGCCAGTCCTGCCGCGCTGCAGGGCTTGCAACCAGCCGATAAGATCCTCAAGGTAGGGACCTTAGTATATCCAAAAGGCTGCCTTCACAGCTCAGTTGGTAGTAGCTCTGCCTTCTGCGCTGGAGGGCGTGGGTTCGATCCCCACCGAGAACAAATATTTGTGTGGTGATGATGTTTGTTCTCTGTCTGGGTGTTATATTGTAATCTATGTATGAACAAAAAAAAGTATTTAAGTATTATATCAGCTATCTGGTTCCCGTAGTACAAGCTCTGCTTAGTTTGGGTCTAGATAGTGTTGTGGATCGTCTGCAATATTTTTTTTTATCAGCTAGTTGTATTAAAAAAAAATATTACTGACGTCAAGTTGGTTACCATAATCATGGTATTAAGTTCTATTTTTATGAAACAACGGGATATTTACCATGATTAAATTTTGATGAGTTGACTTCCGATATTTCGGCACAGTTGCATGCACCATGATCACGGTTGAACTGAAGTCCACGAGTAAAAGAAATGTTATTGGCAGATAAATCGATCTACCCTCTTTCGCACTCTTTTAATGGTTTCCAATAAAAGAGACAAAAAAAACAAAAAAAGAGACCAATAAAAGAGTGTGAAAGAGAGTAGATCGATTTATCTGCCAATAACATTTCTTTTACTCGTGGACTTCAGTTCAACCGTGATCATGGTGCATGCAACTGTGCCGAAATATCGGAAGTCAACTCATCAAAATTTAATCATGGTAAATATCCCGTTGTTTCATAAAAATAGTGTTAAAAACCATGATAGTTTCAAAAGTTATATGGTATTAAGTTGTAATGTGTACTTAATATTTGGTTTCAGGTCAACGAAATGGAAATGAAAGGCGTGACGCGCGAAGAGGCAGTTCTATATCTACTCAGTCTTCAGGAGCGCATAGATCTCATAGTGCAGCACTCGCCGGAGGAATATAACGCGGTTGCCAGTGGACAGATGCGTTAGTCACTTATCTTTTTTCTAAAAAAGCCAGAGCAAAAGACCACAGTCAGACATAGTTGGCCCCTCCTATACATTTCCAAGTAGACCGGCTTTACGCAATAATTATACAATGAAGTCGGTCTATCGGGAACCGTCTTACGTACGTGTTACTTCGTTTTCTGGTTCACAAAACTCCAGTTTCACTTAATTTTTCGTATAAATGTAAATGTATTTTCTTCTGCGAAATAAATGTATTAAAATATTTTTATAGGTTTTATAGTGTTCAAAGATTTTTATAATGTCCCAAAAGCTAAGAGCCGAGCGGGATTTGAACCCGTGACCTTCGCCTTGGTACGGGGCTGCGCTGACCGCGCCATCGGGTTGGATCATCGGAAAGGGAAGGGTTCAAATCCCGCTCGGCTCTTAACTTTTGGGGCATTATAAAAATCTTTCAAAAGTCATTAACCTGAAATTTGTTCTTCCATGTACCTCCGGTTCACAAAATCGTTATTCCTAAAATTTAAATTTGTAGGGGAGGCCCATGTCCAGCAGTAGACTATTTCAGGTTGAAAATCTTTGATCTCTTTTCTTACAAAACCGAACTGGTTTTCGCTGGTGGTGCTTAAACAAGTAAAAGAAGTCTTTTCCAATATTCTTTTGACTGGCATTTCAGCTCAGTTGGTAGTAGTAGCTCTACCTTCTGCGCCGCCGTGGGTTCGATTCTCACTGAGAACATAAATATTTGTGCGGTGAACACAGATGTTTGTTCTCTGTCTGGGTGTCATGTTGTATTCTAAGTATGTACTTACAAAAAAGTTATGTAAGTAAATTATATCAGCTATATGGTTCCTATAGGACAAGCTCTGCTTAATTTGGGGCTAGATAGTGTTGTGTGGATTGGCTTCAATATTTATTTAATTTATTTATTTGTTTCAGCCGGCGATTCGTTCCACATAAAGACGCATTTCCACTACAACGAGCCGACGGATGGGGAAATGTCGTTCCGTTGCGGAGACGTGTTCCACGTGGTCGATACCTTGCATAATGGAACTGTGGGCGCTTGGCAGGTCTATAGGATAGGTGAGCCGAGCGAGCGAAGCGAGCGAACATTCAGAACAGAAGAGTATTAGAGCTCTTTGTGAAGAGATCGTCCGGGGAAGCCACCATACCTATTTCTGCCGTGAAGCAGCATTGGCTGTGTTTCGATTTGAAGGTTGTGGGTGCCGGGGAAATTACTGGGACGTGAGGCGGATTGAACATCTTTATGCCTCAAGATGATGGACGCAGGGGAGTGTATCGTAGGGCACGTTCCTGACGTACGTGACCTGCGAGGCAATGCTTTATTATAGGCGATGGTTACCACCACTCAACACCGGGTGGGACATAAGCTTGTTCTATCAGCTAGTTCAATAAAAAAAACATTCTCCGTGCCAACTGGCAGTAGTACTTTCCCGGATGAGCCCTAAGCCCGAGATTTTTCATACTCAGTGATATTTGGTTAGATAGATAGGTATTTCCCCAAAAAAAAGGAGGATTTTTTGTGCCGTTCACCAGTTAATTCTTATGAAAATCGGTAGAAAATCATTGAAACCATATTTGTCCCAGGTCGCAACAACCAAGAGGTGCAGAAAGGCCAGATTCCCAACAAGGCTCGCGCTGAAGAGCTGGCTACAGCTCAGTTCAACGCTACTAAGAAGGAAATGTCAGGGAATGATGGAAAACATAACTTCTTCAGGCGGCGGCGGTCCACGCATCGACGAAGCAAGAGTCTTGGCAAGGTATGAGACGAGAAAAATAAGTAAATTAATACCAAAATACAAATTAAAATAACATTAAGTCTAATAACACTAAAAATAAAAATACTTACATAAAAATTTAGATTGAGAAAAAATGTATTTACTAACATGATGCTTCAAATGAGAATTAATAACCGTGAATAAACCGGTGAGCCATGTGAATTTTCAACAAATGTGCCAAGCAAATTTGATATATTTTACTAGTCTTTGGAGAGGAGAAATACATTTCGGAGAGTGTGCGATAGAACTTCACGATTTATATTCCCCATCCCCATTCTATCATCTAACTACTAGACGCACGGAAATGCGATATCCATACATGGTTTATGTTCCAACTGTCCGCACCAAGCGCTTTACTTCAACTTTTATGTTGCGGACAGCCAAGGAGTGGAACTCCTTGCCGGCGTCTGTTTTTGCGAAAACCCATAGCTTGGATGTTTTTAAGAGTAGAATGAACAGGTATCTTCTATGTAAGCGTGCTACACTGTTGACCGCATTATCACTTAACAGCAGGTGAGATTGCGGTCGAACGCAAAAAAATATTTAATAAAGGCTACATGTATTTATGTTAATACATTTTTTTTTATGTAACTAGCTGATGGAACAAGCATATGGCCCACCTGATGTTAGGTGGTAACCATCGCCTATAACAAAGCAATGCCTCGTAGGTCACGCACATCAGGAACGTGCCCTACGATGCACTGCTCTGCGTCCATCAACTGGAGGTATACAGATATTCAGCCTCACGTGCCAGTAATTACACCGGCATGCGGCACCCATAAAACCACATAAATACATGTAGCCTTTATTAAATATTTTTTTACATGGCTTGCGTATTTGAACTCCTGTATAATTACAGGAGCACTGGGACGAAGTGGTGCTATCAGATAGCATAAGCAAGTTCCCCGCGTACGAGCGCGTGGTACTCAAACAGCCCGGCTTCGTGCGACCGGTGATAGTGCTCGGCGCACTTCCAGACATCGCCAGGGAGAGACTGCTCACTGAGAACCCGGACAAGTTCTCTTCACCAAGTAAGTTTGTAATGTATTATAAAGGAGCACTGGGACGAGGTGGTGCTATCAGATAGCATCAGTAAGTTCCCCGCGTACGAGCGCGTGGTACTCAAACAGCCCGGCTTCGTGCGACCGGTTATAGTGCTCGGCGCACTTCCAGACATCGCCAGGGAGAGACTGCTCACTGAGAACCCGGACAAGTTCTCTTCACCAAGTAAGTTTGTAATGTATTATACAAGAGCACTGGGACGAAGTGGTGCTATCAGACAGCATAAGCAAGTTCCCCGCGTACGAGCGCGTGGTACTCAAACAGCCCGGCTTCGTGTGACCGGTGATAGTGCTCGGCGCACTCCCAGACATCGCCCGGGAGAGACTGCTCACTGAGAACCCGGACAAGTTCTCTTCACCAAGTATGTTTGTAATGTATTATACAAGAGCACTGGGACGAAGTGGTGCTATCAGACAGCATAAGCAAGTTCCCCGCGTACGAGCGCGTGGTACTCAAACAGCCCGGCTTCGTGTGACCGGTGATAGTGCTCGGCGCACTCCCAGACATCGCCCGGGAGAGACTGCTCACTGAGAACCCGGACAAGTTCTCTTCACCAAGTAAGTTTGTGCAAACTGAAAAGATTGAAACAAAAAATTTGAGAAGAATTAATAAAATATAAATTGCTTCTCTGAATAGATATTGCAACGGCTTACTGGGAAGGCATGGCAAGGGATTTTTTTTCTAAAGGACATTCAATGGTATTGATATAGAAATACGACATAATTTGCTATGCTTTCAAATGATTCCGTGGCATCGAAAGAGATTTCATTGCACGGCATTGAAAGACGCGCCACGGTCTTCCAATGTAGGATACCGTGGCGAACTGTTTTTGACATACCACGGAGTGAGGCGGCGTACCATGCCGTGACAAGGCGCTGGAATGCCGTGGTATCTAAGCGGCTAATGTGCGCTGTCTGACGGCAAAATCCCTTACCATGCCGTCTCTTTATGCGTAGGCCTTAAGACGCGTTTGCGTCTTAAGGCCAAATATATTTCAACAGCAAAAAATCCCTTTTTGATGCCAATATATTTCGGTACGACAACTCATCATGAGACTTGTAGTATTGACTGCCTTCATAGCTCATTTGGTAGTAGCTCTGCCTTCTGTGTTGTAGGGCGTGGGTTCGATCTCCACTGAGAACAAACATTTGTGTGGTGAACATAGATGTTTGTTCTCTGTCTTGGTATTATGTATATAATAAAAGTATACAAGTATTATATAGGCTATCTGGTTCCCATCATACAAGCTCCACTACATATCCATCTACATTATGTATAATGTGAACTGACCACTAATATTTAATCACATTTTCCCCCAGAAATGGACAGCTCACTAGAAGACAGCAAGACCAAATCCGCCGGCATCATCCGCCTATCCAGCATCCGATCAATAATGGAGCGAGGCAAGCACGCTCTGTTGGACATCACGCCTAATGCCGTGGACAGACTCAACTATGCCCAGTTCTATCCTATTGTGATATTCATGAAGGCGGATAATAAGCATATTATCAAGCAGTTACGCGCTGGTTTGCCGAAGTAAGTATTGCAGTAGTAATAACAGTAAAAGGTACCTACTGAATAAATTGAACCACAAGAATCACATTGAAACGTCCTAAAGCTAGGCGAAAAAATGTGCGATTGAAACTAAAAGATCAAGCAACAAACTGCTTGTTTCCTACGTTTGTAGCTTTGATTCTAAGATGTCGGTTTCGAGTGCAGCAGTCATGATTTATAATAAAGCGAGGAAATCACGCTTTGTTGGACATCACATTTAACGCCGTGGAACTCAACTGCCTAATTATATGGGCTGAATTGCCGAAATAAGTTTTGCTATGTGTTCGACTTCCCAATTGTGACACAATAGGTGTGGTTTGATTCACGCTAGTTAAAATCCGAGATTTCTTTTTGTTTCGATCAGTGAAACGCTGCCAAATATGACAACGATATTTGACAGCGTTTCACTGATCGCCATCGCCGTCGTCTTGATGTGTGATAAAAGTGATCCTTGGGATATAACTGATTCAACGTTTTTTGACTTGGACTTTGAGCTTGAGAAAATGATTAAATCTTAACTTTTGAAACTATCATGGTTTTTAACACTATTTTTATGAAACGACGGGATATTTACCATGATTAAATTTTATTTCAATAGTAGTATCGAAACCAATAAAAGAGTGCGAAAGAGGGTAGATCGATTTATCTGCCAATAACATTTCTTTTACTCGTGGACTTCAGTTCAGCCGTGATCATGGTGCATGCAACTGTGCCGAAATATCGGAAGTCAACTCAGAAAAATTTAATCATGGTAAATATCCCGTCGTTTCATAAAAATAGTGATTAAATCTTGTTTGGCGGTTGATTTGGAGCTTTTAATTTTTTATTTTGTCAATAGTAATAATTGTTCTTTTTTCAGATCCGCCCACAAATCATCAAAGAAAGTCCTCGAACAATGCCAGCAGATGGAAAGAGTTTGGGGTCATGTGTTCACGCACACCATTACTCTGAGCGAGGCCAACCAAAGCACATGGTTCAATAAGCTCATAGACCTTATACAGAGGACGCAGCAGCAACAACTGTGGGTCTCTGAGACTAAGGTACATTTATAATGTTACAAGATAATATAGGTTGCATATTGTTTGGTTACGGGTATAGTATTATCTTATCTGTGGTTACGGGAATTTGTGTCAAGCGTTTCAATTGAAAGAAAGAAAAAAAATTATGAAAATACATTTATTTACACAAAGAAACATAAATTAAACAAATGATTATATGAAAGAAACGGGCATTTATCGAGATTAACTTTATTATAATAACCCGATGTTTCGACCGTGTTACAACAGCCGTGGTCGAAACGTCCCGTGGTCGAGACTGGAGTTCATTGGAGTTACCGTCGAGAAGCGGATGCAGTCGTTTTGCAACTGCTTTTCTTTTGTTTCTTTCTTTTCATAAATGGCGAAGTTATCCGATAACAAACGATAAAAAAACAACCGAATTGAGAACTTCCATCTTTTTTAATTGGATTCGGTTAAAAATGAAGAAAGCTTCGGCGGTTAATTTCAATTGAAACGCTTATTATTTGGCAAGGGTCATGGAATAAGGGTAGTTTTATGTAAACAATACTGAGCCTACATTGTTAACTCTTCAGCTACAGTAAGCGCATCGCTTCAAGGTGGTTGCTTGAACGGCAAATTGGTGCATTGGTAAACTACATGTATTGTGCTCTTTTCTGTATATGTATTTCGTTTAATCTTTATGGAAATGTGAATACAAGTTTTTCTTACAACTGTAATCAAAAACGATTATTTGTCTATTTACTTTGTTTATGTTTTACAAGACTATTAGAGAGCACTGGTGGCTTATTGGTAGCAGCCCCGCCTTTCGATCCTAAGGTCGTGGGTACAAATCCAGTCATGTACCAAAGAATTATTTTGTTCAAAAAAATATCAAACGGTGAAGGAAAACATAGTGAAGAAACCGGCATGTCGTACAATCTAAAAAGTTCAAAAACGTGTGTCGAGTGCATGAAAGGACTCTCTGAGGCGCACTTAAAACCCTTAAGACTGTTGAGTGCTATTCGTAAAATATCTAGCATAATTGTCTAATGTAGGTAACTTGGTATTTTGAATCAGTTTTTTTTTTATTCAAAAAAAAACTTGCATTCACATTTAGTTAAACATGTCCATTATTAATAACTACCGTCGTTTCTGTTCTGTCTTGGTATAGCACGTTGAAATGGTGTCGGATATATACTTCCCCATCCCTCCCTCTCCGTACCCCGCCTTTTATCCCATCTCCTACCCCATAGCCAACTATCCATCCCCTCGGCCTTTGAGCTCACCGCAAGCCATGCTATCTTACCCCCACACTAAACCTAACGATCATTTGTATGACGCTAACAGAAATCACGTAGTACCCTATTACTACTCTGAAACTCTCACACATTGCATGCCCAACAATGTATACAGCGTTCCTAATAAAAATCGACATACAGTTGCTATCAATCCGTATGAAGAAAGACAATTGTTTTATGAGCGCAAATTGAAATCTAAAGCTGAATTAAACACTCCGCAACAACAGCCATTCCCAAAAGGCTTTCAAACTCAATCTTTCAGACCGTACAGTGTCATGGAAACTTCTTGCAAATCTCCAATCCCAAACATACAGAGGCCATCTTCAGTGGTCCCTATGTCAGAGCAATACAAACCAGCATCTTTCTTCATCAATGAAAATGATGTAAGAAGGACGAATGAGGTGCCAGAATGGAAGGCTAGACTCCAGAAAGAGTTCCCAAAACCATTTTTGAAACAACTGGAGAAGCCACTCAGACCGATTTGTAGAATTCCAAATTGCAAGTGTAGCGTGAAGCTAGATACAGTGAGGTACAGCGAAGTTCGCACTTTACCCACTGTGACTGAACGTTCTTTGAACAAAATAAGAAACTTATCTCTACCTACCCTCAAGTTGGAAGAAATCGATAAAATCGAAAAGTCGGAAGAGTCAGAAGCTGAAAGAGACGATAAGCCAATTTTAAGTAAGCCTATTTCTGAACAGCATTTAGGATATGTTTAAAATTACGTAGAATATAACAAAGTTACCAAAATAGTTACCAAGTTAGGATAAGCACAAGTTTGTATTAATTTTATTTGCTCACTATAACCTCTATTGTATGTATGTATATTGGCTGCTTTGTTGCTTTGAACGCATTTGCTTTTAGTGCATGACTATTATGTATAAGACAGTATTTTTTTGTTTATTTTTCGTTAGTCACAACTTTGTTTTTGCCCAACATAATAGTGTGTAATTTTTAAACAAAGTTTTAGCAGTGAAAAATACCACCCAATATTTTAATGGATGCTAACATTCAATAACTATTAATCAAAGTTTAACTAAACAGTTTGATCTAAAACTGAATGTTAACATCCACGTGTGTACCCATTAATCATTCACAGACGCTAAAAGTTTTTAGTTTCTGTAACGTGTTCTGTGCAATCATTCATTTGTCTTGTCACCCCATTCCATAACCTACCTTCCCGGACGCCGCTGCACTTCAAACAAAATGGCCGACACAAAATGGCGGATCCAAAATGGCGGATTTCAAAATGGCTGACAACGAAAACAGAGGCCGGAGCCGTTGTCCGATGACTTTTTGTTCTCAATGTCATCGAGCACTGAGAACAGGCTGTCGTACGCTTCAAGTCCCGAGAGTGATTTGGAAGTTAGTCCGCCGCCTGCGCCGCGATTGGTCAAATCGTCGTCTGATCCGTCCATTGCTACGACGCAAGACAACATGGATCGGGACGATGATCTCAATCATATTATGGCTGATGCGGTACCTCCGCCTTACACGGTTTGTATTTTTGGTCTCTCCACCTTATTAGTAGACGTACACATTTAATAATATAGGTATTACAGCACACACAAATCAGTTGAATAACAAATACATCAAATAAAAAGATTGGATGACTTAAAAAAATGTCCTTTTTCTCGTTGTTAAAACATACAAGTGAAGTTTAAAAAAACTTGAGAAACCGGCTTCATGAATAAACTGTTGAACCGATTTTGTTGAAATTTCTATGAGACTAATCTTTCAGATTTTTTCAAATCGGTTCAATAAGTGACGAAAGAATGCGATGACAAAAATTAAAAAAAAACGGAATTTAAGTATAACCTCCTACTTTTTAATTAGAAGTTGGTGAAACATAGGTATAGATAAATGACAAGACATCTTTCGAAGGCAAGGGGTTTTAAAATTAACTCTTGATGCATCATGTCTTCAAGCCTTCCAAGTTAAGTTATCGTGTGTGTGTGTAAAACTCATAATAGGTGACTAGGTTACAGCGATTTGGTGGTAATATTTCCATCTCTTTCTAACAGCAAGGCGGCTACAGTGACAGTAAATACGGCTTCGCCGCCAGTACCAATGGCGGGGCCCCTATGAATGGGCATAGCGTACCAGGGAACCATATGATGGGCCCCAATGCTGAAGTGCCGCCTTACCACGGCAACAACATGACTCATTCGCCGCCTCATTCGCCTTTGTACGGAACAGGTAAGATTTTTGATTAGGTTATGGGCCCAGTAAATAATATCAAGTATCGGTTTTGATAAATACCCTTATTTATTTGTTTATTTAACTCTATATTGCACAAAAAATAAAAAATAAATGTGCAAAAAGAAGACTTAATGCTATTAGCATTTTCTACCTGCCAACCTTAGAGAGAGAGAATGGCGTTGGTGTGCTAACTTAAAAGGAAAAACATAGGTCCTCATCAAAATTAATAACAAGTACTTATTAGTTATTGTTCGATGAGATCTGCTTCAAGAATTCTATCGTTTTCGTGGTAGAAACTTATGACTGGCTCCGATGCCCCACTACCTTTTATTACGTCACTGTGTACACACACATAGTTTTGATATTAGGTTATGGATCCAGATCTAAATGTGTATTAGATTCGCCGTTTTGTTTGACTCATTAGCTCCTGATACAACTTTTACCTTGCCCTATGATAAATTATTTTTGATTTGTAAAAGGATTATATCAAAAAACGATAGGAACGGAGCCGTAGTTTGTTGCCTGTTCTTTTAGGCTTGGTCGCGTGGAACTGGCACTTAGACTAACCTAGCTTTAAGACGTTCAAAGTCAGTGTTGCCAACGACAACGGGACTGATATCGCCATTTTTCACAGATCAGGTAGCCTAATGTAGCCGAATTTTAGATTCTGTCCCCTAAAAGAAAAAAAAAAGAGCCGAAATATAAAATAAAATAAATTTGTAGTTTAAATTGAAACTTAACTTTATTTATAAAAAAAAAAACTTTTATAAAATACTAACCTTTAAAAATAATATGGATCGTCTGCCAGCAACGATAAAGCACCAATTTTCCATGCTTTCCCATGTTTTTATCACGGAAATAATATTTTACACGGACACGTACACAGTTTGTACACGGACAGGATAATTTCCAAAGCGAACGAAACTAAAGAAAGAGTCACAAAACATTTTCCTGAACTACGTAGTTAGCATAATACAAATAATTGCGGTAGTCACTAACAGCAATACAATGACATGTATAATTCACTTTATTGCCTTGTGGGAACATCAAGTTAAATTAAATTTAGTTTCATAATTGCTAGGACAAATTCTGGGTATTCCCCGCCCCGTAACTAAACAACCAACCATACAAGAATAGTGTGGCCATAATTATTTAATATCACATACAGACTGTCGGGTGACTATGATTTTTATTAAAAGCAATTCATTTGGGATTCGGATAATATAAATGGCTTGTCCCTGAAGTAGCCTAACAGGCGACTAGTCGCCTTTATGATTTTTTCGTCGCCGATTTTAGTCCTGAGTAGCCTAAATGGCGATAAATCGCCTACGTTGACCACACTGTTCAAAGTGATTCTTGCAATCCAACTAAATAAATACACTTTTTATTTTGAAATAGGTATAGGTTCTGCTGTAGGTACTGTGATGTTATTTAACCAATCAATCTTTAATATAAATCTGTTGCGCACAGCTAAACTAAACCATAAGATCTAGAAACAGGAGGAGAAAAAGTTCATTTCATGTTCTAAAGACACACTGAGAAATTAATCCCCGAAATTTAACCCTTAAGAATAAGTCTTAAATTTAACCCTTAAGGATAGACAGCGTAGGGTTCAAATTAGAAAACACCACGCGAATGCTGCGGGCATTGCACTTCTCAAAATATCAATAGAATATAAGATTACTCGTCTTTATTCAAAACAGGTTAGTGCAGCCCAAAAGGGTCAAGACACGCGCAAAATAAACGAATACAAAAAGGTTGGCAAAGCAGGTAGATCTCTAATCCTCTATAGAATTCGCCTTCCATTATTTGCATTTGAGAGTTATTAGTTGAGTTTGAGAGTCCGTAGTGTTAAGACGTTTATCGATATTTGGGTTTCGAGTCCTCTAAGTTTTCGTGGTGTGATTTAGACTGTTGTATATGAAGCGTTGAAAAAAATTACAAGGTACAAACCGAAGTATTATAATAAAAGTGAAAGTGGTCGATTTAAATTGGAAGTTGTAAGAGACTTTGTTTAAAGAAAACTTTTTATTTTGAATGTGAAATGAGTTGGCGTGCCTTGAGTTTCTTAGTGTAATGTTAAATGTGTAAAATAATATTATGCACACGCCATCACATCAGAAGTGGTAGACATTCGCTCAGCTGTATTTCTGTTGCAATCAAAGTTTGATTCTAACAAACTAACTAACAGCGATCACAAATATTGATGCAATCATTTTTAGAGCACTATCTATCTGTTGCCAGATTTACAAAGTGAAATTCTTATGCGCTATCTTGTTACAATAGTTCCTTGTCAAGTAAAAGTTCGTCAGTAAAAGCTTGTGTAAAACGAAAGCACATTAGAAGCAATCTAATGCTGCACGGACGATCTAACCACGTAAAGCGCTGTATCATACCTAAGTTATTAAAAATACCTACTTTATCTTGTTAAAAATGGAAAAGACTTTTGTTCCGAATAGCTTCTCTAGTATAACAGTACATATTATCTCGATGTCTAACATGAATATTGTCCTCAGTGCCAGAGTTACCTCCTAGAGGCGGCCCCGTGACGCGACCGACTGGTGGCGTGTTACTACCAGCGCCTCCGCCCGGCAGGCCACCGCATAACCTCAGGCATAATCCATCGGTAAGTCTTATCTTACTAACCGGATTTTTATGTAGATAACTAAGCATTTGGCTGCCATCACACCTGATGGAAAGTGAGGATGCAGCCTAAGATAAGCTTAGCCATAATCCTGTTCACTCTTGTCTTAAAAAATCCTAAATTATAACCGTTCTTGTAATCTACGAGCGTCTGTCATTATAACTACGTGTCGTCGTTCATTAAATTTTTCTCACCACCGCCATCCGCGGCTTTGCTTGCCCCGTTCCCGTTTCCGTTACTTTTTCGGGATTAAAATCTTATGTCTTTCTCCCGGTTCTAAGCTACCTCCCCACCAATTTTCAGAGTAATCGGTTCTACCGTTCTTGAGTTATATTTATATATTTATTAGTGTTCATTTTGCTAAAATACCTTGGTATATGAAAAATGTCGATTCAGATTTAAACTCTGTATATAAAATTGCTTATAATACCACTTTCTCAGCAGTCAAACAACCGCCCCAGTGCCCAAGAGAGACTTTTCGGTGCCCCTAAAGAGTCAGAAGAAACTGCGACATACACCGGCCGGCCTACTAGCATGGTCATCCAGCCGGCTCAGAGCCAGGGCTCGCTCGACAGGCATCGACACCCCAACGCGGTAAGGATCAACTTCTAGTTCAAATTGTCAAGTGCCTAAGATAGACTCTTCAGTGTCTCTTAGGGAGTCCACAGAAGAAACTGCGACATGGCCTGTACTAGCATGGTCATCAAGAATCTCGAGGAACTTTAGTTCAAATTCTCAACTTGCTGATGGAACCGGCATAAGACACAAAGGCTTTGTAGGTCACGCACGTCAGGAGTGTGCCCTACGCTACGTTGCACTGCCCTGCATCCATCAACTTGGGGTTAGATGTTTAGCCTCACGTGCCCGTAATTTCATGGCACCCACACCATTCAAACCGAAACAGCGATGCTGCTTCACGGCAGAAATGGGCATGGTGGTACTACTTCCCCGGACGAGCCCTACACAAAGAGCTTCTATTATGCTTCTTTAGTGCCTCTAAGCGAGTCCTCAAAAGAAATTACTTACACTCTTAGTTGTTAGCATTTCGGCAAATGAAGTGTCGATAAAATTTACCGGCATATAGAGCAGGTAATAATTTTGGCTTCATATTTTATTGTTCTGAGTACCTAGAAGTTTTTAATAAAAGTTATTAATAATTTATTTCATGCTCTGATAGCTTTGACGGTGGCTTTCAGACAGTCTGAAGACTCCACCAGCTTGCCTGCAATGTTTTTATTTTTACGTTTGATTCCTAAATAAGAACTATACAATGATTTCCACAGCAGAACTCATACGACGGTACTTCCCCGTACGAGTACACTGGCGTGCCCAATAACGGTACCGCAATGGGTTCCTGTCGCTTGCCGCCCAACGCGCCCGATGACCTGAAAGTAGCTCCACCTTCTATGTAAGTTATACTTTAAGGGGATAAAGAGCGCTGGTGGCCTAGTGGTAACAGCCCCACCTTCATATCCTAAGGTCGTGGGTTCAAATCCAGTCGTGTACCAAATGAGTTTTTATGCCCAAAAATTTATGTAGGTACACTATGCCAGTGCTCTCAAACGGTGAAGGAAAACATCGTGAGGAAACCGGGATATCGTAGAACCTAAAGAGTTCGAAAATATGTGTCAAGTGCACGAAAGGAGCTTCTCTGAGGCGTATTTAAAATCCTTTCACCACACTGGTTGGTTCGAAAGAACTAGTGACACGATAAGAAGAAGAAGAAGGGGCTGACAACCGTCAAACACAACTTTTTAAAAGATATAAAATCACTGAACCTATTTATAAAAAAAATCTGCAAAAATTTAATTGTGATCCAACAAGTTTTCCTCCCCAAAAATTTAGTTTGACTAGTACTTTTTGCCGTATATATCGAAGCTAGAAATTACCATAAATTTTCCTACATTTAGTTTATAATGTTCCAGTAAAATGGAACCCCCACCGCCGCCAAACCCGAGCGCGATGTCTGCGCAGAGTCCACAACGGAATTCCAACTCGCATGAACACAACTCCTTGGATTACAGCAGGACTCCAGAAAATAACTACAGGTAGGTGCACAGCGTAATTTTCTAAATGACCTTCTACGACTCGAATCTCGAATCGACCTTCTCCATTCACCGACTTAGCCTATTAGGCTTTTTCTATCCTAAAAAGTTATAGTACTTTGCTTTCAATTCACTTGTTTTTGACTCGTACTTGAATTGTCCTTGACTTGTACTTGACTCGTACTTGATTTATCCCTGACTTGTACTTGACTCGAACTTGATTGGTACTTGACTTGTATTTAACTCGTTCTAGTCTCACTAGACTGTAGTACTTGACATATGTTGAAATTGTACTCGATTTGTACTTGATAAGTACTTGACTAGTGTTTGACTTGTACTATGTTCGACTTGTACTTAATTTGTACTAAATTCGTATTTGACTTGTGCTTGACTTGTACTTGTCTTGTACTTGACTTATACTTGAATCGTACTCAACTTGTACTTGAATTGCACTTGACTTATTCATAACTTGTACTAGCCGTACTCAAGCGTCTTACTTAAAACCAATACAAAACTATGTGATTCTTCTAATATTAACATAAATTTATTAAACAGATCAGCAGAGAGCTACCGAACGCCCCCGCAACAGAACGGTCGTCCCAACATGAACGGCGCTGGCGTCCATACCCGCGGGCCCTCGCTGCCGAGTGTACCGACTAACGAACATGCCAAGTACAGGTACAGTCCACTACACACAAAACAGTCCACTGAGGGAATAGAGACTACATTGTCTACTTACTACTGTGAACCCAAAATTGTGATGGGTATTAAAACTTTGATAGCTTTTCGTTTTTGCAAAATTAGTAACGAATCTTAAGTTCTGGTTTCGCAAAAAGTTATTACAAACTAAAATTAGTAGCGAATCTTATGTCTAGTTTCGCAAAAAAAATGATTAAAACATGCAAAAATAGTATAAAAGTAGTAATAGTAAGTAGTAGTAGTAGTAGTATAAAAGGATCATATAAAAAAATGGTAGAAACCGAGCCGTAGTTTGTTGCCTGTTCTTCTAGGCTTGGTCGCGTGGAACTGGCACCTAGACTCACCTAGCTTTAAGGCGTTTCAAAGTGATTCTTGGAATTGAACTGAATAAATTTTGATTGAGTTTGAGTTACTATACTTTTGGCTTATACCCCTTGGTTTCTAGCTTGCACAGTTACTTCAATTGGACATTATAATATGTGAATTTTGACTGGCCTCACCGCTCAGTTGATTGTACAAATATTTGCGTGGTGAACGTAGATGTTTGTCCTCTGTCTGGGTGTTGTAATGTATTTGCAAAAAGAAATGTATGTAAGTATTATATCGGCTATGGGCTAGATAGTGTTGTGTGTATTGTCCATAGTATTTATTTGTAGAAGATTATTAATGTTTTAATTTTTATTTCATCAGTGGAAGGACTAACTCTGCGTCGCAAGCTGACTACTCAGTGCGAGGCGCGCCCGTTCCGCCCTACAAGCCAGTGCCTCCGCCCAAGCCCAAGCACTACCGCCCGCCCGACAACCATCCCAGGAACGGGGTAAGGAATACTACTTATATTGGTTTATATTTTGACTGGCCTTTCAGCTCAGTTGGTAGTAGCTCTCCCATCAGCGTCATAGGTTGTGAGTTCAATCTCCACAGTGAAAGAATATTTGTGTGGTGAATACAGATGTTTGATTTCTGTCTATTAGCTATCTCGTTTCAATAGTTCTGTTTAATTGGCTGGTAGAAAATAGCTTTCCATTTGCACAAACTTGAATTGGTGCAATAATGATCCAAAGTATTATTTTTAACTTAAGTTGTAATTTATGTTATGCAAAACCTATGAATATCTATGACTCGTAATAAAATTAAATGCTTACCAAAATAGTTATTTGTTAATTAATAGATTCAGGCGTGACTTTGCGGAATTCCATTGTTAAACATAAATTAAGTAGAACAATAAATATATAGTACTAATCCGCTAATCTAATCTAAGTAAGCTAATTTAATGTAGACTTGTGTGTGCACCCCACGCCGCGAAGACTTCTTATAGCCCAGTTGTAAGACTAAGCTGGTTTTAAACAGCCCGTACAGACAAGTGGCAAACAGACGCAATGGCCCAGTTGTAAGACTAATGCTGGTTTTAAACAGCCCGTACAGACAAGTGGCAAAAATATTTAATAGCCCAGTTGAAAGACTAAGCTGGTTTTAAACAGCCCGTACAGACAAGTGGCAAACAGACTCAACAGCCCAGTTGTAAGACTAATGCTGGTTTTAAACAGCCCGTACAGACAAGTGGCAAATACAAAGCGAAATAAGGTTACACACACAACAATTAAACCACAAGACGTGTTGCCTTGTCGAGCGCTGAGCAGAAAGCTCAGCGCTCGACAAGGCAACACGTCCTAATAGTGCACAGAGAGTCGATTTTCCTGAGGATGCTTCGTAGAGAGGCGAAACACGTGTCGAATCTTATTAAGTTTTTTATTTCTTGTGGTTTTATTGTTGTGTGTACCTTATTTCGCTTTGTATTTGCCACTTGTCTGTACGGGCTGTTTAAAACCAGAATTAGTCTTACAACTGGGCTGTTGAGTCTGTTTGCCACTTGTCTGTACGGGCTGTTTAAAACCAGCTTAGTCTTTCAACTGGGCTATTAAATATTTTTGCCACTTGTCTGTACGGGCTGTTTAAAACCAGCATTAGTCTTACAACTGGGCCATTGCGTCTGTTTGCCACTTGTCTGTACGGGCTGTTTAAAACCAGCTTAGTCTTACAACTGGGCTATAAGAAGTCTTCGCGGCGTGGGGTGCACACACAAGTCTACATTAAATTAGCTTACTTAGATTAGATTAGCGGATTAGTACTATATATTGATTGTTCTACTTAATTTATGTTTAGTTATTTGTTATACAAGAGTGCAAAGCTGCTTTTTAACCGCGTGCTCAATTTTGATGACCGAGCAAGCGCAGGATTCTAAAATTTAACCACGAGCGTAGAGAGTGGTTTAAAAGTTAGAACCCTAAGCGTTGGCGAAGGAATCAAAAGAGCACAAGGTGAAAAATCTTTGCACTCGAGTGCAACACATAACTTTTCATCCCACCTCAGCGAGGAAATGACTAAGTGCAAAAAATAACATGGCGCGACTAAAAGTAACACACCAAGAAGGTTCCGAGTATGAGTTTTTAACAAATTTAAAAAGGTTGTATGATAAATTCGGCACCATGGAGGTAGAAGTAAATAGGTTTAATTATGTTTTGAACTCACAAAAACACCAAGAAGATTTTGAGTGCGAGTTATTAACAAATTAAAAAAGGTTGTATGATAAATTCGACACCATGGAGGTTGAAGTAAATAGGTTGTGTATTCACAAACTTAGTGAACACGATATTCTAAATTCAAATTTACTTTATCCTCTAGCTAGAGGATAAAAACGGCTTTTGCAGTCAGATATTGAACAGCAAAAACACACTTTCCGAGCTGGTGGGATGAAAAAATTATTATTCATCACTGATCTCTTTTTGTTGTTTTTAGTATGTTTGTTACCTATGTATTTTTTTCTTATGTTATGTTTCTTTAAGTAAGTATGTTTACAAAAACATACTTTTTGAAATATTGTGATATATCTTTCTTTCCTTTTTTATAACGCTTTTATTAGCTTCACCTGTATGTATGTATGTATGTATGTATGTAACCGACCTCTTTGAGCTCGATTTTGTCCTACTTTGAACGATCAGATTTGATTCAAACTTTGCACACCTGTCAAAGGTCGATGACAATGCAATAATATGAAAAAAAAAAATTAAAAAAAATGAAAAAAAATAAAAAAAATAAAATAAAAACCTACTTTGAACGATCAGATTTGATTCAAACTTTGCACACCTGTCAAAGGTCGATGACAATGCAATAATATGAAAAAAAAAAAAAAAAAAATGAAAAGAAATTAAAAAAAAAAAAAAAACTACTTTGAACGATCAGATTTTATTCAAACTTTGCACACCTGTCAAAGGTCGATGACAATGCAATAATATGAAAAAAAATATATAAAAAAAAAACAACTAAAAAGTAAAAAATAAATTATAGTTTAAAAAACTAAAAAAAAAACGCTTTTATAACTAATTGAACTAAAAAGTTAAAAATAAAACTGTAATAATCAATTGAAAATTTATATTGTTGTACAAAAAGCGTGGGGGGCTTGATTTTGATTGTTGTAAATATTTTATCAATAGTTTACTTCATCTGAAGTTATTATAAAAAGCACCCCACGTTTTTTGTACAATAATATAAATTTTCAATTGATTATTACAGTTTTATTTTTAACTTTTTAGTTCAATTAGTTATAAAAGCGTTTTTTTTTTAGTTTTTTAAACTATAATTTATTTTATTCATAATTTAATAGTGTGTATCATGTGTGCCGAAGTAGCAAATAAATGCATGTCTATGTCTAAGTCTATTTATTATTATTGATTAAATAAATAAATACAATTGTCAGCAGGTAATGGAGGGTCCCGCCCCCATGGGTCAGGCCCCCACGCGGGGCTTCCCCCCGCAGTACTCGCACCAACACTCACAGTCACAGCCCTCGCATCCACCGTCGCATCGCAACGCACACAACTACCAACAGGTACACTATTTACCTATCAACTCACAGCCCTGCTATCTGCGCAATAGGCAGTAAAAAAAAATAGGCATTTGCATCTATTGTAGATGATTTATATATCTTCAGCGGCAACTGGTGATTACTCATGCCCCTACTTACGGGACGCTATAGTGTCTGGGACTGGATTTCAAATGGAATAGGCTTGCCCAGCACCTAAACCATCTTGACAGCTTAGTCGGCCTAATCCACTGGTGGTCTAGTGGTAGAGGCCCCGCTTTCCGATCCTAAGGTCGTGGGTTGAAATCCAGTCGTGTACCAATGAGTTTTTCTATCGAAAAATGTATTTACACAATCAAGTGCTCTCAAACGGTGAAGGAAAACATCGTGTGGAAACCCGTGGCTTAGACAGCTCTGCAATAGGCATGATGACAGTAATCAAGTATCGCCAAGATATTTATCTGATCTAATGAAATAGGATTCAAATATTTTGAAAAATGTATTTATTTTCTTATTAATGTCGAGATTAATAATTTATTTGTTAAAATAAATCTACAAAATCAATCAATCAAAATAGTCTTTATTCAGTTCAATTACAAAAATCACTTTGAAATGCCTTAAAGCTAGGTGAGTCTAGGTGCCAGTTCCACGCGACCAAGCCTAGAAGAACGGGCAACAAACTACGGCTCGGTTCCTACCGTTTTTAGGGTTCCGTAGCCAAATGGCAAAAACGGAACCCTTATAGATTCGTCATGTCTGTCTGTCTGTCTGTCCGACCGTGTCACATTTTTCTCCGAAACCATAAAAGCTAGACTGATGAAACTTGGTGGGTAGATGTATTCTGTGAAACCGCATTAAGGTTTTTACATAAAAATAGAAAAAAAACTATAAATTTTGGGGGTCCCCGTACTTGAAACTGAAACTCAAAAATTTTTTTTTCATCGAACCCGTACGTGTGGGGTATCTATGTCTATGGATAGGTCTTTAAAAATGATGTTGAGGTTTCTAATATCGTTTTTTTCTAAACTGAATAGTTTGCGCGAGAGACACTTCCAAAGTGGAAAAAAGTTGGTCCCCCCCCCTCTAACTTCTAAAATAAGAGAATGATCAATCCAAAAAAAATATATGTTGTACATTACTATGCAAACTTTCAACGATATTTGGTTTGAACGAGATCTAGTCAGTAGTTTTTTTTTATACGTCATAAATCGTAAACCGCAATTTACCTTTCGACGAACTACAAAAACCTTTATAATATGTTAATTGATGCTACGGAACCCTTCATGGGCGAGTCCGACTCGCACTTGGCTGCTTTTTTTATATGATCCTTTTACAATTTTGATCTTTTACAATAAAATCATGACTTATTTTCACAATCTCTTCTATGATATTCAGAAGTATCTATTATGTCTAAAATATTTTATATTTCTGTAGATATATTGAGTACTTAGACTCAATATTTAATAAGCATTTACATCAACGTTGTCTAGAAATATTACATTTCGTTCCTACTTATATTTTATTATTAAAAATCAGTTGTATTTTATAATTATAAATAAACAACACAAAATAACGATTTTTGCCATATCTGTACCCCAAGTCCCAGTGCAATTACAACATTTCGTTACCAAATGTTGTTTTCGTTTCGCCTATTTGTCTCTGTCTATTGTATGGAGAAAAGATGAGACAACAACTCTAACTACGTAATGTATTTTTGCCGTCTCATATTTTCTCCATACAATAGATAGAGACAAATAGGCGAAACGAAAACAACATTTGGTAACGAAATGTGGTTGCCAAACTCCGACTTCGGGTACTGTTCATAAATTATTTTCAGTTTTTGTAAAAATCAACAAAATGTTGAATATCCCTAGACAATATTGACGAGTGTATCACTTATCGTCAGTCTATCAAGTACGCGCTCGATAAAGGCCTGCGCACACCTAGGTCGCTGGCGATAGCGATCAGTGAAACGCTGTCAAATATCGCTGTCAAATTTGACAGCGTTTCACTGATCGCCGACGCCAGCGACCTAGGTGTGCGCAGGCCTTAAGGCCGATTTGTCTGATCTTTGGTGTCGATGGTAAAACAACATATTATTTCCAGAGCAACATGTACAGTGGTCAAATGCCATCTCAATCACCGCCGTACTCGGGGCCGCCATCGCATCATCGCGCTATCCATCTTCCACACAACCCACATCTAGGTAAGCATCTATTGTGTTTACTTTTTAAGAGGGAACAACACAGGCGACTCTCCATACAAACGTAGTCCCCTATTTCCTCCCTGGATAATGCCTCTAGAGTAACCATTTTGTCTCATAAAATCCAGATCTGCTATATACGTGCTCGTATGTTTTCCTTTTTTTCAGAACCTTATTGATAAAGAAAATATGACCCTCATTATGATTTATATGAAATATGAATTGGAGGTGATATTTTCTTTATCAATAAGTTTATGAAAAAAAGGAAAACATACGAGCACGTATATAGCAGATCTGGATTTTATGAGACAAAATGGTTACTCTAGAGGCATTATCCAGGGAGGAAATAGAGGACTATGTTTGTATGGAGAGTCGCCTGTGTTGTACCCTCTTAAAGGCTCAGACCAAAACTAATCTAAAATTTGTACACTTTCAACGAACGTCGGTTTGTGCGAAAATGATCCCGGGTAACCTCAGACGAGCCAAGTTACGACGGCCGTATTGTTATTATATAGTTAAGCTCACTGACACCTCAATTGACTGGCCTATCATATCAGCTCATTTGGTAGTAGCTCTACTTTCTGCGGGGGTCGTGGGTTCGATCCCCACCGAGAACCAATACTTTGTGGTGAACAAAGATGTTTATTCTCTGTCTGGGTATATTGCATGTAATTAGAAAGCATGTATTTACAAGAATATTTATTATTTTATAGTTACGCTCACTGACACCTTAATTTTCTATTTTTTTTAATTTCTGTGAAAAGATACCACTATTATTTTAAAATTATAGCAAGCCAGACTGTTTCATTATTTTACTGTCAAAATTATTTTCCATTCAGCAAAAGTTTTCATCTAAAGCACTAAATAAAGCAAAAGTGCAGTATTTTAAAATCAAAAAAGACGGTCATCTTTCAGATTTAGCCGGAAGTCGGGAGCAGCGGGGATCCGCGTTTGAATTGTACCGGAAGCCACAGCACATGCATAACTTGAGGTAAGTCACATTACACTGACCATTTCACTTTCTAGTCAATTGACTGTCTATCAAACTATAAACAAACTTTAGGTACCTACCCTCTTTCAAATAAAGAATAAAAATCACATCTCTTATTATTAAAAACTTGAAAGTGTAAATTACTCATTCGACTTCCCATCTTCATATTGAAGAGTCAAAATCATCGTATTATCATTTTAAAAAGTTTTATGCCTTTCTGTTACAAAATTTGACTTCAAATTCATGCCTATCTCTTTCGGAGACCTTATATTTGGATTACTCAAAATGGGCATGTATTTTTAAGTTCAATTTTAGTGCAGAAGGAATATTCTTGCATGTTTCAAATCTGAGTCAGTACTCCATCTTACTGTCTATAAGCCCCTGTACAATTTGCTCTAACATGCAAACACCGATCGCTTCACATACGACTAACAACGTCTTGACGGGCCACAGTATTGCTATGGTTTTGTATGTGGTTTAAATATGTAACATAATCTTTCCGGCCGTAACTCTGCTCGCGGGCTGTAATTTGTAATAACATAGATTAGATCAAACTATTGGCAGTGCGTGTCTGCATTTTAGTGCAACTTGTTTAGTGAAAGCATATTGAATTATGTTGTCTTTTAGTCTCTTTCAGTAAATATCTTTCGCTCTCCTTAGATATTTCCTCTCTCTATCTGTATGTACCCTTTTAGTGTACCTCTTACCACTGTAGATTGTGGATGTAGTGTATTTATTTGTGTTTAATCACTTTTATTAGATAGACTCACTACATAGAATGTAAGTCTTCTCTCTGTGACAAATAGTTCAATATGCTTTTGCACAGAATCGCAAAATTCACCTCCTGAAAATTGCCATTTTCATTGCCACAAGCTGGATTCTCCAACAGTTTGAATGTTGCTGAACTTGGCTTGTTGTATCATGAGTGCCCAACTAAGAGGGTGTTTGGTTGTGGGTTTCCGCAGTTCATCCGACGTCATGAACTCGAGCGTGGAACACGACGAGACCTTCTCCCCAAAAACTAAAAAGAAATTGTTGAAAAAGCCATCCTTCATTAAAAACGCCGTACTCGATCTATTCCGTTCGAAAACCAAAAACTCCCAGAAGGTGTCTCGACAGAAGTCACTGTGCGATAGTGACTTACAGAAGAGACACCAGATGCCGATGCTGAGACGAGAGAAATCTGATCTCAGCGATATGAACACGCACATCCGAAACACTCAGATCAGGAACCAAATGTTGCAGCGAAGCAACTCATCGTCCTGCGAAAAGCCTGTTCTGAAACCGATCCTCAAACGACAGAGCTCGTTCTGTGACGAAAGCGGCTCTATTTGCACGGTCAGGGATTACGATGCCAAGCCCGTATTCAAAAACCTGAGACGACAAAACTCCATGTGTGATTTTGAAACTGAACCGAAAGTTACCCCTTTGTTGCGTAGACAGAACTCCCTCATAGAATACAACAGGAGAGGAATCTACGGACAGACAAACAGCTTTAACATGATTACCAAAATAGATCCAATCTACCAAAGACAGCAGCAGACGAAACACGAACCATTCCATCCTACCCAACCTCTACCTCCAGAACCTGTTTACCAAAGCAAAGATCAGTTAGTTTACGATCCTATACCTAAGCCTCGAAGAACGTATACCTCATTTTACGATACCTCAAGCGAAAACCCCTACGCGAGTAGATCAGAAATGTCCAATCAAAGTTATGAGAATCCTTACGGAAACAATCCAACCCTTCCGATGCCGATTATGGAGCCTCCGTATGCTACTAGGGCTGAATGCTTCAGAGAAAACCCTTACGCTACCAGAACAGAATGCGTTAGGGAAAGTCCTTACGCTTCCAGATCAGAATGCGTTAGGGAAAGTCCTTACGCTTCCAGATCAGAATGCGTTAGGGAAAGCCCTTACGCTACTCGATCTGAGTGCATCAAAGAGAGTCCCTACGGATCAAGATCAGATGGCATAAGAGAAAGCCCTTATGCTTCAAGGTCTGAATGCGTTAAAGAAAATCCTTACGCAACGAGATCTGAATGCGTAAGAGAAAACCAATATGCATCACGAAAAGAAATGTTGTCAGAGAGCCCGTACACAAATAAACAAGAGATGATGAACAAATCTGACTCTTTGTACAGTGATTCTCCTTACTCCAGTAAAGAACACATTCTAAGGGCAAGAACGACTCCAGATGGTTCTTACACAACTAAAGAAGAAATGTTACGGCAGAGATTTTCAGAATCCCCGTATAATACGAAAGAAGAAATGCTAAAACAGAGAATGGAAGGTTCTTTTTCTAAAGAGCCTATTTATGGTAAAAGAACCTATGACCCCCCACCAAGCACTTCATGGACCGAAAACCCGTACGCTGTTAGACCAGACAGAAGGCTGATAACGCCTGTCAGTTATCCTGGTAGAACTTCTCCTATTAGCAAATGCATGAGTGAGCCTCCTTACGCCACTAGAACGGAGATGATGAACAGACTTGGACAGGCAGAATCTCCATACGCTACGCGTTCAGAAGTGCAATCTAGTTGTTCCGATCAATATGAAAGTCGGAAAGAAGTTTTAGATGCTCGACAAGATACAAGACCGTCATCTGCGGAATGCACTTACGTATCAAAGCAAGAGATTCTATCTCAGAAAGCTGCTTTCATAGCAAGCAAAGAATCTAGCTACGGGATTCGATTGGAAGAAAAACTGGAGATTATTAAACAGAGAAATCAAGCTAAAAAGGAAATGATATACCAGACCAGAAAGGAAATCAATGAAAGTGACTCTGCTAAAATAAGAGAACCTCTTTACGTGTCCAAGAGAGAGCTGAAAGAAAGTGTGATTTATGAATCCCACCAAGAGACTAAGGAAGTACCACCACCTGAACCGAAAAGTAGCAGCGTTTCTAGTGGCGAGTTGCAAGACAGTAGTAGTGCTCGAAGCAGTCCTTATGAATTGAGTGACGCCAATCATTTGTCTCGAAGAGAATCGATGTATCAATCAAAAGCAGAAGCCCAGTCTGCAAAAGAAATAGAAGCATTCCAAGAAATTGATTTCTCCAAACTAAGATTAACCGACTCTAAAACAGATGCCGAAAAAGAGCAATCATTGAACTTGGAATGTAGTGTATTGAAAGGGGAACCGATCTTTGCACCAAGGTTACACGGCAAATCTGAACACATTTCTAATGCATTGAAAGCCACATCCGTCCCTATTCCGTACGAATCGACGACATCTATGGAGACACACTACGCATCCGAATGTAGCATGAACTTTGAAAACAAACCGCAAAGCACACCATACGCGTCACAAGATTTACAAGATAAATCTTCGAAAACAAATCGAACTGTAACATTCTGCGAGCAAATATTAGAGAAGAGTGAAACGAGTCAGGATAATTCTCAAAGCATGTCTTCCAGTCAGAACGAAAGTACTATAATCAACAATCAGAATACAGTTTTGCAAGCGGTATCAGCAGAATCTTCTGGAAGCGATAATAAACCCGACACAGTGCAGCCTGATGGTCCTCATACAACCTGGGGGATATTCGATAGCGAAGGAGGCGTGCTGGAAGATAGGCAATGGGGTGTTTCCCTAATCATACCCCCGAAGGCAATCGCTCCAGGCATCAAACAAAAGATCTACTTTACGGTGTCAGATCCAAGGCTGAGCCAACGCGTTGGCGGACCCCCGATCGATACAAACAACGGTAATGCTTGTATAACGAAGCACGCGTTATGTAGAACTAGACTGCACATACTAATTGGCCTTTAATGTTACGAGGATGGAAATTGGGAATGTTTTTTTTGGGGATTTTGAAAAGTTCTAAGAAGATCTAGCACTCGTGTAGATTTTGTACAGCATGTTGTGCATTGCATGGATTGTTTCTATGCTATGTAGTAATTTAGTTTCCTTATTAAATAGCTACAGATCAGTCAAATAAATAATGTCTACATTCATTCACGCACATTGCAATATTTCGCTTAATCATATACACATCACAAACATATCACATAATATACATCTCACAATATGTCTAACCAGAACATATAAAACATTGATTTATTTATATTTGCGCAGTTACTACAACACAATTCACTCGTACTTAGAAGTAGAAGAGATGAGACGACGACAATTCAGCTACCTCCATCAGACAATGGGATAGTATGTTTGAATTTGATTTTGAGCACTGTATATAAAGTGCAATTGTTATATATTTTGCACAAGTTTTGTCAATCTTTTTGTGTTCGTCAATCTGTTGGGATTTGATACTTTTTGTATGGGCATTTCGATCGAAATCTTTTAGTATTCCGTGTTTAATCTGCATAGTCTAAGCTTGGTCTGCATTTCGTATTTAGTCAGCTTTGCTTGCTTAACCAACTGCATTAACGTGTGTTGCGATTTGTGTTTGTGTGTTCAAGTCTTTTATCTTCCCCACTACTATTTTAATATCAAAACTTTAATTATCTTGATTTATTTTATTACCCTTTTTGCACTGTTTTAAATTTTACTTACTCAATAGTTTGTCAAGGAAAAGGTTTGGTGTCGCTTGTTTTACCAAAATGTTCTGCGTTCTATCTAAAACTCCACAAATAATACGAAAGAGCAGTTCAGTTACTTTTATGTCATACCAAATCTTTTCCGCCACCATAACCAAATCTAACCGCACTTTACAAACAGGTGAAGCGATGCTGTCTCCACTAGTGATGTGCGGGCCCCAAGGTCTAGTATTCCTAAGGCCTGTGACACTACGTCTGCCGCATTGCGCGAACGCTGTCCCATCCCTAGGCCTTACCATCAAGGCCACTGACACTGAAGCACATTTGAGCACTGATTGGGACCAGATACATCTTCCTACAACCACCACTTTGAACACTGTTGCGGTGAAGGTCGATCACTTTTAAAAGCTTTTAACTTTGTATAGTATCATTATCATTTAGGCCTATTGTTTTTTTACATCATATAATGTTTTTATAATAAAATAGATCAGTCTTTAAAATTTTGTAGGAAGATGTTTGTTGATTGAATGAGCGGTTTTTTTCTAAATATGGTTTATTCGATAAGGGTAAATAGCAATACAGTAGAAACTTTGAATATCTAATAGTTATAAGAATAATGGTCTCTAAAATAATCCATGAAGATTCAACTTTTGCTATTTGCAAGTCTTTGTTTTGTGTACCTGGTTGAATTTGAAATTTCCCACCAATAAAAAATGTTTTTTTGACTAGTGGTGCTAAAATATACGATTGGGAATCTCAAGTGAAAAGCTTGGTAGGTAAATGAAATGTCATGAAAATGTATTTTAATAAAATTGACGAATGACTGATGCTGGATATGTATTAATTTAGTATTGATATTAAAACGTATCATACAGGATTTGAAATAAATAAATGACACTTCAGATATTCCTAATTTTAAGAATGCCTTACCATAACGTAGGATAATCTAGTTATTAATGTCTATATTATTTTTAACACGCAACTAATTTGACTATTAAAATGTTAAAACATTGTAATTTGGCTTCCTTATACTTTAGTGAGTTGATAATCTAAAATGTTCGATTGTATGAAACTTTATAAAGTAAGTCATTTTAAATCATGTATACTTAAAGTCATAATCATACGAGTAATTGTATATTTTATTGTTATTAGAAACATGAATCTGGGTTAGATTCGATGATTAAATTTTTTATCTACTGAATTCATATTTTTATTTATTCCCATAGCATTCTAGCATTCATAAAAGAATGAAGAATTACACTGCTGGCCATAGGTCTCCCCTATTCTCAGCCCTTTCCATCCACCGACTTCCCACGATCTTAACAATACCGTCGGTCCATCCCCGGCACCACAGGTGGCTGCCCTACGTTTCATCTTCCGATCCTAAGGCCGTGGGTTCAAATTCAGCCGTGTTTTTCTGCCTAAAATGTATGTACGCTATGCCAGTGCTCTCAAACGGAGAAGGAAAACATCGTGAGGAAACCGGCATGTCGTAGAACCTAAGAAGCTCGAAAATATGTGTCATGTGCACGAAAGCAGCCTCTTTGAGGCGCACTTAAAATCCTTTCACCACACCATATGTTCGAAAAAATCAGTGACACGATATGAAGATAGATATTATGAAGCGCCAACAAAACTACAGAGTTCAACAACATTCATGATTACACTAAATGAAGTTGTCATCGGAGAATTACATATTTCGTAAACTGTAAGCCTACCACAAGCTCTGTCTGGCTCTGTCTCTGGCTCTGGTTTTGAGTCTGTGTGAGTGCTGTCCAATTTTTCATTTTCAATGTACTAAGCACTCACACAGAGTCAAAGTCAGAGCCAGACAGCGCTTGTGGTAGGCTCACTGGTCATGATAGTTCTATCCACTTTTGAGTACTTACCTAATAATTTTCCCATACATTCGCATGATGTCCGATCTATGACAGACGTGATGCAATTGGAAAATAGCTTGAGGCAACAGCTGTATTAGCTTGAACAAAAGTTAGTTGAGTTATAATATTAATCTACACTAATATTATAAAGAGGAAAGATTTGTACCTATTTTTGTATGTTTGTAATGAATAGGCTCAAAAATTACTGGGCCGATTTAAAAAATTCTTTCACCAATAGAATGCTACATTCTTCCAATTTGACATAGGCTACATTTCATTTTGAAAAAAATTAGGGATCCTTGGTAAAATTTGAACAATGTAACCGAAGGTGTAGAAAAATGAGTCTTAAAATGTCTTTCGTCGAATGCGCTGCCGAAACTATTAGCGATAGAACAAAATAATGTACAACAATATTGTCTACCCCGTGCGAAGCCGGGACGGGCTGCTAGTAAATTAATATTGCGGACAATTCACCCACAACTATTTAGCCCCAAACTAAGCAGAGCTTGTATGATGGAAACTACATAGCTGATAGAAACATATATTTTTGTAAATATAACTTTTCTACAATACAACACCCAGGCAGAAAACAAACATCTGCGTTCACCACACAAATATTTTGTTCTCGGTGGGGATCGAACCCATGTCCTGCGGCTTAGAAGGTAGGGCTACTACCAACTGAGCCATTGACTTATGTATGGCGCTATATTTCTCTATATTACCGTGACTAGCGTGCTATATTTATCTAGATCAGAAGTTAGCTATATTAGAAAAAAATGGCTGTTTTGCTGTCTTTCTGATTGCAGATATTTGGGTGGATCATACAAAAAAACGGTAGAAACCAAACCGTAGTTTGTTGCCTATTCTTCTAGGCTTGGTTGCGTGGAACTGGCACCTAGACTCACCTAGCTTAAAGACGTTTCTAAGTGATCCTTGTGGTACCATTGAATAAATAAATTGATGATTTTTATACATACCTATGGTTAAATACTTAGGGGGCGTCCATAAATTAATTACGTGAGGTGTTTTAAAATTTTCTGTCCCTGTTTCCCCCCCGGTGAGATGTCGTGAGATTTTATTCAACCCCCTCCCTCATCCCCCAATGATGAGATTTTTCAAAATGTGGTTTCAAAACTAAACGCTTTGGATTGTTATTGTAATAAAAAAAAATGCTTTTTTTTATTACAATATTAATTTTTATATAAAATAATTTTATATTAATTTAGTTAGTAGTGGATGCCACCTTACCTCGTTTGTTCATGCTTGTTTTGTACAGAATACGACTGAACTTGAATCGCCGTTATCCAAAGGTTAAAACTAGCAACTAACCGTAAATCACAGTCACTTCACACTAGATATTCCTTCTAACAGTCGCATAGCAATAAAACCCTTTTCAAGTCCTACAAAGCAAGATAAAGGCGATTTTACAATGAATGCCTACGTAAGTAGTTATTACTAATGTAAGAGCGAACTGAAGCATCAATCGCAGTCTAATAATGCGCTGCACTGAAGATGACACAACAACGCTGCACATCACGTACACTCGACGACAAAAGCATTAGGTACCTAAATTAAAAATTACAGCGGTAGCGGTCTATTTAAGGAATAGACCCGCTGTAATTTTTAATTATTTTTAATTAGCTCGTAACAGTAGTTCAAAGAACCGACAGCCACTGAGGAATAAGTCGGTGGATGGACAGGGCTCAGAATCGTTCTTCCCGGAGATGTATAAGGGAGGCCTATGTTCAGCAGTGGACTTCTTTAAGAACATGGGGATGATGTTGATGATGAATTAGTCCAGGCGATCGCTAAATCCGCAATGAATTTACTATTTTTGTTAGAAAAATTTGAAAATCAAACGTAGGCGTAGTGGTCTAGTGTCTAGTCTGTCAAAAAATATGTGCGCCTTATGTCAGTACTCTCAAGTGATGAAGGAAAACATTTTCACTCAAGTATTTCATTGAGTCGCCTGGACCAGAGACGCAGAGACCCAGCATTGGACTGGCCTCTAGCTCAGTTGGTAGTAGCTCTGCCTTCTGCGCCGTAGGTCGTGGGTTCGATCCCCACCGAGAACAAATATTTGTGTGGTGAACATAAATGTTTGTTCTCTGTCTGGGTGTTATATTGTATTCTAAGTAAGTATTTACAAAAAAAAATGTATTCAAGTATTATATCAGCTATCCGGTTCCCATATTACAAGCTCTGCTTAGTTTGGGGCTGGGTAGTGTTGTGTGAATTGTCCACAATATTTATTATATATATTTATTTATATTTATTTATTTATTGGGTGATACCAGAGATGATGATGAAGTATTTTCACCTAAACAGTTGTATTCGCAAGTGTACAACAGTGAAGGACTGTATGCGATCGAACCTTAGTTATTATTCGTAAAGCTATGACTTCGTGTCGCTACGATTTCGCAAACCGTGTCATCTCACCGGCGCGGGCGGCACTTAGTTCTGTAGACGACCTGGATGGTATAATATGTACTATTTTCATTAATAATGTACCTACAAGAACCTACCTCAATAGTCACCTTTGTATGATAAAAACTCATGTTAGGGTTTTAAGCTCACCCTTGTACCTACTACAGGGTTATTCATAATTAGCTGCAAATACTCAGGAATTAGGTTGAACAAATAAAATAAAAAATATTTATGTAATTATTTTTTTAAAATTTTGATTTAAGTTTTTGTATCAAACTTTTATTTTTATTAATTTTTTTACGGCTATTGCATAATGATTGCCATGGAGAACAGGACGATGACCCACCCAGGCGGTGACTGAACGCAGAGTGTCGCTCACGGCGTGCGGGCGCGGATCAAAGGTCAAAATAGGTCAGGCGCCAATGATTCCAAAGGATATTCTTTGTCGATTTTCTCGGGATTTTCATAACAAAACTTTAAAAAAATCATTTCATAAATATTTTTTATTTTATTTGTTGAACCTAATTCCTGAGTATTTGCAGCTAATTATGAATAACCCTGTATACCTAAGTGTACTAATTTTGTCTTTTTATTGTGTGTAACATAAAAATATAAGGCAATTTCAAACAGGACAGGTGTAGATGGATAAAGAACATTAAAAATACCAACCAAAATTACAGATTTCCAAAAAAAAACTAGAATAGTTTTAGCATGTCCATAGCTGAGATAAAGATATAAAAAAATTGTTTGTCAATAGAAATTAAGGCCTGCGCACAGCTAGGCGATGGCGTCATATTTGACAGCGTATCACTGATCGCCAATGCAGATCGCTTTATTAGTTAGGTGATCACACACCCCTTCGTAGATTTATTAATATCGTCTACATAACAAATATTAAGTCACACAATTACTAAGTTGACTGCCACTGGCTATTGAATCAATTCTCAGGATAGGATTAAAACGTAAAAAGCTGATTGTATCAACGATATTGGCCTATTGTATTATTGTATCGGCTAATAAAATGATTAGGATTTAATTACAAGTGGCGAAATGAACAGTTTTGAATTCACGGAGGTGATTTGTTTGATAATCAAACATCAAAATAAATGATTTATTTACACAAAGAAACTTACAATTAAACAAATATTTACAAAATGTACAAAATACACAAGAAACAGTTGAGCTATCTGCAGATCGTTACAAACGATCTAGAGATAGCTCAACTGATCCAAATCAGTGCCAGACGGAAGCGTCCCCAAGACGCTGGCGGCATTGCCACGCTGAATAGCAATGCTTATACGCTGCGCCAGATACCCACTAGCTCTTGGGTCACGCGTCGCTTCGATCAGTCGCCTAGACAAAATTTTGAAGACCAGCGAGGCCTCGGTTCCCCACGTACCCAGAGTCTCAACCCCAAGAGGAGCAAATAAGTTGGCTCTGTCGAGACCTGCATATTTGCGCCTCTTGAGATTGTTTAATATCAAATTGTATTGACATTGATCACACGTTGATCTATACCAAGAAAATTGCCAGCATAGCAAGCCTGCAGGTTCAAGTAAAGTTAATTATACTTACCTATTTGATGAGTAGGTACCGCTATTATTAGAAAAAGAATAACTAGAGTAGGAGCGCGTTGAAGTCTTTTGTACTGTAAATAAGATTTCAGAGCTTTTCGCTTCAGTGTTTGCTTTTTCCCAACTACTGTTTTATTGGTGTGGTTATGTACCTTAAATATAATTTATTTGGCTTTAGAAATAAGTATTGTAAATGCTGTTATTTTCGTCTGTAGGTTTTACCTGTGATAGAAAGTAGGCTCTCTACCCAACAGTGGGACACTCTTGATTTTAGTCAACCATTAAAAAAAAAATTGCTTACTCAATCACACTAAAGGCTTGCGCACACCTAGTTCGCTGGCGTCGGCGATCAGTGAAACGCTGTCAAATTTGACAGCGATATGTGACAGCATTTCACTGATCGCTACCGCTAGCGGCCTAGGTGTGTTCGGACCTTAAAAAGTTCGTGCTCTAAAAAGTCTGACAGATATTGACAATTATAAATAAATAAATAAATAAATAAATATTTTTGGACAATCCACACAACACTATCTAGTCCCAAACTAAGCAGAGCTTGTACTATGGGAACCAGATAGCTGATATAATACTTGAATATTTTTTTTTTTTGTAAATACATACATAGAATACAATATAACACCCAGACAGAGAACAAACATCAATGTTCACCACACAAATGTTTGTTCTCGGTGGGGATCGAACCCACGACCTACGGCGCAGAAGGCAGAGGTACTACCAACTGAGCTGAGAGGCCAGTCAAATTATATCTGTCAGACTTTTTAGAGCACGAACTTTTTAGTGTGATTGATTGAGCAATTTTTTTTTTATTTTCGGTCGTATTTTTATGAGATTGGTCAACGCGGACTATTGAGATATCTAAGTTTAGTAACAGCAAATCAGTATGATCTAAATATAGAGCCTGCCTCATAAATAGTCATAAATTCGTAATCGCTAAAGAGAAATAGGCCTGTCCAAGACGTCATTCCGCCCTGAGCCATATGATTTAATTTTGACCTATGAGAGAAAACCGTGACTCATACACTTGCATAAACATGAAACTATTGCTCCTAAGGGCTAATGAATGGCATCTGTTTAAAGCTGAAAACACAAACTTTGATTTTCAGTACTTCCCAGGCCAACACTGTCTTAATGTTTTTATTTTGGTATAGGCAGAAACTTTACGGTTGGCTTACAAAGAGCTCCATTGCAAATCCGTATACATTTTGACGTTAATTAGCTATTATGTATTCAATAAGGGTATACATAAAAACGTGAGTTTGTTATATTGTTATTCAAATATAAGCACCTATTGATCGCACGCAATGGCTCATAGTAAACTTAATCTAGGATTAAGTATACAGGATAAGACTGCCGGTAGTAAAACGAGCTCAAAAAGTTCTTACGCAGGTACCTGTAAGCCTACCACAAGCTCTGTCTGGCTCAGTCTCTGACTCTGGATTTGAGTCTGTGTGAGTGCTCACCAGTGCATTATACTGTGTGTGTGATGTTTCAACGCAGGATTTATTTAGACAGCACTCGTACGGACTGAAAACCAGTACCAGAGACAAAGCCACACAGAGCTTGTGGTCGGCCTACTGATCTAGCTAAAGTGTGGTTTAAGATGAGGAAAGTCTTGCTAACATATTATAAGGGATCTACGATGGCGATCAGTTATCGTCAGCACAGCATTTTGTTTGCATACACACTGTCGCAAACTTTGACAGTGCGATATTTGACAGCGATACACTGAACAACATCGCAGGCGATCTAGATGTGCATAGGGCTTAAAAGCCACTTTACAGCTACACCTAAAAACTATCATTTCAAAGATTTCGAGATGTTTCTTCCGTTCGTAAAATTTCATAGGACCACCTAATAGGTTGTCTGTAAAAAGGTTACCTGGAAGAGATCGCTTTTAGTGATAAGACCGCTCATTTTATTCAATTTTGATGTTTTTCTGTATTCCCTTGTTAATTTTATGTGGTGTGCAATAAACTGGACAAAATACAGCAAATAACAGTTGAGCTATCTCTTGATCGTTTGTAACGGTCTGCAGATAGCTCAGCTGTTTCTTGTGTATTTTGTGTAAATATATGTTTAATTGTAAGTTTTTTTGTGTAAATAAATGTTTTGCAACCTAGCATTTTCTATCTATTTAATAAGTTGATTCAACCGTCCTACTTACCGTAACCAGCTACCATCAAAGAACACGCACAATATTACTTACAAACCCATCAAAGGTACCACGTGTCGTTTGAACTTGACCTCTTACGAGCTGTCTATCAGTGTACGTGACCTAGGCGTATAATAATTACAGTCAAATTGTGGCATAAGCACTTTTCTCGATCTCGCGTCTCCTTCTATCGTGTCACTGGTTCTTTCGAAACAAGTGTGGTGAAAGGATTTTTAAGTGCGCCTCTAAGAGGCTCCTTTCGTGCATTTGACACATGTTTTCGAACTATTTAGGTTCTACGACATGCCGGTTTCCTCACGATGTTTTTCTTCGCCGTTTGAGAGCACTGGCATAGTGTACATATATTTTTGGCAGAAAAACTCATTGGTACACGACTGGATTAGAACCCACAACCTAAAGATCGGAAGGCGGGGCTGCTACCACTAGCCCAACAGCGCTCTCTCTCGATATTATTGTATTGCGAATATCAAAACACAATAGTACTAATAATAAATATTGCGGACAATTCATACAATACTATCTAGCCCCAAACTAAGCTGATCTTGTACTATGGGAACCATATAGCTAATATAGTATTTATATATTTTTTGTAAATACATATTCAGAACACAATATAACACCCAGACAGAGAACAAATATCTATGTTGACCACACAAATATATGTTCTCGTTGTGAATTTATTTCACCGATCTTAAAATAAAGTAGTGTTTGTGCTGTACTAGTGGCCGCCCGCGGCTTGGTACGCCCCGTTCCCGTTACTTTTTCGGGATAAAAAGTTATTTTGTGTCCGTCTTCTGACTCTTAGCTAAGAGTTTGGAGAATAACTTTTAAATTTAACCGATTTAGCTACCTAATTTTCAGCCCAATCGGTTCAGCCGTTCTTGAGTTATAAATAGTGTAACTAGCTCGAGTTTATTTTATACCTAAAGATTAAAAACAAATCCATTCCTTGAGAACCATACATTTTATGGGGATAAAAAGTAGCATAAGTGCTATATTCTCTCTGTGCCAAATTTCATCCGTTCAGCCATTCTGGTGTTATTGAGTTACAAACATCTATCCATCCATCAAAACTTTTGCATTTATGATATTAGTGGGATTTAAAACGAAATGTCTCATTTCACCTTCATCTCTCGACCTGGTGCATCCAGATCTGTCTAATCTGTGCCTGTGGAGGTAATGAGCAAACCAGATCGGGGTCACGTCTCATTGAGCAAGAACTTTGCCAATTTTAAGTAGGAACGTTTGCAATGTCTCCTTACTTCACATTCTTAGCATTTTTTTACTTCTTCTTCTTAGTGTCACTGGATCTTTTGAACCAAGTGTGGTGAAAGGATTTTAGGTGAGCAGTGACATGCTCAATGGTATACGACTGGTTTTGAAACGACCTTAGGATCGGAAGACGGGGCGATGACATGGGAGAGATATCATAGTTCCTCTAAATTCATATTTTAAAAGAATCTGTAGGTCTACCATGAGCTCTGTCTGGCTCTATCTCTGGTTCTGGTTTTGAGTCTGTGTGAGTGTTGACTAAATAAATCGTACGTCAAAACGTCACACACACAGTATAATGCACTGGTGAGCACTCACGCAGACTTAAAACCAGAACCAGAGACAGAGCCAGATAGAGCTCATGGTAGGCCTACAGGGCATAATATATAAATAAAATAATCAGTTAATATTGCAGACCATCCACGCAACACGATCTAACCCCAAATTAAGCAGAGCTTGTATGGGAACCAGATAAAATACTTATGTACTTTTTTTGTAAATACATACAACGCAGTCAGACACAGAACAAACATCTGTGTTCACCACACAAATATTTGTTAACCCCGCGCCCTCCAGCGCAGAAGGCAGAGCTAACTACCAACTAAGCTGTGAGGACAGTCGCAATAATAATGAAGATGTTCATCATCGGATTTGAACCTGCAACCTTAGGATAAGACTCGTCCATCTCTAGAGTCTAGACAGTGATCTCAAAAGTTATTGAGCTAAGCCACTGGGAGCGAACTAATCTTACTTTACGCATTCATCATTTTGGATGGGTGACTGCTAATGGCCTTTGCTAACGTTTATATTTGCTTCGGAAGGCATGTAAAGCTGTCAGTCGCAGATATAACACACGTAGGTCTACCACGAGCTATGTCTGGCTCTGTCTCTGGCTCTTCTCTTGAGTCTGTGTGAGTGTATTATACTGTGTGTGTGACGTTTCGACGTAGGATTTATTTAGTCAACACTCCCACAGACTCAAAACCAGAGCCAGAGACAGAGCCAGAGACAGGCCTACAGGAATAACTTATTTGATTGTTCATCACTGCATTTACTTTATGTAAGTTAAGTTTACCGATCAAGTGAATTCAATTTGATAGCGAATATCATCAATTATATCTAAATTGCGAATCAATATTGTTAATACATCTGCTTGACAGGCGAGATAGATAGACCCATGGAGAAAGTACATAAACTTTTTTTTTTAACAATGTAAGATTGATACGTTTTTTTATTGTGGCGCTGGATGTTAGTTTTATAGTTTCATTTTATTGATTAGTTGATAGAGTGCGCGAAGAGAACAAATACCTTTGACAGGCTTACAGCTCAGCAGGGCTACCACGAGCTCCATATGGTTATGGCTATGGCTGTCAAATTGTGTATAGATAGGCTGACCCAACATTAATTTTCTTCTTGGGTTAGAATGTGTTGACACCGTTGACACAATTTTGACAGCCATAACCATAACCATATGAAGCTCATGGTAGGCCAGCAGTTGGTAGTAAGTTTGCTTGCACTGAAGGGCGAGGGTTCGATTCCCACCAATTACAAATAAAAAGCAAACAACAAAATGAGAGATAAATAATTTATGAGCAACATTTTAGATGGTGTTATATACAGATACACAGACACAGATACAGATAGGTACTTAAAATAAGTCGTGGTGTAGTTATAGTAGTTAATTGGTAATGCAAGAAATAAAAGGATTTTTAATTATTTATTTTATTATATTTATGTATCTAAAAGACAAAAGTTGCATTATTCTATTCCATTCTATTGCATTGCAAAATAATCTCACCTTATGATAAGCCATAATGTTGTCTTACTCTACGGTGTAGCACTACTCAGTAAAGTTACGACCACATCTAGGCGATAAGCTGCGATATTTGACAGCAATACAGATATCGCAGCCTATCGCCAGTACCTATGTGGCCGTAACATAATACTTCTGTTCGAAAACCTCCAAATTATAGTTTTTGGTTCGCGGTAAGTTGTAAAATGAAACCTTTACAATTTAAACTGAATTATTACATTGTAAATAAAATGAGTGAGCTTTTTGTTGAAAGCTTTGTTGAATTTCGTAAGCTCTGAAGATCTAGGGTACCTACGAAAATAAAATTGTGGCTAGTACGGTCAGCGGCAAAAGTTGGTTAATTTTCATATATTTTAAGCCACATTTTGTTAAAACTTCGAAACTTTATTTGCAGACAAATCATTAATAAAGATTTAATAATGTTCCAATATTTTTGAGCCAAGTGGGATTTGAACCCGTGACCCTCCACTTGCTACTAGAAGATGATACTAGACATGATATTTAGCTATCTGGTTCCCATAGCTCTGCTTAGTTTGGGGCTAGATAGTGTAATGTGGATTGTCTACAATATTTATTTATTTATGATTTTGAAGATTCGTCTTGAGCCACACTGAATTAGCCGAACTCCAGTGAAAGTGGACACTGAATAACTGAAATTGTTATCTAATTTTGGCACTGTCTGTACTTACCAAAAAACATGTTGCCAAATAACTCAAAAGCACCTCCTGAATACGAAATGATGGTCAAAGTATTTTTGTACATCATTTGTTTGATTGAAGATCTGATTCGGCCTTTCTACGAGATACAGTTTGACCTACGGATCAGAAAACGGAGACGATATAACTAAATAGGTACCTCACTGCTTATAATAAACTAGCGGCCTGTCCCGGCTTCGCACGGGTGGTGTCATTTATTTTTAAACACATAAATATAGCCTATGTTACTCAGGGTGAATGTAGCTTTCAAATGGTGAAAGAACTTTTGAAATCGGCAGTAGTTTTTGAGCTTATTCATTACAAAACACACAAAAATACAAATCTTTTCTCCTTATAATATAAGTATAGATAAATAAAATAAAAATGTCTTAGTTACTCCCGAATTAACATACTTATTTTATATACTTTTTTTAATTAACTAAGGATCCCTCGACGGGTATAGGACAACTTTTAAGTAAGAAAACGTGTCAGGATCAATTTTTTTTCATCAAATCATATTTCTTTTGAAAGTTATGTGATATCGACATACACACAAAATTTAAAATTAAAAAACAACATGAGAAAAAGAGGCTCGTTTTGTGTACTTGACACATGTTTTCAAACTTATTTTTTCCTGACGATGTTCTTCCGTTCCTACCGTTTATGTATGATCCTTTTACAAAATAAAAATAGCAGTAACGTTCCTGTGGTGCCAGTATCTATGGTACCTCTAAGGTTTCTTTGGTGGTGGGTACTCGCGTGCATATAACCCAGTGCTCACCTCTCCCTCTGCAGTCGGCAACGTTGAGCGTGCGCATCGTATATTCTCGGTGAGTTGCTATATTTAAATCGACAAATTTCGGTGTTTTTGGATTTTGAGATTGGGAACTTGTGAGTGTTTGGACGGTAAAAAATTTTGGACTAGTTTTTGAAAATTGTGCATAATAGGTTAAAATATTGTTCTTACGTACTACTTATTAAAACACAAATAAATAAGTAATAATATCGTGCTTAAAAAAGGAAAAAATATAATAAAGCTAACAAAAATAATTTGTAAAAAAGGTCGTACAATCGCGCCCTAGCGTCAAGTTTCCCGCCCGCCCTAAAGTGAAATAGATTAAAAATAAATAAACTGCGTTTTGGCTAGTAAGTAAAATAGTTCAGTTTAGTAAAGCAGGAAAAATGTTTAATTTGCGTAAAGTAACTGACTCTCAGACTCAAACCAAAACTGTGATATTTCCCACCCGCCCAAAACTGGATAAGATAAAAAATAAATAAACAGCGAATTTCGCCTAAAAGTATAATAAAACACATTTATTTACAGAAAGAAACTTACAATGATTATAAAAGTAAAGTATATTAAGTAGAGCTGGAGCAATATTATTTTAATTTGTATAAAACAACTGACTCAAACCAAAAATGTGTAATAAAAAAAACTTTTGATGTTATTTTTTTTAATTCAGTTCCTTGAAATTTAGAGTTTTTAATTGTGCACCTCATAAAACATCGGAATACCAGTTTTTTTATGACTAGAATGAGAAAGTGCATGTTTTTAAGATTTTTACAATGATAACTTCTGGGTTTCGCACTTAGACCACAGACAATACATACCCAAGTATCCATTATTTGACCGTGGTAACGTAAGCTTAGTCATGCAGAATAGAATTACCGAATAGCTAAAAAACTTTTCAAGTTCTCAGCGATGTCGGCGTCTAAATAATTTGTTCCCAAAGTGAAAAAAAGCTAGCTATAGAACGCGTCTAGTGTGAACGTGAACGTTGTAAGCAGACATGGGCATTGGTCATGTCGTGTATATAGGCATGTTGTTGAAATCACACTCGCAGACAGAAATAATATCATTAAAATCAAAATCTATAGGTACTTCAGTACAAATTATTACTTTTTAAATATTTAATTTCGAGTTTTTTATTACTTTTTGACATTCCAACTAATAAATAAATAATGTGGACAATCCACACAACACTATCTAGGCCCAAACTAAGCAAAGCTTGAACTACTCGTATATCGTACCAGATAGCTGATTAATACTTAAATACTTTTTTTACCAACTGGTTTTTATGAAAAAAAAATGTTACACCCTGCAGCCTAAAATAAGATCTATAAAAAGATACGACAGCGGCTTCATTCTCTCTATGATATGAATATTATTATTATTGAAAATACAAAAAAAACCAAAGAACCGAAACTATTTTATTTAATTTTTCAGCAAAGAATTTTTGCTGTATTTATTAGTAAGGTAAAATTTTAGTGCTTCAATAGCTTTAGTTGGCTATTATTAATCTGAGAATACATTCGCGAAACGACAGTTTTTCCGATCGTGTCGACAATGCGTGCTTTTTGCCGCAGTATGAACATAATATGAACAATCGTTGATTCCATCTAGGTAGCGGACAGCAACAGGGTATTATATTTTTGTCTATGAATGGGTCGTAAAATTGGACATTATTTTAAGGGCCGTTTTTCTATTCATAGATAAATACATCCTTCAAATAAAAATATATAAAAATATTTCTATTCATAGATAAATACATCTACAAAAGTAGGTCTAAAAAGTTAGCCTGTCAAAAACAAGAACTGCATAATTCGGGCGAGGCCCCATTAGTGCGTTGCGCTGCGTTGCGTCGCGTCGTCTCAACGGAACAGCGCATTGTATGCCACACCTGCGTTGCGACGACGCACGATGTCGCAGCGCAAGAGCGTCGCAGCAACATTGGCTGCGTCTCAGTTCAGCCTTCGCAATAAATAGATGTCGCAGCAGAGCTCCGTCAACGCAGCGCATCCCCTCCCCCTCGCTTCGTCTGTCGTCCGTCGATCCGTTGAATTGTCGCGCGCGACGACGCTACGGTCTAATGGGTCATGTCGTAAAAAATATATGGAAACCGACGCAGCGACGACGCTGCGACGACGCAACGCAGCGCAACGCGCTAGGGGCCTCGCTCTAGTCGACGAACAACGTTACTCCAAATAGATAAAAAAATCGACCTATTTTAATTTAGGTAATTTAGATTTATAAGTGTTATTGGAAAGAGGGCTTTTTTTACAAGAGTCTATTTACTACTAATGGGCTCGTAGAGTAAGTAAGTTGAAGTGGCAATGGCCAGGCCATATAGCTCGAAGAACCGACAACCGTTAGGGAATAAAGGTTCTCGAATGGCGACCACGAACCGCAAGACGAAGCGTAGGGCGCCTACCCACCAGATGGACCGACGACATTGTTAAGATCGCGGGAAGTCGATGGATGGAAAGGGCTCAGAACCGTTCTTCCTGGAAATGTGTAGGGGAGGCCTATGTCCAGCAGTGGACTTCTTCGGGCTGATAATGATGATGATGATGGCTATAGGACTACTTACAAGTTGAGTTTGAGAGTTTGAGCTCCATATCTTTCCAAAAAAATATTTCTATAGCAAGATGTACTTTCTCAAAAAAACGTTCAGATCAAGATGTAGGATAATACCGATATACAATAGAGATAACTAAGCGTTCTGACCGAAATAACGGTATTTAATTTAAGCTACGGTCAGAGAACAATAGAGGATCTAATCGTTGATCTTATTGCTCGTTTCCCAAAGTACCTGTAATGCATTCTTCCTGCACATCGAATTTATATAGGTTGATACTGTTTCTGAACCTTTAGACTTTTTTTTACTTTACCTTCAAACCATACTTCTAGGTCCATCCGTTCATAATTTATTTCCCGGTGCTTTTTTAAATATTCATGCTCAGTATGATCGAATGTGGATCATTCATTTCAATCATATTATTTATTGCAATTATTAAGTTGCAAAGTAGTTAAAAATAGTGAATACATAATAGGCCCTTAAGTTTAGGGCATAGCAATATTTGGAGTGGAAGCAGGCCGAAGTTTGAAAAACAAAATCAATTAAAAGGTAGATGAAAAATACCCTTTCAAAGGCCCTTCTAAATAAAACAAAAACTCTGGTCTCCCAAAGATCACATCGCCGCCGGATATGGTATTAGCTGGCCACTTACTAAGTATACGTGAGTATGAGAGCCGGCTGCCCTATACCACAGAATACATATTACAGCGTGCAGATCGGTGCACTTTTCTTGTCGTGAACCAGTGTGGTGAAAGTATTTCAAACGCGCCTCAATAAGGCTCTTTTTGTGCACTTGCCACAAACTTTCGAGCTTTTGCATTGGTGCATTATCGTATTTGAACCCACGAATTAGGACTCCTTAGGATCGGAAGGTGTGGCCACCACTACCCACCACCGCCCACCAGTGCTTTCATTTCTTCATCATCACTCTGAAGATGTCCATAGGTACAATAGTACCTACGGACTTCTTAAGAGTGATTTTCCTGTGTATTTCCAGGAAGAACGATTCTGATCTGAACCCTTATTATGTGACTTATTTTATCAACCAATAAAATACCAATAATAAACCAATAAAATATATATTGGTTGATAAACGGAAATTCGTCAGGCGATCGCTGAATCAATTGACAATTCAACGCGAATATACCCCGCAGCATTCCTTGAAAGTTGAAATTCATGCGGACAAAGTTGCACGGGATCTCTCAAAAAAAGATAAAATTCAATGAATTCAGGAGGTTTAATTTGAAAATTTAGCATTTTAAATGTTTTTTTAATGTTATTCAATGATAATGTTTTGTTGCTTTGTTTCAGATTTAGTTAGGGCGATAGCAGCACCAACATCATGCTGCGTTTGTCAACGTTTTTCAGTAAGTACCCAGAGCTACATCCTATTTAGACCTTTTTATCCCATAAAAGATCTGAGCACCTAGGGCCGATTGCTCAATCTACGGAATCGCTATTCGTCGAATAATTTTTTTTTTTAGCAAACTTTAGCTAGGAAAACATCTTATTTTTGTTTTTTCTTTGAAAGACTAATTCTAATTATTGAAAGTTTTTTTTTGTTTTGTTTTTGTTTTCTTTATCGTGTTTGCATGCTGAGTTTTTCTAACGAAGTGTATTTGCCTATACACAACTATTTTGTAACTACTAAAAAAAAAATAGGGTGTAATGTAGTAGGGGTAGAACATTATGAATCAGAAATGCAATCAGAATTTTTTGGTTTGGATAAAATGACAAAGTTATTAAATGTTAAAATTTTCAGAAATCCTGCATAAAATTATGGTCACATTAGTTACGTAGTACCTACTAGAGAGAAAAAAAAATACGCTGTTCGGTGCCGCTTGGTATTTAGCGTTTATGAATTAAATGATTTTTACTTGTTGAATCATTTCTCAATATTTGACTAAAAATTTTGGTTATAAATTTTTTTTATGTCTCAAAAAATATTTTTTTCGTGGATGTGTTCAGTATCAGCAGCCAATATCGGCATATTTTTTTTTTGGTAATTACAAAATAGTGGTGTATATATTTTAAGTTCTAAAATGTACCATGCTTCAAGCAAATACATTATTTCATTTCATTTGGGGAGAAAGGATTTGTAATAACACCAAAATTGTTATGACCCGCGTAAATAGGTATTATCTACGGTAGATAGTTACTTATGTCATTATTATTATTATGTTGGTATATGGATACTGTGGCTCACGTATTCGACCTATAGGATGCGTAAATAGTGCAGAAGCTGACCGCAAGAACACCTATGCTATCGTTAAAGGTAAATTCCTTCACACGATCAGTTAGGTGGTGTGGACCTTCAAGCAGAAAAAGTAATTGGAATAATTGGCCGTAAGAGCAAAATTAGTGAGCATTGAAAAGGTTTTGTGTTACCTACATTTTTTTCACGGGACAAATATAATTAAATATTGTGAACAATCCACACAATACTATCGAGCCCTAAATTAAGTAGAGCTTGTACTAAAAAAAACTGAAAGAAAATACATTTATTTGATAAAAAGGCGTAAACCTAACACAAATACATTAAAACATACAGAACGAACGGCTGAAGACAGGTCGAAAATGTAGGTACAACAACAACTGTGTACCTACCGATACCAAAACTAATAGAAACTCTTGGAATCTGGGTCCCAGCCAGTCTCGTCTCGTGCTGAATAATTAAAAAAAAATATTATGTCAAATAGATAGATATAGATAAACTTTTTAATTGTTTTTTAAAAAGGCCCCGACTCACTTTTTACTGCCTGATTATGGCAGTAACTACCATGTCAAGCAGCTCTGGTTTTTTCAACCCTTTGAACGTGTACATGAACATGGAATGGAGCTTATTTTGGTATCAAATAAATTGTTGTTCTTGCGGCCGGCTCCCGCACTTCATGAGGTGCAGTCATCATTATACAAAATGACATTGCCTTCCGACCAATTTCACTGTTACGAAACTAATAACCTATTTCATGAATTATGCGTAGGATCCATCACCATCAATCATATTAATCATTATCACCCGCTTGAAGAAGTCCACTCCTGGTTTCCTATAAACACTTCCAAGGAACACAAAGACGAAAATTAAAATTTTCAAAAGTCGTAGATTGAAAGTTACTCTATCATGTGTAAAATGAACCCTTTTTGGCACTTCTTCTTCGTCTTGCCGTGTCACTGGTTCTGTAGAACCAGTGTGAGAGGATTTAAAGTGCGCCTCAAAGACGAGCCTTCTGGCTTTTTTTGTTCTGCGAAATGCCGGTTTCCTCACAATGTTTTCCTTCACCGTTTGAGGATACTGGCATAGTGCACATATATTTTTGGACTGAACTCATTGCTTCAAAACTGGATTTGAACCCACGACCTTGAGATCGGAAGGCACGGCTGCTACCACTAGGCCACCAGTGGCTTTTATAGCCTTAAAACTCTATAAATATAAGTTCGTAGTACCGTAGTACTTAAAGATACTAAGCACATTAATGTACTAGGATTAGACCAATCCGTTTGTTCCCAATAGTTCTGTTACTAACTCCCTTGCCTTGTAATGATTCTTTTAAATGTATTCTTTTTACAATAAAGTATCAATCTATCTTGCACAGAACTACTGGGATACTTTTTTAGTTCTCAGCGTAACTCGTTATAATGTAAATACAAATTATTAGGTAAATAATCTTCTAATATGGAAGGGTAAGGTACCTGCATAATCCTATTACAGATCATTTTGCACTGATCGTGACCAATTTAATATAATTTATATAGTTAATCATCAAACAACAATAACATAATTATTTGTATAAACTATTTCAAAATAACCCATTAGCTCAATAGTTTATTGAGTAAATACCTACACTTGTAAACTAAATTGGTGGAACAATAGACTATAAATAGATCTATTATAGACAAAACAAGTACTACCTCCCCCCGACTTTTGGCGAAGTTTACCGATCTTTGCCGAAAACGTGTGACGCGAGTTCATTGGTCTCCTCACCTCAAATAAAATGCTCAAGTAAGCAAAAGCGTGTTTGGTGCTCTGTGTGCTCAAGCATAATAAGTTCTCACTTCAAAAATTCAAAAAACCAGATTTCAAAAACAGAAGGCACCACTGTTGTACAGAAAAATAATGTTCTGTTTTTAAAAATATCTTCTAAAAAGTTTAATTAAGTTTTCTGCTTCCGGTTTTCGTTTGCTGGATATAGGTAGAACGAAAAAATATCACACCTCAAATCCAATTATCAAACTTATAGCACGAAGGTTCCTACTTGGTTTGACCATTTGCTTCTAGCGGAAAAAAACGAGATTTGTTTCAACTTTTAAAATATCACTCTTGTAAAACGGATAAGTATTTGGTTTTTGCAACTTCTCACCTAATCCGAAGAAACGGTGTCACAAACACAACAAATTAGATCCATCTTAACACGCTAGCTACAATAAGCTAAAAAGATCCGTATAGGTCTGTAAATAAGGGTTAATGTTCCGCAAATGTCGATCAAAGTTTTCGTTTGCAAGGAAGCTTCCTAGTTTCGTTGTTCTATTTTCAAATCGTGACGCCTAACCACGATTGGTGGCCACCGCGAGCGGTGAGAAGCAGGCTTTGTGGTGGGAAATTTCATAAAAATACTTCCCGATTTGGGAAAACCATGCAAAGCTTGGAAACATCTTCAAGCTCACTTCTTATGCAAACATATTACATAAATCAGTACACGTGATTCTATCTAACTTGCGTCGGTCAGTAATATAATCGAATTTTCCGTAGCACAAATATTAGAGTATCCTCAAAAAACAAATAAATCTTGGGGCGTACACAACGATCTCTAGCCCTAAACTAAGCAGAGCTTTTACTATAATCAGATATGTAGCTGATATAATACCTTAAAACACACTTAGAAGACAACATAACATGGATGTTTTTAAGAGTAGAGAGAACAAGTATCTTCTAGGTAAGCGTGCTACACCGTCGACCGCATCATCACTTAACAGCAGGTGAGATTGCGGTCAAATGCAAGCCTATAATATAAAAAAAAAAAAAAAAATAACACCCAGGCAGAGAACAAGCATCTGCGTTCACCATACAAATGTTTATTTTCGGTGGGGATCGAACCCACGCCCAAAAGGCAGAGCTTACTAACTCAGCTGTTAGGGCTTGAGTTGTTAGGTACAAATAAAGATAAGGAGATATGCTTGTGGTGTAGCTTGCTTGGTCAATTTGGTAATTGCTAAGTTAAGCTACGTTCTGCACAGCGACCATTCGCATGGTTGACCGCTAATTACATTTAGATCTGAACGTTTCCGTGATCTGGAGAGAGAGACCCCATCTATATCAGTCATTTAGCTATTTCAGAGGACTTAAGCATAAAGACGAATTACTCTTAAAAACTCCACTTCTAGAGTTGGCTGCGAACCCATACAAACATTCATAAGTACCTACTACCTACTTATTAAGTTACGGAATAAAAAATACTTAACATAACACTCCGTAGGCTCACTGTCTTAGGTTACTTTAATTTTATAGTTACTAATATTTTTATAGTATATCGTATCTAGTAGGTAAGTAGGTACTTCGTCGCATTGTAAAAAAATGTGCCCCTTTATAAATCTAAAGCATCTAACAAACCTTTTAGGCAGAATATAAGTAGTAAAATATAATGAATCATCATAGATTTGAGGAGACGCCCATTAGGATTGCAAAGGGTCCCATTACGATAATAGTCCTTCAGACAAGTGCGCTCTGCGCAATTCGTTTACGAAAATCATTAGAAATAATAAACAGACCTAAAAAGATTTTGATTTAACAAAGACTCTATTCTATAGACATCTATACACATACTGCTAAACCAAGGGATTCTTAAATGGCATCAAAATTAATCCATAAGAAAATCTTGGGTTGACAATTACTGCATAGTGTTTATAGCCTTAAGGTTGCCTAGCAGAAATCGCTGCCAGCAATAAGGCCGCCCATTGTTCTTTATTTAGTTACGCCTAGTGGTAGCGTAAGGCGTATATAATTATGTATCCTTGTATAAAATAAAGTATGTATCTATCTCTCTTATCGAAACTGGGTTCGAAAGAATCAGTGACACGATAAGAAGAGATTGAAACTCTTAAATTGTTTACTAAGTGTAAAAAATGAGTTTTAATTAGATACGGATTAGATGTTATTATGATGATAATATCAAGATAATTCACTTAAGAAATTGTCCTAATGAAGACGTAAGACTTGCATCTACTTCGCGAATCTACATTTCGCACGCTCGTCTCATAACATCTATAAAAACAGGTAATAAATATAATCATTAGAATAGTGGTAGACTAATCGCCCCGCTTGCATAAATGACCTGATGTCCAAAGAAGCTGGGTACTGTTGGCCTAAGTAGCTTTGTAACGAGAGTAGTCACCGAAATCTTTCCAAGGGAAAAAAAACAATTAGGTACACTGTGTTTGTAAGCATAATTAATGTGTGAATACTGTTGTTCCAGGCTAGGTTGCGTGGAACTGGCACCTAGACTCACCTAGCTTTAAGACGTTTCAAAGTGATCATTGTGATATTTTTGATTAGGACTTTGAAATATGTACAAATATTTTTAGAGGTTTTGATACAAAGCTAACATACTGTGATATGTTACCTTCATAGTTTTTTTGTTCTGTAGGAGCCAGATCTTTTTCCAGTTTTTTTTTTACGATTTATTGGCGTGCGTGTGACAATATCACTTGCTGTTAAGTGGTGTTAAGGGGCCTAATTCTCGGCCGACCGAGATTTTCAATGCCCCTAAATAAACATTGGCATTACACAACCCTGCACTTTTTCTACGTTTTCCGTATATCGTATAGCTGTCGAGGCTTCTACGATGAGGCCGTCGATGAATTACTTAAGGAAATCTGCCATTCTATTTTCGAAAAGCAGCAATAAAATAAAATTGCAAAATGATCGAGATCGGCCCGAGAATTAGGCCCATGGTCGACGGTGTAGCACGCTTGCCCATAAGATATTTATTAACTCTTCTCTTAAAAACATCCAAGTTGTAGGTGCTCGGATAAACAGACGCCAGCAAGGAATACCCTGGCTCTCCGCAAAGAAGTTCCCGTTTTCCAGAAAAAAACCTCATATTATATAAAAAAAAGCTGCTCACTTGACTAGCCAAGCTCTTAGCTGACTATACCTACGTATACCGGTGCGGTGTACATCGTACATTGCAAAACTGGGAGCATCAGTTCTCACCGAAATTATGCGTGAGAAACCTTGGTCTCCGGCCAACCGGAGGCAATTTCAAACGTCCTCAATCCTCTAGGGACAGAGGACAAAGGTCGTAACAATCAGAAACAAAGCATTATAAAAAAATTAGACGCCGGGCCTAACGTGTCAAAAAAAAACGTGGCACTCCGGGAATGCCGACACACATCAAGACTTCTACAATTACTTGTGTACTTGTGCCCTTCCCTGGCTGCTTGCGGGCGGGCAGACCCCGACTTTTGGCGAAGTATGTCGATTATTGCCGAGGTTATCCCGGGTTTTGGGAACGGTGACACGAGACACATTGTTTTTTTTCCTCCTCAAAAAATGCTTCAACCCGCCTTGAGAAGTTCTGACTTCAATAATTTTAAAAGGTAATTATGCCAGCATTTGGACCAAATCCCATACAAAGTATGGTAATGTCCTTGATTAAAGTCAGTGATATCTATGCACCAATTTCCTACGATCTTCAACAATGTCGTTAGTATATTTGGGGCAGCCAAGAATAATTAAAATAGTATTAAGAACATGTACCATATTGTTAAGCGAGATCTCGTAGTGGACAATATGAGAAAGCGAGCGCGTTGAAGTCTTTAGAAATACAAAGCGCGTAATTTCAATAAAAACCATACGAAATCTTACAAAGACCGTACAATCTGACTGATCAACGTTTAACGTATAAAGCATACCATACATCATAGCACCCGTCAGAATTGCAGTTTCGAACTGAATAATTCATTTTAAATTAAACAAAAAAAGGTGTGTTTTCAGGCAAAACTTTCTAGAGGTCCAGAGAGAACAATATTTAGCTCTCTCCACCCACCGCCGTGGAGAGAGCTAAAAACTGTTCCTTCTGGAAACATTTTGGCAGGCATATGACACTTTGGCTAGTGTTCTTCTTCAAATTGATGTTAACAATGATGAATTTTTGGATTGCGTAATAAATTCGATTCAATTTACAAATCATGAAATACCTCTATAACTAAATAGCTATCTGGTACCCATAGTACAAGCTTTGCTTAATTTGGAGCTAGATAGTGTTGTGTGCATTGTCCACAATATTTATTTATTTAACTCATCAACTTCAAATTCAAATAATTGATTGCACTTATGTTGTTACGAGTACAACACGCAATGCAATTTGTACGCAGACAAATTTGCAATTCACAAGTACAGAGGTCAATCGTAATGTGTACTTGTAGATTCAAGATGTTACGTGTACAATTAGGCTAGTTAAGTGACCAAACGTTGTTCTACATCACACCCTAGAGCACAATGCTGAGATGACATCGCGTGGGACCAAGCTTGATGAGGTTACACAGAAAACAGATTATCGGCGCTTATTTACCGGTAACTCAGGCGTAAAACACACACACGTTGGTAGAATTTCACTTTGACCACTATACCTGGAAATTATAACAAAAAGTCAGGGCTTAATAAGACCATACCCAATTAAAGTAATATGATTCTATTACGTACGACACTTCTTTTGAATATGGGCCACCAGCACAGAGGTGGGACAACCTATGTTGGGTCCCTAAGCACACAAATCTTATCTTATCTTATACCTTTAAACGAGAAAATCTTGTATAGTGTGACGCCGTGCTGACGTAACTACGTGAAGATTTTTGTTCGACATTCAAATCTTACCAGAAAATTCTAGTAGCGGCGAGTGCCTTCTTTAAGGAATTCAAATAAAGAACCGAAAGTTCTGGACTAAAACAAGAAATTATACAGGTAGGGAAAGACGATCGGAATCCAACAGAAGAAAACGAAATGACGATCGAAATTCAATAAATGACGATCGAAATTCAATAAATGACAATCGAAATTCCGGGTATATAAGGAGCTGCAGGCGCGTCTACGGGCAGTTCAGTGGAAAGTGATCTGAAGAAAGGAACAAGAAGAAAAAGTGGAAAAGTGGAAAAAGTGAACAGTGAAAGTGAATAGTGAACAGTGAACAGTGAAGTGAAGTGCAAAGTGGTGAAGTGCTCTCAGTGGACTGTCAGTGTTCGGAGCACAGCGTTGAACCGTGTAACGCGCAGTGCGCGGGGACAGTGTCGGACAGTGCTACGCGTTTCGTGCAGTGCTACGCGTTCAGTGCAGTGTTACGTGTTCGTAGTGCGAATAAATCGCTACTTTCGGTAAAACGTTCGTTTCCTTCCAATCCCTGTACCCACTTCCGTAACATTTGGTGTCAGAAGTGGGATTGGAAGGTAAAATGCCTGTCATGCCGAGGGAAGGCGTGAGCACTCGCGCTAAGACTGGCTCGCAGCAAGCAGGTGGCTCCGGCGCCGAGGCTCCTGAGGAAGAAACCCCTGGGCGCTGAGACAACTCCGGTGGAGCAACCTCGGAAAGTTTGTCGATGAGGACCCAGGTTGGACCAGACCTTGGCGTCTTGTTTGAGCAACTGCGCGCCATGCAAGCAGACCAGGCTCGCCGGGAGGAGGAACAAGCCCGCCGGCAGGAGGAGCAAGCCCGCCGGCAGGAGGAGCAAGCCCGCCGGCAGGAGGAGCAGCTGCGCGCCATCCAGGAGGAGCAGGCACGCCGCCAAGAAGAGGATGCCCGCCGGCAGGAGGAGCAAGCCCGCCGGCAGGAGGAGCAGCTGCGCGCCATCCAGGAGGAGCAGGCACGCCGCCAAGAAGAGGATGCTCGCCGGCAGGAGGAGCAAGGTCACCGGCAAGAGGAACAGATGTGCGCGTTGCAGAAAAGGCTCTTGACCGCTATCACCGACAGCATGCGGAGGGTAGAAGCGGTGGAGGAAACTATACAGCAGCATGAGACTCGCCTCTGTTCCATTGAGGAAGGTATCAAAACTGTACAACAACATGGAAACCGCCTCTCCTCCGTCGAGGAAGTCGTCAAGAAGCTCGAAACGAATGGAATCCCGGCCTCAGCGTCCATAGTAAGTGCGTCAACTGCGGGCGGAAATTTCAAAGTCCCGCCTTTCGATGGAACCTCCTCCTGGGCGGCCTACAAGCTTCAGTTTGAGGCTGTGATGAACCTTAATGGGTGGACCAAGAGTCAGGCTAAAACCGCACTCACTTTGGGACTACGAGACAAAGCCTTGACCGTACTGGAGGCCTTGGGGAGTGATGCTACCTACGAGCAATTGCTAGAAGCCTTGGAGTCGCGCTATGGGGACTCGCACCTGGAGCATGTTTTCCGCGCTCAACTCCGTGATCGATGCCAACGAGCAAACGAGTCATTGCAACAGTGGTCCCTGGAGGTAGAAAAGTTGGTCCGGAAGGCATACCAAACATCGCCGGCATCGGTCATTGACAGCATGCTTTTGCAGTCGTTTGTCGACGGTATTTTCGACGCGGAAGTAAGAGCTGCCGTGCGCTTGGGTCATCACGGTCACATCAAGGAAGCCGTCGCACATGCGCTCGAGGTGGAAGCCGTTCGGCGAGACCCGAGGAGTGGACGTCTGAGGGGAATAAATTCAATGGAAGTGGCGCGGGTAAGCCAACACAGAGCTTTCGTCCCTAGATGCTACAACTGTGGAGAGACGAAGGACCGATGCTGGTGTACAAGCATTGGAGAAGCAGAGAAACTAATTCCAGCCAGGGCTGAAGGGTGGGCACCGGCCGGTGGACATGAAGCCCCGAAAATCAAGATTTGTCAGAGCACAGATGGCAACAGCTTAACTGTTAATGGATCAGTAAATGGAAGTCCGTGCTCATTGACTTTGGATACTGGAGCGTCACGTACGGTAATTGGGACACAGCTGACAAGAAGAAACGGAAAGATCAACGTTCGGAAGGGAGCTTACCAGCTAACAACGGCTACCGGCCAGCATATACCAGTACCAGGTGAACAGAAAGTGGCTATAAAGATTGGTGACAAGCTGTACTGGCAACAAGCGGTAATAGCTGACATTGTGGATGACTGCATTATCGGCCTTGATTTCTTAAAGGATCATCGATGTAAGCTCGACATTCACTCCGGTGTCCTGAAGTGTGGGGAAGACGAAATACCAATGAGGGGCGGTGGCGAGGGCAAGGTGTACTGCATTAGGAACACTAAACTGTTGCCAAGATCACAAACGCTAGTTCCAGTAATTTTTCCCGGAAATAAAAGTTTGAAACAGCGACGTTGGACAATACTGGAAAAAGTGGATAACGAGTCATCATGGCTGCCGGCACGTACAGTCGTCAATTCATCTATGGAAGCAGTGGTACCTGTATTGAACTTGAGCAATGAAGAACAGGTGTTAAAGAAGGGTACGCTAATAGGACGAAGCGAAGAAATTGTGTGGTTGCGGAATTGTCAGGAAACCAAAAAGACGGAAGCAAGTACAATTGACGTTAACAGTATACTAGAAAAATGTAAGCAAGATTTGACAAGTATTGAATTGCTCAAGGCGAAGAATTTGCTACGTCGGTACTCCGATATATTTTCGAAGAATGATGGTGATATCGGAAGGACGAGCATGGTTCAGCATAAAATCAATACTGGAAATGAACAACCTATACGACAACGGCCCCGCCGAATTCCTTTTGCCAGAGAAAAGGAGGTGGACGACATGATTCAAGACATGAAGGATAATGAAGTAATCGAACCATCGTCCAGTCCGTGGTGCTCACCAGTGGTTTTGGTAAAGAAGAAGGATGGGTCAACGAGGTTCTGTATTGACTATCGCCGCCTAAACGACGTGACCAAAAAGGACAGTTATCCATTACCAAGGATAGACGACACCTTGAATACTCTCAATGGCATGAAATGGTTTTCTACGCTGGACCTAAAAAGTGGCTATTGGCAGGTGGAGTTGGATCCTAAGGATAAGGAGAAGACCGCGTTCTCCACAGGAAAGGGCCTCTGGCAGTTCAGAGTGATGCCGTTTGGGCTGTGCAACGCCCCAGCTACTTTCGAGAGGTTAATGGAACGTGTCCTTGCTGGGTTGCTGGGAGAAACCTGCTTGGTGTATCTTGATGACATTATAATAGTGGGGCGAGAATTTGATGACCATTTGAAGAAGCTGGAATCCGTATTCAACAAGTTGAGAAGTGCAAATCTGAAACTAAGCCAGAAGAAGTGCTCATTCTTCAAACGGCAGGTGAACTATTTGGGACACGTTATTTCGGAAAGCGGCGTCGAAACGGATCCATCGAAAATTTCGGCGGTTAAAGATTGGCCTGTACCTGCGGACAAAACACAAGTACGGGCGTTTTTGGGACTTTGCTCTTATTACCGTCGTTTTGTCAAGAGTTTTTCAGATATAGCGAAGCCATTGCATAGACTAACAGAAGAAAAACGGCCTTTCGTCTGGGACCAACAATGCCAGGCGGCTTTCGAGGAACTTAAGAGCCGGTTATGTGAAACACCAGTACTCGGATATCCAGATCAGTGTAATGGATTTGTAGTTGACACAGATGCAAGTAATACAGGGATAGGAGGAACACTCTCACAAAGAAAAGGAGATCAAGAAGTTGTGATAGCTTATTACAGTAAATCCCTGTCAAAACCAGAGCGGAATTATTGTGTCACTCGAAGGGAGCTACTTGCAGTTGTCAAAACACTTCAGCATTTTAAGAAGTATTTATTGGGTCGGAAATTTCTAGTCAGAACAGATCATGCAGCCTTGAAGTGGCTACTGCAGTTCAAGAATCCTGAAGGACAAGTTGCGCGATGGATTGAACAACTACAGGAGTACGACTTTGTAGTAGAGCATCGCAGTGGAAAGTCTCATGGGAATGCTGATGCTTTGTCAAGACGGCCGTGTTCTGAAGACTGCAAGCACTGTGTGAAACAGGAAGATAAAGAAAAATCTATGGTCCGAGTTATAAGAACTGATACAGTAAATGATGATTGGAGCAGCGATGCCATGCGTAAACTACAAGAAGAAGATGAAGACCTTAGACCAATACTCAATTGGGTGAGAGATGGATCCACACGCCCAGGATGGAGTGAAGTTGCTGGAATGAGTGCAGTAACGAAGAGCTACTGGGCACAATGGAATAGCCTGCTCTTACACAATGGTCTTTTATGTCGAAAATGGGAGAGTGCATCAGGACAAGACAATCATCTTCAGACGGTTGTGCCGAAGTCAAAGATTTCTGATATACTGCGAGCGTATCACGACGGAACATCAGGTGGTCATCTCGGTGTGAAGAGAACTTTGGTGAAAATTCGTCAACGTTATTACTGGTTGCACTGCAAGGAAGATGTTGAAGACTGGTGCAAGAAATGTACGAGTTGTTCCTCTGTCAAAGGACCACAAACAAGAAGTCGGGGAGCGTTGAAGCTATACAACGTGGGTGCTCCTTGGGAACGAATAGCTTTGGATGTGGCTGGGCCGTTTCCAATGACGAATAGTGGAAATCGTTACATTTTGGTGATAATGGATTACTTCACAAAGTGGCCAGAAGCGTTCGCATTACCAAATCAGGAAGCTATCACTGTGGCTAACAAACTGGTGAATGAAGTTTTCTGCCGATTTGGACTACCCCTTGAAATCCATAGTGACCAAGGCAGGAATTTTGAGTCGCAAGTCTTTCAGGAAACATGCAAAATTATGGGGATACACAAAACTCGGACTACGCCATATCATCCGCAATCTGATGGAATGGTAGAGAGGTTCAACCAAACTCTGGAGCGGCATCTGGCAAAAGTTGTTGAAAGTCATCAGAACAATTGGGATGAGTACATTTCTCTGTTTCTTCTGTCGTATAGAACGGCAGTTCATGAGAGTACCTCTACTACTCCGGCCCGAGCGAACTTTGGTAGAGAGCTTCGACTTCCAGCTGATCTTCTCGCGGGTTGTCCTCCAGATACGCCTAGCTGTATTTCGGAATACGCGGAAGATTTGAGAAAGAAAATGGAGGAAGTTCACGGGCATATGAGGGAAGAGAATCTGCGTGCTAGTGAGCGAATGAAAACGCGATACGACAGAAGCGTCAACTCCAAGTCCTTTGAAGAAGGTTCTGCTGTTTGGCTTCACAACCCCGTTAGAAGGAAAGGAAAATCTCCAAAACTACAACCGAGTTGGGAAGGCCCTTTTCAAGTAATTACGAGGATCAATGATGTCACATATAGAATTCGGAAAACGCCAAGAAGTCCAGCGAAAGTGGTTCATGTGGACAGGTTGGCACGGTACTACGGCTCTAACGATGCTCGGGACGAGCACGTCTAAGGAGGGGGTAGTGTGACGCCGTGCTGACGTAACTACGTGAAGATTTTTGTTCGACATTCAAATCTTACCAGAAAATTCTAGTAGCGGCGAGTGCCTTCTTTAAGGAATTCAAATAAAGAACCGAAAGTTCTGGACTAAAACAAGAAATTATACAGGTAGGGAAAGACGATCGGAATCCAACAGAAGAAAACGAAATGACGATCGAAATTCAATAAATGACGATCGAAATTCAATAAATGACAATCGAAATTCCGGTTATATAAGGAGCTGCAGGCGCGTCTACGGGCAGTTCAGTGGAAAGTGATCTGAAGAAAGGAACAAGAAGAAAAAGTGGAAAAGTGGAAAAAGTGAACAGTGAAAGTGAATAGTGAACAGTGAACAGTGAAGTGAAGTGCAAAGTGGTGAAGTGCTCTCAGTGGACTGTCAGTGTTCGGAGCACAGCGTTGAACCGTGTAACGCGCAGTGCGCGGGGACAGTGTCGGACAGTGCTACGCGTTTCGTGCAGTGCTACGCGTTCAGTGCAGTGTTACGTGTTCGTAGTGCGAATAAATCGCTACTTTCGGTAAAACGTTCGTTTCCTTCCAATCCCTGTACCCACTTCCGTAACAATATATATATATATATATTTAGGATCTCGGAAACTGAGCCAACGATTTTCATGAAATTAAGTATACAGAGGGTTTCGAGGGCGATAAATCGATCTAGCTAGGATTCATTTTCAGAAAATATCTGCTTCTTTCCGTTTTGAACAAATAACTTTATCTTAATATCATAACTCCTAGCGCCATCTGTTGCTCAGAAGCAAAAACTAAGCTCTGTGAGAATGAGAACTCAAGGGTTAGTTTGAGAGAACGCCACCTATTCACGAGTTTTTGAACTAAACTACTACGTAAACACTCGATACACAAGTTCCGGAAGTTTCTTTCTCATTGCACTCGTGATTTTTTTTAAATAACCACTTCTTTTTTTTAGTAGTATGTTAGTCAGATCGAAAAATATTATTTCATCATTCATCAGTACGTAATTAAAAAATCGGTCACTAACTGCTAATAATTAATTATAGGACAACTCATTGCTAGCATTTTATTCTACCAATAGAAAATAATCAAGTTTTAGTCGTAGTAGTGTTTTCCTAGCTATAACAGGGCTGACATAATCGTTGTGCGACTCCAAGTCCTTTAAATTTAAGAATAAAAAAAAATAAAAAATATTTTGAACCTATTAAAACTAATAATAATTTAATTAATAACTCAAGTTTTCAGTAACTAGTCACAATCATGTTGCATTTATTTATTTATTATTTGTCTGCTTTTTGTGTGAATTTGGTCCTTCGATCACGTGGGATCAAAGTCTTCGAGACATTTTCGCAATGTTAGTAACGAGGAAATTAAACGGACTATCTGATTGTGGAAGATACTTAGACTGAATAGGTTTTATTGTGGGATCTCATTCTATTTGTCCGTTTAGTTGTTTTTTGCGTAATTGCCATAATAAACTAGGATCCGCTGTTTTGTAATGGAGAAACTAGAATACGTAAAAATGGGTTATCTGACCACACAAGGTCAATTATAGACTTTTACTTTTAACCATTTACTAATATTTATTTGTTATTTTCCAGTGATACTGGCTCTAGCAGCCGCCCAAGGTGGATACGACTACAACAAGCCTGGGAAGCCATTCAGCCAAGGTCAGCAACAAGGACCATCCTCTGGCCCTGGGTCCGGTTACCCGTCTGGACCTGGACCGTCTTCTACCCGACCTGGATTCCCCGCCCCATCAGGGCCCAGTGGTTCAGGAGGATACCCCTCAACCACACCCTACCCTCTTCGGCCACAAACTGACGATTACTCAGGACCCAGTTCTACTCCAGGATATGGACCTGGATCTACCCCAGGCTATCCTTCTGGGCCAACAGACTACCCTAGTGGACCTAACTCAGGATACCCAGGCACTGGTGGAACAAGGGGACCAACCGGATCAGGATACCCTGGACAGGGACCATCGTACCCCGGTCAAGGACCAAGTGGCCCAAGCGGTCCGTCCAGCAACTATCCTGGACAAGGAGGACCTTCAGCGGGCGCTTTTCCAGGACCACCAGGGCAGAATTACCCCGGTCAACAAGGACAGCCTGGACAGAACTATCCCGGCCAAGGGTTCGGACCAGGTGTCTCTGGGTTTGGTGATGACTCCGGAGCTTACGAGGGTGGTGACTACTCGGCTATTCCTGGAACACCCGATATCGATTACCCTATCCTGACAGAGATACCGCAGACAGGGTTCCGATGTGATGCTCAAGCTTATCCGGGGTACTATGCTGATACAGAAACTCGCTGCCAAGTATTTCACGTTTGCGCCAACAATAAAACTTACGACTTTCTCTGCCCGAATGGAACCATCTTCTCTCAACAAGATTTCGTCTGCGTTTGGTGGGATCAATTCGACTGTGGCGGTGCTCCTGAGCTCTACAGAATTAACGCAGCCATATACGACGCCTCCAACAGCATATCCAATCAAGGCGACCTGTCAAGTTTCGGTGATTACAACCAAGGACCACGAGGACCTTACCCTGGAAATGATGGTCCTAGAGAAGGGTACCCAGGTGCAGGAGGGCCTGATGGACCAGGGTACCCCGGAACTGGTGGATCAGGATATCCTGGCTCAGGACCCCAAGGACCATCTTCAAACTACCCCGGAAACTCAGGGCCACAGAGCCCATCTTCTAACTACCCAGGCTCAGGTCCTACAAACTACCCGGGAAGCTCAACTCCCTACCCCACTAGCAGTGGACCATCATATCCAGGAAGTACCGGATACCCTAGCTCTGAAGCGCAGTCTGGCTATCCTTCCGGTCCATCGACACCTTACCCTAGTAGCTCACCACAAAGTCCATCTTACAGTGGAAACTCTGGCCCGTCAACCAGCTTTCCAAGCACAAGACCCAACGCGGGTTATGAGACACCGGGATCAAACTACCCTGGAAACCAAGGCAGCCAAGGTTACCCATCAGGAAAACCTAATGGACCAAGCTTCCCATCAAGAGGCAACGGAAGACCCCAGCAGCCTAACAGAGAGTATCTACCACCAAGGAATTAAGTTGAATTTAGTTTTACAACTATTTTTAGACATCGCCAGTATTAGAAAGGGATTTCCCGTTTTTGGACCAGAAAAATAACGTGAAGTAAAACGAGGTAGTTCCAATTAGATCAGTATTTTAGAATAATTTGCCAGAACATAAGACAAAACGTTGATAAACGAAAAAGTTGGTGCTGTCCATTTAATTTAGAAACGTTTATTTTGCTTTAAAATTGTTTTTAAACTCATACCGTACGTAGGTAAGAAGTTTTCAACCAATAGTTACCATAACTAGTGTTTTTGATATAAGAAAAAATAGTTTTATATAGATTATAATAATTATTACTTATAAGATGATGTAACACTATCATGTAAATACACATTTACTGAATAAAATAAACTTATGCAAGCAGGAATCCTTTATTATCGCTTTTCAGGTATCACAGATATTCTGGCTCTAGCTTTTTGTTTGTTCGATACATGTCTAGCGCTAAAGTTGACCACATTTCTGTACAACATTTCATGAATTCGCTCCATTTCGGTGCATGCCAGTGGCAACGTATTCCCCTCCAAAAGCACCCTCATCAACCCCGTCTGGTTTAGCTTTTTGTTAACGCTCTGATAGAACAAGACTGCTTGCAGTTTCTTCAGACTTATATAAGTTAGGTTATTGTAACATAAGTTCAAGTTACACAGTACCATGTTTCCTACACAATGCCAACAACCATCTACAAATTTGGTGAATATTGGGAGGAACGGGTCTATGAAAGGACCGATTAGCTCGTTAGCCATCATTTCAGCTCTGACGCTCAAGTAATCATCGTCAGTCGCACTACTTTGCTTCCTATCTTTCTTGCTCTTGATTTTTACTGGTTTTTTGGTAGATTTCTTACTTATCACGCTTAAGTCATCCAGCGACTTAGATTCAGATTGCGTCAAGTACTTCAAGTAAATTGCCTGTTTCGTCCTAAGATATATCATATGCCTAAGTCGCTTCGCCAAAGTTTCTTCATAAGTCAGTGGGAAGTCTATAAGTGCGTGGAAAATGTGGTTTGCGCCGTCATCGCCTATCCGATTGTCGGCTAAGTTTAAATACCGCAATTGCCTATTACTCCTGAGAGCTTCTCCTAAATGTTTAGCTCCGGCGTCTGTTATGTGGTTAGACGATAGATTTAGAGTTGATAGTGTAGCTTCAGCGGGCTCAGAATGGTGTAGTTTGGATGCTAGTTGTTTGCACACTTCGTCATTTATATTACATCTACAAAGCGATAGGCTAACCAGTTTCGATTGAGTTTCCAACAATGATACGTAGTTGCCTTGAGGTATTGCTGAACCATCGAGGCAAATATCAGTTATTGTCGAGAGTGGGAGAAACTTGCTGATTTCGTACACAGTGTACGCGTTGATGCGACATCCCTTTAACACCAACTTCGTCAAATATGTGTTATGTGGAACTACAAGACTTATTATTTGCATCAATATCCTTGGCACGCTGATTTTGTGCATCCGTATCTCAGCCAGTCTGTTCGCGTTGTCGTACAATGCTGTTATATAGACAGAGTTTTCTTCTATAGTGGTTGCTCTGGATGCTGTTTCATCTGTTTCTTTATCAGAATCAGGGGTGGTCGTCAATTTGGCGAAATTGGGGGCAAGGCTCATGCGCTTGTATTTTACTGTACTTTCAACATTCATTAGTTTTGCATATTCATCTGGAAATTAGAAATGGATATTTTTATTGAGAACAACGTTACAGTAACAGTAAAACACAGTATTGTTAGGGCGTTACATAAACTCAGTTTATTTTTTCCTGAAGTCGAATTCGGGAAGATTTTTTTGGGAAGGAAAAAGCAACAAAAATCTCCCCGACTTGCCAATGTCTGCCAATGTCCTAAGTAGGTACAACAGTGAGGGGTCCGTGAAAGGTAAAATGATACGAGTACCTACCTACCTAAGTAAACAGGGCTTTGCATCTATTGTAGATGATTTATATAACATCAGAAGCAACTGGTGTTTACTCATGCCCCTACTTACGGGACGCTTTAGTGGCTGAGAGAGAAATGCGGTGTGAAAGAAGATGTAGTGATGAGAGTAGAGAAAGGTATGCTAAGATGGTTTGGACATGTAGAGAGAAAACAATTGCATCAGGCGAGTGTGCATGGAACTGCTGGAAGGAGAAGACAGGCGCATGTATCTCGATCAAATCGCAGACGTTTTAGAGAAAGGCCAGGTTAGGAGTACCTACCTACAATAGTAGATATTATATTAAATTACCCTCAATCCCTTACCAGATAGAGATCCTTTCTTAACGATTATGTGCCACTGACAAGGGAACTTCCTACATGCCGCTGCTATAAAGTCACCCAGGTCAAGGGGCTTCTCATCTCCAGTACGGCTTTCCAATTTCATCGACTTCACCGACCTTACTGACTTCACCGACCTTACCGACTTCACAGATAGGTTTTTTAGTTTTGCATCGTCCATTATAAAAATATAAATAATAGCAAATTAAATTACTACAAAATTAAAATTCTCAAAATAAAACTTTTATACAAACTTTGACGACTTTGTGCTTTGACAGAAGTCATTATCTGCCCATGAATGAGTTGTCAAAGCCTGATTGGCTTTATGAAACCTCCTTGCATCAATACCTACCCCTTGCTTGGGTCGAGGGCTTCGAGGGTCAAGGTCCCTGATCTCGAAGAAGGTTGTTTTTAGGGTTCCGTAGCCAAATGGCAAAAACGGAACCCTTATAGATTCATCACGTCTGTCTGTCTGTCTGTCTGTCCGTCCGTATGTCACAGCCATTTTTCCCCGAAACCGTAAGAGCTAGACTGATGAAACTTGGCGAGTAGATGTATTCTGTAAACCGCATTAAGATTTTTACACAAAAATAGAAAATAAACTATAAACTTTGGGGGTCCCCGTACTTGAAACTGAAACTCAATTTTTTTTTTCATCGAACCCATACGTGTGGTGTGGGGTATCTATGAATAGGTCTTCAAATATGATGTTGAGGTTTCTAATATCGTTTTTTTCTAAACTGAATAGTTTGCGCGAGAGACACTTCCAAAGTGGAAAAAAGTTGGTCCCCCCCCCCTCTAACTTCTAAAACATGAGAATGATAAAACTAAAAAAAATATATGTAGTAAATTACTATGCAAACTTTCAACGATATTTGGTTTGAACGAGATCTAGTCAGTAGTTTATTTTTTATACGTCATAAATTGTATACCGCAATTTACTTTTCGACGATCTACAAGAACCTTTATATTATGTTACTTGATGCTACGGAACCCTTCATGGGCGAGTCCGACTCGCACTTGGCTGCTTTTTTTCTAAACTAAATAGTTTGCGCGAGAGACACTTCCAAAGTGGAAAAAAGTTGGTCCCCCCCTTCTAACTTCTAAACTAAGAGAATGATAAAACTAAAAAAAAAATATGCTGTACATTACTATGCAAACTTCCAACGATATTTGGCACGATTTTATAGGTTAAATACTGCTACCGTGCTTTGCGTCTGTTCTCGTCTGTTCTTTACCTATCTTAGACCTTGTATAATATGGTCTAAGGTACCTACCTATGTACCTACGGAGAGCGAAAAGTCTCATCCTCGATCAGAAAAATCTATGCTCGTCTACCGGACGGTACGTTGGTGGTAAAAACTAGTGACCCAATAAGAAAAATAACCTACTTTAATTTTTTTATGTATTTATTATTTAATAGGTTCCTTACTCAAAGTAGAGATACTTACAAACTTAAAACTTTAGTGTGGCCATTAAACGGAAACTTAAAATATGTAGAACCTAAGGTATTTCTCTTAAAATAACACTTATCTAAGGTTGAACCTAAAATAACAGCATCTAGTCAAATCCTTAGAAAGTTCACCGCGTAAAACTGACTTAATAACTTCATAAATAATTCTTAGCCTAATAATAAGCACTTACGACTCGTACATAAACTGCCCTAACTAATCTTGGGCAAGGTAAAATTATTTAACTTAAAAGTATGGCCGTTTTCTTTCCCTTACAAACTAAAACAAGATACCCTTCTTACATAAGGCTTTTCTAGACGTGGGATCTTCTAGAAGTGGGTGACGAAATGGTCCTTTTATTATAGCTAGGAGTTTCTACCGGAGCATTGTCATAGATAACTTTTTTTAGAAACATTTCAATTCGATCGTATTCAATGCAGTGGGCTGGAATGGCATTCCCGTCAAAAATTACCCTTAGCAATCCCTTTGCTCCAGAAGGTTTGAATAAGCGGTTCTGATACTGTAAAACCTCGCAAATCTTTTTAATCGATATATAGCTCAAATTGTTATAAGCCAAGTTTAAGGAACATAAAACCACGTTCCCTATCGAATGGGAATGGTCATCTATCTGCACTACATTATTTTCGTCGTAGGGGTCAATGAATTTTCCAACGATATCCAGCGTCATGGCTGCAGCTATCTCAACAGCAGATTTCTCTTCGATGAAAACATTGGGGTTTTTTTTAGTTTTTTTACGGGTATCTTCTTTTAAAGACTTCGAGTTCTTGGCTTTAGAAGATTTTCTTGTAGTACTACTGTGACCCAGCAGTTCGGCTCTTTGTTGTTTCATAACTTCTTCATAGCAGCTGGCGTAAACCTCCATTTTCTTTTCTGTGTATTTCGATTTCCTCTGTCTTGCGTCGACGATCTCGTTCCAAGTAAGTTTGAACTCCATCAAATGAGACAGAATTGATATAGCTCCAGCGTCAGTTATCTTGTTCCCGGATAACTTCAAGTGGAAAAGACGACGGTTTCGTCTCAAGCTCTGCCCCAAAGCTTTAGCACCTATGTCCGAAATCAAGTTACAGCCCAGTTCTAAGATAAGAAGGCTATATCCGGGGCATCCGAAATCAATCTTTCCAGCTAGGGCCTTGCATACCGTATCGTTGATACTGCATCTGTTTAGAGACAGATACTTCAATTGGGAGGTGTGCTCAAAGATAGCGACATAGTTTCCCTCAGGAACGATACTATCATCCAGACAGACGTCAGTTAGGTTTGAATGTGGGAGCATTTTCCCGATCTCGTGCAGTAGAGCGTTGGTGACTCCACCTCTCCGGATTGTCAGTTTCGTAAGCAGCTCATGAAATGGTATGCAGACATGGATCGCCTGGATTACTTTCCTGTGTATTTCGACAGGACAGCCTATGATCGATATTTCGATGAGATGTCCCCGAATATCGTAGTAGGCCTTTACAGGAACCGCGGAGTCCGCAACGCTGGATCGAGTCCTGAAGTCTGATGCACAGGATGGAGTGGGGACCGTGTTCTTTTTGAGTTCAGTTGTTGGTTCGACGGTCTTGTATTTGAGGCTTCTGTTGGATTTGGAGCGAGAGGAAGAGGATCTTCGGTCGTGCTTTACGTAATCATCTGTAAAAAGTCGAAAATTAAAACGTACTTACAACTCTATGAACAGATTCAAGCAATGTAAATGTTAAGATCAAGACAAGGTAGTCAAGACACTACTGTAGTGTTACCTATCTGCAGCGCTAGCACACGGGGAGGATAAGTTGTCTTTCCACCTTTTTTATCTACTTGACAGTAAAAGTAATTCTCCTATCCACCTAACATAGCACGGCAACAGGGATAAAATGTTTCCACTTGACGTTTATTGTGGACATTATGTATTGCTATTCCCGCTTCATAGCATGGACTAGGGAAAACGTGGATAAAATCCTCTCCGTTTGACGTAAGACAGAGAATAACTATCACCTAGCTTTGAAGGTGGGTATAAAGTCTATTTCCTCGTTTACAATAAGTCGCGAGCATTTTATAATTTTCGTTTGTCCGAACAAATGGATAAACATCAAAGAAAATTACATAGGAGGGCTCTAAGAGATGCTAGTAATCCTACATAGGTGCACTACCTATTAGGTATAACGCTGGTCCGTGACGCCGGAGTACAACAAAGGCAGCCACTGCGGTGAACAGCACCATAACTTTTCAAGTGAATTAAAACAACAAACAACAACAACAATATAACAACATACAACATTTCCACAACATAGATTTAAAATAGTCATAAAAAGAACGAATAATATTGATGGTTGATGCGACAATAATGATTAATTTCATAAAATGCAACAATAAAATAGGAAACCTAAGAAACGCTATTCCCACCGCCTTTCCCCGTGGATACGCTATCCACTGGCGAAGTCAGCCTGTCGATTCCAGCAACACGGCTCAATTGAGTGATCGCTGAATCCGAGTACTGTTTTCAAAATTTTCAAACAAAAATTTACAACTCGCATCGATTTACGCGATTTGTGTTGCTAGAATCGAGACGCCCAGCTCGGAGGTCGGATAAAACTGACAGCGGGGAATAAGTTTTTATCCTTTCCCGGGGATAACTTGTCCTCCCCGTGTGCTAGCCAGGCTGGTCTCATCAGTGCCTTACAGAACCATGTTTATTTTGAGCGCTTTTTCTTGGAATTATTAGGCTAAAACGTACACAGGTAAGTAGTTACCTTGAATAATTTTAGTGACAACAACGATTTCAGGCGTTTGCCACTCCAAGCAAATCCAGGGTACGAACGTATCGAAGTCCAACGGTGTAGGTTTATCGAACGAGTTCCTGGAGATTTGCACAAGTCTGGAGTTCTCAATGGTCGTCTTCTTGGAGGGAACAGTCGATGAAGGGTCCAAGACGCTGACACGGGGTGGTTGTGCTTTGCTTTTGTCCTTCATTTTACAAAATAAATCTACAATTTAAACTTTGCGCATAGCGATCTGATGCGGTAGTGATTTTGTATTAATCTTGCTAGAGTAGCGATCTTTGAAACTATGACAGCAATATTACAAAAACCAGGATGTTTTAGGTTAGGTTATAATATATACACGTGCGCATAGATTATTAAAAAAAAATGCTATTTATCATTGAGATTTATTAGAAAATAGTTTTTATTACTGGCACTGCAAAAAGTTCATACCACTCAAGTTCATACGTTGTGTCCTTGTTGTGTCATGTGTGTCATGCATGTTATGTAGGTACTTGAGTTCTTTACATGAGTTACATGACTCCTATAGTGTTCATTTATTTAAATGAATCAAAAAGTCGCGTGGAACTGGCACTTAGACTCACCTAACTTAGAGGTTTCAAAGTGATACCAAAACAAGAAATTTTGAAATTTTAAATTAAAACTTAAATATATACGATCGTAAAAACTGGTCATACCTATTATATCTACGATACCACTAAAACACCCAATTTGTCATGATGTTAGAAATTGTGAATAAAATCATCATCATCATCATCAACCTGAAGAAGTACACTGCTGGACATAGGCCTCCGCTTCACATTTCCAAGAAGAACGATTCTGAGCTCTTTCCATCCATCGACTTCTCTTCCCGCGATCTTAACAATGCCATCGGTCGTCGGTTCATCTGGTGGGTGGGCGCCCTACGTTTCGCCTTCCGGTTCGTGGTCGCCATTCGAGAACCTTTATTCCACAACGGTTGTCAGTTCTTCGAGCTATATGACCTGCCCATTGCCACTTCAACAAACTAATTCTACGAGCTATGTCAGTGACCTTGGTTTTTCTACGGATATCCTCATTTTTGATTCTATCACGTAGTGAATAAAATAAACGGTTAAAATTTCAATATTTTTTTATTAAATCCAATTAAGTAGGTATAAAATCCTCTATAATCTCGATTACTGTGCAAATTCACAATCTAAAATTCGTAAATATTAAGGTTCTCTGAAACATTATGTAGGCAAGGTACAAAACAGTTCTCTGGCAAGGGTTTAAATTATTCGGAGGTATGGCAAGTGGTAATGTATGTACAAAAAGGTAACATTACATTTAGAAGTTGTATCAAATGTGATACAGCAAAGGTTAATTCTCTAAATTTGCAAGATACTGAAGGGCAAGTCAACATTTCCAACATTTCGTCTACCAAATGTTGTTTTCGAGTGAGCACGTGTCCCTCTCTTTTGCATGGAAAATTGATGAGACAACAACTCGTTTCGATCGTTTCTTCGTAATGTATTTTTTACTGGCTCATATTTTCTCCATACAATAGAGAGAGACAAATAGGCGAAACGAAAATGATCCCAGTTCATTTTCGTTTCGCCTATTTGTCTCTCTTGCCCTTCTGATGTATACTATTTGTTATTTTTTCTGCGTTTGGTATACTCAAGAACTGGTCATTGTAGCTTGTATACACATATTTAAGAAATATTCATAATTATAAAAGTAATATTTTATTTGTACCAATTTCAACGTTTTGATCATAAATCTATCCAAAATTAAAAATCACAATATAAATCGAATTTGCGCAGTATCACAAATGCCTTGATATAGAATATAAATTAAATTTTTAAATAATATGTTTTCATTTCCTTTAAGGACGGAAATGGACGTTCAATGTAACTTTCTTGAGCTTTCAGGGTGGTCACACTAAAGACATACATAAATAACGTTCAAACAATATCAGAAATTTGTTAAAAAATGTTACCACTCAGATTATTTAAAAGTTACCACCCTAATGCATTAAAATTAATATTTATAAAATAAAATGAATGCATTTCATAAGTTCAAACACAATACGAATTATCAGAAACAACACAAAATTAATCGTTTTACGAAAATAACAAACTTTAAATTCAAGTCAAACATTAAAACATTCACAATTTAAAAATATTTTAGTAATAAATCAAAGGCAAATTTTTGTAAGCATACAAAATAATTATAAAATTATGAAATAAAATTTTGCTCTAGCAAACAAGTGATGCGTTAGTCCAATAACTTCGTTTTTTATTTTAAAAATGACATTTGAAAACGAAATAAAAACAGTGTTTTACTAAAAATCACAGTTAAATATTTCATTGATGGCAATTACATGTATAGAAAATGTTCAATAATTAAAAACTAAAGTAAAGTACTTAAGATTAAGTAACGTGATGCTACACTTAGAGCTAGTTAAAATCACTTTAAATAATGTACAGAAAATTGATGCATTCTCGTTGTTTCGATGACTTCAAATACAGTCACATAGGAGACGTCCATTAATCACGTGATGCTTTCTAAGCATTTTAATCCGAGGGTGAGGTTTGGTGATACGTGGTGAGGCTTAAGGCTAACCCCCCTTACAAATACCCCCCCCCCCCCAAAATCACGTATGATTTTATAGATAGAGCAATTCACGAAGACGCGCCCCACCAATTTTCGGTTGAGGGGATCGCGGGGTGCGGGGAGTTTGCTCCGAGCGGCAGTCGCGAACCGTAGTCTATTCATTGTAGTGTGCGTGTGCACTCATAGGTAATTAGTGTGTTACCTATGAGTGCACACGCGATAACACTCAAACATTGACGGAAGCTTGCACACATATACTATAAACAGTTAAGGAGGAATAGTGGGGCGCGCCTTCGTGGATTGCACTATTCTATAGTACCTAAAATAATTTTAGAATCTTTGGAAGTTGATATCTTACTACACTCCCCCCCCCCCCCCCCCTTTTTGGAAGCTTAAGTGATTAATGGACATCTCCATATTAAATAAATAAAGGCCAGTCGTTACTATGGTGTATCAAATGTGATACAAATGCTTTTAAAAATAATTTCAATTATTTTAATAAGTAAAACTACAATAAAATTGGGGCTGTTTTAGTGTAAAAAAATTGACTGTGGTCTACATAGCTCTAGACACAAAAGATTCGCTTACATAATAAAAATTAATAATAAATTCATTCTAACTTACTAATAGGCTGCGGAATATTATCAACGCGAATTATAGACCTAGACAATCATTTTCATAGACAATTTTCGATCTCACTCATCGAGTTACGATTCAATTTTTTTAAAATAATTGATTTATTAGGATTTTACTCAAAAAGTGATCCTCATTTTATTTACATCAAAATATGTACAATATAATGATGTAAATTCATTACGTCATCTTTCTTGGGTAAGGCAGAAAGGACGGAAGTCGACTTACTGTCCAAATATGAGCTTTTTCTTCTAAAAACTCACCTATCCCTGAAGTAGATAGACATCTTATTACTCAATACACGCAATAAGATACAATCAAAATTCATTTATACGAACATGGGTAACACGCCCATGTTTTTTTCACTAATATTTTAGTCATTTGTACAACATTTCGCGCGGGTATTAGACAAGCTCTAGAATAAGCAGGTTTCAATAATGGCGGTCAAAAACAAGGTAAAATATGAATAAAAACCGTCTGACCCGGATCAGAAGAGAGAGTCCCAGTGCATTTACAACATTTCGTCTACCAAATGTTGTTTTCGTGTGAGCACGTCTCTTTTGTTTGGAAAATTGATGAGACAACAACTCATTTCGATCGTTTCTACGTTTTGACATTCTTAACGGGTATTGCACAATAAAATATATGAAAGGGCGTTGTTTTCTAAATATTTGAACTAAGCAGTTATTAAAATAAGTGCATAAATGCATGCAGCGTCCCAAGCACTGCTTAGTTTGGGGCCAGAAAGTGTTGTCTAAAATATTTATTATTCATTATTATAAAAAAATTATATTTAACGTATTTTTGCCGTCTCATCGTTTTTCCATACAATAGAGAGAGACAAATAGGCGAAACGAAAACCACATTTTGTAGACGAAATGTTGAGAATGAAGTGGGACTTGCCCTTCAGAATGTCAGCTTGGTAGTAAACTTGCACTTCCTATCCATATTTTATTTTATTTTTATGTTATTTTTATCATATTTTATTCTAAACCAATTTCGCCCAAAGCGTCTATCCCTCAGTCATAACGCCACCGTTCTCACATAACTGTCGTCTTCATAACTGAACGCTGATAGTCTAAGGGCGTGTTCTTCGCATAAAGCTGCCAGTTCTTTTAGCCACTCGTCGAGTAGAACTGCGTTTAGTATGGACCGGAGAGTGATGGACTGGCTCCAGTAACTGTCCTGGGTGAATATGGGCCGCTTTTGAGGGCTCGGCGAATGGGGGTGGCTGGTGTGCTGGGATGGTGACGCTGGAAAATAAATTATAAGTATCACTACTTACAAAACCGAAGAGGAAAAATGTTTGGACATTTTCTACAACATGACAGCTTCATAAAGAACGTCATTGAAGGAAAGGTTGAAGGAAAAAGAAGGGGAAGACCAAGAATAAGTTACATGAGCCAGATAAAAGAAAAGGTCGCTGTCATGTCGTTATAAGGAAGTCAAGGAGGCCGCATTCGAAAGACTTTATTGAGGAAACACTGCATCAAAACCAGAGCTGAGCTTTAAAATTTGAGAAGACCACCACTTAACATTGGGCTATATGCCTTTTCCATCAGCTATAAAAAAGGCGAATGAAGGCAGTTTTTTTTCCAAATTCCATGATTTATTAGGGCATTTCTAAGCCTGTTAAAGCCTGTCCAATAAAACAACAAAAAGGTACATTTTTTATAAAAAAGTAAACAGGCCTTCTGCATCTATTGTAGATGATTTATATAGCGTCGGGGGCAACTAATTACCTACGTAAACCCTAACTCAAAGCCTACTTTTTTTTAAATACATATTCATATTTTTATTATTTATTGTACTTACCAGATAATCTTCTATGAAACATGTTAGAAAAGCTGTTGGATAAACTTCTTCGTTTCGACTCAACCCGTCGGAATGGCGAGTCGTCGCCACTTTGCGTTGAGTTTCTGAGCGGCTGACCTGTATCAATTATTAAATGAGAAAATGAATGTGCCAGTGAAATAACTGTATGCCTCAAGTCGATGGTTGTATTTTTATGCGCATGTTTGTAATGAATAAACTCAAAAACTACTATGCCAATTTCAAAAACTCTTTCACCATTGGAAAGCTACATTCACCCTGAGTAACATAGGCTGTATTTACCTATGTGTAAAAAAAAATGTACATCCGTGTGAAGCCGCGACAGGCCGCTAGTTGATTATAAACAAATTACCGTCATCATTTGTCGGCGCCCGCGCATTCAATAGAGTTAACTCCCGCTGCATCAGGAAAACCCAAGCTTTGTCCATCCAGCTTGTCTAAATGAATGAATGATTTATTTATTAAATCAATCATTCGTTCATTCATTCAAATCATTCATTCATGCAGACGAGCTGGTTGATTATAAACAAATTACCGTCATCATTTGTCGGCGCCCGCGCATTCAACAGAGTTAACTCCCGCTGCATCAGGAAAACCCGAGCTTTGTCCACCAGCTCGTCTGAATTGTCTATTTGTGCTGTCAACTCGTCTAATTCCTCCTTTAGCTTATTAAGTATCTGTAAACAGAATTTATTAACATTCAAAAATCTATTTAAATAGTGTTTTTGATTCAGTTATTGAATTCAACTGAACAAAGTCCAGAAAACGAGCCTCTTTGCGGTAGTGGTGAATACCAAAAGGCGCAGCCATGACAGTTTTACCGCAGTGACTGACACAAATAAGTATCAGTGTCATGTTAATTGACAGCGTTAGTTGTCAAAATGACATTTCTACTACTTTTTGTCATGTCGGTCCGCCATGTTTTGGGTGCGTTGTGTTGCTCTCTTTGACCAAGAAAACTCTATTTACAACCAAACGAAGTAGAATTGAAGAAAAATGTCAATAATTTTAAATCTAATTCTACATTGCTAAGCTGTTTTTAAGATTGGTGTACCCTGGTGTTGGTTCCATAGTTCCATGAAATTCATTTAGTAAACAATCCTTAAAACCAGATATATTTCAAGGAGAAGAAGAAGTAAGCAATATGCACACGAATTTAAAGACCAAAACCGGTAAATAAATAAATAATCATACCTGAAACAGCGATGGCACATAAGGTTGAACAACATATCCCGAACTTAGCAGCAATGACGTCAGCAAGGGGGTAGGCAGAGACGCTAGCTTTGATATGATACTGGTGACGCGGGCATTCACAGTCACTTCCGATTCTAGGAGTAATGCGGTCTTCTTCAGCAGACTGCTTAGTAATGGTCCTGAAAATTCATAAAAATACAAATATGTATTGATTTTATACTGTTTACTACACTTTAGGATTTTTATAAAAGTTAAGAGCCTAGCGGGATTTGAACCCGCAACCTTCCTCTTGGTTGGTACGGGGCTGCGCTGACCGCTGCGCCATCGGATCCTAATCACACTCGACGAATAACTCTTAGGAACTGTTAATGCGGCACTAACGGGGCTCAGGGAGGCTCAGAGTAGTTCTTCCTGGAAATTTGTAGTGGAAGCCTATGTCCAGCAGTGGACTTCTTCAGGCTGATAAATAACTGTAATAAATCTGCTTGCGTAATACTTGAATCGCCCCTAAGTAACGAAACCAACATACCAATTATACTTTCGGCGCTGACCCGCCAACTCCTAACTGGTACCTCCTCACATTCCCTCGTATCTTCCACTCTTCCTATTCTTTTCCTGAACATTTCCTCCGCAAAAACATCATCATAATTCTTAAAGCTCTCATAATCACTACTATCACCGACAGAGATCAAGCTATCATGGTTCTCATCGCTTTTGATCTCATTTTCAACTACTTCTGTCAACGATGTTAAGCTATGTTGCTCTTTTTCTGAGCTGTCACTGGTTTTGAGCGTGTCGTATTCACTGGTGCAGATAGAAATGAGGCTGTCCTGCTCTTTCGCGGTGTCTGTTATATCTCTTTCCTTGTTGTTGTTGGTCTCTCGTTTCACGTGGTCGTATTTGGACGTCCAATGTGTGCACGCTATCGTTCGGGAGACGATCTCGAAGCGTGCGTCGCATAAGTACGCGTGGTAGTTTCCTATTAGTGATTCGTTGGGGTTCTGGAAATAAAATAATCAATCAATATCTATACTAATATTATAAAGCTGAAGAGTTTGGTTGAACGTGCTTATCTCTGAAACTGTTGGATAGTCCATTTATCGAGGAAGGCTATAGGCTATAATATAACATCACGCTACAACTAATAGGAACAGCATCAATGGAAAATGTTGCAAAAATCTAATGTCTAGCCTTTTCTAACACGTAGGGACTTTTCTTTCACGTAAAGAGTTTTCTTTAAATTCTAGATCTTAATAAAATGTTCTAGATTAGAATGCTCCTCCCGTTAGAACCAAAGAACATTCTAGTCTTTAACATTCTGGAATGCCCGGGCAAAGCCGGGCTTCGCTGGTAGGATATCATAAAGAGCAAGTGTGTGTACGTATGTCCAGGGTTTTTTTCCTATCACAGTTTGTTTTTACATTTAGGTTATGGGGGTTCACCATAGGCTTATTCTGTATCGTAAAGGTTATACTTACGCCGTAATAAAACTTGAGATCGTGGACTAAAGGGCTCATTGCTATATTGTCTTCGTGACCGCCGTTGACCCGCCTTTCGTCTTGCAGTCTGTAATCTAGGACTTTCCTCCCGCTCAGTGCCAGCTCTTCCACCCATTTGCGAGTCTTTTCCAACGGTCTTGCACAGCAATTTGGACTTAGATCTAGAAGGAATGATATAGGAACTTAAAGAAGAGAGCATTGGAAGCCTATCGGTAACAGCTCCGCCTTCGGGCTCTAAGGTCGTGGGTTCAAATCCGGTGGTGCTCCAATAAGTTTCAGCCCCAAAATGTATGAGCACTGTAGCGCTTTGAAAATTAACGCGATCGTTATGCATTATTCTCTGTCTGGGTGTTTTAGTGTATTCTAAGTATGCATTTACAAAATATATATAAATATACAGCCTGAGTTTGAATTCGTATGTTATCCCGAAAGGTGGTGATAGGGACCATGGTTTTGCACAAGCTATGAAAACCTTTCTGTGAAATACGAAATCTAAATCTTCCATACAAAAAAAATAATCAATTAAAATGCTCAAACATAATGTTTTGTGAGAAAACCCTACATCTTGGGCGGGGCCGGCGCTAATTTGATTGGATTTTGGCCATGGCATCCAATCACATTTTTCGCTAGCCAATAATGACACTTGTGGCGGTAATAAATTTTTATTGCTTTTTGACTTGCCAATGGCAGATTTTGGGTGTCAAATAAGACATAGTTCAACAGAGGTCAAGTAATCAGCTGGTTATAGGGTTGCTTAGCAAGCTTTTAAGCAAAATCATGGCGTAAACTTTACACACCATTTTTGAATGAAAAAGTCCTGATTCAGAAAAGTCATAGAACTAATGCTGTTGACATTCAGGAGTAGCATAACCCCCTTTCGGGATAACATACGAATTCAAACTCAATGCTGTATAAGTATTATATCAGCTATATAATTCCCATAGTATAAGCTCTGCTTAGTTTGGGGCTAGTTAGTGTTGTGTGGATTGTCTACAATATTTATATTTTATTTAATATTTTATAATTATATGGAAGAAATATGAGTCGTCATGAACGCGGACGACATTTCTAATTCTGAAGACCAAGTGAGGGTAGTTGTACACATTTCCTCAGCAATTTGAGACTAAAGACTAATAAAATACCTAGAAAAGCGACGGCGGCGTTTCTATAAGGCTCTGCGTCGTTGATTCTATCTCGATGCGCGGCGCTCAGATGTTGCCCGGAGAGTAAGTACTTATAGGCCAGTTCCACCATCACGTCTTCCGAGTTCAGGCTGATCAGTGTCTCCATCAGTGAGAGAGTTACCATGGACAGCTGGAAAATAGTATTTGGTTAGACAAGAAGCTAGTCCATACAAACTGAACTATAACTGTTTTTTTGTTGCAATTTACAGATGAGACAAGCATATGGTTCACATGGTGTTCAATACATATTGAACACTTTATTATTATATAGCTTAGCGTAGCTGTTTTGGCCTAAGTAGGTCGCACGAGGCAGCGCCCGTGCGTTTTACTTAGCCAGTGCACTGTTGGACGGCGATCGGTCCGCACTCATTAGCAATCATATTTTATCATCTTAGCGTAGTTCGCGAATAAACTATCTTATAACAGCAATCAGCCTATATATCAGCATCCCACTCTGCACCCGCGTACGTTCCCGTACACATGGGAAGAAATGAAGAACAGCCTGCAAAAGTCCCCTCTCGCTCACACACAAAAGTCCTCTCTCGCTCACACACCGCAGTAACATTTTTGTTCACTCCTGCTCGTTCCTTATCGCCTGGTACTTTAAATATCTAACCTGAAAGGTCCCGTCCAGTCTCCTCAGCATGACGTAAATGACCTTGGTTTGGTCGTACTCATACACGAAGAGGAAGTGTACCACAGTCCGCAATAGCACCTTCTTGCTCACATACCGCAATAACTTCTTCACAAACTCCTGCCCGTTCCTTGTTTCCTGGTACTTTGGACTCACTAACTCTTGCTAGTTTCTTATCTCCTGGTACTTTGAACTAACCTGCGAGGTCACGTTCAGTCTTCTAAGCATGACATCATTGACCTTGGCTCCGTCGTACTCGTAGACGAGGAGTAGTTTGTTAGCACAGTTTGTAATAGCCCCTTCTCGCTCACACACCTCAATTACTTCTTCACAAACGCCTCCCCGTTCCTTGTTTCCTGGTACTTTGAACTAACCAGCGAGGCGTCTCCTCGGCTGACGTCAATGGCCTTGCTTCCGCCGTATTCGTACACAAAGAGTAGTTGTTAGCACAGTCCGTAATAGTTCCTTCTCGCTCATATACTTCAGAAACTCCTGCCCATTCCTAATCTCTTGGTACTTTGAATAGTAGGTATCTTAATATCTTACCTGCGAGGTCCCGTCCAGTCTCCTCAGCATGACGTCAATGACCTTGGTTCCGTCGTACTCGTACACGAAGAGGAAGTGTAGCACAGTCCGCAGTAGTCCTCTCTCGCTCACACACCGCAGTAGTAACTCCAGGTAAGCTGTGGCCGCCGCTTGTTCCGCCGTCCCACTCTGCAACGCCGCTCGAGTCTACGGTTGTTCGTACGTTAGTAGGCTTCATTGGACGCTTGGTGCGCGGCTGAGTGACGTTTTGGACTTTATTGCAAGCATTTTAAAGTTGAATTTGCATTATTTACATGAATGGATAATTGAATTTCGAGCTCACTATGTAATGCATTATACCTGTATAAGTGTGTACATTAGGAAATTCATATAAAATGTGCATTATTTACAAATATTATTGTACGACGACAAAATACATGAAATGTGTATGTTTATTTAAAGGGGGTGCAATTTTGGAGTGGATTTGAGGAATTATAATTATTTATTGATTCGTACAATTATTTATAATCTATTCTTACATTGAATTATTAAAACACAGCTGATCTGAGAATTTTCAAATAATATAAAAAAATGCTATTGATGAATTTAATTAGTAGATTACCTAAAGCAGTGATTCCCAAATGTTTGATGTTAATTTGATGTTGGTTACACACACAGACATTTCGCGTTAGTATGAAAAGCCAATTTGCCAATTGAATTAAGACTGAATTAAGACGCTTTGACAATAGAGTGTACAAACCGTCACTAAACCGCTTGGCGAATATCCCATACCAGTGTGCTGTCTAATCCCGTGCGTGCAATGGAAGCCTTTGACGTGACGTCACAACCGTTGAATGAATTATTAAAACGACTGTTTGCTGTACTAAAATCGACTTTAACATATAAGTCATAGGACACATTATTGCAATGATTTGCCAATTCGGTTATTGAGTAGATATTGATAAAGCAAGATATTGATAAAGCAAACAGTCATTTTAATTTAAATTTGTAATAAGGAATGTACAGAGTTTCGCAATAAATATAACACATTTTAAGTGCCATATTAACGAAAAGCCGTACATTTCATGACATAATTATATATCTTAAACTGTCATTGAGTTCAGATCTGAACCCCTTTGCTGAGTTTTACTCGGTCAGTTGAAACAATTCGTTTCATCTACGTGTCTCTCTCTTTACTATGGAGAAATGATGTGACAACAACTCATTTTGATCGTTTCTCGCATCTTTTTTTGTACAAAAGAGAGAGACACATAGGCGAAACGAATTGATCAAACTGATCTAGTAAAACTGCGACTTCAGGTATAACTTTCAATAGAAAGTGTAGACGAAGTAGAAAATGAACCAACACGTAAGCAGATATGAAAATAAAAACATCACACACAAATAAATCAAAAGAAAAGTCACACAAAAACACAACACAAGAATAAAACATAAAGTAACTGTATACAATATAAAGGAAATGTATACATCATAAAATAAATGTATACAAATTAAAGTAAATGTATACATATTAAATTACAATACAACTTAAAAAATAGAAAAATAAGAAAGAAAGTTTAGTGCAGTTTAAGTGCAGTGATAGATAAAGAACAGATACTTTTCTGAACTTCCATTCCATGTTAGTTTCTCACCTGCCAAAACTGAAATAAATACTATTAGTTTATAAATTCGTTGTTAATAATAATAAATATTAAATAAACTAAAAGACAACACTTCCAAAGTTAATTAATCGCGACAATACACATACATACACTAATAAGATTCCTCCTCCATCAAAAATTTAGCATATCTCGACTCTAAGCGAAAGATCTTAAAACATGTAAACTGTTGTATACAAAATGTTTACTTTTGTATAGAGCTGCATGGACTGTATGTCATCTAGTCTCAACTTAGTTGCGCAACCAATAGAGTGGCGGTAACCAAATCAGCCGCTCGTGGCACAACCATGGTGTAGTAAGAGCATTAATAGTAAGTGTGACCGTCGCTTAAACATACCGTCTTCTTCTTCTTAAATTTAAGAGCTTAGCTCTTGTCGGGGTTTTGTTGCAGTTTCTCCAATTAAGTTTTTCGAATGCGACCTCCTTGACTTGCTTATACGACATGACAGAGACTTTTTCTTTTATCTGGCTCATGTAACTTATTCTTGGCCTTCCTCTTCCCCGTTTTCCTTCAATGATGTTCTGTCATGTCGCAGAAGATGTCCAAACGTACCATACCGTACCCATGATTAATAGTTACACACTCAAACAACAATATAACTCTTCCAGCCACCTCCCAAGTTGAATTGTTTACCTGGAGCAGCGCTGGCCCCATCACAGGGACTAAGAAACCTTGGTAGAGTAGATCTAAGAGATGCTTTTTTATGGACGGGTGGGCTACCTGGAACATAATAATATCTAATTCAGAAATATTCAATTAATATATAGGTTTTTTGTGCATTACATACTGCCAAATTACCAAACTGACTCTCGTATTTAAACATTCCAATAGTCCCGTAATAAATTATTTTGAACAAATGTGATGAAAGGATTTTTTTATGCACTTGACGTGCATAACTTTTTAAGGTTCTAAAATATGCCGGTTTCCTCAAATGGTGCATGACGAGTTTGGAACCCACGACCTCAGGATCGTGAAACCGAACCGCTACAACTAGACCACCAGTGATTAACCTCTACAGAGGGTGGAACAAGCAAAGCATGTTGTAGTTGGCAGCACGTGCGACTGAGCTTTGTATACGTGAACTGAAATAATATGGAGAATGATAGATACGATACGAGTACGTATCAGTCGGTTCAAGGATGCGTTCTTTCAGTTGTAAAATAACATACCTTCTTCTTCTTATCATGTAGATTTAACTTACTATACACCACTATTTTGTAACTACCAAAAAAAAAAGCGTTATAAAAAAAATAGGGAAATGTAGTAGGGGTAGAACATTATGAATGTGCAAACAGAATTTTTAGTTTCGATAAAATGACACCGTTATTAGATGTTAAAATTTTCAGAAATCCTGCTTAAAATTATGGACATTATTAGTTTCGTCGTACTAGAGAGAAAAAATTTACGCTGTTCGGTTCCGCTTGGTATTTAGCGTTTATGAATGAAATGATTTCTGCTTGTTGAATCATTTCATAATATTTGCCAAAAAATTGTGGTTATTTAGGGATATTTTTTTATGGCTTGAATTTTTTTTTCGTGGATGTGTTCATTAACAGCAGCCAATATCGCCATTTTTTTTTGGTAATTACAAAATAGTGGTGTCTAACTTTTACAAAGTAGGTGGCTACCTTAATAGCACTAGCTGTGGCTTTATTAGGGCCTTCCCTTGTGCAGGTGTAACATACCTGTGCGACCGCATTGCAGAACTCCAAAGAATCAATGAACAGAGTGAGCTTGTTCACATAATTGACGTCATCTGGGGTCAGTCGGTAGATTTTATCGTTCAGAGTTCGAGGCAAGAGCGAGTATAGACCACTCAGACCTGGAATAAAGTTTTTTTTAATATAAGGTATCAAAAATGACTACTAATAATACTGCGTCTCTAGCCGTTGAGATACAGGCGCCTTCTCGGTGCACGGAAGTCAGCAGAAGTCGGCCGATAATAAGCCCTATCACGACGAAATAAGACTCACCAGTGGCCAGCACAGGACAAGTGTTGCCAGCTAGCATGTATTGTTTCAACTGACTGCTGCGTAGTGACATTGTAATGCGACTCTAGCCGTAAAGCCAAAGGCGCCTTCTCGGTGGATAGAAGACAGGAGAAGTGGGACGATAATGAACCCTATTACAATCAGATAAGACTCACCAGTGGCCAGCACGGGACAAGTGTTGCCAGCTAACATATACTGCTGCAACTGACTACTTCGTGGTGACATTGTAGCGCATAATAATAGTGCGTCTCTAGCCGTCGAGCCACAGGCGCCTTCTCGGTGGACGGAAGTCAGTAGAAGTCGGACGATAATGAACCTAGAAATCAAGGATTGAGAGTTGAGTTCTGAATAACCACAAAAAAAGCTTGTACTTAAATGGATTAAATATGTTCAAACTGTGATCATGGTGCATGCAACTGTGCAAAAATATCGGGAGTCAAAACTCACAAAAATCATGGTAAATATCCCGTTGTTCATAAAAATAGTTTTATATGATAGTTTCAAAAGTTATAATTATACAAAGGTTGATGAATAGTTGAAACTTACTCAGAATGCGATCCGTTCTGTGAGTGAGTGGTGAGAAAGAATAGGTCAATGAACTTCATGTTTTGCATCAGAGCCACTGATATTTGATTCAGTACTGTTACTAGTTGACCTGTAATAGTTTGGTAACAGTTAAAAATACAGAAGACAATAGGTAATTTAAGCTACGAATTACATTACTTGCTATACTCAAGGCATATTTTGTATGGAAAGATCGCTCTTAGCGATAAGGCCGCCCATTGTACCTAAATTTGAAATGTTTCTTTTATATTATGTTTCTTTTGTGTACAATAAAGTATCAATCAATCATATTAGAAGTAGGTTGAGCTAAGCTAGCTACACATCAATATTTTTTATGATCATATTAATTTTTCCATGTCACACAATCACCCCTCCTAAGCAACACGACTCCAATCTGACTTCTGGCACTGATTTTATTGGTCAAACAATCAAATAAGCTTGCTGTACTCACATTCCAAATTAGTCGGAGGCAACTCATTTCGAAAACTACTAAGTAATTTCAACAGTGGTCTTAAAAATGGTTCTGCTGCTATCACCTGAAAATACAGAACAAGTCGTGAAAAACTTCCCAAAAACTAAATGGTAATGGTAACCAAACACAATATAAAATAATAATATGTGTTTAAAAAAAATGTCCACCCGTATGAAGCCGGGACAGGCCGCTAGTATAAAATAATTTTAAATTACCTGTGTACTGTAATGGCTCACAAGGTTTCCGAAGAGTTTGAGCTGTTCCAATCGTACCGCATTTTCATATCTGAAAAGGGTAATAAGTACATCATTTTACCACAATATCAAAAACGAGGTAAGTACAACATTTAGTTTTATTTTTTATACAACTAGGTCACGCACGTCAAGAACGTGCCCTACGATGCATTGCTCTGCTTACATCAACTTGAGGCATACAGATGTTCAGCCTCACGTGCCAGTGATTATATTTACAAACGCGGGGTAAACTACTATTTCAGATTGATGTATTTAGGTATCAATTTATGATTACATTTGAATACAATCCATAGTGATTACCTCGCTAAACGCTATGTTCCTTTGGGACCAATTATAAAACTTCAAGGTCTGTAAGGTTCATAATTGAATAGCAATTAAATTTAGTCAGTAGCGAATCAAATCGGCCTTATCGAGCGCGTACTTGATAAACTGACGATAAATGATAGATGCTTATTAAATATTGAGTACGGTGAACTGAATAAATTAATTAAACATATTGAATAAATACAGGATAAGTCACTGTTCAAATATGATACTCGATAAGTGGAGAAAAGATATGAGATTTTTATAATGGTACTGTTGGGATAGTGGTAGCGGACTCGTCTTGTGTACTCTAGGTCACGGGTTCAAATAAAAATTCAATCAAACACGAGTTTTTCGGTTCAAATTGTAGAGCACTATGCTACTGATTACTTTACATTTAAGATTGTTTATTTATATTATGTGATTTCTCTGTTGGATGCCCTAAATAAATAAAATAAATAAAAATGCCCGTACTTTCTAACAACGAAGGAAAACATAGTGACGAACCCACATGTCGTCGAACCAAAGTCCGAAAATGTAAGTGCACGAAAAGAGCCTCCTTGAGGAGCACATAAAATCCTTTCAACACACTGGTTCGAAAGAACTAGTGACACGGCAAGAAGAAGAGTTCTAGCGTCCTCCGTTTCTCCATTTGCTCAATATGGACTGCATGGAGAACCAAGAGGCCTACTTCGATAAATAACATTTGGCTATTAAAATAAATGAATTTTGTAGACAATCTAGCCCCAAACTAAGCAGAGCTTGTACGATAGGAACCAGATATTTGATTATAATACTTAAAACTACTTTTTTTTGTAAATGCATATTTAGAATAACAATATGACACCCAGACCGAGAACAAACGTCTGCGTTCATCACACAAATATTTTGTTCTCGTTGGGGATCGAACCCACGACACCCACGTTGTTAATTCTATCCAGCTGCAGGCTACAGATAGTTTATAACAAAGCAGTGACTTAATTATAAAAACTAGCACGCCAACTTATATCTATTCTTTTCTGTAACAGTAGGTAACCTATAAACGTAAATATTTGATAAGCTTCTGATAAGAACCATTTCGTACGAAAATGAGTTGGTAAGTTGAGTAAACAAAGGACCCTTACTTCTCAACCATTAATTATAATTACTTTATTGTGCTATACGAGAGTTAATGTACGGTTGTAGGCAAATATTGCACATATTGAAAAAAGTTCGAGCAACACGTGTAAAGGGTCACGCAAAAAGGGCCCGCCAGCGGCCTACTTGAAAAACCGCACATCAAGTGCGGATGATAAAGATTTGCCGAATTTATTTTAATACGAACAGCATTACTCACTTTCCAGTCAAAGTGGCCCATTCGAATAGCTTGTCCAGTAAGTTTTCGCTCAGCAAGTACTCGAGACACTCGGCAGGGCTGGAGGCAGAGTGAAGTTCCCTCGCTCGGGCTTCGAGGGACAATAACGTGGTGAGCTGTTCCAGATGATTAACCACTCCTAAGACATCATCGTGGAGGTGCGATGGCTGAAACAAGAGTTAGACCTAAATAAGACCGCTGGGAGAGTCCAATTTTAGATATTAATAAATAATCCTACTAATATTATAAACGAGTCAATATGGATGTTTGTTTGTTACTCTAATTAGGCCTGCGCACACCTAGGTCGCGATAGCGATCAGTGACCTAGGTGTGCACAGGCATTTTCCCTTAAAAATTCCTGAATGGATTTTAAAGAAACTTTACAATAATACAGCTTATACATCAGAATAACACATAGGCTACAATTTATAAAAATATTGTAACGGAGAACGGATGTAAGTAACGGGAATGGGGCGTAACGGGAACGTGGCGAGCGAAGCCGCGGGCGGCCGCTAGTGATAAATATTGTCGACAATCTACACATCACTATCTAGCCCCAAATTAAGCAGAGCTTGTACTATGCGAACCAGATAGCTGATATAATACTTATATACATTTTTATTGTAAATACATACTTAGAATACCATATGATGTTAGAAAGTAATGATCTCTATTTTTTTCTGATAGCGGCGGAATATAAATCTAGTAAAACCAGTTAGTGAATTAATGGACTCGAATCTCGTTTAGAATAATCTATTGATTGCTATCTCGAGATCTTCAACACTATAAAATAAATCACCTTCGAAATCTCTCATTTATAAAGGTGCCTATTAAAATTTGTTTTTATTGAATTGCCCACGCATTCTAGGAAACAGAGGCCCGTATGACGAAACAGTGCTGGAGTCTGAGCCGAGCCTCAAGCACAGATTTTTGACACTGTTCAATTTAGAACTGTCATAAAATCTATGCTTAAGGGTGACAAATCTACATTGAGCTGTGCTGGACTGACTGCGCTGTGCTGTGCTGTACACCCATACAGCACACACACACAGTTTGCTACAGACTTCAATAACGTCAGTCAATCGGGTAGGCGAACAACCTACGCTTCGTCTTCCGGTTCGTATTCGAGAACCTTACATAAAAAGGAAAAGTATGCACTAAAAAAGTCATTTCTCACATGAGACTTGGCGATGATGTCATGAGCCTGTTGCCAATGCTTGCAGAACGAGCTATAGCACGCTTGTGGCTCGTAGTCATGCCGCGGGTCGAGCGAGCGAGACAGCTGCCGCGCGAGCGAGATAGACGTATTCATGAGCCAGGTCATTGTGGATGCGGTGATGTCATCTGGAATAATAAGAAATTCTATTTACTGCATTTTCAGAGGAAATAAGTTAATTTATGGGCTGCCCAAGTACTTTGCAAGGAGAAGTGAGAAGGGGTTCATTATCGATTTATTTGCTATAGCGATTTCATCGTGGTCAAGCACTGTGTAAAATTATAAGTGGGAAATCTTCTGTGGAGATCCAGTAATATTTTATTGAAAACTGGAGCCATATTCATTCATAACAATAATATTAATTTAATTCAAGCAACGAAAGTTACTAAAATGAAAAAATATTGAAAAAATCTTAAAACTAAAATACATTTAAAAAATTATTTAGACACTAATTACCACGGTCTGTGTAGTATTTCAGCTCTACACTCATAGAGTCAGCAGGGAAGTGACTGTTTTATTAGTTTGGTATTTTATTTGAACAAACAGTGCAGGTAATCACAATAAAAATGTATCAACCTTTGCAACAAGTGATTAATTGTTTTGAAACTCTCACTTTCTCATGAGTAACAGAACATTGAAGTGTGGGAATTACAAACTTTACAACACAATGGCAGGCCTTGATTTGAATGGGTTTACCGCCATAAAATGGCATTTAGAGATCGAGGAAAGAAAATAGTAAACTAGTTACTGACTGGTCTCTTAGCTTAGTTGGCACTCGTAGTAGCTCTGCCTTCTGCGCCGTAAGTCGTGGGTTCAATCCCAACCGAGAACAAATATTTGTTTGGTGAACACAAATGTTTGTTCTCTGTCTAGTCTGTAGGTGGCAGTAATTGTTACCATGTGCAGACTTTATGAAACTTTCTCTCCTGTCCATGTTTGTTTTTGTGTCTTTTTCATAGATTTAAGCACCTCCTAAGCATTACTTAGAAGACAATCAGTGACAGGGCTTGTAAGTACTGATTGTCTTTTAACACTTAAGTATAGGCAATTTTTTTTGAAGTGAACACATCTTTAGGCAGCCTTGATCTTATTGATGTGGAATAAAACAAAGGAGAGCACTGGTGGTCTAATGGTAGTGGCCCCGCCTTCCGATCCGAAGGTCGTGGGTTCAAATCCACTCGTGTACCGAAAAATTTATGTGCACTATGCCAGTACTCTCAAAACGTTGAAGGTAAACATCGTGAGGAAACCGGCGTGTTGTAGCACCTAAAAAAGTTCGAGCAACACGTGTCAAGGGTCACGCATAAAGGGCCCACCAGCAGCCTACTTGCGGAAAAACCTGCCCTTGATGAATGAAAAAATCCGAGAAAAATGCATCTTCCAGATGCACTGCCTTGCGTCCATCAACTTGAGGCATACAGATGTTCAGCCTCACATGCCAGTAATTTCACCAGCACGCACACAATTCAAACCGAAACGCAGCAATGCTGCTTTACTTTACCATTAAACAATAAAATAGGAGGCAATAAATATGCTGCAATAAAGATCAAGTTTTAGATCATAATTTAGCCTAGCACTCTACACAAAAAAGTATTTATTCAGATTTATATGTTTACCAGACAGTTTAACTGGTTTGAAAGTCGGAAACACCGTATCAGGAAATACTTCCTTGCTGATAAAGTATGTGTAAAATTGAATGTTTTATTTTGTGTGTATCAGGCTCAGAACTTACAGACCAGTAGCAGTGTAACATGAGACCGTTGAAGGGTGGTACCAGGGTGGCAGATCGATGTATGGTATCGATATCACACTAGCCAGGCAGAACGATCGTGAACCTTGACATTACAATTTCCTTAGTTTTCTGCACATCTCAGTGCAGTACTTGTCTCAACCATAGTCGGAGTTTACAAAATGTTGGAGATTAGATGAGTATATACGTACGTTACTGCAGAATCTCAAGTCCAAAATAGATACAGGAGCCCACAAAATAAACCACAAGAATTACATGATACGCAATACTTTAGAGCACAAATTATGTCACTCTCCACTTCAAGGTGGCTTGTTTGGGACACGTAAAACCAGTAGGAATACACTTCATAGCACTCCTGTTATCTTCAAAGCAATTGTCTATTTCAGAAATATATGTTACGAAAAGAAAAACTGAAAATTAAATTAATATTTGATGAGAACACAACTCAACCTCCGATGACAAATAAAATGAATGAATGACAACATGATATGATTCATTCAGTCACAGTGCACCCAACCTGAAACCTTCGTGCCAAGTTACGTTAAGCGATAATAATGAAACCAAAAATCAAAATTATCGTACCCATTATAATAGTGTACATAGTCCTGAATTATGAAGAAGTATGATTATTGTAGAGTAGAACCTTAGTGTTAATATTTATCGTTTTGGTTAAAGTTTAGATTTACATAGAATAGGTAGTTAGTTAATCAATAACTGTCAGACAATCCGTATCTCTGTGAACGTATATTATATTAAGTAATTCAAAAATAATCGGTTTTGTGCACCTACTACTGTTCTTCAAGTTCACTATGAAGGTGAGGCGTTTATAAAACATGTTAATCAACACTGAATTATCGCATTTTTAAGATAATTATCGTACTTTTGGCAGCACTATGCAGTCAATGTCAAATCAAATCTTGGAGGAAGTACAGATAAGATTCACCCTTGGAGGAATTAGAAATGGAGGCGTCAACGTTTAAATCCACGAACAATATTTTCTGCCAAAATTGACGGGGGGCGAGGTAAACACGCATGGCACACGCGCATAGCAAAAACCTATTCATGTAAACACACACATTGACAATCCCGCACACGATCTTAAAATTTGTACACAGATAAAAAATATAACGTAGTTACGCAGTGTCAAGACTCACATTAGGATAATCTCTAGTGATGGACATTCAGTAAGACCGGTAAATTGAACGATGAATAAAATAATGAATGAAATGGGTTTTTAGTAAAGGTAATTTAAATAAGTTATGCACAACAGGTTTCACATTTTGTAACAGTCAGAAAATAAAAGAACTGAATTTAGTTGTTATGTTTTATTAATGGTTATAAGTTTGAATCAATAGTTCTTAACATGTTATAGCATAGTACACATAAGTTTAGTCTTTTACTGAATAATTAAAAAAAAAAAAAGTGAAATCACATTACATCGTCAGCCTTCACATCACAGCGAAGTTTGTAGTTCTGCCTTCTGCGCCGGAGGCGTTGGTTTGATTCCCACCGAGAACAAATATTTGTGTGGTGAACGCAGATGTTTGTTTGCCCGAGTTTGAGAACTTTCTGCAAAATGTTCCGAGCAAATCACACTCGTTCTTGTTGCATGCCAAGTTGTTTTTTGGCCAAAAAAATTTGTCCACTCTTCAAGCAACAGGGTTTTTTGGAAACCTGCACAGGACACAAAATAAATATAAAATAGGCAAAAAAATGTTTTCACTACGCCCACGACTTTATTTTTGAGTATGATGTCATGTCCTATTTTATACATTGATGAGTAGAGGGTTTGATGACTGGTACCTAGGATACCCATATTGTGGGATTTGTGAATAAATGTAATCCGATATATCGTGGCGGCAGCCATCTTGTACCGGTTTTCATCAAAAACAGCTAAGAACACTCCCGACTATTCACCTTTCAAACAAACAAAAAACCAAATTAAAATCGGTTGATTCGTTCGGGAACTACGATGGGACAGACAGACACACACAGACACCGCAAACTCATAACTTCCGTCGTTTTTACGTCGTTTAAAAAAACACCAAATACGTAATTAGACAACATATTATATTGTGATAATAATTTAACGTTTATTTTATCATTCATTCATTCATTCATCAATTTCATTCAACTTTTCCCAACACTATGCCTTCTACCAAGGTTTATTCTTTGACAATGGTGTCGTAATACTGTCGCTAATCTGTCGCAACCGGTATTTCTTTTGAACTTAAATTCTACAAAATTACAAACACAATTGACAAAATAATACTCCCTTGTGGTAGGAAATACCATGTTCCCGGAAGTTTGATGTCTCTGATCGTCTTTTACAAGAAACTACCATGCAATTCACCATTTTCACGGAGCTCCACTTCGCGACATGAAACGACACACAATGGCTGCGGTTGCGAGTAAAACAGTTTTATTTAAAGGATATGATCGAGATCGTTATATGATCGGCAGAGGGGAAAGCCCTGCCTTGACATCTCCATTTCTAATTCCTCCAAGGATTCACCAGAAGAACGAACTGTTTTTTTATCCTTAGCAAAAATCTTCTACTTGACATTGACATTGATTGACTAAAAATTACAATTTGTCACGATTTGTCATTGTCATGTTTGATGGAGTTGGGAATGGGACTGCTTCTTCTTGCTTTGGTATTTGCTTGCTTTCTTCGTTTGTTGTTTGTTGATCTTGCTTTCTTCATGAATTAAAACGTGGAATCTGCATGCAGCCCAACGACTGGACTGCTAGAAACGCTAGAAATTGTTGTTGTTGCAAAAGTATAATTTATAGTCTCCCAGAATCAGAAACACATCACACAGGCGATTCTCCGTCCACCAAATATGTCGGTCTACTACGGGCCTAGGAATAAGCCTAGAAGAACGTTACAGCTACGCTAGAAAACCTTACAACAGTAAATAATGTCGGACGACGAAGTTATTCGTTTTGAGATCACCGACCATGATTTGGACAATGAGTTCAATTTTAATAGACCCCGTGGAAAAAACAAGAAGGAACATCAAATATACGGTAAATAGAAAATGTAAACAAAATCAGGGTAGGCAACACCACTACAACGCCCTTGGTGTATTTGGGTGACGGTGAATGAAAGCACTAGTGGTCTAGTGGTAGCATCCCCGCCTTCCGATCCTAAAGTCGTGGGTTCAACTGCAGTCGGGCTATGAGTTTCTGCTTAAAAATGTATGTGCACTTTGCCAGTACTCTCAAGCGGTGAAGCGAAACCGGCATGTCATGGAACCATAGAAGTTCGAATTAGGGTTTTAAGATGTCTGTGTCTATCTTCTACTATATTTTTTTTAATTTTTCAGGCATGTGGGCTAAAGACAGTGATGAAGAGGATAATGAGGACAACATCCGTAAAAAAACCCGGAAGCCCAAAGACTACTCTGCACCTATTGGCTTTGTTATGGGTGGGGTGCAACAGGCAGGCAAGAAAAAAGAAGAAAAAAAAGGTAGAATCTATAATAGATCTTTTAGTAAGATTCATGCATGGTAGATATCTGTTTAGATCCCTAGGGCTGATAAAAATATATTTCAAGAGCCTTGCGGGTCCCACTGCTGGGCAAAAACCCTCCCAGTTTAGACATTATGATCCTGGGCAATAAAATCTATCAAAGTCAATTCATATTGTATACATATATTCAATAGTATCACAAGGATCAATTTGAAGCCTTTTAAAGCTAGTTGAGTCTAGGTGCCAGTTCCACGAGATATAGCCTAGAAGCACAGGCAACACTACAGCTTGGTTTCTACCATTCTTTTGTATGATCTTTTTACTATGCTTATGTATGCATTATGTATCAGCTAACAAATAGATCTCAATCATTAATCCAAAAAAAAAAAACACCCACCCCCCCGTCTGCCAGCACCACAGCTGTTGTAACACGGTTGAAGCGTCGGAAAATAATAAAGATAATTGCGATAAATACCTTAAATCTTCCATATATAATTAAAAATAAAACAATCTTTTTTTTTTTTTTTTGTTCTGTGTGTCATCTGCGATCAGTCTTCTGACTATAAGCAGGTTTGGTGTATGCGCTGGACATGTTGGGGAATTTCTCCAGTGATCATTCCCCCCTTCTTTTTGAAATCATATGTTGAGTTCTATGATGTGTTGTCTTTTAAGTCTCTTAGGGTAGTTTATAGTGGTCAGCTGGGATGCCAGGTGATTAGGGTGGTCGCTTAATCGCTGCTTGTACTTGGTTGAGAACCGCTTTATTTCGTCGCTGACGGTGTTTGTATCTAGTTCGTTGTGGAGCTCATCGATCTTTAAGAACCAGGGTGCATTGGATATGTTTCTTAGTATACCATTTTGTGCTCTTTGGATTATTTCGACGTTTGATTTGCACGCTGATCCCCAAAGCTGTATGCCGTACGTCCATATAGGCTTCAGTACCACCTGGTATACCAAGAGTTTGTTGTGGAAGCTTAGAACTGAGCTTCTGCCTAATAACCATTGTAGGCTTCTGTATCGGAAGTTCAGTTCTTCTCTTTTCTTTTGTAGGTGAGTTTTCCAGGTCAGTCTGCGGTCCAGGTGCATCCCGAGATATTTGACGGACTCATTGTGTGGTAGTGCGTGTGCTCCTAGGCTGACAGGCGGGCAATCACCTCTGCGAAGTGCAAAAGTTGCGTGGACTGACTTAGAGGCACTGGCTCTGATCCTCCATTTCGTAAGCCACTGCTCAATTCCGTCCAGTCCGGTTTGAAGAAATCTAGAAGCTTCGTTGGGATCCTTGTTACTGGCAAGAATGGCAGTGTCGTCCGCAAATGTGGCAGTTGTTACCCCTGGCGTTTCAGGCAGGTCTGATGTGAAAATGTTGTACAGCACGGGGCCCAGCACCGAACCCTGGGGTACCCCTGCCTGTAGATCGTGGAAGGTCGAGGTGTATTCACCATCCTTTACTTGAAATATTCTTTCTGACAAGTATGAGTTGAGTATTCCAAAGAAAGAGTGTGGCAATGTATTCTTTATTTTGCAGAGGAGACCCATATGCCAGACTTTGTCAAAAGCTTGTTGTATGTCGAGGAAGGCTGCTGAACAGTATTCTTTTAGTTCTAAGGCTTTTCTGATATGGTCGACGACCCTGTGGACTTGCTCAACAGTACCATGCTCTTGCCGGAATCCGAATTGGTGGTCTGGGATTATGGAGTCTTCGGCCAGTACCTTCAGCATGCGAGAGAGAAGAATTTTTTCAAAGAGCTTGGAGATAACAGGTAGCAGGCTAATCGGTCTATAGGAGCCGACTTCATTAGCGGGTTTTCCTTCTTTGTGGACCATGATGATCTGCGACGTCTTCCAAATACTTGGATAATGACCAACCCTTAAGATTCCGTTAAATAGTGTTGTAAGGAAGACTATGCCTTTCTTTGGTAGTTGCACTAGAATTTCCTTAGTAATTTGATCAAACCCTGGAGCCTTTTTGTTGTCTAGCTTGGAGAGATATCTGAGAACTTCCCTGGGAGTAGTAGGCTTTAGGGGTACATCCAGCTGGAAATCTTGGTTGAGGAGTGCTTCTATGTCGGAGTTATCATTGTTTGTGCCGTCATTAGGCTTGAATACATCCGCTAGATGACTTGCAAAGGCGTCAACTCTTGCTTGTGCTGTTCTGGCCCATGTAGTGCTTGAGGTTCTAAGAGGTGGTCGTGTTCTTTTAGGCTGGTTAAGGTTTGATGTGCCTTCCATAAGGAGTAGTTTGTTGACTTAGTTGCTGTTAATGATTCTAGGTGATGCGTCAATGTTGCGTTTTTTGCATTATTTATAAGTTCCTTGAGCTCCGCTGTCGCTTTATTAAGAGCCCCTTTGTCTTTAGGATGTCGGCTACAGTGCCACACTCTGCGTAGTCTTCTTTTTTCCCTGATTTTGGCTCGTATATCCAAGGGTATATAGTTTTGTTTAGGCGGTTTTGCTGGGATTTCTGGGGTCGAGGACCAACATGCAGCTTGGATGAGATTCGTGAAGCTGGTAGTTGCGTCTTCGATGTCTTCAGGGGTTTTGAGAGCAATCTGCAGCTGAAGCCTCTTTCCAATGATGTCTCTAAAAGAGTCCCAATCTGTGTATTTGTTGTACATTTTAGGAACTGACTCATACTCTAGGATGGTTGTACCAATAGTGAGTAGCACGGGGGTGTGGTCCGAGGAGCCATCTAAACACGAGTCAATTTTGGTAAAGTAATGTGACATTCCTCTGCAGACAAAGAAGTCAATTACGTCTGGTAGTCTATTCTTGTCAGAGGGCCAAGATGTAGGTTCCGAGGTTGATAATGTTGTAAGGTTGTTGTTGTCAATCGATAGTTTAAGTTGTCTTCCTTTTGTGGTTGTAAGTCTTGAGCCCCAGTGGGAGTGTTTAGAATTCCAGTCTCCTCCTGCTATGAATCTAGGACCTAGAGTATTGAAGAAGTGTGTGTATTGGTTCTCTTTGATATTGTGTTTTGGTGGACAATATATAGAAGAGATGTTGAAGTTCCCAGTTTTTGATTCAACGGCAATCATTGTCGCTTGAAGGTGTTCTGTTTGGTATGGCAGTAATTCATGGTGTTTTAAAGAGGACTTCACGATTAGTGCTGTTCCTGCATGTGCAGACCCGTCAGGGTGTTGGGTGCTATAGATAGTGTAATTCTTGATATTAACTTGGCTTCTGTCCGTGAAGTGAGATTCACCTATCAAAAGTATATCGAGATTGTGTAGGTTTATTAGCATTTCAGCTTCGTGAGCATTTGGAGCTAGCCCATTTATGTTCCATGCAGCGATGTTTAGATTTAGCACTAGGACATTTTTTCCACAAGGGATATTATAAGACCCATAAGCGTGCTCATCTGGCTGAAGAGCATGTCCATTTTGTTGAGTTGTTTTATTAATAAGTCTTGGATGACTTGGGTTGGCGCGAGGTGATCCTCTTGTGTTAAAAGCAATGGATTCTTTTGTGTTGTCTGTTGGCTTTGTAGAAAACCCTGCTGTAATGGTTGGTTTGTTTCGTGGTCATTGTTTTGCTGTCTGTTTGGTTCTGTTGTTTTTTTTAGGTCTTTTGTTTGAAAATAAAACAATCTAAAAATAAATTATTTTTTCCACCAGAACTAGAATCAACAGAAGCATCCACATCTCGTCCCAAGTTTGCTCCAGACAGTTCTGATGATGATGAGAAGCCAAGCCTGCCTGCGGAGACTGACACAGCAGGCATCAGGAGAAAGGGACAGGGCATGCGGACAGCCAACTTGGGTGGTAGTGTGGGGACTTGGGAGAAACACACCAAGGGTATTGGAGCCAAACTACTGTTGCAGGCAAGTATTTGTTTATTAGTTATGGTAACCTAAACCAAAGAACAAAGAAAATATGGATGGTCTGTGTCAAAAATGACATGAGCAAGAAAGGGAGTGAGCATAGAGAGCACTGGTGGTCTAGTGGTAGTGGCCTCGCCTTCCGATCCGAAGGTCGTGGGTTCCAATCCACTCGTGTGCAAATGAGTTTTTCTATCAAAAAAATGTATGTGCACTATGCCAGTACTCTCAAAACGGTGAAGGAAAACATCGTGAGGAAACCGACGTGTTGTAGAACCTAAAAAAGTTCGACCAACACTTGTCAAGGGTCACGCAAAAAGGGCCCACCAGCGGCCTACTTGCGGAAAAACCTGCCCGCACATCAAGTGCGCATGATAAACTTGCCGAACCCCATTTAATGTGGGATAAGGGCAGGAAGATGATGTTTCCCTAAAGTCCATTATGTTGGCATCACGCTAAAAAGGCCTATTTGCGAAAACCAATCTGGTTATTGTACACAAGGATACATCGCAGTAACCGAGATAACTAAATAAAGTGCAATGGGCGGCCTTTACGCTGAAACCGATTTTTTCCAGACAGTCATAGGATGGAAAGAAAACATTCAAATGCATGATAAAGCCACTTTGAGTTGCAATTAAATCCTTTCACAATGAATTGATTTTATTTTCATTGATTTTGTACTGTTTTCCCTTTATTTTGTTGTTTACTTTTTATTTTGTATCCCATGCTGGTTTTTTTTTGAAATAATTTAAAAAGATGAAATAAAATTCCATGTTATATTTGCAGATGGGCTACAAACCAGGCAAAGGGCTTGGTAAGGACCTCCAAGGTATATCAGCTCCGGTGGAAGCCACGGTCAGGAGGGGAAGAGGTGCTATTGGAGCTTATGGACCGGAGAAAGCAGCTGTGAGTTAATTTCTTAACTAGCTGCACCGCGCGGTGCTATTCGCGATTAAAACATTACGTACTTTTCCTCTATGTCCTTTTTGTACCCCTAAATTACCACTACCTATGCAAAAAAATATGTTGATAATTTGCTCTTAAAAAATCAAAACAAATCTATCCCATGGGAACCATAAATTTTACCACCCAGGATATAAAGTAGTAGCATCTCAAAAACTCTCTCATATCTCTGTCAAATTTCATTCAGATCCGTTCAGCCGCTCTGGCGGCGTGATTGAGTAACAAAAAGCCTCACAAAGGTTTATCCTGGAAATATAATTATACAAGTCTAGCAGTGGACTTGAACAAGCTGATATGATATTAATGAAACGGTCACTGCTACATTCTCAAGAGTTTAGGTAGTCACTGCTCTAAGATTCCAATAAAAATATCTCTTCCAGCTAAAAGCAAAGAAAGAAGAGGAGAAACGCATCAAAGAGAAAGAAGAACAAGAGAAAGACACGGCTGAAAAGTCCTACAACTGGAAGAAGTCTCACAAAGGCCGTTACTTCTACCGAGACTCAGCTGATGTCATACAAGAGGGTAAACCCACGATGCATACTATGGCCAGGTATTTAGGACCAGACTCAATATGTATATTGCTTACACATGGTTTAGCTGGGATAAGGGCAGAAAAAAGAAGACATACCACTATTAGGACTAGTCGGTGTTGATGTTGGTTATTACTAGCGGCACATAACTCTAGCGCTGAGCGATACGCGGAGGGGATAGCTGCGCATGCGTCGTAGTGTGCGCATGTCGCGCACACTGGATGTGTGGGTGTGTGCAGTGTCCTATTGGTACAGAGAGCGGAGTGCGACTGGAGAGCCAATCAGCGCTACGCACGCCCGCCCTTCATACCGCGAGGCCCCCTCAGGTACCTTATTTTTGACTTCTGCGCAATAACAGTCAGCGCTAGAGTTATGTGCCGCTACCTATACAACAACTTAGTTGCATAAATAAAAACATGTTTTAGTTGGGGTCCATGCATAGTTCTTAGGCGTAAGTAGGATTCACATGGACCCTGTTTAGAGAAATAAATAAAGATTCAATTTTGTTTCCATTGGTGTAGTGTACCATTGTAGTACTTACCCATACCAACTCTTAAAGCTACTGGTAAATGTGCTTGTATCACTTTGTAAGATCTTTCGTGACTAATAGTATTAATGTGTCAACCAGTTTCCACTCCACTAAGCGTTCTGCGATCGCGATCAGTGTAACGCTGTCATAATGTGAAATATGTGCTCGAGGCATAAACAAGATAATTTTCAATATAAACCTACCACTTGTGTGTTGAATGTTCCTAGAGCATGAAATAGGATTTTTACCCGAAATGGCTAAGAATCATGTTGAAGTTAGAATCTTTATACTACCCTCCGAGATACAGTTTTTTAAACTAGTTCGGAGTATATTGCAAATCACTACATACTCAATATATTGCGAATCAAACACATACCACCACTTTTGCTTAATGTATCTGTCGATTCATATTTAGATTGCTACCTACTATCATAATAATATTAAACATTCACTTATAAAATCTTAAATGTTAGCTAGTGTAATTAGTAAATAACTAGTTATTAGATTAAGTATTTTAAGTTTTAGTTAAGTTTCAAAGTGGTTCTGGAACAAGTAAATAAATTGTAAATTGAAATTTATATGAGCAAGTTAGCATACAAGTTGGAGCATTGGTCTCGGGCCACAGACACACACTATGGTCTAAAACCAACATCCCTCTTCTGCAAAATCGGCAAATTCATCATCCGCACTTTATGTGAGTGTGGATCGGTTTCCGCAAGTAGGCCGCTGGCGGGCCCTTTTTGCATGACGCTTGACACGTGTTGCTCGAACTTTTTTAGGTTCTGCGACATGCCGGTTTCCTAACTATGTTTTCCTTCACCGTTTTGAGAGTACTGGCATAGTGCACATATATTTTTCGGGCGAAAAACCCATTGGTACACGACTGGATTTGAACCCACGAGTTTAGGATTGGAAAGCGGGGCCGCTACCACTAGACCACCAGTGATCTCTCCACCAACATCAATAATTATAAATAAGCATAAGCATATTATAAGCACATTATTTGGTAAGCATATTACAAGTCAAAAAGGATTTAGTATAGGTACTAGTACAGTATTATCTTATCTGTGGTATAGGTATTACCTAATACACATTACATAGTCACATACAAAAAATAATAGTTATAATACAAATAGATCATAGATCAATTAAATCCAATAATAAAATAGAATAAAAAAATAAGGAAAATTACAATGAAAAAAAACCTATGTACAATACAAAGTAATGTCGATGAACTCCTCGTAACTAAAACCTCGTAACTTATGTTATGAGCCAGCGTTTTAGTCTATGTTTGAACGAACTTATGCTCAACCCTCTTTTAGTTTTAGTGTGCCCAGTAGGTTAATAAGGTTGTATTTGTTAGTTGCGTTTTTTCTTATTGTGTAAGTTATTAGTTATAAGTGTATTGATATAGAGAACCCAGTGGTAAGACAAACCTCACTTAGGCTCTAAACCACTGTTCCATGTTAAATGTACCTAACTTTCTGTATAATAAATAAATAGTTGGTTTATAAAGGCACCTCTCTCATTACAGCAGTGAGCTATCTCGCGTGCCAGTGATAGACATGACGGGCAAAGAGAAGCGCGTTCTAAGTGGATACCACGCACTTCGAGCCGCGGCTCCTCGCTTTGAACATGAGCCGAGACGCAAGTGCGACCACTTCGCCGCGCCTGAACTGGTGCATAACCTGACGCTTATGGTCGAATGCTGCGAGCAGGTAATACTAACTTAGTG